>JAVQMF010000036.1:2425000-3633750 GCA_032878935.1 Erythrophleum fordii
ATATTGATGAGATTGTCAAAAGCTTTATAGCTAAGGAGCAGATGTTGACAGTTTTAAAACACCATTTGGCAAGAGCCATTAACAAAATGAAGCAATAAGCAAACTAATATAAAACTAAAAGAACCTTTTAAGTAGGTGATTGGGTACATCTAAAATTATAATCCTTTAAGGAAAAGCTTTATAGCTTATAGAATTAACCAAAAGCTAGCCCTTAAATATTATAGATCGTACCAAATAGCAGGCAAGGTTGGTTTAGTGGCATATGTCCTTAAACTATTATCCTAGGCAACCATTCATTCTACTTTTTTGTCATCGTCGAAGATATGTATAAACTCAAAATAGATTTCACCTTTACATCCATTTAACAACTGATCTAAGTTGGCTCTTGCAAACAAATTGATACTAAAATCCATCTTATAAAAATGGTTTGTTAAGAGAACAAACAAAATTATTACTGAAGTTTTAATGACAAGGCTTACTTGTGAAAGAAACAACTTAGGGGGTGTGGTATATGTTTAAATGAAGATTTTTTAAATTTTTTTTAATTTTATTAAAAGTTCTCAACCATATTCTAAAAAATAAAAATATCTAAAGAAAGAGAGTATTAATACAATATTTTAATATCTGTATTTGAATATTTTAATATTCAATCACGTTGTTGAGGACAAAGATGTTTAAAGAGGTAGGGTATTGATACTGAATTTTAATATTTGTACTTAGGTATTTAATATTTGTTAGATGATGTGTATTGCAAAGGTTGTTAGGGAGTGTGGTTGTAAGGGAGGTGTGATCTGAGTGTCTTAACAGATTATGGAATGGAGGGAAAATCTCAAGCAATGCGTAATAGAAGTCTTTAGCTTTCTCTTATCTTATTCTCGCATCTTTCTCTCTCTCTTCCCATTTAGAATTCTAGCAAAGCTCTTATCACACCCCTTAAGGGGCTGTTTGGTTTGAGGGATTTGGGGGAAGGAGAGGGGAGGCCCTCCCCTTGTTTGGTATGAAAAAGTTGGAGCCCTTCAACCCCTCCCTTCCAAAAGTGGGGGTTTTTGGAGGAGAGAGAAAATTTATTCATTCATTTGACTAAATTACTCTCACTTTTATTTTCATTTAAAACATAATATAAATCTTATTTTTTTAATGAGGTTTAAAATAATTTTTTATAAAAATAAAAAATATTTTTGAATAAAAATAAAAATTTATTTTTAATAATAAAAAGTAAAAAAAAAGTATTTTTTTTTATAAAAAATTAAAAATTCTAATATCATAAAGATATAATTATCTATGTAATTTTATCTCCCCTCCCCTCCAAATCAACCAAACAAAATATCATTAAAACTTTTCCCATCCGTTGAAATCCCTCCCCTCCCCTTAGGGTCTGTTTGGTTTGAGGGGTTTGGGGGGGGAGGGGAGGCCCTCCCCTTGTTTGATATGGAAAAGTTGGAGGGGAGGGGAGGCAAAATACCCCCTCCACTCCCCTTCCTTCCCCTCCAAACCCTCCCCTCCAAAAGTGGAGGTTTTTGGAGGGGAAAAAAAATTTATATCTTCATTTGACAAAATTGCTCCTCATTCTTATTTTTATTTAAAACATAATATAAATTTTATTTTTTTTAATAGGGTTTAAGATAATTTTTTATAAAAATAAAAATATTTTTTGAATAAAAATAAAAAATTATTTTTTATAATAAAAAATAAAAAAATCTTTTTTTATAAAAATAAAAAAAATTAAAAATTCTAATACAATAAAGATATAATTGTCTATTTAATTTTATCTCTCTCCCCTCCCCTCCTCAACCAAATAAGATTTCATTAAGACCCTTTTCCTCCCTCTCCTCCAAATCAACCAAACAAGATATTATTAAAACCCCTCCCCTCCCTTAAAATCCCTCCCCTCCCCCCTCCCCTCCTTTGAACCAAACACTCTTTTAGTTAAACCAAACACTCCCTGAGTTGCCCTTGTTTTTGTTGGACATTTCGTCGAATCTGTTTGAATAAAAGCCGAACAATTTGTTTTTGGGGGCTTTCATTGAACACCGAATCTGTCTCCTTCCTCATCTTCGCCACGATCTATTTTCTGCGACAGGGTAGTCAGGGTGGGTTGCAGCTTCGGGTGCCAAGATGGTGTTCACGCTCGACGATGACCGATTGCAAGGAGTGTTTCGAAGATGGAGTAGGATTTGCTCTAACCAGACGCTTCTGATTGGCGCTTCGAATTTGATCACTGGTCTTCAGTGAATGGGGCTTCGAATTATTGGGTTTAATCTTGGTTGGGTCTTAAATTTTTCTTTCTTTTAAATCTGGTGATTAACGGAGTTCTTCAAGTGCTAGTCAATGGTGCTAGAAGTCATTGGAAACAATGGAGGACGGATGAAAAGCTGCACCAAAAATGGACTTTGCAATAGTGGGTGTCGATGCAATAGCTTACAGGGGCAAAATGGACTTTCTCACAGTTTGGCTCCAACCCACTGCCCTTAGGCCTTGTTTGGTTCAGGGGAGGGATTTTAATGGAGGGGAGGGGAGAGAAGGGGAGGGATTTTAATGAAGGAGAGGAGAGGGGAGGGAAAATAATAATATATAGACCATTTTATCCTTTATATATTTTAAAAGTAATGATAATACAATTAATTATTTTTTTATTTTTAAAAATTTAATATTTTTACCACCAAATTAAACAAATGTCAAAAATTATTTATAATTATAATTATTTAAAAAAATTTGTAAATAAATAAAACTAATTAAATGATTATTTTAACAAATATATAATTTAATATATTTTATTTCATGAAATTAGAATGTATCTGAGTTAGGAACATTAACATGTTTATTTTTTTTTCAATATGACAATATACCTGTATTAATTGGTAAGTTAAAATTTTTCTTTAATCATATTTATAAAAATTTTATAAAATATAAAATTAATAATTAAGAGGGGACATTTTAGTCTTTTTTTTAACTTTTCCTCCCAATCTCTCCAAATTGGAGGGAGAGGAGAGTGAAACTTTTCCTCCCCTCCCTTTCAAAAACACATGCCAAACAAGGGGAGCCCTCCCCTCAAATCAAACAAGGGTTAGTGCGCCCTACAGTGTCTAGAAAGCAATTGCAACCAAACGTGATAATGCACAGTAAAACGATGCCCTTTCCCTTTACGTTCGTGAATCAAATAGGCCCTAAAATATTAAGTTATCAAACACTAATATGGGATGATGATTAGTTGCCATCCTGGTAATTTTATATGGTCAATCTACTTTCTTGGGGTGTGTCTGATAGAGCTTATTTATTTTATCTTAATAAATCGTTGCATCACCTTTTCAAAGTTGGAAAGTACAATGGAAACTAGAATATGGATGCAACAGTTAACGGCAAAAGGCTTTGAAATGACAACGTGAAGGAAACAAGGATGCCATTTATAGACCATGCTAATCACAAACTTCTTTCCATGTAGTCATAAGAAACATTCGTACAAAGACCAAAAATGTACAATTCCTCACGCATTTGACTAGTGAGACTAAATATGAAAATTTAAAATAAACAACCTCCTCGACTTGGAATACTACAAGAAAAATGCATCATACTGCTCGCAGTTTCGGTGCAAGATGTAGCAACAATTAGTGCGAATAAATGCCATAAATGATTTTAGTATAAGGAAATATTTGCTATCATAGCGGGTAATGTAGAAGACATTGTAATATTAATTAATTAAAATGTTTATTATACTGTTATAATTATTATTCAACAGTCCCTTTGTATTACTTTTTTTAAAATAATAGAATAATGTTATTCCTTATTCATTTCTTTCACATTTTTAATTCTCTTTCTTTTTAGTTACCTTAACATTTCATCAAAACCAAACATACTCTGAGTAAAAGGCCATGACTTATATCTACCTACTTACAAAGGCTAAGGGTCCAGCAAACCACAATGGTTCTGGTCAGAAATATAATCAATTAGTTCCTGTATAAGGATCTCAAGAATATGGGTGGTTGAAATGAAGAAGAATTCAGTTTCATCTCCCGTTTTTCATGCGTGTGAACTGGATTTTGAGAACACCGAAAGCTTCTTGAAAAATGCAGATATCTTCAATGATTTCTTTTGTTGAGAGTGATAGCTAAGATCTCGAGAAGTGCTGGGAGTTGATTCTAAGCATTCTTCATTTTCAACGCTTACAATATCCCTCAAAAGTCGGAGCAACTCCAACGCACTCACCTTTCCTTTGTCATTTCCATTTTTAGAGATAAAGAAAAGGGAAGAGATAACCCCTTGTTCCATGACCAACTGATAATAATCCAAACTTTGAGAGCATAAAGAGAGTAGGACACCCAGTGCATGCTCTTGTTCCTCATTACTGTCAATCTCTAGTACTTCAACAACAGCAGATATGCATCCTTCAGTTTTGGCAACAGAAAACCTACCCTCTTCTGTATCACAAAGGTTTTTCAACATGCTTATGCAGTATCCTGAAGAAGTCCTGTCTTTAAAAAATGGCAGCAATTCTGGGATGCACTGGAGAGATACCATATGGGAACAAGCTTCACTGTTGAAGGACAAATTATACATTATTCGAATAGCTTGTTGTTGGAACTCTCTGCTCTCAGAGTCAAGGATCTTTAAAATGGAAGTGAATGCACTGGATGCTGCAATTTTAACTCTACTATGCTGACACCCAGACAGTTTTTCCATTATGGCAAGTGCTTCTCCTCTAACTTCTGAATCAAGAAGACTGCCCAACATACCGAATGTATCCTAACTTAGATAAGTTAGGCTGTTTCTGCATTAAAACCACAATTAAGTCATTCAGATAGTGTCAGACAGTTCAAGGATGTTTTAACCATCTACATTCAGTCTTTCAGATTGAAACCTAGAAAAGTATTCTAAGACCCCCTGATTACATGGACACTTTAAACCAACAAGCTTTCCTCATTATTTTAAACCGCTAATTGTTTTAGAAGTAAGTGTCAACCAATTGGGTAACAATGCAAGGTCCCAAGAACCACAATGAGAATATAATATTGAAAGGAAAAAAAAACAAAGTACTACCTGCACTTGTTCACAAATTCTAAGAACAACTGCGTTCCAGCTCTCAAAGCTTTTGTGTCTTGCAGATCATATGCATTGTTCAGAAATTTGACGAGTGATTCAATAAAATTCTCAGACGACAAAGAACAAAAGGCTTGGCAATTGCATTTCAAACAAATTTTCAGATCTTCAATGAGCTGGCATTGAGAATCCCATTGGAGGTCAGGGAACTTGTACAAAAGCATTAAATCTGCATCATCTATGTGTGCATGAGATTGATGACTGCAAGGATTGTCATTAGTCCTCAAGAACATTAAGTTATGACTAGTTAAAGCCTCAGAGGAATCTGAACCATAACTATCTACTGATCCAAGTGACATGTTACTAAGATCCAATGGCAAGTGTAAATTATTCAATGAAACGTCAAAGCTCCTAATGGAAGCGGAGGAAGCTTCCCATGAGTTAAAATTTGCTGCTCGCCTGCTAGGGTCAGGAATGATGACTCCATTATCTCTGCACCACTTTGATATTAAGTCCTTCATTGCACTGTCCGGAGTCACTGACATATGGGCCAATTTCTTTCCAGTTTTTGGGCATATATCATGACCTTCATCAAACCACTTTTGTATCCACATCCTTTCATATGTTGCTCCAGAAGCAATGACAACAGGATCAAACATTAATCTTGAAGATATCGGGCACTTGTATTCCTCAGGTGGGATGGGTCTACTCAACTCATGGGTGTGAGTTCTACACTGACCATATTCTAAGCATGGGCCCAATTCAGCATAATGGCTATGAGAAAGATCATTACTGGAGTTATCAGTTGCAATTGGTTCATCACTACGAGCATAGATCCTTCCAATTTGTCCTCCGATAATATAGTTTCCATACTTTTTCAATAGATACAAAAGATACCTCAAGATCATCATTTTTGTTGGTTCATTTGGCCCAACTTTATCTAGCAACTTCTTAATAGATCTTTTCTCTATTAAGATGGCCTTTGGGGATGTGATATTAAGTCTTGCTGCTGCAATCTGAATAGCTTTAATCTCAGAATCTTTCATTGAATCTGAGGCTGAGGCACTTTTCTGAAGCAGTTCTCTCACAGCCCTCCCAGCCTCTTCTTCGGACGAGTCCAGGACAAATGTCACACATCCCAGATCATCAATTATTTGAGAAATCTGCAAAGGACATTTTGGTGCCGATTAGAACAATAGATAAGGCTCCAAATATATACATAACATTCCAAATAGATAAAAATATAGAGAGAAAAGAACACTAAATGATACTAGTTAGTGTGCTCTCTGTTTTATAACAAAAAACAAATCCTATCCAGAAAAATGTTTCCACATCAAATAAAACTAGAAAATGAATGCTTCAACATTTTGTGGATTTTTTTTTTTAAATTACCAAAGCGCAGTTTTATGTAACAATCCAGTAAAAAGAATTATAACAATAATCAGTGCCACCAAGCCCAATAATCTATGAGAAGTTCCTGACAGTGTAAGAAAAGAATCAGAGCCAGGGTAGTAGAAGGTAACTTAACAAACCTCTGCAGCCAATATAACTGAAACCATACTCTGAATTTTGTCCAAGCTTTGCTCTAATGAATTTCTTGCCTTTTGGCATCTTAAGAGTACCACATCTCCTGTCACTGCCTGAAAGTAATATTAAACCTATTTAGGTATACCACAACCTTCTAGCACAATTTATTGTAAGATTTTTGGCTCTCATCTTTTCTCTTAATAAACTTTCCAACTCTTGGCATAGGTCTGATTTGACCCCCCCCCCCAAAAAAAAAGTTTAATTAATTAGTTGTTTACAAAATTTGAACTTCTATGAAGAAAAAGGGTAGCCCAATTTCCTTAGTTGTTTTGGATTTTATTAATTCAGATAACACAAGGCTATGCCATTATAGCTTTCTTCAGCTAAAATGATAAAAGCTACACACCAGGTATAATTTGCTACAATCATAGCAATGTCGCAGAAGAAGTTTGGCCTTATCAAGTGCACTGTTTAGCAAGCACAGAGACTGTATTCCCAATTAGCATCGTGGCCGTGCAGCCTCTATATCTGGTAATATCTTTGAGATTCTATCAACTAATTTCATGAGTTCTGTGCACATTGTATGATGTACCTGTAATCATTAGTTACAATTAATAGAATAATTGGTTCTAACATGCAAGCATAGTAGAAGAAGTAACTAGAAATCCTAAAAGAAAATGCTAAGCCACAAAGTTAGGGGCCTATTTTTCTAGGTCAAACAAGAAGAAGTGGCAATGAAGTTGAAAAGAACAACCTTTGACGGATGTAGAAAATATATTGTCAATTTAAGCATACCACTAGAAAGATAGACATAAATATAACTGACTAAATAAAAGCCTACTGCAATTAGTTTTTACCCAATTGAATCAATTCCACTAAATTTTGTACCTTGAAGGAGCAGGGATTTGGTAGTGTCTCCACTACTTTACCGGCATCAGTACCCATTTACTGGAGTGTCCTAAAGCTGCAAACAAGAAAGGGGAAGAACACAAAGCTAGTTAATGCCTTTCTTGCATAAAAGTATACTTGCTACTTAAAAAAGTGTGAAATATCAGAATTATGTTGATCTATCATCTATTTATCCAACCCGCAGCATGATAGCTTTGGGAACAATTGACTAATCGAACTGCTAAATGCAGAGTTGCATGCTGAAATAGTAAAGGTTGCCAAAAGAGAGTAAACTACTACAGGTAGTATTCATCTCAAAGCACAACAAAGTAAAACTAGCAGAAATATACGTAATAAGCAGCAGTCGCACGGGGTTTAGAGTTGTTTTTAATATATAATTGTGCAGCATGATAAAGTTGTGTATCCTTAATACCATAAAAGAACAAAAGCCATAAGTAATGACAGATTTATGTAAGATAACTCCAGCCAATAGAATAAAACTACAATATATTCATTGCCTAAATTTAAATGGAGGAGTTTGGAGTAGTGGATACACTAAATAAGAACTTAAACCTTCAGTATATCTTTTTTCTAATAGCTCAGCATACAAGAGACTTCCCAAATTAGGTTTTCACGTCAAAGAGATCTTCTCCAACAAAGTATTCCTACCTATTGTTTAAATCACCATGTTGCAAAGCTACTTTTTGCTTAGTTTTTGATTAGTGAGTAATTAGTAGCAGATCAACAGATTTCAATCCAGGTTTTAGGCTGTCATATACAATAAAGGGGAAGACGAACCAAGAGAAGTATCCTTCTCAATTTCTCAGTAATTAGTAATTACTACACGTACTAGAGTCATATAAAGGCCTTTATGGAAGTAACGCTGTACACCATAACTAACAAGAGGAGAAAATAATTACCCAATATGCGGAAAGCAGAGCAACGATAAGAAGAGATTTCCCAGCTTACAGGGAAGAATTCCAAAGAGCCAAGCCTTTTCTTGTCCGTTCAACCAACAATACACTAAAATATATGCCACAACCCAATTATATACGCCTATCTTAATTCCGCTATCAACAAAATAGAACTCAATTTAAGTGTTCCAACCACTACAGATTGCTACACCGCCAAGCAGCCGCCACCTAGTTTCTAGACAGAAAAAAATATCGTCAACTTTCGCTAATTTGCAAGCAGAATTCAGTCCTTCATAGCGTCTTTCGTGCAGCTTTACCATAAATAAGCAATGTGAACAAGAAGCAACGGTTCCAGAGAATCTTTATTGAGGAAAAGTACGATGTGTCCGAGCTCATACTCTCTTTTAACACCGAAACCACACTCCTGCATGTATGGTGTGCAACAACTCATAAATGTCCCGTGCCAGAAAAGAAGCGAAAGAGATAGAAAATAATAAGGGAACCCCGGTAAACAAGAAAAAACCCAGACAGAATGAAATAGTAAAAGAAACAGAATACCCTTTTTTTTTTTTTGGTTATCTTCAGAGCCTCTCAAAGGATTTAATTAAGATTACCCACAATAATGAGGGGGCGAAGGAAATGAACTTCTGTGGTTCAATGAAAGCAAAGCCCCAAGCATCCTATAAGAGGTAATCAGTTGTTCTCAGCAGAGCAAAAATCTTCGGTTATGAGTGTGTGAATGTAATTGCTGGGTTTAATGAAGGCAAAGAGAGAGACCCGTCAAAGGATGATATTATCTGAAACAAATTATTGGTAAATCACTAAATTGAGTATCGGATTTTCTCGGTCGTCCGGGACCAAGTTGACGAAAGATGAAAGAAGAGGCTTCGCTAGCCATCTCTGTGGCTTGCGCGTGGGCATAGCCATTATAGTCCGGAGCAGTCATCGATTTGTTGGCTAACAATGCTTGTGATCGTTGGGTCCGGGTCCTCTCATTTTTGCGAGGGAAAATGACGATCATCTTTTTAAGATTGTGCCCATTCGTTTCATGATGGTTATGGCTTTGCCGCGTCTGGCGAAATTTGCTTGCACCAAAAATCCACCAAAAATCCATGTAACTCTTCACTCAATGGGGACTTCTACCCTGCTCTAATATCCTTTTAATAGAATTTTTATTAATTTTATATTATTTGTTCATATCTCATTTTATTTTATAATTAATAATTTTAAAATTTTTATTCATCTTCTAACATAAATATTACTTGACATGATATTTTGTATTAATATGAAAGTAAGTTAAAGTAATTATAATATTAAAAAAGTTGTACAAAATTAGAATATAACACTTAAATTTAATATATTAAAATTTTCATATGTTATATAATAAAATTTTAAGATGGTTTTTTAATTGAAAAACATATTTACAAAAGAATAATAAAAAATTAGAGTAATCTGTATATATTATATAACATATGTTTCTGAATTAAAAAATATCTTAAAATTGTAATATATTGAATTTAAGTATTTTATTCTAATTTTGTACAACTTTTTTTAATATTATAATTATTTTAACCTACTCTCATTTTATTAAAAAATTCATGTAAAGTAATACTTATGTTAAAAGATGAATAAAAAATTTTTAATTTTTAATTATAAAATAAAATAAAATATGAACAAATCATATAAAATTAATAAAAACTCTATTAAAAAGATATTACAGAAGAGGTAGAAGCCCTTGCTGAGTGAAGGATTACGCGAGCCTTTGACACGAGCAAATTTCATAATAATCATAAGATGAAATGGACGGCCACGATCTTATAAAACCGACGGTCATTTTTCCTGGCAAAAAATGAGGGAATCAGGACCCGTGATGGTAGTGATCGTTGTCAACCGTCCATCCCTAAACGCTGAGCGACTACGTGGGTCCCACCTCTCAAACTTGAAGTGATTAAGGTGACTGTGACGAGGTTTATGTTGTTGTTGACCAATAGTAGCGGATATTGTGACCTGCTGACTTTGTTGACCATTTATTGACTATTGAAAGTTTAGGGCCTAACGGATGCCATAACAATCTTGCGAATCAAGGTTACTGTACTATTGACTGCCATTTGGTTAAAAAAAATTAGCAAAGTTCAAGATACGAAGAAACCAAATTATAACACTGTTTCAGCAGTTTTCTACAACAAATCTAAGGTGAAAGTGGAAATTTAAAATTTTGGGAATTAATCCATCAGAACAGCAACTAAAATTTAGACATTATTATTGTTGGTGAATTTTGCCGAAAGAAAATTGGTTAAATAGTCAATATGATTTAGCCGTTTGATTTTGAAAATTAAACATTAATCTTTGTTTTATGAGTCAATAAAAAAAATCAGACACAACTCTCTCAAAAAAAAAAAGGTTCCATAAATCCTAACCATAGTTAGGTTTAGGATAAAAGTGTTAATGATACACAAAACGAAGTAACAAAGTCTGAAAATGACTATTAAATTGAATTATAAAGAATTGTACAAATCTTGAAATTTACAAGAAAAATATTTTGAAAGAAATTGAATATAATTTGATTAAAATTAGATTGAAAAGTAATAAATAAAGTGGTAAAAAATTATATATAAAACTTATAAATAACTGAAAAAAAAAAAATAATTGTAATGCAAGCTTGTTAAAAGGTTTGTATATATTTTAGAATTGGTTAAGTAGTCAATGTGATTTAGCCATTTGATTTTGAAAATTCACTTTCAATCTTTGTTTTATGAATTGAAAGAAAAGACAAGATGTGACTCTTTTAAAAAAGAGTTTCCATAAATTATAATCATAATTATGCTTCCATGAAGGTGTTAATGATAGACAAAATAGAGCAACAAAGTCTATAAATAAAAATGACTATTAAATTGAACTATAAAAAATTGTATAAACTTTGGAAGTGACAACAAAATAATTTTAAAAGAAATTGAATATAACTTAATTGAAATTGGGTTAAAAAGTGATAAATAAAACTAATAAATGATTGAAAATAAAAGAAGTTGTAATACAAGCCTTTGAAAGGGTTTTTATATATACTGCAAGGTATTCCTTTCTTTTATTTATAACTCTTTTGGCCAACCCACATATTTTTTTCTAAGCCATATCTCCCCTTTCATTGTGTCCATGCATGATTGGTGGCTTAGTGTAAAAGATCCGTACTTTCCCATTTTTGGACGTTTTCTGTTATCTAAGATGTGAGTTTTCAACTATTAATGCGGCTTCGAATAGCAATGGAGTTTCAACTAGCTCATGTAATTGATTGGTATTTTTGAACTTATGCTTCTCGCTTGAATTTCATTGGCTGATCTAACATTTAGTTGTTGTTCATAATTTATGATTTTCTGTGCTAATAATTATAAATGAAATGAAGATCTTTTGCAACCTTGGACAATAAATGAACTCTTAATCCCTAGTTGCCCATGAATTCATAGTCATTACTTCCTTTCTAAGTTTAGTCGGATGTTATAGGAGCATCTGCATTGCTCCAACTTATATCATGGTTAAGTAGGGTTGACTAATTTTGTCCGAGTACATACAATTATACATTTGCATACTCAATTTTATTAGTATATTGGTTTTTTTTTTTTTCCCAAATACTTGAGGATCATGAGATCATTTTTGTATCCGTTGTTCCATTCGATATCATCATCTTTGATGGTTGAGTCTACGGTGCCCTGGAGCAACCAATGGATGGCAATTTCTTAAAGGTTGATTGGATTTGAATTTGACAAAATTCAGTTCTTCTGTCCACGAATTGTCACACAAGTAATTGCAATGGTTAGTACAACCATATATAGTGGTTGTACTGTTGCTTTCCGCCAAACTCTGCATAACATCAAAACAATCAAAAATTCAAAATTAAACAACAAGTGGTTCTCGAAGACAAGCAAATAATCGGTTTTGATAAGTGGTTTTAGTCTGTACAAAGGCTACTTGACGTGAGGAATAGAAACCAAAAATTCTTGATTCCCCGCCCCCCCCCCCCCCCCTCCCCCCAACAAAAAAAAGAAATGATGACGCATGATTAGTCCTTCCGAAATGATTTTAAACTTTCGATCATTCTTGTTTTTAACGTTCACTAGACAAAAGCAGTATTTTTTTGTAATGAAAGAAAAAAGAAGTATTAGATACGATAATAATTAATTTAACAAAACCGTTATACGTAGCGTTTTATACGCTATTGCTTAATGGTTCATATCTTCATGGTAGTGACTAGTGAGGGTCCACAAATCTTCCATTCGTGAAGCATATCCATGTAATTTCCCAACTTTTCTCTTGTTCAAAGATTCCTAGCGAGAATTTTGTATCTATAAACTCCAAGCGTGTGGACCTGGCACACGATATGTATATATATATATATATATATATATATATATTCCCCTCTATTTTCAGAGAGAGGGAGAGAGGTGAAAGTGGATGTGCTAAGTGCTACTCACCAAAGGAATTAACGAGGCATTGGTGGGGATGAAGACGGGAGCTCTATAGAAGGACAAAGGAAGCCAACTCAAGAATAGCCTATTTGGAGTCAATATGGATGTCCTTTCAATCTTACGTAGCTTATGGACTACCAACAAGACTACAAGAGCATATCACACCTAATAATGGGCAACGAAAAGGAATCCATGGGCATTACTTTCTTGGTAGTGGACGCAAAGTGATAAAGATTCCATGACTAGATATTTGTTATGCAAGCACAAGCCCCACTCAATGCAAAATTTTCCACACGTTTTGCAAGTCTCTCTCGCCCCCATAATGATTTGCCGACGCCCACTAACCCTGCCGCTAGCTTTTGCTTGAATCTGACTGTAATACACATTTCTGCACTCGCACAATACAGTTCTTCATAAGAATATGTATAGCTGTAATGAAAAATATCATTCACAAGAAAAGAGGATTCTTGAATTTTATCAGAAAACATGGAAAGAAGCAGCTTTTATACCTACATTCCCCACACAGAAAGCACTCCCTCGATTCCTAGGGGCATAGCATAACACGAATTAGTCCCTGTACCCAAGTTGCTCAGCATGCAAATGCTCTTCTGGTATCTAGCAATAATATATCTCTAGCGTCTACCTCATAATTCACAAATAAATTTGTATTTTGGTTAAACAAGTAGCTTCAGGAAGAATCAAAAACTAAAGCAAAGAGCCCCAACAGGATAATTTCATTGGTGCCACGATCCTGCATGATTTACAAGTGGAGGGAATCACTCCACTGCTTTTTCATTAAATGACTTATACTGTCAAGGTAGGGAATATACTTAAGCGGAAACAACATTTAATTATTAGACTTTTTTTTAACACCGGGAAAAAAAATATCATAAATTTTTTTAGTATTAACAAATCGACGAAAGAGAAACTAAAACATAACCTCCAATCTGTTCAAGTACAGAGATAAAATGTTTACTATCGTAAATTGCATGTGTCCTTCATTTCCTCATAGATCAAGTAACTGTTCAGTCCCAACAAAAAGAAAAAGTCACTTTTAGTAAAGACTAACTGCCAGAAAGACTGTTCCATAATACTGACTTCACAGACTCTAATGCATTCCCAGTGGTTTTATCCCTCACAATTCAGACATAAATTAAAAGCGCTTTTAATTCCATTTACCACTTCAATAGCAACTATATCATCCTACAGCCATAAATTAAGCTCTATTTGAACAAATACCTCTGTGAAGCACTATTTCTTATTACAGACATTAATAAGACATTTATACCACAGGATTGGGTTTTGGGGGTGGAGTGGAATCTTAAAAAATTTTGTAATTTCAAATATACTATTAAGCCGGCTTCAACTTTAGGCTGTTTGTCTTAACTTGTATTATCTATCTCCCTCTCATCTGCGTTTCTTCAAACAAAGCTTATTTTGTCTCTGCAATTTTCAATAACCCTTGAGGCAAACTTATTATCACTTATTCTAGTCTTTCAAGTTCATCTTAAAACTTTGGCTCCATCTCTACTTCAGGCCATCTAAATATTATATACAGCATTAGTCCTTCGAATCTTTTCACTTTTTTAAATTAGTCCTTTAAATATATAAATCTATATGCTTGGCAGTTTCCCAAGGATTCAAATCCTACGAATTCCGGGACTCGTCAACATATAGTAATAAAAATCAATAAATGAAAGCATCACCTGCAGCAAACCGGAAGAGTCCAATTGCACGCTACACTACCATGTCATTGTCAGTCTTCTGGCCTGTTTTTCCTCCAATGTAGATGTATAGTCAATTCCTCTAGTATGTTGATCTATATTAATTAGGCGAATTCTACAATGTACTTAATGTATCAGTGCAATTAATAACTGTTTTTCATTATACTAGTAACGGTTACTTAAAGTGTTAGTAATTCCATTCAAACTTTATCATTAGTTGGTTATTAGCACATGGTTTTTTATTGTATTGATAACAGACTGCTCAAGGTATTGGTATTTCCATTAAAATGTTGTTATTACTTAAACATTAATAGCATATTAGTTAAACGTTACCAACACATTGTGAAGAAGGACAAACACAATTTGAAAGCTGTTATTAATTGCACTGGTATACTTAAATTCTTACTATGCACAGGAGAAAGCACATATTAATTAGTCTTTGTATTAGTGAATCAAATTCCCCTATACTTGTGTGATTGTAAATGGTAGCTGAAAAGTGAAAAGCATTGTATGAAACCAAAAACATGAACGAAGAGTTAAATAAAGGTGGTTCAAATACACAGCGTGTTGGATAATTGCTGATTTTATAGCAACAAAGCACGCATGGGACTAATGACACAGCACTGAGACTCGCGTGAGTGATTTTGAAGCAGGTCATTATGACGATCACAATCAATATATGGTAATATTAACAAACAGCACAAAAATCGAAGGAAAGAATTTGAGCTCAAGAACATGTTATTCGTGGATTACCCATCAAATGAAAAGATAGTGCAAAGATTTTCAATGGCTCACCTAATCAATTCTGGACTCTCACAAAGCATAAGACAATATTATATGGAGCAAGTGGGACCAAAAGGTCCAGCACCATCTCATCATACGGAGAAAATAAACCTGCAATTTTGTCGGAAGGGAAGGAATTTAAAAAATGAAACTGACATAAGAGTTGCCACAGTAATTTGCATGAGATTTGGATTAAAGGTATTTTAAATGAACATAGTTGAGAGATACAAAGAGAGAGAGAGGAATGGTGTCCGGATGAAATCCACTTGAAAGATGGACCTGAATCTTTTGCAATAACAACATATGAGGAAATAAATAAATAAAGGTGTAAGTCTCAAATAAGTGAGGTCTACGAACTGCAAAGAATCTAAAGCCTTAAATGATGCTTCCTTTTTCCTTATTTTTCTTCAATTTTACACGGTAGTTTTTTGTCCCCCCCAAACTATAAAGGATCTAAAACCGTTTACATGAGTGAATCGGCATTTCCGTGACTAATTGAAGGGAGTGAGGTTTCCCGGCTCCAATAACCCGCGGATCAATTAAATATTCTACTCCATTTTGTTAGTTAAGCCTTGATTAGTTTAAAATATTTGCACGAGAGCTACCGCTTGCGTGGCGTTCCATTTGCCTCTGATATAAAATAATCCAAAATATCTAGGCAATAATGAAGCCAAAAAAACAAGTTGCTTGATTAAATTTGCCTCTGATAATGTTGACAGCACCCATTGTCATCTTTCTGAACCAATCAAAAGATCCCGTGATCAGAAAAAAAAAAAAACTTCTATCTAAAAAAAATAATAACATATTCAATAAATATTAATTGATAAGCTTTTAATGACATAGAATAAGTACAAATAAACTAATGACCTTATCCAAGTAAAGAAAATTTTATTTATTTGTTTCATGTCACCCCTGGATGTGTTTCTGAGATTAACTTCTCAAGTCCATATAAAATGTTTGGCTTATTTTCACAAACTCTGAAGCATAGAAGAAAAAACAAACTCATGAAAAAAAATGGCTGAAGAACTGGTTTGGCGGAAAGTGAGGTCAAACAATTTGAATTTGTGTAAGCATCTACAATAAAAATATATATCCTATGGAAACACACATCGTAAAACTGAAGAAATTTACAAATCCAAGTGCAAGAGGGAATAAGTCTAAGCTCTCTAAATTAAAAGATTAAATATATAAAGAAACAGAAAGATATCACCGTACCCAAAACAGTTTACAATTTATTTCAACCAGGGCGGGCAATCAGTGCCTGTTTACCAAGTTTTGTATCTGCATGATCTTGATTGACGTGTAATTAGTTAGTATCCAGCAGAGTAACAATTTACGTAATTTTAGTTTGAGCAATCAACAAGGGTTAAGGGTGGCATCTACCTACTCATTCCCAATTCCAAGGAAGTTACTTTCCTACATGCTATCTTTTAATTCTTCCAGCAACAAGACGTGGGCCCTCAGAAGAATTTCCCCTTTCAAGTTACAAAAGGACACCGATGCAACTAAGTTACTTGGTAGTAAAAAGAGCTTCCATATCCGCCAGTATAATATCTCGATTTCTCATCCTAAAATCCACTTCACCATCCAATTGCCATTTATCTTTGGAATAAATTCTAGCAAAGAATCTCGAGACATAGCATATACTTGCATGTCTAATGTGAAAAAGCGACACTACCACAGTGAACCATAAAAATAATAAGTGTGATCTTGCAAAATTTATGTTTGAGCCAGTAGAACACATATTGGCTGAATTTTAAGGTTCCTCAACCATTATACATCTATGTGGAGCAAATAGATTCTATTCATAGTATCATTCAGTGAGCTTTTCTGCTAAAAGATATCATAATCAAACTACAATTATTAGCTATTTATTTCTCTCAGGAATTCTGCCCGCATCTTGGTTAGAAAGATAGCTAGTGGAAGAATCAAAGGCAAAGCATATACCCAGTCTTCATATATCAAGAGCCAAATCACCGTAATTTGATTGGTCCCCTGATGTTGCAAGATTTATAATGGTACAGCGGTACATATCAACCAAAGTTTGAAAAGATGATTTTTCATTACCATTTTTGTTGGCTTCTGAGTGAAATAATAGATTATACCATAAATAGCCATGATAGATCCAACTCTACTTTTTAGATAACGAATACCGTGTAGGGCAGGGAATAAACATGAGTAGATTATAAAGAAGAAACAGCATCATTCAGTGAAAATTAAACACCCCCCCCCCAAAAAAAATGAAGGAGAAATTAAGACGAAATCTCTGGTCTGCTGGAGTGCAAACACTAGACATTTACAATATTACAAGTTGCATAATAGACTTGTATTCTTCATACAGCAACATGTCACAGAATGACTGTTCCTGGATTCCGACATTATAATGTGTCTACCCTAATAATAGTTTTACCCCTATGTCCATCCACAGATTAACCCTGCTTTGCTACTTTGATTGATCACATCCAATAAAAAATCATATTATCCTGCGGGCAGAATCTTAAAGATAGATTGAAGCTCTGAAATGGGACATGCTAAATGGACACACATATCATCAGAAAACTATAGTTCTACCTCTGTGCATAACAATAGTTACCCTTAGGCATAAGGGACACATGCTAAACAATATAATTAGAAGCATAGCTGAGATATATCTAATTCTATAAACATACTTGTTCACTGTGTCTCTCAATTGAACAAGTTTTTTAAATGTTGCTAAAGATTTGCTAATGAAATATGAGAATAAGTCTTTAAAGTCAAAACATGAACGAAGCAGTCCACTGGTTTTAACATTCCATTCTTTTACCGTTATTTCAAGAGTCCTTTTCTGATGTCTTTGTGATGGAAAGAGATTAACTACAGATGAATCCACATCTTGCTTCTTTATCAAACAGAAGTTAATCCAAGAAACATAAAGCAGTCCGGTATTTTCAAGAAGAGGCGTTAGTCTGCTTGAGAAAACAATTCAACTTGAATATAAGTTCAGATTAAATGTAAACAAGAATGTAAGCTATGGATCTGTCAATAACTGTAAGAATAAAACTCCTCGAAGGTTGACTACATTCTAAATGTAATATGAAGATTATTGCTTTTTTGTTAACATGAGATTCATTAACAAAGCAAATGATATCCTAAACTCCCATCAGGTAATGACATAAATTGGAACAATTTTCCAATCACCATTAAAGCAACAGACTCATGGGAAATGAGACCCCATCCCCTCATACAGAAACAGCTATGGCTTATGGGTGTCAATTGCATTTAATAATTGGTGGTGCTGAATACTTTCATCCGTTCCAATTTTCTTAAGTAAGTAGTAACAAACAAAAGCCAAATTAATTCATCTAATATATGTTAACAAAAGCAACAATGGGCTAAAGGTGTTGTTAGCTAAAAATAAAAAATTTAGCGCAAAATTAAGCACTAATGGTGATTGGATAATATAATCATTTTAAGTTATGAATATGATGGGAATTGAGGTACTTGCCTATATAAAAGCTGATCTTGTCAAATTCTTGTCCCACACGGTATGGACCAAAATCGCACAATAGACTCCAATCACTTTTCCACCGTAAATCCACCATAGCTCAAGCGGAGAAGATGGATATGAAATTCTTAGAGAAAATATGGTTCTGTCCTCTTACTTCTTTTTTTTTCCTTTCCAAGAAAGGGATTTGTATCTTTTTTTTGGAAAATGATAATGCTCCTTTACGATTAGTTTTTTTCTCTTTTAATAACTCTCCTCTTTTAGATTAGTTAATTCCCAATAACCAACCCTTTTTGGATTTGAAAATTCAAAGCAATATTTATTTAATTATTAACTAATTGAACAATTATTGATTAATTAACTTAACGGAGTTCTCGGGTTGGGTTATAGGCCCAATATATTCAAATAGAATATCTTTTAAAAGAAACTATTAACCTTAAGTAAAACAAAGTAAGAAAATACTAAAAGAAACAAAATTTCATTTATTAATTTAAATAAGGAAACAGTTGGTTCTGAATGCATTCAGTGGCCTCCTCCATGTTAAACGTTTTAAATACTTCATTTAAATTATTTTTGGCAAGCTTCATCCAATACCATTAAATCATTTTTTGTGATGAAAATGAGTGCTGAAAACTTTCATTTTCAGCACTGACTTGGAACTCTCCCTCTTGGGCTTTTCCACGTTAGTAGATGCAGTTTAGCTCTTGAAGTTTCATTGAGCCAGCCGCATGATGAAAAAGGCAAATCAAAGGCTTTTTGACATCAAGATACATGGCTACGGAATTAAAAAAAAATAGCATATGACAAGGAAAGATGCACTCCAGTTGATAGGTGAGATACCATTAGAACAAATTTTGTTCCCATCTTCAACATCCTTTTGAAATGAACTACCCTGAGTTTTCATGGAAAATCAGAGCTTACTTGTGCTAAAAAGCTGATCAGTGTAGGTTTCTTCACTTGCACATGGAGCTAACAGTTACTGCAGTAATGCCACTGTCAGGATTCAAAGGTATACAATTGTTTCTGGCTGTTGCACAATACACGTTGACACTTTAATCCACCAAATAGTTACCAGGAAGAAAGGATAGTCCAACCCCAACATAATGAGGAGTATATTTGGTAAAAACAAGAAAAGGCATGTACTTTGATCCTGATTCTCCTCTTCAACTTGCTGTCCATTGTCCTGCTTTACCTTGTGGTTTAGAAGGCACTGGATCACAATATCTTTGGTGCTTGTGGAAGATATATTCGGCCAATAGACATAGCCCCACCAGCACTTTTCCTCCAATTTATAAGGAGCTAGCCTGGTCATCTATTTCCCATACCATCCCTTAGAGTCATCTTCCTTGACCTAAGCAACCATCCATTCCTATTCAATCCAATCACTATTTTATTTTTCTTACAATTTTCTACTTCCTTCCTTTGCAGCCTGTTAACATTCCCGCAGGTCAAGGTTGCTCTTAAGTTAGAGTTTTAACTTCAGATGGCAACATCTTGGACACCAAGGCAAAACAAACTATTTGAACAAGCCCTGGCTTTGTATGATAGGGAAACCCCTGACAGATGGCAAAATGTTGCCAGGGTGGTGGGAAAATCTGTAGAGGAGGTTAAAAGGCACTACGAGATTCTCAAAGAAGATGTTGAACGCATTGAGCTTGGCCAAGTCCCATTTCCCCATTACAGAACAAACAGTAACAACACCTAAGGCATTGGTAACAAACAGCACAGGTATTGCACCACTATCCTAACAACTGAGTAAATAGTCTTTAACAGATGTTCTTCCCTGATTCAAAAGAATTTGACAATTTCATTGCTCAAAATGATGCATTTAAAAAATATAAAATAACTCTTAGTTCTCTGTGTCAATTTACCATAGTAGGTGTGACTAAATTTTGCACTGCCAATTTTCTGTACTCCAATGTGCTACTTGCCCCGGGGTCCATGGAATAATATGAGAAAATGTAAATTGACAGCCCTCAAATGTCAGTTTCTATGTGGTCCACGGATATCTCTACCAATCGCCCAATATTCATTGCTCCAAACTCCTCTGCCATTCACATAAAATGAAAAAGCGACCCTCTGACCTTGTCCATAGAGTCATGGACCATGATAGTTATCCTATTCCTTTTCAGATAACTTATCAATGGTGCAAACCTTGCTAGTTCAAACAATTCCCATGTGACCATGTGACAATGAGATGGAAAGCACTGAGCATTCTCTCTGTAATCTCAATGAGGATTATATAGAAAACCCATCGATATGGGTTATTCTGTCCTTGCAATCCTCAATAACCATTTAATATATAAATCACTTTTAGTCTAGACCATGTTTTTTCAAGTATGTACGAACTTTTTCGACAGCATCACTACTTTCTGTCTAAAGTCTAAATGCTTTTGACACTAAAACCTTTTGGGAATTATGCAACTACTTCCTCTGAAGTCTGGTTTAAACCCCCCTTTTCCATGCTTGGCAGGCTCTTGATGATCCAGAATCAAAGACTAGAAAACTCATCAGCATATGAGTAATAATAAATCACTATCACCAGTAGCAAACCCGAGCTCCAACGTGGTTGTTATCGCATCTGCATCTACCTATTTAACCCTCCTTCTTTGTAAAATAAAGTAAATTTATGATGTGATATCTACTAATCTTGTATCTTGTAAGTAAAGCAGTATTATCGATTCTCCGTGTTATTAACAAAGAATTACCTATTTATAATTTATCCACTGTCAAATACAACTATACTTAGTGGTTTATAGTCGAAAGGTTCCCAATAAAACGAAAGAAAAAGGCGGCTTAAACTTCAAACAAAGAGCGTTTTGAAGTAACATAACAGAATCAAAATGTGCTTGAAAAAAGTACATAAATATTGATATAAAGCAAGCTTAAGGCTCACGAAAGAAAGAGCAGTGTAAAATAATTTAAATGATTTTGATGCAGATTACCATGACGAGCATAATTAAAATAAATGAATAATGATTAAAATGAAAAAAAAAAAAAAAAACAGAACAAAAACTGATGGTAAAGATTGACGCTCACAGAGAGAACTGTTCCATTTTGCATTAAGAAAACGAAAGTGCTGGATTGAATGGCTGACCTCAATGATTCTGGATTCTCACGAAGCATACGACAAAACCAAATGGCGCATCTGAAACCAAAGGCTAATTTTCCTTTCTTGCAGCTCGATACAAGGAGATGTCGTACTTGTGGTATCCAAAAAGTCGACCACCATCTGAACGACACCAGATGTATTGTAAAACGAAAGAATTTGAAAAATGAATATCGCATACAGCAGCAACTTGCGAGCGCGAAACAATTATCAGATTAATTGAGAATAAATAAAAATTACTCCAGCGTATTTGTTCATTTAGTTAATAGTTAACATTTACAAACGCTTTAGGGCAACGGACCAAAAAAGAAAAAGAAAAATTAGCCTTTTGATGCTTATATTTTATTTAAAATTTTAATTTAATCCTTATAATATATTCTTTTTAAATCGATTTTTATAATTTCCAAATGTTAAAAATTTAGCCACCGTCATTTGATTCTAACATAATTCTAATAGTTACGATGGTTAACTGAATGTACACATATGCTAAGAGGAAGCATATGTCTTGCTTGTAAAACATAAAGAAGGAACAGTCGTACGGGCTCTAAACATAATTCAGGTTTTTTTTTGTCTCTTGTAAGCATTTTTGTTTCTCTTCAATTTTTGCCTGTAATTTCTTTAACTATTCTTCGTTTTCACTTTTTTTTTTTTTTCATTTTAACTCAACTTTTATTTTTACTTTTCTTTCATTGCAATTAAATTTTAATATTTTTAAATTTTATCTACAATCGCTTTATTAATATATATATATACACACACACACACACAACTCCAAAGATAAAAACATCTTCCCACGTAACTCGTACAAAGCTAAGGTCAAATAATAGTTGATAGTTGACATAGTTGACAAAATATGAACATATGCTAAGATAAAGTATGTTTGAACACTCACTCCTATCAATGCCTCCTCACTCACCCCCAGGTATTTATGCTATATTTAATTCGTTATTTGTATTTCTTTTATATAATTTATGTAATATTTATTATGATATTGTAATAATCATTTTATCAATTAAATTATTATTTTAATCATCAAATCAAAATATAAAAATTATTTTTTATCTTATTTATTTATTCTTTTACATTTATTCTCTTTTTACATTATCTAACTAAATATATCTATAAAAAATTAAGTTCCAATGGAGATAAATCTTTTACTGTGTCTTAAACCACAGTAAAAGTACAATACTTTCAAATAAGAGAGTCATTATTTAAAAAAATATATAATTTATTTATTTCTCTTCCACCGCACAGCTGTAAGGGATTCCGTTTGGACAGTTACTATTTATTCATCTCTAATGAACAAATAGTTGCCCTCTTTGCAACTGCCAGACGCAAGGTATGCGCTTGAAATGAATTATTAAATTTCCCTTTCAAGTTACAAAAGAACAACTGCCAGACGCAACGTATGTGTTTTCGGTGCTAGACACAAAAACAAAAGAGGATAAAAAATAACTTATTGTGTCTTAAATTTATTATAGGTTTGATTTTTGCCTCCTATCTATTTTTATTTCATTTTTGTTCGAAAGTTTCCTTATTTGTTAACCTCGTCAATATTTCCATTAAAATTTATTAATATAAGAAAGTGAGAGAATACAATTCGAATTTTAAAATAACTACAACCATAAAGATATACAAGATAATTTGAAAAAAAATACACAAGAGGCGGCAGACTTTTAA
Organism: Erythrophleum fordii; assembly: GCA_032878935.1. NCBI lineage: Eukaryota > Viridiplantae > Streptophyta > Magnoliopsida > Fabales > Fabaceae > Erythrophleum > Erythrophleum fordii. The sequence continues at coordinate 2,448,595 of JAVQMF010000036.1, forward strand.
TCCTTCTTTTACTTATATCTAAAAAAAATTATTGAAAATCTTCTAATTTGAGTCGTGAATCTTCATAAATCAAATGAACAAAACCCAAAACTCCTCATACGAACATAAAATCTTTCAAGATAGAAGGGGATGTCACTCCTGCAAGAAGAAAAAAAAACATGATTGAAGACGGTGCAAAAGAAAATCCTTACGTATCCATTATCCACCCTCCCCTCATACGCAGCTTGGTCTTCTGGCTCCTCTCTTGGCGTCTCTCTATTGTGTCTGAATCACTTTGATGACGGGTCTCTCTTGAACCTTACTAGAACTACATAACATGTTTCGTATTTTTCCCCCTCCCCCCTCCCCCTTCTTCTTTTCTTTTTGCTTTCATGGCTTGGAAGGAGCTTCCAGAAGCTGCCAATTTCATACCTGAGTCAAGCAGGAAATTTATTGTTGTTAATAGCCAGCAAAGATTCTCAAGACAGAACATACTGTTACGCTCTGAATATAAGAAGAAAATTTAAGTGCAGTTCTTATAATTTTGCCATCAGAAATTTTTTTTTTTAATCAAATCATAACAAGTAAATTTTCTTTACAATTCCGCACCAGCCTTTGGGAAAAAAAAAATAATTTCACTACTTAACATAATAACAAATACCCACTAAATTTTACCTAAATCTAATTCTAAATATAATTGCAGGCCACAAAAAACATTAAAACATAAGTGCGATGACCATGCACAACTTAATGCCTGAGAGCAATCAGATTATATTCACAGCATTATCTTAGAAGATGTCATAACCCAGATACAATATAATCGCTATTTGTTTCTCGCAAAATAAAAAAAATGAATAAACAGTCCTTGGTTGGAAAGTAAGCTAGGAAAAGAATTAAAGGCAAAGTATACACTCATATCTAATGTCTTCATAAATTTAAAAGACAAAAAAAAAAAAAAAAGCCACTACATGATGCATTTATTGGTCCCACTATCTTTAAGATAGAATGTGGTCCAGTCGTACACATCCACTAAAAGATGAGTTCCCATTACTATTCTTGTTGCTTCTATGTGAAAACAAACATATTATACATATAGTTTATGGTATGAACAGCCACCGTTGATCCAACTATTACTTGTACATGGAGAATTACTAAAAGCAACTTCGATGAAAATATGGAATATAAGGGATTAATATAAGCAACATATGACAACCACATATTTATCTAATTAATGATATTTTCAGATGTTAATCACTGCTATTGAATATGTATTAATCACATATTTATTTTATAAACTGCTCGTTCCAGCTGCGGCACTGTCTTGAAAATGAACTGCCCTGAGTTTCTGTTGAAGAATTGAGCCTAGTATTCTGTTACAAATCAAGCCATCGCTATTTTGTAGGCTCCTCCGCTTATGGAGGAAACAGTTATTCCTGTAATGCGCCTGTTGGCTCATTATGAATGGGCTCCAACTGTTCCACGTATATAGCATTTGGAGGCATTAATCTACTAACTAGTAACTAATGAGAAAAGTCCCACTTGGCAATGATATAATGAAGTATTTTGGCTAAAATATCTACAGCTAGGCTAGTCCTTTGATCTCGATTCTCCTCTTCCACTTGCCGTGCACTGTCCCGTTTCACCTCGTGGTTTCTAAGGGGACGGGTCACCTTATTTCTGTCCTTTTGGAAGATATATTCGTCCAACAGGCTTAAGTGCTTAACCCCACCAACACTTGTCCTTCCACTTATAAGGAGCCAGCTTAGTCATCTCTTTCCCAAAACATTCTTTGACTTTGAGTCATCTTCCTTAACTGCAGCAACCACTCTTTTTTCTACTTTCCCTCTTGTGGGATTCAGTTCAGTCTCACTTTTCATTTCTTAGATAATTTTATTCTTCCATCCTTCACAGCCTGTCAACATTCCGGCTGCTTAAGATTGTTCTTAAGTGAAATTAAAACTTTCATTATCAGATGGCTGCTTCTTGGACACCAACTCAAAACAAATTATTTGAGAGAGCCCTTGCCGTATATTATAGGGATACCCCTGACAAGTGGCAAAATGTAGCCAATATGGCCGGTAAATCCGTAGAGGAGGTCAAAAGGCACTATGAGATTCTCAAGGAAGATGTAGAACGCATTGAGCATGGTAAAGTGCCATTCCCTCGATACAGAACAAACAGCCAGAACACCCAAGGCATCGATCACGAATAGCACAGGTATTGCAACACCTTTTTCCTCGTAACTGAGCCAAATAGCCTCTTTGTAGAGTCTGAACTATCCTTCTTATTATCTCCACTGTTTCACTCCATGTTACAAACTAGGTCATTGATCAGTCAAGCACCATAAAAGAAACAAACGAAAATGACAGTATATACTCCCCATTCCAAAAGAGCTTGACAATTTAATCGTTCAATCACTTCAATCCAATGCAGAATGACAGTAGTTATACGTGATGGGCTTATCATATAGCTTGTCTCAATTAGATTTTTCACTGCCATCGTCATTAATGTAAGGTACTACTTGAAGTGGGTCCACTGATTGATATGGGAAATTAGAAATAGAGAACCCTAAAATGCCACTTCTGAGTGCTTCGTGGGTTTTTTCAGTTTTTCTACGAAGGCCAATATGGCTTCTTTTCCTGCATTTAATGATGGAAAATTGATTCTCTAACCTCACACATGATGCCTATCCTATCCTGTCCCTCACCGGATAACCTATCAATGGTCCTACGTTTGCTTGTTCGAACAATTGCCATGTGCTCTGAATCAATGGGGGAAAAAAAAAAACAAAAGACAGAAAACAAAAACAGCTGCTGGCCCGTGATGGTGAGATAGAAGGCACTAAAGCTTTTCTTTCTGAAATCTCAATTAGGTTTCTATATGGCAAACACCTCCGCATTTTATTTTGTCTTTGCAAACCTAAATAGGCCCTTAGGCCATTATTATTTATGACTTTATATTTGACTCTAGACCATCTGTTTAATAGTATATCTTAAACTATTCGCTCCTTCACTACATGAAGTTCTTTCCATAAAACGCTTTCTGCCGACCAAAACCCCTTTTTCTCTGGTTGGCAGGCTCTTGATGATTCGGTTTTGAATAATGTTCGGCATAACAGTAACTACCAAATAAATGAAAGTTTTCCCAGAAGCGATTATAAGAGTCCATCTATGTAAGATTCCCAAACAGCAGTCTCTTGATGATAGCCCCAGCGTCCTTGCCCGCTTTTCCTCCTTTCTTTGTAAAATAAAGGTCATCTACGTTAATGTATTATCATTTATCAAATTAATCTTCTATTTAGAGCAACAATATTAACTTCCAAGAAAAAAAATAACAATGTTATCTATTATTCGTGTTAACAAAGAGTTACCTGTGTCTAACCGTATATCAAATTCCATCATCGTCGCGATGACAGCTAATAGATGGTAATAATAACAAACAGAACAAAAATTAAAGATAGCATTGACGCTCATAGTAAGTACCGTGCCCGTATTATGCATATAAAAAGAGAACAATCTGTGCGCGGATTGAATGGCTAACCTCGATAATTCCAGATTCTTAAGAATCTCGCGACAAAACCATGTGCGCATCCGAAACCAACCGCTAATGTGCCTGCAGAGCGATTCGAACACATAAAACAAAAACGAAACGTACACTAGAACATAAACAAATTGAAAGTGCTACCATAGATGCGAGAGGGTCCTGTTTGCTGTTTCTTGAGTCGCCGTGAATAATTTCCCGGGCGAAAACTGAGAGTGGGTTAAATAATACTAGTTGCTTTCCTTTTTTGGGGAAAAAAATATTTGAAATTTTTAATAACTTTCTTATTAAATTTTTTAATTAAAATATTGTAAATATATAATTTTTTTAATAATAATATAACACATTTATAATTTTTATAAATAAGTTTATAATTTTTCAATTAAATAATATACTTATCATTTTATTATGGTTAAAGTATTGTTTTAATGCATTGACTTTATAGTAGATTTTATTTTGATACCCAATCTTTACTTTTTTCTTTTAATATTATATCTCAACCACCATTTTAGTCCCTCTCTTGGCAACACCGCTTTATTCACTAACGGAAAATGCGAAATGGCTTTCATTGATACTGAGAATATATACTTGGACTTTTCAAAAGTATGGCAAAATTTTTTTTAAAAGTTTACTCTTTATTTCATTTTAAAAAAATAAATTACATCAATTTCTTTTGAATTTTATTAAAATTATATAAATTTTTATTTATTTTCAAAATATACACAAATTTTTTCTAAAATAAAAAGTTATACAATATTTTAGTTTAATTTTAAATTGTTTAACTAAAATCCTGTCATTTAAAAAAAAATTAATTACAAATTATATTAAATTAATTTATGGTACTTTAGTTAAAAAAATTTAAAATTTAACTAAAGCATTAAATAATTTTTTATTTAAAATATATATATATATATATATATTAAAAATAGAGAGAGTCTAAATAATTTTAATAAAATTTATTTTATATATATATAAGTGTCAAACGCTACGTAGACTTGCCCTGATTCACTCCATGTTTACTTGCTGACTCCTCTGAAATGCAGCGCCAGATTTACAGCATTTGAGAGGCAAAAACATCATTTTTTTTTTTTTTAATTTACCGCACTGTTTGGAATTGTCCAATATAATGGAGTTAATCTTATATAGGACAACTCCAAACAATAACATATCGAAATTATTAACAGTTTAAGTGAAAATAAGTTTGAACATACAAACGTGAATTACGCAGATGAAATCAATAGCACTTGAGCAATAACTTGTACTGGAAAAGAAGAGATGCGTGCCCGAATCGTCATTTTAATCTTGGTTTCTGTTGCCGCATTCTAAAGGGGCTGCAACATACGGTAAGGTTTTTATTTTTTGTACACATCATTTGACGTCAATTTCTTTTTTTTTAGTGGAGAGTAAATTTTTATTTTAAAAAAAATCTTGTCCTACCTTTTAAGAGTCTAAAGATTCAACCGATACACTGTTTGAAATAAAATTTGATAATATGAAATTTGATAAAATAAGATATTTAATATGATATTATATAAAATAATATATCACGTATGATAATATTATTATTTACTTGATTATGTATTATATAATACTAGATAAGATAAAAATCAATTCTTTTAATAAAAATATTCTTTACTTAAAAACATAATATATTAATCTAAACTTATTATACTATATTAATTTTTCAAAAAAAATATAAATGAGTATGGTTACACATAATGCATAAAAGCCTTAGTGGCCCAATCCCTCCCAATTATATCAAGTCAAGTAGCCAAACAAACAATTTTTATAGACTAGTTCAAACTAGCTATGTTTGTTAGTTTTGGCTGAACCGACTTAATTCTATCAATTTTTTAAAAATATTTACTTTATAGGAATTTATATCAATTTTTTTTTAAGAACAAAATATAATTTTATAAGAATTTATGTAAAATTTTTATTTTTTAAGAGTCAATTTATAATTTTTACTAAATATTAAAAAAAATGACTTAGCTAGCTTGAAAAACTAATTTAACCTGATTTGATACTAAACCAACTGAATTGAATCTAACACTAAATTAGTTTTTGCATGACCAATCCCAACCTTATTTTGTTTTAAGAAAATTATTTTATAGAGATTTATATACAAAATTTTTTTAGTAACATGTAATTTTGTAGAAGTTTAGATGAAATTTTTTTTAGGTTAATTTTATAATTTTTACTAAAAATTTTAAAAAAATAACCTAATTAGTTCAGTCCTAACTAATATTGATTGAACAAGGCCAAGCTTAAGCACCAAACTTGTAAAAGAAACTTTTATGGAGAATTGAGTTGGACACTAGGCTTTGCCAATAACTAGCCCATAATCATCTCTATCAAGTTAGGCTAAAACTTAATTTAGTTCGACCGATAAACACTTATATGGATAAGGTTTGGAATTAAAAAATATTGATAAAACCTTATATATTAAAACTTAATCAAAATTAATCTTAACTCCTAAAATTCGATTAGGTTATATATCATTTTGATATATAAAAAATGTTTGATATACAAGTTTATATAACACATTACTCGTATTAAACAAGTAATAAATTTATAATATAGTATATTAGTTTCTGATATTAGGCATTATATAATATACTAAACAAGTTTTAAATTTATATTTTTAGTCTTAGTTAAAAATCATTTCAATATTTTTTTGTTAGTAAAAATAACAATGTTAGTAAGAGAAACTGACAATTACATTTGAATAATTAAAAGATAATAGTGAAACAAAACAAATATTATGTACCAAAATGAAACATATTATCAAGTTAAAGGATAAAAACAATAATTGAAAAATATATATTTGTCAGTTTTTATTTAAAGAATTTAATAACAAAAATATAATAAATTGCAATTAAGTCTAGTCTTTTTTTAAAATAAAAATTAAATTATAATTGTTATGAGAAATTTATAGGCATATTAATTTTACATGCTCAAAGTCATTCATCCCATTTCACCAAGTCTCATGAGACAAAAAAACTATCAAAAAATTTTAGGTGATAGTTGGCACCAATTCTAATATATAAGGACATAATTCTTAAAGGACAAGGACAAAACCTTAAATTCGGTAACTACTAAAAAATAATCCCCTCATTCTAGACATACACAACACATACTAGTAACTGCCGATAACCCTTATTACTCCTATTAACTAAGAAATGAAATTCATTGTATTTCATTCAAACAACTAAGCAATACATAGCTTTTTTTATGCCAACATTTGATGTGTTAGGAAATGATTCCTCGTCCGAAAACCTAAATTCAATGATTGTTTATGATTCATGACCCAAATAATAAATAATTGCTCCAAAAAGAATAAAACAAAAGATGGCTTCACCTTCACAACCCTACATAGAGCAATAAAAGCAAACGCACTATTATCATATACCCTACTTACAAGCCAATACATCAAAAGGCAATAAAAGATAAATTATGAAATATAGGATAGAAGTCCGAAACAAAAAGGCCCATTCCTTTATTTGCATTATTGGCTAGCCCTTCAATGGCTTTGTTTGCAGCTCTAGTTATCCAACCAAACACATAAGAGGAAAATTTCTTCTCCAGTGGTGAAATATCATTCACAAGCTAAAAAGGCTTCCAATTTGGGCAGTGGTAGAAAGAATTAACAAAATTTTAAGTTTTCTGATTCAAGCACAACGTCCTTAAAATTTAAATCCAATGCCATTGGGAAGCCCTTTTGACTAGCAATTGCCTATGATACAAAGGGCAGAGAAGCAAAACAAGGAACACATGCAAAATCAATCAAATCACCTTGAGAACCACTCCAATTGTGGACTTGGTACCTTCAGGAGCGAAGCAACCATCTACATTCACTTTAACTTTATCAGGCTTAAAGGAGATTACTTAACTCCCAGATAACTAGAATCAACCATGAGAAGGGGTTAAATTTGGATGCCATTTGTTACTAATATAGTATTTGTTCATTGCATTAATAGCACTCAGTATCATAATCACGAGGTTTGTTGCAATATTCTCAAACAATCTTTTACATCTACCTTTCCAAATATGCCATCAAAGCATTGTAATTTTAGCTTTTTCAAACCCCCCCAATCTTGTCCTATCAAGCGTGTCAACGAATCAAGTATCCATTCTAGTAATGTTATTAATATCATTTTTTAGAGGGTTGCAAAACTAGTTTTGCCCATTCACACGAGAGAAAAAAAAAAAAAAAAGCTCCAAGGACTGAAGACACAAATTATAACACGGACAAGAGAGAGATGGACTGCATCTTCTTTTTCATAAATTGTATTTTGAAAACAGAGGTTCATATAATTTACTTTGAAAATATAATTGGTCAGTAGATTCGATATATATGTATGTATAATAGTAAGTAATTATATGTCACAAAGTATAAATCTTTTTCTACCATATGTTGTCATTTCTTTAATAGTTAGAATTAAAACTTGAGACCGTGATAATATACATAAATTTAAGTGATGCTGTCTGAACTCGTTGGCCATCTCTATTCACTTCAAACTTTCCAATGAAGAGAACTTGCAAAATGATGAACTAGTCGCTTCAAAATGGAATCATTGCCAATATCAATACCATTATAAATACCAAAATATTATGTCAATTAATGAAATTAAAAGTTGGATATGTAACAATGATCAAATCATACATAACATACTCATTTTTATTATTACATTAATTCATTGAACATTCTATTAAAAAAATGATTGAACTTGTTTATTTTCAAATAACTGTGACAGTATTATAAATACGACAAAAAGAGAGACGGTAACAGTATCTAATACAATATATATATATAAATATAAATTATAAGAAGTCACATTATTCATAAGCAATGCTGCTCTTTTTCTTGAGATGCATGCATTTTTCTTTTTTAATTTTGACTTCTTTTTTATTTATTTAGATTTGATTTTGGTGACACGGCTCCACATGCTTAGAAATGGAGCTCTTCCCTAGTTATTATACTATTAGAAAAAACAAAAGTAAAAGCCCAACAAGGAGTCACCAGAAGTTACAAGACAGATTTATGGGCTCATCACCACATTGGTCATAACAGTTGGATAGAATTGAGGTCGGGCTCAAAAAAAGAAGAGCGTCACATTCAAGTGGGCTAGTTGTTAAATTCAATTCCTTGACCCAAAAAAAAAAAAAAACAAGGATAATACATTGCCTCGTTCGGCAGAGAAACGGCGGTCGTTTTCAAAGCTTTTGAATTGCTCCCCAAGCAAGCCCTCGTTTTCCTGTTCAACTTTCATTTCCCGTTTAAACCCTAGCAGAGGTTTTATACTCGCGCCACACACCAAACCGTTGTTCCAGAAACAAGAGACTAACCCACTGACCTTCAAAATTAAATTTATATGAACCAACTTAATTTCCCTCATCCTTCTCGAAGCCACAGTCTAAGCCATGGCTGCCGCAAGATTATCACCATGCATAGCCATGGCTGCAGCGGTGGCTACCATGTCCACGCTCTCCAACAAGGCTTACGCTGATACCTCCTTTCGGTTACCTCTTTTCTCTTCATCATCGTCTAAGTCAGCTCCCCAGGCAGATCAGACTTCCGATACTAAGTCAGAATCTCAAGCTGCTGATGAACCCAAAAAGTCAGGTTTTGATCCGGAATCGTTAGAAAGAGGTGCAAAAGCTCTCCGCGAAATCAATGGTTCTCCCTATGCTAAACAGGTTTATTCTTAATACCGGAATTCAATCTGATTTGTCTTGAAATCAGAGGCAAACAAAAAGGAGTGGGCAAAAATTAGTCGGTTAATATTGTGTCATATGGTTTGTCTTCGGGTGCAGTGAAAAATTGACAACAATCATAAATTGCCTGCCTGATTTTTTTTTTTTTTAATTTTTAATGCTGAATGCTCAACGTTTCGATCCAGGATTTATTATTCACTATTTTTTTTTTTTTTAACTATAAATCAGTACAAAACGTGTACATTATTCCTCTCCTTCCAAATGCCTGTGAGCTAATGTAGATAATGCGTTTTGTCGACATTGCCAAGAATGGGACTTTACTCGTATATCTTGGTTCTGCGTTCCAGGTATTTGATTTAATGAGAAAGCAGGAACAAACTCGTCTTGCTGAGATAGATGCTGAGAAAGTTCATTATGAAGTAATTCAGTCTCAAGCTGATATTGTAAGTGATAAGTTAGGAATCAACGAACGTGTTTCCAAAATTTTGACATCAATTAATTTATGAGGAGAAATTACATTTGGCCTCATCTACCCCCCATATTGTTTATGGTCTTGCCCGTTATGCTGTGCCTCACAGTATCGGAAATTTGTATTAGCTATTAGCATATCTGAATGTACATTTTAGTTACTACTGTATATTTTTTGATAACTTTGTGCCAATTTTGTAAACATCTTGGTGGCATCTGCCAATTTTCTTGTTTGAGACAAGCTGTATCTTGTAAAAATTTATTGTTAGCTCTCCATAGGTTTGTTCTCTTTCTGCTAGCAGACTAAAGTTGCCATGCTTATTGATCTTATAACAAAATAGGTATTTCCAATCCATCATTCAATTTACAATTTGTCCACAATAAGTGTGTTACGACCGTTTTACTGCAGTTTTCTTTCTTGAAACTTGGAAGTTGCTTGGTTTTTTAACATAAGTGGCTTTGCTTGACATAGTACATAGGCATAAGATGCGGTCACATAGCTATGGCAGTTGTTGAAAAATTATGATGCATTATGGCGGCTTTGCGTATATGACATAGGAAATCATTCCTGGTGTTCATTTTGTCATGTTTCTAGAATGTTCACTTATGCTAATGTGGCTTAACTGCAGGAAAGGCAGCGGAAAATGGCTGAAGAACAACGGAATCTAATACAGGAGCAAGCACAGAGACAGGCCCAGGTGCTGCGATACGAAGATGAATTGGCAAGGAAAAGAATGCAGGTGCAGGCTGCAGAAACGACAAAACACTCCTCCCTTTTTACATGGGAATTAAATAATCTTGGCTATTTTTTATTGATTGGATGTTACTTTTTACCTGTCTGTTAGTATAAAATGTCATAATAGCTTTGAGAGTGGTGGAAGTAGATTAAAAATATATGCAAAAACATGCTGAGCTTGACTGTGTGAGTGTTATATTGTTCATTTCCTTTCTTCTTTTCTCTTGAGCCTGCAGGTTTGCGTATGCATTTCTTAATGAAAATATTGTTTCTCCCTCTCTCTCTCTCTCACACACACACACACACACACACAATATTGGTCAAGGATTGGTTTGAATAATTGTGTAGTTATCCTCTTTCTTTCTTGGTGTTCAAACATCTGTAGTAGTAGGTTTTGAAGTTCCAAAGAGAGGTCTAAGCCTGGGTCTTCCTAAGATGGTCAGGGCTGTACACAAATCAAGCTCCTGTGTAGATTCTGTAAACTTAAAATCTATGCAATCAAATAGTTATCTGTTATTTGCCATTTGCAGGCAGATCATGAAGCTCAGAGGCGACATAATGTTGAATTGGTGAAGATGCAAGAGGAGTCTTCTGTTAGAAAAGAACAGGCAAGGCGAGCTACTGAAGAACAGATTCAAGCTCAGCAGCGTCAAACTGAGAGAGAGAGAGCTGAAATAGAAAGGGAAACCATAAGAGTTAAGGCCATGGCAGAGGCAGAGGGCCGAGCCCATGAAGCGAAACTCACTGAGGAGCATAAAAGGAGAATGCTTATAGAACGGATGCAGGGTGAAAGAGACAAATGGCTTGCTGCAATTAACACAACTTTTAGTCATATCGAAGGTATGCACTGATTGGCACATCTATTGTTACACAGTGGTTCAGAAACTGGTAATTCTGTCTCCCAGTGGTTTTCAATTATTATTAATCATCATGATCTCTTCTCCCCAGTTCCCTCCTTATTTATAATCTATAAGGATGACCGGGTTCCCTGTAATATCTATTGACTCTAGAATCTAGTTTTGGCTCATTTATAAATTATGAGTATCTATGCTATGAATGTTGGCTGGCTTGCCTCTACAGAGGTCCCTACACGTGTGATGCATTTCACTGTGGCAAAACTTTTATTTATTGACTTAATAGAGTTTGTTAGTAACTTTGTCTCCATGTTTGCGTTCAACAACAGCCATTATTAACCAAAGAGGTTATCCCCCAGTTACTGTTTAGTAAACTGTTCAAACTAAAATAAAGGCAAAATAATTAATGACATGGACCTTGTGTAAACTGTAAAATACATAACTCTAGCCACATGCACGTGCATGATTGAGGATTGATATCACCTTGTATTGCTTACCTTGGGCATAATTTGTATGAGGTTTGCATGGCTAGTGTCCTTTTCTCAAATTCCTTATCTTTGACAAAATTACATTACTTTCAGTTCTTAAATCAGGAGCTTCCATACAAGCTTGAAATCTGCCAAGTATACCGGTGCTTGCCCTGCAAAGCAGGATGCATGGTTGCACTTGCATGAAATTATAGAGCTCTCATGTCCACTTACTGGTCAAGTTTTATGTCTTCCCAGATATTTCTGTCCCAATTTTTTAAAGAAAAGTCACTACTTTTGGTGTTTTGTTTTCTTTGGTTGCTTGAACTCTTGTTACATGAGCATTAATGATGATGGCTTGGTATTCTTCCGGCTTATAGGAGGCCTTCTTTGTGGTTGTAGCTTCATGTGTATTTATCAACTATCTTCATTGATGGAAGATAAATCCTGCATGATATTATTTCAGTTTGGAATTTGTTGGTATAGCTATCATTTGTCAACTTGCAATATGCAGGTGGTTTGAGGGTCTTATTGACTGATAGGGACAAATTGCTTATGACTGTGGGAGGAGCCACGGCATTAGCTGCAGGAGTATATACAACTAGGTAAATATCTGGCCTTTATTGCTGCATTTGACTTAGTTAACATCACGACTGAGTTTGAAAATTCAGTTGGCAGTGGGAGTTATATACTTGTCAATTATTGATCTGATTTTATAAGAATATAAAATTATTTTATATATGGCTATTTTAGTGCTTGTCAATGCCGTTTATGCATACACACTATATTGAGGAAGTGATGGGACTGACTGCAACATTGATCTACCTACGATGTATATGTGCATAATAGCAAATTATGGTGCTTTTGGAAATGGAGACGTGTGTGGTGGGACACATCTGCAATATATCTTTTAAATGGAACTATAATGGGAATCGAGGACTTTTGAGAAGAGTGGAAAGTAAGAAAGTGTGTCTGTTTCTATTTCTCACACCACATAAATAGTTACCACTACTTCAGCATCCAACTTCCAGGCCACCACCACCCACTCTTTTGTTCTTCCCTCTGGCCCAAGGAAAAATAAACGAAGGGTCATTATCCAGAATATACTACCTCAAACTTTTTTTTTTTTGGGGTTATGAAATATTTTGCCTTGATTTGCAAATTCTCATTGTTAATTCTGAAAGCCCCCTAATCTGATGGAGAAGGAAGAATAGTTGGGCCCATGTTGACTAGTAAGCAGGTGCAGCGGGAGAGGTTCAAGTCTTGGTTTCCTTACTAACCGCCTGAAATAACAAGAGGAGAGAGGGAGAATGAAATTAAAATTTTGAGAAACATTATTATGTACATAAATTTCAATAACAGCCTTTCTCTGCACCAAAACTGCAGTCTTAAGCTGTAAAATCCATGATCTATCAGAATTGTAAATGGGATCTGATTGTTTTTAATTTTACATTTTGTATTTATAGAGAAGGTGCCAAAGTGACATGGGGCTATATTAATCGGATTTTGGGGCAGCCATCATTGATCCGGGAATCATCCATTGCAAAATTTCCGGGGTCAAGGATCATATCTCAAGCCAAAAATAAAGTTATAAGTTATAGTACCATGGCCAAGGCTGAAGAATTTTCTGGGAGTAAGAGTGGCCTTCAAAATGTAGTACTCCATCCGTCATTGCAGAGAAGAATAGAGCATCTTGCACGGGCTACATCAAATACCAAGGCCCACCAGGCACCATTCCGTAATATGCTTTTTTATGGCCCTCCTGGGACTGGTAAAACCATGGTTGCAAGGGAAATAGCTAGAAAATCGGTATGATAACCTTATTCTCTTTTATACCTAGTTCTTTAATTAGATTTTTGTTTCAGTAGGCTGGTAATGGAATTTGTTCAGATATTCCATTTCCACTTCATTCTTAATAATTTGGAAATGGTTAAGGTTTCTTTAACTACTGCTGACTTAATCAGTTTTGCTGTGCAGGGCTTAGATTATGCCATGATGACTGGAGGAGATGTTGCACCCTTGGGCCCTCAGGCTGTTACGAAAATCCATGAGATATTTGATTGGGCCAAGAAATCTAGAAAAGGCTTACTGCTTTTCATTGATGAGGCAGATGCTTTCCTTTGCGAGTAAGTTTTTTAAGAGGTTAAACAGCATTTAGAAGACTCTGATTCTCAAATAGAAATGTCTATAAATAAAATGTTTTTTTCTCTGAAGCTGGATAGCCAAATTTAATTGGTTGACGTAATTTATCTGATATGCAAAATATGAGATTTATAGTAGAACAGTTTACACTGAATGTCTTGTGCTTTTATTCAATTGATAACGGTCTAGATATGATGTGGGCAGTAATTCAGCAGCCCAGACTATATTGAACCTCACTTTGATCCACGGAGACCAAAATAAATGGGCTAGTGAACAAACAACAGCGTTTGAGCATTCTCTCTCTCAATTTTTTTGTGTTCCTATATTCCAGGCATATTCGATGTGCCAAAATGGATACTAATTATATCTTTTGTTACCATAGCAATCATTTAATTATTATTGTTGACGCAATGCAGGCGTAACAGCTCACATATGAGCGAAGCTCAGCGAAGTGCTCTAAACGCCTTGCTCTTCAGAACTGGTGATCAGTCAAGAGACATAGTACTTGTCCTTGCCACAAACAGACCGGGTGATCTTGACAGCGCGGTTACTGACCGCATCGATGAGGTGATTGAATTCCCACTTCCTGGAGAGGAAGAACGTTTCAAATTATTGAAACTCTATTTGAACAAATACCTCAGCGAAGACAATGGCGGCTCATCCAAGCGGGACTTCTTACTCAGGAAGCAGCCCCAAAAAATTATCATGAAAGATATATCTGAGAATGTGCTCAGAGAGGCTGCGAAGAAGACGGAGGGATTCTCTGGCCGCGAGATAGCCAAACTCATGGCCAGCGTCCAAGCAGCTGTCTATGGACGCCCAGACTGCACTTTGGATTCTCAGTTGTTTAGAGAAATAGTAGATTACAAGGTCGGGGAACATCATCAACGAATAAAACTGGCAGTTGAAGGTGGTCTGCCTGACAATATTTAGTAACTTGCTTCAGCTTAGTAAGAAGCCTTCGGACACCTCAATGAAATTAGATCCTCTGCAGTTTTGTAGTCATGTAGTTGGAAAAAGAATTATAAAAAACGGCGGGAGTGTGTGTGAGGTTTTTTTTTTTCTCTTTTATATTCTTTCTCTCTTTTTTTCTTATTTTTCTCCGATGGTACTATATGCAATTAATTCATAATTGCAGTTTGAATGTGAACTCTTTGGAATTGTTGTTTAACATTATTTTATTTTCATCGAATTCGTTGTGCCATTGTACTTGACGATGAAGCAGATTCATTTAGAGAGTCCACTTACATTCATTTTGTAGGCCAAATTTATAGGCTTCTTTGGAAAATGGTGCGGAATTTGGAAGTATCTTTTTTAAGAAATGGAAGAAATTCATCTATACTACTATGAAGCATGTCTTGTTTGCTTGATGCTAAGAAGCTAAAAATGTGAGTGGATCGTTTATTACGTGTTACTGCAAACTGTGCTCTAAGGCCAATCATGGCTATTTAGCACATTATGCTGTTCGTTGCTCTAAACGTGTTGGGTAACAATGCGAAACTCACCGTTTATTTTTCTCCCTTTGACGTGGAGCCTCCATCCACATTCATCTTCAAATCCTGATGTCGCAGCGCCATGGGTGAAGCTCCATTCTTTTGCTTGTGTGGCGTCGCTTGCACCTCATATCCAAGCTCGCACTCCAAATCCAAAGTCATAGTGAAGCTTGTCTTCTTCAGCTGCGTACACACAATGTCACCAATTATTTTTTCTCCAGCACCCTTAATGATTCACCACCTTCAAATCCTCAACTTAAAGGTAGCATTTGGTTATTTTACCTTTAATTTTCTAGCTATTTCATTTCATTGAGCTGTCTATAAACCATCTAAGTGGATAGTGTTTGGTTATTTTATTGACGTAATAAGTAATACCAAATTCAGCCACTTCCAAATACAACAACTATAATATTATAAGAATTAGCAACTCAAATTAGAACACCAACAAGTTTAGAACTAACTGGGCCCTTAGAATATGATGATGGACTTATTCAAAAGGGGATGCATACACTACAGAAATTACCTACAGGTGAACTAATTAATCCACTTAAATAAAGCAAAAAGTTACTTAGTTAGCTGATTAAGGAAATAAAAAACCCAATATGTGATCATAAAAGATGGATCAGAAATCGGAGATGGCAAAACTGTCAGTGACACAAAGACAAAGGAGACAATAGAGACACATGCTAAGAGGGAAATGGCGTTGGAGCACTTTGAGGATGGATCTGGAGAAACTCAAAGCATAGAGACGATGGAGGTTACAAGGGAGTAAGGTTCTGGGGAAAATGTGATTCCCGATGATATGCCTTGCCGGCCGGAAAAAAAAAATGGTGTGATACACGCTGTTTAGAGTAACATGTTACAATAACAATAGGCTAATTATGCGAACGATCTTGTTCCATTTTACTGTCCCATGTGTTGTAAAATCCTCTAAAGGATATGATCTGAGCTAAAATTGGGCCAGGAGTGTTGAGGAGTCAATAACATTTTTTTTAAAAAAATATTTTTTATTAGATTTTGCTATGAAGAGTTTAATATGACATTGACTATTAAATCACCTCGAATTCTTTGTATACGATAATAATTATATATATCAATTATGATTTTGAAAAGATAAGTTAGAATACTCGACTTTTTGAAAATTAGAACTTTTTATGCCGGTATCTTATTTTAATAGGGTCCCACAAATTGTAACACAAGCTGTGTCGTGTGAAGGTGCATTCATAACTAAAGTAGCGCTTCATGATAAATTTAAGCATTTAAAATAAAATCAAATGAAAATGTGCTGAAATTAATCCACGCTATTACAAACAAATTTAAATTGATCAAACCAATACCCTTGATCAACCAAAATGAGGAGAAATATTCTTTCGCATTATACCAATGGTTGTTCCTGGGGAAAAAAATCTTCAGATTAACCTGCCAAAGATTTTTCTTTTTTTTTTTCCCCCTTTAAAAAAGACAATTCGTTCCGGCCCTGTTTATTTGGTGAAAAAATAAAAAAAAAAATTGAAAATTTTTCAAAGGAAGATTTTAGTTATTTATTTCATTCAAAATATTTATTTGGATCTGAACATCACTTGTGGTAAGTTTTAATGGTAATATTAACCGATGGCCAGTGACACTGGCAGTAATAATTTACAACGGTGACTTAAAAGTAAAATTTGAAATCGAGGCAAAATTTATACTGGTAAATAAATTTTTTTAAATAACACGAAAAGAAAAGAAAAACTTCAAAAACGCGAAAAGGAAAAGACAGTCCAAGACAGGGCCATTGCCGGTACTGACTCCTGAGTGGAGGGAACAAACTGGACCACATTTGGCGGTGATGGAGCCTCGTGAAGAAAGACCCGTTAATTAAAGCTACAAAGATTGGTCGTCGTGCGGGCCATGCGGCCATACATTCCACGCCTGTTCAACACGTGGCTTCAACCTTGCTTCGTGCCCCTCCATATTTCGCCACGTTTTCCCTGGGCGCCACGTGGCTACTCATTCTGGATTCCCCGGACTCCATAACTAAACGCCACTCCTCTCTGCCATTCTCACATGACATACATTCAATCCGCAGTGAAGGAGACCTTTGTTTTTTCCTTTCCGACGAAGAAAGAGAGGAAGATCGATGGCAAACGCACTGGTGTTCTTGTTGGTGCTATGGCTTGCAGGGCGTGTAGGGTTGTGCAGGTGTTGGGGTGAGGATGCTGCTGACATTGCAAAAGCCAAAGCTGAGGAGGTCAAGCACGGTTGCGCAGAAACCATGCAATATGCTAAGGAAAATGCTGAATCTATGGCTGATTGGGCTTATGACAAGTTCCGCGAGTAATGTTCTCCCTGCTTTACTCTCCAATCACAATTCCCTCTCTCTAATTTCCATATGTATGTTTGTTCCTCAAGTGGACCCATTGTTGCTTCTCAGTCCTAAGCGTTTGATGTTCTAAAGCTTTTTCATATACCTATGGCTCGGTATGTCTTGTGGGTTGGACTAGACCATTCGAAAAACCTCAATCAATGCATCAATCATTCTATTACAATAGCGGGGCAATGTCTATCTTTTCTCACTGTGCCGGGAAGGACATGATGTATACTGTAGGAATAATCAATCCTTTAGTTCGTAGTTAAAGATTTTCGCCTAAAATCAAACAAGAAACGAAGGGGTTTGGCAGTAGGCAGAGAGTGATATAAAGATCATAGTCATATGTAAGTATGCACCCTTTGCAATGCACTAATATAAATGTTGGAAAAACATGTGGGTGATCCTTGGTCATACCTATGGATCAGGGTATTGATGATAACTTCTTAACAAATTTTTCCATTTTTTTTTGCGGGAGGGAAGGTATTGAGTGAGTGATGATGCTGCTAATTTTTTATTATGCTTGACAAGTATTTGTTATATGAACTTCTTCATAAGTTGGTCGTTTTTAGCATATTGGGCCAAACCTCAAACATTCTCAGTTTTTTAATTGATTTGCAATTGTTCTTTCAGAAACAAGGAGAGTGCAAGACAGGCGGCTCAAAACATGAAGGATAAGGCTGGAGATGCTGCCTCAAGGGCCACAGAGACAATGAAATCTGCGGCATCGGGTATCTTTTTGCTCTCTGCATTCTATCCAGCTAGCTCTCTATTTGAGAGCGACATCTTGTTTAAGCAAAATTTCCTATGATTCATTTGTTCAGAAGCTTCCGAGTATGTTTCTCAAAAGACCGGTGATGCCAAGGAAAAAATGTCAAGAGCAATGGCATATGACAAAGCTGCTGAAGCCTATAATGAAGTTGATGAGATGATCAGAATGGCAACAGACAAGGCTTCAGCTACGGGTCGCAATGCCAGAGATAACATGGCCGACTTAGTGGGATATGATGGAAGAGATAAAGCGGCAGAAGAAACCTATGACCAAACTAAACATAGAGTGGGCGAGGCTTGCAGGTCAGCAAAGGACACCATGACTGAAGAGGATAAGGTTAAGTACGAGGATGCCAAGGAGAAGGCTTCACAGGCCACTGGTGATCTCGGAGCCAAGATGAGGATGAGCAGTAGCTAACTATGAGGGTATGGCTAGTTTTACCATTTATTGAGTTAGCTTTTTTGTCAGTTATCCTATGTTATGTGATGCGAAGCACTTGTTAGATATTTTCCCTAAAAAAAAAAAAGAGAGAGAGAAAAGAGGAGAGAAAGTAGGCTCAGAATGGCCTCTAGTAGGGTTCTCCTGATTTACTATGCTAAATAGTTTTATATGGAGTGCTGCCTCATATATAATATGTTAGGGACTTTGCAGCTCACCGTAACCTTGTATCTTATTCTAGATGATACTGTTGGTGTATATTTTTTAATATAAGTTGTTGGGTCCCTTCTTTAACTTGGGTAATTTCTAAATTGTTATCCCCGTACGGAACAAGAAGAGCATGATTAATTTGAAAGGTAGATAGATTACTAAAGGTAATCTCCTCTCTTTTATTTATGTGGTATCTTTTCATATGCGTTTTGATTAGAGGTTTTCTTTAGTTGGTGGCCCATACCATATGCAAACAATGAGTTTTCTTATATCTGTTGGATATAGACCAACTTTTACAAGACATAATAGCAACTTTTGCCGGAATATGCACCAAGTGGTAATACTCAGAAATACATTTCAGTAGTTGCAAGTTACAGTACTGAAGAGGGTCAAACTTGCACGAAGAATGGATACAATCTGAACAATTGCTTCCATACCTGTGGAGAAGAGAAAAAGGATATTTTGAGTGTATAGTGCATAAACAACTGGGATACACATAGCAAACATTAGTTCTGCATGGATATATATATATATATATATATCTTCCCAAACTTTAGACTATGATGTGAATGCAGGTATTTTTGGAAATTAATTAAAACTAGTTATCTATCAGATACATGATCAGAAAGCTAGGTCTAAATTTCATAATGGGTAATTATGAATTTTCGCCTTGGCATTTCTTCCAAAGATTTTGCTCTCGGTGCAAAAACCTCTTCCCCTATTTTGTTGACTTGAACGCTCTCCTTAACCTAGCTAACAGTGTCAACAACCTATACCGTTATGAGCAAATTTCTTGCCCCATAATTTATTCTTCCATATTTCTTATGATCTTTTTCGTCTTGCAATGACTGGGCAGCTACTTTCATATAGTAATGCTTTTTAAAATGACATTTGTTTGTGTTTAATTCTTCTGATTCTGCTTGGCTCAGGAAGAGCTAGCAAACAGTGAGAGTGAGAACCATTTATCTCGCTTTATGTATAATGATAATGATAATGATATATCCAGCTGAGAATACCTTCATTCTTATCAATACAATTTTAACAATATTAATTCCCCCACTGAGCTTAAAATTAGGTGGCATTGTTTAAAATGTGATTTAATTTTAGGCCAGAAACATTATATATACATTTTATACGGTCTTTCTCTGAGGGCAAGGGTATCAAATAAATTTGATTCTGTGAAGTCAGTATGCGTCCAACTAGGGTATCCGTTGCACAAACCTTCGTAACCATAAAAGGATTACAAGACGCTGCCAGATATTTGGTTTCAGATTATCAGATTCCGTGAAATCGTAAAAAACCAAAAGGTTTTTGGATACTCCGATATTGTAAGTAACCATCCATCATCATTGCTCAAAAATTATTGTTGAGCATTAGCAAATATCAACAATAGTAGTGTGCATATATCCTTGAATTTTAGAAAACTGAATTGGCTTCTCAAATCTTCTGGATCTACTCTCATTGGTTATACTTTCCGCTTTCCCTTCAGACGCAACTCTCTAATTTATGCTATTTCTCCAATTTCATACTAGTTAGTTCTTTAATTTGCGCTAAAAAAGTACTCAACTTTCTCGATGTACCATTTCATGGGTAAAGAATAAAAACATCCAAGGATCCTCGTTCTTTGTTTTTTTTTTCTTTGGA
Source organism: Erythrophleum fordii (assembly GCA_032878935.1). NCBI lineage: Eukaryota > Viridiplantae > Streptophyta > Magnoliopsida > Fabales > Fabaceae > Erythrophleum > Erythrophleum fordii. Next base: position 2,469,403 of record JAVQMF010000036.1, read on the forward strand.
CTATGTATCTCCCTGGTTCGTTGGGGGAGAGCGTACGTAGTCATAACACAGCCAATAGCTAAAAAAGACATGGTGAGAAAAGAGCGGGGTATAATATTGTCTGCTAATTCATGTGTCGGTGTCCAACGAGAGAGGAGAGGACAAAGATTGTTTGGTTGGGTGGAATCCTATTTTGCTCCAGAGCAGCCTTCATAACTCTGATTAGCAAGAAAGTGAATAGGTTCCACGAACCGAGGTTTCCATGATTGAAGGGGTTGGTTGGATTGGAAAGCCCTTAATTAAAGCCATTATTGTGCATGAAATATCACAGCTACCCCAAGAATTACTTATGACTACAACTCTAGAACGTACCATCCAAGCTCATCCCTCCGTACGACCGAAAGTAGCCACTTAATTTCTTTCTGATTCTCTAGGTTTTTTCCCTCTAGTGTCCAGATACTATAGTTTCTTCCAAAAGGATACAAATATATACAAAACATAAAAGAGAAGATTGCAGGGGGAATAAGATGGATTATCCTGCTAATAACATATAGATGGGAAAATGGGTAAAATCAAAACCAATGGGTGGTGTTTTCGATATGTATCTAGATAGCTCCTCTACTTGAGTATGCACATCTAATATATTTATTCACTTTCATAAAATCTGGTTGTTTTCTCAAAACAGGAAAAGAACAAAAAATCAAGTCAAAGGAGATGGAGCTTAGCCTATGATTGCTTACATTTGCTTCTTCTTCATGGCTTGCTTGTTATTGTGCATCCAAACCTTGAAAACCTGCCGTTTCACACCCACTTGATTACAAAACTGTTGTACTTCTTGCTCGTCATGTTTCTGGATCCTCCAACCCAACTTCTCAGCAAACTCCGTCATGCTATCCTTTTGCTGCTGGCTAAACCTGGTCCTAAACCTCTTCTTTGATGACAGTACTGGCTGAACTGACCCTTGCCCTCCCGCATTATTACACTGAAACATATTTAGATCTTCGCTCGAAGACTCCGCCGCACCGCCGCTGCCGCCGAAGGCCATCATCATCGGCGGAAACGACCCTCCTGAAAATCTACTGTGTTGATAATGATGTAGAGAAGGAGGGGGGGTCGGAAACTGAGGAGAAGGAATCCTATTTTGAGCGTTAATGCTTTTGTTGGGAGGGTAGGTGTAGTAATTGAGAATATTAGTTTGTGGTTCACCTTCGGTCTCTTTGCGGTGAAAATTGCGGTGACAGTCACAAGCAGCACATCTCAAGGATTGTGGACTGCCTTCTTCTCCGCTTGGCATGAACTCGCAGCATCCATCCACCACGTGTCCCCCCATGCTCGCCGCGTGATTCTTCAAGCATTCTCTGTACCTAATTGTAGTTACTGTTGTTGGTCTTGGGTTTGATCCGCTAGCAATTGGTGTGATTGCTGTTACGCTTGGTGGATCTGGATCTCTTGTGGATCTCTGCAATTGCTGAAGTGGGTTCGACGGTGGAGGAGGAAGAGGAGGAGGATGAAGATGATAGTGGTCTGAAGTTTGAGGAGGTTGATCACTTCTTCTTTCCACTGCGGTTGAAGCTAGAGTAGGAGAAGAGTCCCTATTGGGGGTATTATAACCTGAAGTAGTTGGTAATGGCATCTCTATTTCCTTATCTAAACCTCTCAGTTCCATCAAATCTGACTTCTAATGAAGGCCTAGATCTAAGTTATGATTTGGTATAATATTATCTTAAAGCATGATCATCTTCTCAGTGATTTTGCTTTAACTACAGGTTGGGGGTTCTTCCTGTGTAACCCGATCAACCCTAATTCATCCTATCTAATCGAAGAATAGTTCTTAATCGAAGATATTATTGCAGACACACCTAAATATATTCTTTTCTTTCCTTATTCTGATATTGACATTCTAAGTGCCAAATTTCACTAATCAAACGTATTCTCAGGGAGACGTGTGCTAGGGATTAATCTGTTCCCACAGTGATACTGGAAATAAGTATTTTGATTTTCAAAGAAAATTTTAAATTCAGAAAGACAAGAAGATAAAAAACAAGAGAAGAGAAAAGGGTAAAAACTGGTGGAAATTTATTGAAATGAGGCTATCAGCTGGGTCCCTTTGAGAACCTATGTAAGACTCACCTGCAAAACTAGATTTGACTGTAGATTTAAAGCGTGGGAAGCTTGATTGCACCAGCAAGACCGTGGGAGGGAGAGATAAAGAGAGAGCAGATAGAAACAAAAACACCTGAAAAGGCTTTCTAAACATTGATTAAGAGAGAGATCTAAAGATCTCAATCTTAATTTTATCAGAAAGAAGGCTATGGAAAGATTAAAAAAAGAGATGGAAATATAAGATGGCAAGCTAAAAGGGCCAAGAATGGTGTTGTTTCCTACCACCCATCCAACCCCATAAAAACCAACTATGACAGGAACAACAGTAGTGGGTTGGTTTGCACTCAGAATTAGTGATGACTACACTGCAGGAGTTTGTCTAGCAGAACCGACAAAAGTCATGTTAGTCATCTCCCATCCAGTTCTTAATTATTGCCCTTCTGAATCAGTCTCTGAAACCCTAACCCAACTCCCTCAAATCAATGTGTTTCTGAAAGAGTGAGATGGAGGGGGGAGGATAGATAGAGGCCTCCCTTGCTTGGAATCTTCCTGCAACCTTAAGATTCTTTAATTAAGCCGCTTCAGATATATGCAAATCAGATTGAAAACCCAACCTAAAGAGGCTCTCAGAGTGGTTTAATTAGCTTTTAAGATAGAGTCACTAGAAAACAAGAATAAAAGGAAAATGACCCCTTTTCTTTGGGAGGGTATGAGATTATTAAAGTGAGTGAATGCTTACTGGGCCACTGCACAGCAACTTGTGTCTTGTTAGTGTGTGTGTGTCAGATTTTCTCTCTCTTATGCGTCTGCTGCTGCAATATCTGCTGGAACCCCACTCTTCTTCTTGTTTCTCTTTGCAATTGATGTATTTGGTACCCTAACAAGGCATCTTCTTCTATTTTTCTGCTTCACGCATCAATTTGTGCCTGTGCTATTTTGACTGCTTTGTTGTACCGAGTCACGTTGGCTACTATTCAAAAGAAAAAGGCCTGGCTAGGCTACTGTATCAATTGACTCTTTCATTGTCTGAATCCTAAAATAGAAATTTGTTTAAATGTATTTAAAAAAAATCAATATTCAAAATTAAATTTATGCAAGAAGAATTCATGCGTATTATAAATGAAATTTATGTATAAATGGTGTGACTAACTCACTCCGTATAAAAATTGCTCCCAACCATGCCTTATTTGACACTGGGGCTGAAACATGAGACACGCACACAAGAGCCCTTTGTTATTTACTGAAGCTTCATCTATAGGCTATGATGGGATATAATTAAGGGTAAAGGTTATTTAAATTACATTTGATATTTAGTTTGTTTATAAAATTATATTTGACTTTTTTTTTAATTTTATGTTTGTTAATAAAATTAATTTTTTACATAATTTATTTTAAAAATTCATTTAGTTATCTTTATTTTCATATTAAAAACAAAATCACAATTTTAAATTAAACTTTAACATATCTTTATTATCATTTTGAAAATAAATCACAGTTTTATGCATAGAAAATAGAAAATAAATTAGATATATATATATATATATATATATATCAAAATATCAAAGGAGTGGAATGTAATTTTCAAATAACAGAAATATTAAACATAGTTTAATTAAATCTCAAGCAGATTAGCATAATCTCCTCTATAATTGATGGGTTTGGAAGATATAAAGTTTTTTCCTTAAAAAAAAAAACTGCTCATTTGTCTACACTTGCGCAATCTAGTTAAAAATAAAAGACCCTCTTGTTAAAATAAAAAGTTTTACAAGGAAATGTAAAGACTGTCTAAACTTCATTCAATTCATAACATAATGTCTATCAAAACTCGAATATGCTCAACTTGTAACGAAACGAAAGGATAATTAAATCTACATATGAAAACTTACGCTATATTTACTGCATTTTTTAGGAAGCTACGTAAGACCCAAAATGCTAATACTACTTATACTTCTTTAATCACAAGTTTGAAATAAGTATAGTATAACGTATGTTAAGCATTGGAATATTGCAATTGGCAAAAAATACAAAGTGAAAAAAACATCCAATATAGCAGATTATGCACGTATCTTACCCATTAATCGCATCTACTCATGATCTTTCCCCAGAGTGCTGACACAATTGTTTCAGTATTTGCCTGAAAAATTAGGAAACAAAATCTGCATTTAAGCTCCTTGTTTCTTTAATTTCATCTGATTGTCATATCTGGGAACTAACACTAGAAGAATATCTCGTGAGCACCTTAAAGTTTCTAATGCAATCTTTAAAATACTATCTGATGTGTGATGCATAAGCTTTTTCGTTTGTTAACTGCAACAATTCCTGAGCATTTAAATAATATGACAACAATTATTGTTAAACTCACAAATTGACTTTTCGATTTTAACGAATTTAAATTTTTACTTAAAAAAAATTATGTCAACTTAATTATAAATTCAAACTCAATATAAATTTAATTTAATTTGTCTTTAACTCAGATATATTCGATTAAGTCAATGTTTCTTCAATTGAATTTGACAAGTCACTATATAATTGAGTCAAATTAAATTTAAAAAAAAAAAATAAAAATTTGTAAATCAAATACAATTCAGTAAAAAAAGATACAAAAATAATATTTATATGTAAATTTGATTAGAATTTTTATATTGAGAAATATAAATTATGGAATATAAGTAATTTTTTAAAAAAATAGTTTAATTTAAATTGTATTTAAATAAATTTTTTTATATATTATATTTTATATGTAATTATTAATAATTACAAATTTATGCGAATTTATGATATAATTTTATATTATAAGTTTTATTTTATAAATTTATTTAAACTCACGAATTTGACAAAATGACAACCTCTCTTTCCCTAATTAATTAATCATTCATAATTAAGAATGTGAAATCTCATACATGGCAAATACCCAGCCAAGTAGTGGTCTTCCTCTCGCTTTCCTCTCTATATTTCTTGTTCTCTTTGTTAATGGCAAATTGATATGCTTTCACATGAGAGTTGAGAGGAAACCTTCATGAAGAAGACGTGTCCATGACAATGCATTTATTTTGCGATGAGTTAATTGCAGTCTTATGCTTTGCAAATTAATCAAGCAATGCATTTGTTTGAAGACAATATTGGGTTATTGAAGATTTTAAGTTGTTCTTGTTTATATGCATCAATTAATTATGAAAAATAATTTAAAGTTCATTTGGGTAAATCTAGAGAGTACTTTTTTTTTTTTGGTAATTTTGTTCATGTTGAATAATTCAACAAAACGTATATCAACTTTGAATATAATGGCATCAATTTAAATAGATTTCAAGATCTTCAAAGAATAGAATCAACTTTCCTATTATTACCAAATGTATATATATAATTTTGCGTTGCTAACAAGCACTTTCAAAATATGTATACATATTCGCTGGGGAATATATATATATATATATATATATCATGTGCACTACACAAAGTTTTAAAGGACATGAATTACTTATAGCAAGAATGTCGTTTGAAATGACCTATTAAAGTGTGTGAAGGCAGGTCTCTCTGGTGGGGGGTGTCCCCACCACAAATGAGAAAAACAACTTTGTCAAGGAACAGTGTCTACATTAGGCCAAAGTAACACAAGTTAGCTACCTTTGCCTTTTATTAAAACCTGAATCAAAGCGAACCAAATCTATCATGGATTGGATTATGCGTTCCTCAGTCACATCACGCATCGCACGCGGGCACCTGGTACATCGCCATTCGCAAATAAAGCAGCCGGACAATTTGTTCTCAGTAAAAATATAATTTAATTTCTAAAAGTTTAATTTATTGGATTTTTTATGCAAATTAATGTTTTAAAATTCATAATCTGCTATATGTTAATCTTTTTGGATCAAATTATGTATCTACCTTGATTTAAATATGTAAAAAATGATAATATAAAGAAGTTATTCCTATATTCTCACTGTCCCACATCGAAATTTGTAAATTACAAATTTTAGGTAATTAATTCGTAGAAAATAATATATATTCTGTAAAGATGAATTTGTTTTTTCAACAAGTTTCACATACCTCGTTTTCTATTTAAACTAATTATAAAGGTTTATTAAAATTCTATTATTAATAAATTTCTAAGAGAAGGTATATTTGATCCTGATTACAACATTGATATATCAACTCTAGAACATGACGTTTTATTCTCTGCTTAACTGCTATAAAAAGTGAAATAGTCATCTCTATGGTAATTTCAACGTTTAATAACCACATATCCAACGTAAGTCAACTTCAGAGCAAAATTTAGCTTCTGTTATTTGTTTTGATTTGAAAAAAAAAAAGAAGTTATTGATGTCACCTTAATAATCATTGGCCTTGTGGGTGTTCAAGTTGGGAGTCGATCGAAGGTTTTTACGTAGGTGGTGCTCTAGTGCTTCGCGAGCGTATGATCATTGGACAAGTGAAGTGAGCTTGAGTGGCATGTGCTACACTTATCCTCTATTGAGCCAAATTGGGAGGATTTGGTCATTGGACTTGGCAGAGTTGGCTAGTCCAATTTGGTATGGTATTCATCACACTTTTTACGATAATTCAGAAGGCAAAATATTATGTATCAAAATTTAAGTACTAATATTATAATTATAGCATCAAAGGGATCAAATATACTTTTTCTTATTTTTTATTATCATTTTGAACTTAACCTGAATACAAATAGCCAAATATGTATCTCTGCATCAGTGAAGGGAGGAGGGATTTAAAATGGCCTCTCTCTCTCTCTCTCTCTCTCTCTCTCTCTCTCTCTCTCTTCTTTTTTCCTTCTTATATATAAATATATGTGTGTGTATATATGTATTGCATATTCTTTCTAGAAAAATAAACACACACACATATATATAAGAAATATGATAGTATAACTAATAATTTACATGCTAATTTAATATATCATACATTAAATGATAAAATATTAGTGATTGTTACTTAATTTTTATGAATAATAAACTACTTTAATTATTTTATAAATTTTTTAGAATAACAAAATTGAAAACAACAAATTTTTAGGATAATATCTAACCAAAATTTAAAAATTTAAAAATAAAAAAGCATTTATTTACACCTTTATATGAGTAGATAAAAATCTAAAAGAATAAAGATTACCATTTTCTCTTATTGTTTATTTATTTATTTGATGTTTGCTCTCTTATTCTTTCACTTTATTTGATGTTTACCCTTTCTAGTTTTATTAAAGATGTTTTCTCTCTCTTTTTTTTTTTTTAAAAAAATGTTCAACTTATCATTTGTATTTGCATTATCTCTAACTTTACCATCTCTCCTTATATATAAATTTGATAAATTCTCTTATTTATTCTTATTATTACCAAATTATCAATAAGCCTATATATATATATATACATACACACACTTGAAATCAGTTTATAATTTATACAAAAGTTAGCCAATAAAATAAATTATATAAAATATAACATTTAAAAATTATTTTTTTATGCATATTTTATATTGGATTGTTGCATGAAAAATTTATAATGATGTGTATCATAACGCATTATTAATTTTTGTTGACTTTAATATAATATATTATCTCTCATATAGTTTGCATATATATATATATATATATATATATATATATGTGTACATATTTCTGACTCCGTCCCTATATCTATGAGTTTGAGTAGTGGAACAGAGCGCAGCTTGGAATATCAGGAGTTGGTGATCTTATTAATCTCTACCAATCACCATTGCTCCATTTCAGTTTAACTAGCCCTCGCTTTTCCCATATCTTTGTGTGTGTAGAAGTGTGTTTGGCTGGCAAGAAAGGTTGAGAGCTCTGCAGTGCAAATTACGCTCATGGTTCCTCAATTGAACTTTTAACATTGAAAGTCAGCTGTTACTAACCAAAAAAATTTCAGTAAAGAACAAATCAATATTTACGGATATGCGATGTCTGTATAAATCTAAAATAAAGAATTAATATGGAAAAATATTATTAGAAATAGACTATAAAATAAGTCTCCTTATTTCCATTACAGACAGAAAAACCCCAAATGTTATCCTAAGGATGAAACTCCGATCCGATCCACTAAGCAAAACCCTCACAATATTTTTCACTGCCTCGCACTCACTTTAGTATCATTTATTTTGCGTACAATATTATAAATTTAAGAGCAGATTACAATAGTTTCTCTTGAATTTTATTAAAATTATACAGATATTTTTTTTGTTTTTAAAATATATATTTTAATTTAATTTTAAATTTTTTAATTAAAATATCCTTCATAAAAAAATAAAAAGATATTTTAGTTAACAAATTATATTCAGCGTAATAGATAGTATTTTAGTTAAAAAATTTAAAATTAGATTAAAATATAAGATAATTTTTTTTATTTCAATAGAAATCAATATATATGTTGAAAATAAAAAGAAGGTTCAAGTTATTTCAATAAAATCCCTAAAAGGTCTATGTAATTTTCTTTAAATTTAATTTACAATTTCAAATACAAAATACATGATATTGAAATAAGATTTAAGAAATATATTTTTTGATAATTTATATTTTAATAAAAAATAATTTATTTTTTAGCCTATTTTGGTCATCTTTTAACTTATCCTTGTAATAGAAGGAAAAAATATATATAATTTAAATATCTCTTAAAAAAAGAAAAATAATTTATTCTAATTATTAAATAAAAAATAATATTTTATTAAATAATTTGTGTTTAATTACTTAATATATTAACTTATTTAATAATTAATAACTCTTCATAATTAAGAATTCATTTTTTTGTAATTGACAAATATAATTATAAAAAATAAATAAAATATTATTTTATATTTAATAATATTTAATAGTTATTGTATCATCTTCTCACTTCATAATATCATCATTTTAGAATTATCCATATTTAGTGAACAAATTTTAAGTGTAATTTTTTATATTTTTATTATCAAAATTTTCAATTAAAATATGATAATCATATGAAAATAAAAATATAAAGGATTAAATATAAATTTTTTTTTTCATATATAGCACATTTTTTCATCTATTTACCAACTACTTCCCGATAATAGTTCTTATCAAACATACCTTACCTTATCAAGGGCAACTCGAAGAATATAAGGCCCTGTTTGATTTCCTGTTTTCAGAACAGTTTTTTGTTTTTAAGAACAAAAAAACAAAAAAACTTGTTTGATAATGTGTTTTTAATGAAGTGTTTTGTAAAACAAAAAAACAGAATTTTGTTTTTGGAAACAAAAAAATCAGAACATTTTTTTTATGTTTTGTAATTTTTGTTCTATAGAATCAGAAAAAAAACAAAAAACAGCTACTTTTCAAAATAATGATTCAAACGGATTTTTTAATTTTTTTGTTCTCAAAATTTGTTTTAAAAAACATCTGTTTTGAAAACATTAAAACAAAAACAATTTCAAACAGGCCCTAATATTCTTTCGTTCTCTGAAACATAAATTTTCTATGGGAATTTGAATGCCATTATCTCCGATTCACTTGATCTTGGATTAGGGTTCAATTGTAGGAATTAGACACTAGGATTCGAGAACTTAAAAATCTCTTAAAATCCCAAGGAAAATCGATGTTTGAAATTTTAGCCTAATCTTGGGTGTTCATAACTCGTTCCATCAAAAATATGATTTTGCTGGATACGGTTCTAAAGATGTCATTCTTGGACCCAAAAAAGAAAGAAAAAAGAAAGAGGAAACTCCACAAACTTGACCAACAAAAGAGTCTCTAAAATGACTTCTTTCTCTTATTCTCTGGGTGGAAATTATATCAAATGTTTCAAACTTGATGTTGTTTGGATTTTCACCACCTTAATTTCCTCTTTTCTCCCAGGATCCTATCATTGAGTCAATTCAAGCACCTTGTCCAATTTCATGTGCTCCATCCCCTTTATAGAAAGCATTTATTCCACAAACTCTTACGACTCTATTTGACGTTCACCACAATAATTGCTTGTCATGCGTTGAGTGCGTGAGAAAAGAAAGCGGGGTTGCGATGCCAATTATAAATTAGAGACTAAAGAACTCGAGTCAATATTTAAAATGTAATTCTCCTAATTTTGGGATCACAATGAATTGGGCAACACAAAGTTAAAGATAAGAACTGGATAAAATTTTGAAGTATTTATTATCATAAAAACAAAACAGAAACTATTTTAAAATCTTAATCATATGATCACTTGTCATATTTTATTTTTAAAAAAATGCGATAGTTAATATTTGAAAATTATACTTAAATTTTGTGATTAAGACAAAGCGTAATCGAAAGTTAATGTGATTGCTGGATCGTATTTTGTCGTTTAGCTGTTGTCTGATTGTGGAATACTGTCGCAGAGCATGTTTAATATTATTGTCCGGCAATATAAAGTTGACGATGCATATGATCCTGCCTTTGTCTTTTCCTTGGTGGTAATGCAATTGCAGAGGTTCTCTCTTTTTCTTTTTCTTTTTTGGTTTTCCCTTTTTTATGATAAAACGATCCTTGAATTCACTTCCTTTATGATCATTACTAAAACAAAAAGGCTAGGAAGCAATTTAACTGGACCCTTCTGCTTAAAGGAAAATTCGCCCGGGCCCACAGACATGACAACCATTGTACAGAAGCCCACTGGCACCATAACGATGTGGCTTCGGGTGAAGCCCAAGTGATCCAACTAATGGGCCAACCCAGGAGCCCAAGAAGTCCTATCAATTGTGCTAAATGCTATTTGTTGCCAGATTGAACCTAGTGTCCCGATATCATTTCATGCCCTAGTGTCCCGATATCATTTCATGCCTCCTAGATTGCCAGAGTTCTTTAATCTCCTAAATTCTCAGATAACATGATAAATTTGTTTTTTGGTTTTATCTGTCGATATACATATTTCATCAGAAAACATTACACAGCAAATAAATAAACGATTCAGAATAAAATATAACTAGTAAAATAACACCCCCATCTGAAAATCTTGTATGCTCTCTTTCTAAAACCAAGAGATACAAGTCCAAACTTCACATACTGTTGCAAAATTCTGGTCTTCTATGAGGGGAGAAAGCGTAGCTTCCATCATTCGCTACGGCGGCCCTTCCAAGCCGATCATACGTAACAAAAGTAAAAGTAAAGAGGACGTATGCCAATAAAAGTCTTGAAGTTTAAAAGATTTTCCATAACATAGGCAGTCAGCCTCTTATAAGGACAGAAGCATGAAATAATGTCGACATCCACATCCTGAGCACCTACACAGTTCATTTGTGCCTGATACGTATGTAATTCCCCTTAGATTACAGACATTGGCAGTCCTTAAGAGAGTGGTTTAAAAGATGGGAGTGATGAGAAAGGAATTCATTTGTTAGCCAAGACGCTTTTATTCCTTATTCTTATAACCAAGCCAGAGTATGAAAAATTTCGCCCTCATTTTAACCTCTTTATTCCTATCATACACGCTTAAACATCAACAAATCGACTAGAGTTTTTGAGCTAGTAAAGGTAATACAAGCCGAAATCATATCTTCAAATAGGACCTCCATCATTTCCAGACTCGAACATAAGACCTGTATGACCATGACCATCCAAAATACAGAAGTTTTACAAAAGTGTCCAGTCCACCAGCATTCTTTCATTCATCCAGCAAATAAATTCCTTTACATTTGCAATAAGACACACCTCGGACACGCAACATCCGCTAACAAAGGTTTCCTTTCAAATAAATGCAACTATACCCACATTTGGGATAGGATTTTTAAAGTCCAATTGAACCTTATAAATGAGGGGTTACTGGATGTTAATCCATAAGGAAAAAGGAATAGCACCTAATACAGATTTACCACGTATTGAAGATTTAAAAAAAAAAAAAAAGAAGAAAAAAGAAAGGTAAAAATCCAATTCCTAGGCTTGCATTGCATTGTGAGGCTATTGCGTTGGTTACTGCTCTGGCACGGTACCACCCACCAATGTCGATACTACTTCTACTGCTGACAATGTTGGCAAGACCCCCTTAGCTTCCATGAGCCTATACATATACCAAGACCCAACAGACCTATATGGCTTCCACTTGTCGCATAACTTCTCCATTTGCGAAGGCTTTGGCAATGCTTTAAGGCCATACAATCGCTCCACACCTCTTCTAACAACCAGATCCCCCACAGGGAGAACGTCCGGCCTGTGAAGTGTGAAGATCATGAACATGTGCACTGACCAAGGCCCAATTCCCTTCACCATAGTAAGCTTATTAAAGAGGGTTTCATCATCCATTTCAAGTATTGAAGAATCTGATAATACCCCTTCCATGTATTTGCTAGCCAGATCATGGAGGTAACCTGCTTTCTGTCCAGAGATTCCAACTTCTCGAAGCTGCTGTGCCGACAGTCCAAGCACTGTGTCAGGCCGAACTGAAGCCTCGCCTCCACAGAGTGAGACGAAACGAGTGTGGATCGTTTTAGCCGCCTTGGTAGAAAGTTGCTGGCAAACAATGCTCTTCGTGAGAGATAGGAATGCTGGGTGATGAGTAGGGAGCTCTGGAGGCCGAAAAGAGTCAATACAAGACGCCAAGAGGGAATCAGACAAGCGTAAATGCTGAAGAGCGAGATCGATTTCGCCTTTCAAAGTCAACGGCTTAACGATCATGGGCAAAATGGAGGGTGAGGTGGATGGGGTTTCCTTCTCCGAAGTGATGGCTTTGCCTTCCGAGAGTGTTGAAGTTTTGGAGGCTTCTGCGTTGGGAATCTGGGGGCGTTTGTTATTATCAGCATCGGATGTGACTCTTTGAATTTTTCGAGCCCGAAATGAAATTTTGGAAGAAGGAGGAGTAGGAGGCGGAGGAGGGTTTAAGGAAATAGCAGTCGTGGTTGGAGACTGAGTATCCAGAGGCTGAAACTCGGAGTTGGAAATGGCTTTCGCTTGGGATCGAGTTCGCCTCACCATTGTGAAAATTGGGGCTAGCTTCTAGGGTTACGAATTAGAAGCAAGTGTATCAGGGAGAAATTTTGATGTTTAACTTATCAGAAAAACTGAGAGGGAATTATAATAAAAGATTAAAGTGAAGATATTTATTTTTAAAGATTTATTATTATTTATTTAAAGATGATTATTAATAAATTTAATAATAAATTGTTGGATTTAATGATAATAATTTTTAAAAATAATTTTTTTTAATCTTTAAACATAATTTTTTTAAAAACTTATAACTAGTTAATTATTTTTTTGTTATTAAAATTATTAATTAGAATATAATAAATATATAATTTTTTGAATAAGTATATAATTTTAATTAAATTATATATTTATCATATTGTAATTAAAAATTTATATATTTATTATATTTTAATTATTAAATGTAATAATAAAAAATACCTTTTAATTTAAGAAAAATTCTTATACTTGTTAATTATTTTAGGTAAGAAATTTAATCCTTTAACTTATTTTTCTTCTTCTGATAGAAAATATATATATATATATATATTAATAATAATAACGTACAGTGCGCTAACGGTCAAAAGGGCGCAATCCGTAATAAACTTGCCATCCAACGGCTCCCAGAGTGCTATTCCTTTGGAAAATCCTATCCTCCTCTCGTTTCCCATGCACACGGTCAAAATGGGCTGCTCTTCAAAAACGTTTTAAGGAATAAAATAGTAAGTAGTTAAAACGCACCTTGAAGATACTTGGACAATGATAAACATATGTGTACTGACATAATTTTTAAAAATTTAATTATGTATATTTTTAAAAAATATATATTTGTCATATGTTATCACAGTATCAACGCTTAGCCGAATGTGATAATAACTCCTCCATAGAATGTCCTTCATGTTCATCATATAACACACAGTATCGTCGAGTCTAGACAATTGCAAAATATCTTATTGCTGGAGGAGTACTCCAAATTGACATTTTGCCTCTCTCAAAGGCATCTCTCAAAATATGCTTTTGAGAAAGATTCTCAAAGTTACAAGGGATGAATAAAACTATTCAAACCAAACCAATAAAAATCAATTAAAACTGATTAACAAATGATTTAGTTTAATTTTTTTAAAATTAAAATCAATTAATTCGATTCATTTGTCGGCTCATAACATGACTGACAAGTTATTTATATTATTTTATTATAAAATATTAATTTTTTTATTTTTTAAATTTTTTTATTAATTTATGAATATTTTTTAGATTATAAAAAAAAATAATAAATAATAAATACATTATTATTTGTTAAAATTTAATAAGATACATGATATTAAAAATTAAATTTTATATATTACAAAGAATAAAATCTTTAAAAAATATTTTTAGCTAAAAAAATATAAACTAAATCATATTAAATTAAACTAAATCAAATAAAAATTAAATTAAATTAATTAGAATTTAAAATAAAAAATATCTAAAAAATTACTAAATTGACAAAGTTGATTGAGTTTGATTTTAATACAGAATCAAATTAAACTAACACCTCTGAGTACAAATACTGCGTGGATGATTTTGTGATGCCACAAGTGGCATTGGTGTCACGGACACATGGCAAAATGCTATCCCCTCAACAGATTTAATGGTTTATATTAGGACGTCAGCAACTTGCATTGTACAACTTTTGAATAACTACAAATTATTTTTTGAAATAAATATTATTTGCTTTCATTCAAACATCTTTATTATAAATATTAAAATTATTTAACATAATTAAAAAATAATTGTTCTAAATTTACATTCCAATCGAATTTTATGTTTATGTGCATAATACCGAACACGACTAAAAGTTACAATTTGAAACATGAAATATAAAATTAATTACTTGCTATAACTGTTAGACGCATTGTCGCGTGTGTGTTAGTAACAAAATGATTCGATAGATTTTCTTCTGAAAGCTTATGAAATATTCGTTTTTGTTTGATGGAAACTTCATGAAAAATGATATCTTAATATATTTTTATAGACATAAATATGATATGGGCATCAATAATACTGGTGAGAGAGGCATGTTAGGATTAACTGGCAAGTAGTTGGCCCAAAAAAAAAAATTAATTGGCAATTATACTACTTTTATGGCCATACTAGTACCCGTATCCTTGAAATGTCGGTAAAATTGAAAATATAAATAAGTCATAAGAGAAATTCTTAAATACATGTATCACATCATTTATATATTAATTAATACAGTATAGTCAAATTATATAATAAATTTTACATAATAATAATATTATAGTAGGTAATAGAATATGGTAAGGAGTAATTGAATATAATATTTACTTATATAATTTTATTAGTCAGTATATTTTTATTTTTTTATTAAAAAGAATATAAATAACGTAATATTTTAAAAAGACTTAAAAATTTCTCAAAACGAAGAAAATCAATAAGGACATCCTAATAAAAAACATGACCAAGTAAGATGGTCATTGAATGGTATAGAAATGTAAATCATCTTGTAAAAGTGTAGTAAAATTTCTACTTAAAATGTTTTTTTAAAGGATTACAAAATTTGATGGTAGGGATGTTTATGAGTAGGGTCGAGTCGGATATTTAGTATGCTTGATACTCGGTTCGATTAAAACATTAAATTTGTTTTTATATCCGTGGCCCGATTTGACCCAAACAAACCCCATTTTAAGATACGTTAGGAAGGGTTAGGGTCGTCTGAATTTTTTTTTTTTATGAATTGATACTTAATATAAAAATATTTTTTTTGTAGACTCATAGGCATATACTTTAAAATAATAGGCTTTTGGAACCTTCATATTTTTATCAATAATTAAAAAATAGTTTAGTATTATTAAGCAAAATATAAACTATACTAACATAATTAACTTTAGGTAAATACGTGTATTTTCATTATTCAATAAAAGAAATGTCAATAAGCATACACATCAATAATGAAAATAATTAAGAAATAGGGAGAATTTAAGTAGATAATGAAAGTTACAGTATGTAAAGAGAATTAGATAAAATAAACATAATATATATATATATATATATGTATGTATATATATATATAAGATGACAAGATATTAATAATTAAAAAAAAAATAACTATTAGAGCAAGTTAGATAGAATATTCTTTGCCCGTGGCCCAACTTAATATAATTTTGTTTAAAGTTCTACCCATTTATATTTTTAGCCCAACTCGGCTTGACCCGATTAGATTGGGTTAGGACGGACTCCTAGGGTCAATCGAGCCAATGAAGACCCCTATTTAATGAAAAAAATTAATAATGTAATTATGAAAATAAAAACTTTAATTATGAAAAAATTATATTTTACAATATTTAAAATTTTTTTACTATAACACAATTAAAAAAACTAAATTAAACTCTATATTGAACCCTATAATGGTTACAGTACAATAAGAAATCCATCATTTGGAATTAGTCCAAATAATAAAGATGGGATGAGGGATGGATAATGTCAAGAGTTAAATTCTTGTAATGTAACCAAAAAAAAAAATATTGTAAAGAATCCAAGGTGGTGGCGTAGTAATTAGATTTACAATCGTGCCAGTTTCTTCACATCACAAGCTCAACGTGGCATAAGAAAAGGAATAGATGGGGTTATTTGAAATAATTAAATTTATCGTGCCGGCTACAACAATTTTATTAACTTGCTGTAGCTTGTACTTATTTAATGGACCCCACTCATATGCCATGTGTTAAATTGCTATTGTACTGTCACTCATGGCATATGCTGTCACAATTTTTGCTTGTCCTCGAAATGCATATTTACCTTTTTTAATACCAACATAGATATTTATTTACTTATATATATATATATATATATATAGGGCAACATTATGAAAAGTTTAACTTTTAAGAATTTAATTTTTTTTAATATTATAAAATTAACTTTTTATACTATCCTATTTGCTAGTGTCCTCATTTCAGTTCGAGTCACTTCTTCATGGTCATAGTATTTGAATGATTGGGTTCTATCTTCTATGTGAAATAATGGAGAAATGTAATCAAAGAAAGAAATAATGGGGGAAGAATTGAGCGCTTTGAGAAGAGAGTCAATGAAGAAGGGAAAAAATGAAGAGAATGGAATATGTTCATGTACTATCCGCATTCTTTTCAATTTAAAAAACAAAAATCAGCGAGAGGAAAAAAAAAAAAGGAGATATAAGAAGCGAGATTTATATAAATAAGTTTTATTGAATTTTATCTTATAATTTTTTTTCTAACTAATTTTCTCATAAACGAGAGAATTTATTAACATTCATATATACTCCAAAACCATATTTAGTAAAGAAGATGGAAAGAATAAAATAATTTAAAAAAATATAATTATATCTTTATATTCAATTACTTAATAGTGTTTTTTTTTATTTTTTAAAATAAAAATATAAGTATTCTCTTTTATTTTATTTATTTATTTTTTCATTCTTTTTTTTTTGAGTTTATTTAAAAGTAGCCCTACTGTGAGTCTTGAAATAAGGAGAACTCGGATCTCGTGTACTGCACGTGAACTTGCAAGTGACTGTTCCGGCCCCAAGCACCGTTACACAGAAGGAGTCAGGCGCCGTTTGGACAAAAACTCTCTTACACTGTTACAGACAATTTCGAATGCAACTGCATAATTTTCCGAAATCACTCTACAAGTCCTTTTTTCATAATATTTTTTAATATTTGGACAGAAATGATCTGCTAATGACATAATTGAAAAGTAAATTAAGTGAAAATATGTGCAAATTGTCGCTGCATCCTCTGGCACGTTACATAACACGGGGGTGAGAGAAAATAATAATAATAATAATTTTTTTTAAAAAATAATAGCCTCTGTTTGAAGGACATCGCAATAAAAGTGCAGTAAAAGATCCAATCTGGTACAAATTGACTGGATCATAGGCTAAGCAGCTAGGCCAACTAATCCCGCCACGTCATCGCAATCGAGAACATTGATGCTGAATATTCACGACTTGGGACAAACATGCCACATGGCACACCAATCATGCTGCGGATTTGTACCAATTTTATCGATGATTATTAATAATTAATTGCTAAGGGATATTATAATAATAAACTAAAAAAATTGAAAAAGACGACATTTTTTGTCAATCATTTTATGAAGATTAAATTAACTTCAACATCCCATAATTGTGCAGCAAACACGTGTCTCACAAATATTTTTAATAATCCTGTTTGCTGGATTCAGTTTCAAAACCGCAAGTAACACAGATCTTAAATTCTTAATTAACCCATAAATCATGAAGTAAATTTACATAAAATACGATTGCGGGGAAAAAGACGTTGTAAAATGGACGGTTTGACATAATTGTGACGGCGAAGAGACTAGTTCGTACTGTTGCTTAAATCCATGGAACTCCAAGAAAATTATTAAACCAACAATAACGCTGTCGCCCTGTGCGCTCGCGAAACTTGAATTTCTCCTGAGCTGCCATTACTACTTGAACGGCAAAATTGATTCCCTTCTCTGGAAAATTTTCACGAACACCTACCATTCAAGTTAAGTCTACAACTTCGATTTCGCTTGAGGCTCTGAGGTTGCGGTAATGAGCTTCAGAGACGATACGGAGGAAGGTAGGGATCTTAGGAAGCCCTTCCTCCACACTGGAAGCTGGTACAGAATAGGCTCGAGGCAGTCTAGCATCATGGGCTCCTCGGCTCAGGTCATACGAGATGGCTCTATTTCCGTTCTCTTCTGCGTCCTCATCGTCGCCTTGGGTCCTATTCAATTCGGTTTCACGGTGCTTTATTTATACCCAATCTTCTTATATCTCGTCTTGAACATCACAGAAAGCTATTATTGATTTCCTCTTTTTTTGCCCTTTTTTTTTTCCTTCGTGACTAAATGGTTTTACAGTGTGGGTACTCTTCTCCTACTCAAGAGAGCATAATCAGTGATCTAAAACTCTCAGTTTCGGAGGTTTGGCTGCATTTGTTAATGGATTTGATTGAATGATGTATTAATCATTCTTTTGCTGAATATATTATCGGTTACAGTTTTCTGTCTTCGGGTCTTTATCAAATGTGGGTGCGATGGTGGGAGCAATAACCAGCGGTCAAATGTCAGAGTACATTGGGCGTAAAGGGGTATAGTGATTTTTGTGTATATTTACTCATATAAGGCTAACGACGGCCACGATGTGTGATGCTTCGGTGTTTGAATTGCAGTCACTAATGATTGCCGCAATCCCCAATATAATAGGATGGCTTGCCATTTCTTTTGCCAAAGTAAGTGACAATATGGGCAGTTTGATACCGCTGTTACTTCTATATCTTAGTTTATAACCTTATAAGTTGTATTGCTGATTTTATAGGACTCATCTTTTTTATTCATGGGGCGGTTATTGGAAGGATTTGGCGTTGGGATAATCTCTTACGTGGTAATCTTGATAGCCCTGTTTTCTCTTATTATATGCTGGTTCCGTCAGGAGAAATTCTTAATGAAAGTAGCTTGTCTTTCTTTTCTTAAGGTGCCTGTTTATATTGCTGAGATATCACCTCAAAACATGAGAGGTGGCCTTGGATCTGCGAACCAGGTTGGCTGCTTATTGTTGCTTCTGAATCCCACTTTCATCTGCTGCGTTCTTCTATTTGAAATGCTACTTTTAACATTTGTGTTCTGTTTGCTCAGCTCGCAGTAACAATTGGAGTACTGCTGGCTTATCTGTTGGGCCTTTTTGTCAACTGGAGAGTGCTTGCAGTTCTAGGTAAAATCCTAATTATTTACGTGGTTTGTTTTTTGTAAATGAACAGATGAAACTCTTGATGCTTGCAAGTTCACGAATGAGTTTCATCAGTACTGAGTACTTAAAGCAATTTTTGAAGAAACAAATACAAGGACTACTCTCGTTTGTATGCGAGGCTGTGTACAGGGAAGGAGCCAAAGGAAGCAAGACTTGACTACATCTTTTTTGGGTGGTGGGGGACCAGCCGGGGGCGGGAGGAATTTGTACTGAGGACTCCACATATTATTACTTATAGAATGGAAAGATGGCCTCGCCATATATGACAAAGTTTAAAACATGCAGACTGTTTTCAAGCTCTTAAAGTTGCCTGCATAATTGACATCAAACAGTTGACAGAATATTTACTGAATGGGTGCTTCAAAACATTGACGTATGGTTCTTAGCATTATTATTTCTAGGACCAAAATTGTAACAATAAACATGTTCTTTTCCTTTGCAGGAATTTTACCTTGTACAGTGTTAATTCCTGGGTTATTTTTTATACCAGAGTCTCCCAGATGGTTGGTATGGATCATATGCCATGTAGCGTAGTACTGACTGAATTTTTGTACCTTTCCAACTTCGTTTATTTTCATGTTCCTTCCAGAAAAAGAAAAGGAAAGGGAAGGTAAAATTCTTCTCTTAATGTTCTCTCTTTTCTTCTCTGGGCTTTTGGGGTTTTTTTTTCTTTTTCTTTTCTTTTGGGGGGGGGGGGGGGGGGGAATTGGGATATTGGAAATCCAGGCCAAGATGGGGATGACAGAAGAGTTTGAGACTTCCTTGCAAGTCTTACGAGGATTTGACACAGATATATCTGTTGAAGTACATGAAATCAAGGTATTTAACTCATTTTGCCACCTAAGTTAGCAAAACAAGTCTGATGCTATGATGCATAACAGTAAGCATATACAAGGTGTAGTTAAAGTACAGTTCTAGAACCTGCATTAAGAATCATATGCTGCTAACCAATTTTCTTTTTACAGCGATCTGTGGCATCAACAGGAAAAAGAGTTACCATTCGATTTGCAGATCTCAAGAGGAAAAGATATTGGTTTCCTTTAATGGTATACTATAATTCATTTTTATTCTAATTTTGCTTCCCCTCTCCTTCCTAGCTTGTCCTAGTATTATTTATTTGTCTGAGAGTTTGAAAAACCTAAATTTGTGGGGAGTGTCTGCAGATAGGAGTTGGATTACTTATGCTCCAGCAATCGAGTGGTATCAATGGAGTTTTGTTCTACTCAAGTACTATCTTTTCAAATGCAGGTTAGATTTACTAATCAGCTGTTAGTTGTTGAGTTAATTTTTCATTGAATTTCTTTTTCAATTTTTTTATTAAAAGGGGGGGGGGGATTAAGATATAGGGGAATGGGAGGATTGTGATTGATGTTAAATGTTTTATCAGGATGAAGAGGAGTTTAAAATCGATGAAATACCCATGTTTGACATGCGACAACATGGTTCTCGATGAGATATATGTTGACATGGTACCCCAAAATGGCATAATCTCCATTTTCCTGTTGTCCTCCAATGACTCTCATAGCTCTTTTCATGTCATACTGATGTGTTTAAAAATTAAATGACCTTGGAACTTTGACTACGTTGTTGACTTCAAGTGTATGAAATATAAAGATGGTTAATTCCCCTGTCTTAGTTAAATTTCTTATTTGGTTCAGCTTCAACACTCAGTAATGAGAAACTGATTTCAAACATTAGATGATAGTGGTTGTAGCTCCAAGATTATAAATTCCTCGTTTTAAAATTTGACTTCTTGTGCCAGGAATTTCATCCAGCAATGCTGCTACTGTTGGTCTTGGAGCTATTCAGGTTGGCCAATATTCCATAGAATTCATGTGAATATTAAAATAGTATGTTCTGCTCTCACTGTCAACTTTCTTTTCCAGGTTCTGGTGACTGCAATCACAACCTGGTTGGTGGACAAAAGTGGCCGGAGGCTTCTCTTAATAGTGTGTATTAAGTACAACTAATTTTTCGAAAAATTTATTAACATGTATGATTCTAGATGATGCAAATGGAATTAAAAAATTCTGAAATCTGTTACTGCTTCTGCAGATATCCTCCTCTGTAATGACAATTAGCCTTGTCCTTGTTGCTATAGCATTCTATTTGGAGGTTAGTGCTTGGTAATGGTACAAGCTTGATCCACTGTCAGGAGCTTAGCTCTCTTTATAACTTGTTTTGTCTTATTAATATAGGGAGTCGTATCAGAGGATTCTCATCTATACAGCATTTTGGGAATAATCTCTGTGGTTGGGCTTGTGGTATGTTATGTGGAATAGGTTTGATGTCCTCTATCGCGTGCTTTGAAGTATTTTTAAGTAGTCATCAGCTCAATCAACTGTTTTTTCTAGGCAATGGTGACTGGCTTTTCTCTAGGACTCGGACCAATTCCTTGGCTTATAATGGCTGAGGTATGCAAAATTTTTATTTTCACTGTTCAGATTAAATAAGAGCAAGAAGAATCACGTAGTTCTTGTTCCTTAAGGCGCCATGTCTCTTGTAAACCCCAAGACATATGGGTCACAGATTTAATTGTTTACTCAATATGTTGGGAACCGCTCATTTCTTGTAAATCGTTCTTTTCAGATACTTCCAGTGAATATAAAAGGCCTTGCCGGGAGTTTAGCCACCTTGTTAAATTGGTTGTCTTCTTGGGTGATCACAATGACTGCAAACTTGCTTTTATCTTGGAGCAGTGGAGGTTTCTTCCTCTCTCTCTCTCTGTTTACTCTTTTTTTCATATTGAACAATGGTAATTACGTGGTGCTGGCTCAGCATGAATGGTTGAACTTCTATAATAGAAGCAGAAATTCTTAGATATCATGTAGTGGATGTACATGCAAGGGCTAGAATTCAGTTTGCTCATTTAATACCTACAAGTGGGATTGTGAAAACTATCATGACCATTGCATGTATATACACAATATGATACCTATTTGTTTGAGGATTTATAAGAGGATGGAATAAAATGAAAAGGCAAAAAGTGGAATGATAAGTCACGCCATTCCATTGTTTGAAAGTTTAACAAGAGAAGAGAAGAAATCATTAATGGAACAGAATGACTTATAGATAATTTTTCCAATATTATCCATATAATTATAATGTGATTTTAGCAAGTTGTTAGCCAAAAATGATATAATTGTAGTACCACGCATATTCTATTCCTTCTCAAACCCTTCCAATTTGGAAAGATGAAAAAATTTGAGTTTTAGATAGCAATGAGGAGTCTTGAAATCTCTCTTTTGCCATTTCATTCTATCTTAAAAAGAAGTCCCAAACAATGATTTAGTCCATATTGGCCAATTTATGTAATTTCATCCCTTGCCATTTATCTAAACGCATCCTGAGAATTTTTCTCATAGAAGTGAGGGTCAATAGTAGAAAAGTTCTAATACTATGCTCACTTTTGTAATATCGGCTTTCACATTTGTGCCATTGACCCATTGTATCTTTGCTCGCTACAAGTCTAAGCCACCCAACACCATAAACTTGTCGAGTACATTCTTGCATGTTTTCATACCGTGCCTATCAATACAATGATGAATTTTGGCTGTCAACAGGAACATTCACAGTCTACGCCGTAGTAGCTGCCCTTACCATTGCTTTTGTAGCAATTTGGGTCCCTGAGACCAAAGGGAGAACTTTGGAAGAAATTCAATCATCCTTTAGATGATTTTGTTGGAGAGCACTTGTTTCAAATAAACTGATATGCCAAATATCTTGTGTTCTTATATAATTATATTCCTATTGAATAATCGCTGTATCATTTCCTTTTTACTCCACGAGCTGAGTTAGATCAAAATTCAAAATACACATAAGAAGAATTTTTTTCTCAATTAAACAAAGTGGTCTCTTGAGTTCACTAATTGCAGATATATTTTATCATAAACCATTGAGCATGGTTGCATACGGAACACAATAAACATAAGTATTAGTTTGTGGATTGGATTATTTTTGCATTCCCCTTAGCTGCACGGATAAATTTATAAAAGGGGGGGGGGGAGGAATAAGGGGAATAAATGTATAGAATACTATTTCATAAAATATCATTCTAAAATACATTAATAATTTCTCCATCATTTATATTTTTGGAAAGGATTTTTAAATATGTAAATGATATATAACTTGATAGACTCCTTGAATAATTTGAGATTGTTGCTGATTATTCAAAAAGTCTATAGCATCTTACTTTTATCTTTGCAACTGGTGAACGTTACACGGCCTTGAGGTATTGAATTAATCTGAACTGAACAGCCGTACATAATCTTCATCCGATAATAAGAAAAGAGACGAGCATCTTAAGCAGGGCAATGGACACGGTCTGGTCACCATATTTCTCGCATGTCCAAATGACGCGGACAAGGTACGACACTCATTTGTAGGTACCTTCGCTCGCTCATGGACCTTATAAGCTTATCCTAATAAAAAGCATCTTAGATCCTCTTCTTCACCTTTACACAACGTCGTAGAATCCACGATAGTTTTTATTAGTTATAATTATTATTTACGAAAACTTACGAACTCGTCTGAGAAGACCCGGTAAGAGGCAATGAATTCGAAGAACGACGTGGAGAATGATGTAAATGTTAGGAAGCCGTTCCTGGGATCAAGCAATGCTCGAGAAGAGTCTGTCTTTGTTGTGCTCTGCGTCCTCATTGTTGCGTTGGGTCCTCTCCAATTTGGTTTCACGGTGCTCCACATTTACACTACCATCTCATTGAATACGACGTCGTATACATTATTTTCACCTATGCTTTTTATATTGACTCTTGTTTCTGTCTTACTAACCGTGCAGTGCGGATATTCTTCTCCCACTCAAGTGGATATAATTAGAGATCTTAATCTCTCGATTTCAAGGGTCTGATAATCGCTTCTTTGAATTATTTGATAGAGTTTTGCCCCCTTTTTTTGTCTCTTCCTTTTTTATTACTTAATTTACTTGGCTGAATATATTGATGAGGACAGTTCTCTGTATTTGGATCATTGTCCAACGTGGGTGCCATGGTGGGAGCAACAGCCAGTGGTCAAATAGCAGATTACTGTGGGCGAAAGGGGGTATTTTACCGTTATATATAACTTTGAGGTTGCTATGGATAAAATAAAAAATAGAATAGACAACTTAATAAGAGCATTTATTATTACTTTATGCATAAATACCAAAATATGATATTTATAAAAATTTTATATATTGGTATAGCAATTAAAAAATTTTTTTTAAAAATGACAGATGATAAGTTGTTAAAGCATTTTCATTTGGAAATGCTAGATTCTCATATGTTTTAGAAGGTATGAGATGCCTATAATTAATGTAAATTATATGCCAACTAACAAATTTGAATCCCAAAATTAAGACGTCTAATTATGTTGTTTTGGCTTGTTGATATGATTATGCAGTCCCTAATGATCGCTGCAATCCCAAATGTTGTAGGATGGCTAGCTATTTCTATGGCCAGTGTAAGTGCTGACATTAGTAGCCTTATCCCAAAGCTACCACTGTCCTATGCAAGTTCCTTATCTTCTAACGATATATAATGTCCCCTTAATTTGTAGGAATCATCGCTTCTATTTTTGGGGAGATTATTGGAAGGTTTTGGTGTGGGAATAATATCTTATGTGGTAATCTCGATAAGACATGGAGCTCGTTCTTTGCCAGTTGTCTGTAAAATTTGAATAAAAGAAGAAACACAAGTTTATATGTCCACTTTCTGCTCTCTATGGTTTTTCCATTTTATAAATTGGGATTATCAGGTAAATTGATGATGAAATAGAGCATTTTATTAATCTGTCTTATGCTTTAGGTACCTGTCTATATAGCAGAGATATCACCTCGAACCATGAGAGGTAGCCTTGGATCTGTGAACCAGGTTGGTTCCATTTCCATGCTGCTTTGAATTGAGTCTTATAATTGGTCTTCTACAAATGATTGATATTCAGAACTCTATTTTTTTTTTTTTTCCCTTCTTAGCTGTCAGTCACGACAGGGATAATGATGGCTTATCTACTGGGGCTTTTTGTCAACTGGAGAGTGCTAGCAGCTCTAGGTAAGTTCTTAATTATTCTCAAAGGTCAAATTAACTTTTGTATTTTGAATTTATTGATTAATATATATTTGTTGATGTTTTTCTTTTTTATTGAAATTATTGATAACTCAATTTCACTGACAAGAAGAAGAAAAATATATTGAAACACTTATCCACTTCTTTGCAGGAAGTTTGCCATGTGCCATTTTGATACCTGGGCTATTGTTCATTCCAGAATCTCCTAGATGGTTGGTATGCATCATGTAAAATGCGTTAATACCATAAATGCCACTGATCTTGCTACATCTTCATCTCTTCCTAATTTTCTTTCTTTTATTGGGGGTTTCCAGGCCGGAATGGGGATGAAAGAAAAGTTTGAGGCTTCTTTGCAGGCTTTACGGGGACCTCACGTTGATATTACAATGGAAGCTCGAGAAATCAGTGTACTTACTATGTTACCATGGTTTTGTTAGAAACTTCGAATATAAACTTGGGACAAGAACACTTTCCTGAACCATGTTCTTGGTATAGGAATCCTTGTCATCGACTGACAGAACAGAAACTGTCCAGTTAGCAGATCTTAAGAGAAGAAGATATTGGTTTCCTTTAACGGTCTGATTCTTTCTTGTTCCTCTTGCTATTTTCCTTGTCTGGCTAGTTCCAAAGAATATCAAAGTTCTTGCAGGTGGGGATTGGATTACTTGTGCTTCAGCAATTGACTGGTATGACTGGAGTTTTCTTCTATTCTAGTAAGATCTTTGCAACTGCAGGTAATGAATTGTTTTACCATAAACTGCCAATTGTTTGTGTTATGTTTTTCTTTTGACTTTCTGTCTACCTTTCCATGGTGTAATAGGGATTACATCCAGTGATGCTGCTACATTTGGATCTGGAGCTATTCAGGTAAAAAAACTATATTCTAGTGTCTTGAACTTAACAGAGTAGTGTCTTGAACTTAACAGTGCACAGTCTTCTTGTAATCTCATAATAGTAAATTCAAGAAGAAAATCCTCTTTTAGTTATTTTAGTTTTAACAAATAGATGTATTTTTAATTTCGTCATTCATAAATTATTTCTTTTAATTTAGTCACTCAATCAATAAAATAGTTTTAATACTACTTTTGGTCCTATCTCCATCTCAAAATTAATTCCAAACTTAATTAATTGCGGACAAAAAGTGATTAATTTAAAGTGTGACTTAATGATATCAAATGTCTCGTAAATGTCCAACTCTATTGGATTGGTGTTTATTTTTCAATTAAAATTAAATAGAAAGGTAACATAAAAGCATTTTAAAGATTGAACGACTAAATTAGAAACAGTAATTTGTATATGACCAAATGGAAAGTATACCTATTTATTAAGGATCAAAAAGGATTTTCCTCTAAATTCAATTTTCATTGTTCGTTCTTACATATACAGGTCGTGATGTCTGGGGTCACCGTATGGCTGGTGGACAAAACTGGCCGGAGGGTGCTTCTGATAGTGAGTATATTAAGCAAAATTTGGCTTGAATAAATATCCACCAAAATTTATATTTCATTACGAGTATGAGAACTTTCTTCCCTTTCTGCAGGTATCATCCTCTCTGATGACACTCAGCCTCTTCCTTATTTCTGCAGCATTCTTTATGGAGGTCGTTAATGCTGAAATCGCAAGTTAGTATCAATAGTTTAGCTCTGATTCAAATAAATGATTTTGTTTGATTGCTTTCAGGAAGTCACATCCCACGATTCTCATCCGCAAAAGATTTTGGGAATGCTCAGTGCTGTGGGCGTTGTGGTATGATTTTATACATAGGCTTGGCTTGGCATCTTTGTTTGCGTCCTTTGAAGTTCTTCCATGCTAGTTGTGAGTGTGAATCACCCACTATTTCTTGTCTAGGCTATGGGCGTTGGTTTTGCTTTAGGCATGGGACCACTCCCCTGGCTTCTAATGTCTGAGGTATGTGCAAAAAGATCTATTGTTTGTCGTAGTGAGGTATTCTTGGACTTTCTATCTACAAAAAATAAATATATGCACGACTACGTATAACTATGTCAAATTTCAGCTCTACGTCATTTATGATTAATGTGATCTATTTATTTTTTATAAATCCAATCTATCTAAAAACTTTTTTATCATAATCTCATCTCTTCCTTACAATTTGATCAGTGGCCTAGTGGATTTGAAGGCTATAGAATTTGCACAAATGCATAATGAACTTTTATTAATTAGTAAGAATTGCACAATGGCGCTTTGCAGATACTTCCACCAGATATTAAGGGCCTTGCCGGAAGCTTGGCCACCTTCTTAAATTGGTTCACTGCCTGGGGGGTCACCATGACTGCCAACTTGCTCTTGAATTGGAGCAGTGCAGGTCAATGTCTTCCCTTACTCTCTCTGTGACGCTGTGCCTTTGTGTTAGTTCATCCATGACTTCAAATATATTGCCTGTCATAAGCTTAATCAGTTCTGGTTGTGAACAGGGACTTTCGCCATTTATGCAATTTTCTCCTTCTTTACTGTCGCTTTTGTCAAACTTTGGGTTCCTGAGACTAAGGAAAGAACCCTGGAAGAAATTCAGGCATCATTTATCAGATGAGATGATTAGGTTCCTGGGACGCTCCATTTTGCCCAGGAATTTGAGGAATGTGCATAAAAATCCAGTTTCTGTTCCTTTCTGAAGTTTAGTTTGGATATGCATTCTTCAATTCTTTCCAAGATTAGCTTGGTTAAATGGATAAATAGGAGAATATTGACACAACAAGTTTGACTTACAAAAGAGTGTTTTGTAGTTTCTATGCATTTCTGATTATTTGATTTATCTTCTTCTTTAACAACTCTCAAAATATCAGTGTTTTCTATTGTATTTTGCTGGGTTCTAATGGTTATTAATCTTCCAACTCCCCAAAAAGAAAAAAAAAAAAAAAACTCTTCATTATTCATCATTTCAAATCATGTTCGAGTGATTTACAAGACTGCTGCTTTGGCTTTAACACAAAATAGAGCAAAGGAGCAATATTTTTTGCATCAAGAATTAATCTTATAAAGAGTAGTCCATTGATGTTCAGAGTACAATGAATACCCAGAGACCGTACAATGGGATTTATATTAGGCTGCAGGGAGGTTGAGTAATTTAAATAAAAGTAAATTATATAATTTTTTTTAATTTTGTTAAAAATACATATTTTTTTAATTTCAAAATATTCACATATTTTTTCTTAAAAAAGTTATACTAAATTTTAATTTAATTTAATTTTTTTTATTAAAATATCTTTCATTAATTTAAATATATATTTTTAATTAAAATACCCTCATATATATATAACTATGAATGATATTTTAACTAAAAAAATTAAAATTATACTAAAATGTATATTTGAAAAATAAAAAATTGAATAATTTCAATTAAACTAAAACAAATTTGCAAAATTTACTAAAAACAAGAGCATGAAAAAATATAAGAATCAACGAGTAAGTGTGCAATGACATATGCCCTGTGAATATTTTGGGATTATGTTTTTGCTGCTGACGACCAAGCGCCCTAAAAACTCACTTCGCTCCTTCCAATTCGTAAACATTCCCTACAATTGCTTAAGGAAGCTCCAACACAGGCACACCGATATTGTTATATAGTTGGTAATATAGAGTAAGATTCAAAGTCTCATATTAGATGAGGTTATTTATAGATATATAAAGATAAATCCATTTAATATATCAAAATTAATATATATATATATATATATTTTAAAAGAAATATATCAATAATTAATATATATATATATATATTAAAAGACTTGGATTTTGATTCAGGACTTGAGTCTTGAATTTTTAAAAAACATAAAATCAGATAATTTTAATTTAATTATTTTAAAAATTAAATTTAAAATTAAATAAAAAATGTGCCCATTAAATTATACATTTGTTGATGAAAAATAAAAATATCTGTTAATAAAAAAAAGAATAAATATGTCTATTGATAAAATAAATAGACATAATTATTAAAAATTAACTATTCAAAATCTATAAATAAATTCTTCCAAATCAGAAAGTGCTCAGTTCCTTTGATTATTTTTTTTAAAAGTTTTGTTGTATCCTGAAATGATATTGTCTATAAATTTTTATATATAGATAATCATTTTTTAAAGATAATAAATTTTTACGCTTTAAAATTTATCTCTAATTTTTTATTCTTATATTTTTCTAACACACAGGCAAGCTCACGACGCACGTGCGCGCGCGCAGAAGCATCGTTCTATTAATATATTGAGAAATGTCACATAATGTATTGAGGTGAAATTATAGCTAAGTTACCCTTGAAATTCAGGAATTTTAAAAATTTTGTATGTCCATCAATTTAAATTGCAATTAATTAACCTTTTCTTTTAACGGACAGACGTTACCTTTGAAATTAACGTAGTGATTTTTACATGAATATTTTAATACTCAATAAATATTTATAAGATAATTGGTGATATATGTAAAATTAAATATTGTATACAATTCTGCTATAAAATATTTTGTTTGCACTTCAAATAATATTATGTTCACGTATTACACATAACAAAAATATTATTACTTAACGGTTGTCAATTAAGTTTCTAACGTGAAAAATGGGGAAGGGAACAAATATGAAGATTTATGGGTCACAAAGGAAGTAACCTTCGAGGAAGGTACCGAGTTGGTTATTCGCTATCCAAATGAGTAATTATGGTTTATTCAAATCCATTTTTGATTAGGACCATTAGAATATTTATTTTTAGTATTGTCAAAATAATTGAGAGTTGGTTAATACAACCGTCAAAATGAGTTCAACTCATCAAGTCTATTCATTTAAATCATTAATTTGATGGACAAGGATGGCTTGGATTAATTTACTTATTAAAGATATTTATTAATATAATTATTTTTAATTTAGCTTACTTAAGCCACCAGCCAATCCATGAGTTAAGCAAATTGACTTATTTAATATATATATATATATATATTAAATTATCACAAATTTAAATTATTTAATAATCTAACCCACACCAATTTGCTTTTAACTTTGTTTCAATATTTAAACTCAAATTTATAACTACTAAGACTAATCTCTTTCACTCTTGTATCAGCTCAAATCTTGGTCTCAATCTCACTCTCATGATCTCATCTGGCATCTCTTGACTCTGGCTTGGCGTCTTTATTGATGGCTCTTGCAGATTTTGACCACCACAAACCTGTGGCTTTTGTTTTCTATCTCCACATTGATATAGATTCAAAAAAGGAACGGAATGAACAAGTTGTTGAGAAGATTTGTAATCTTATTTGCTAATGGAGGCTTTTTTTTTTTTGTTTCTTTAAAAAAGTTTTTCTTTCTAAATCTACGTGGTTGCTTTATCATTGTATCTGAACGAAAGATCTATACCCACCCATATTGATTGGTCGAGGTAGACGACGATGCCTTGTGGACCTTTTTTTTTTTGGAGTAATTTTCTTTCTCTGTTTGTGATATGTGATGATATATATTAATAAGGTTGATTTTTGCTTTCATAATTTATAATTTTTTATTCATTTTTTGTTTCCATTATTTGTACCTTCTGTTTATGAAAGAAAATTTTTGAATTTATGATTGTTGCATTTCATTTTTGTTTTTCCGTTATATCTTTTGTTTTTACTTGCTTCAGAGGCTAATTCATTCAATTAGGTAGATTTAAATGAGTCAACCCATTTAACTCATAACCTTTGGTGGGCTGGGCTGGGCTGGGCTGCATGAGTTGGACAAGCCTATTATGACAACTTCATTTTGGGTTAGGTACATTTATTTATTTTTTCAAATTTACAAAAAAAATATTGATTTTGGAAGATTAGTCTTTTTTTTAATTTGGTCATCTAAAGATAAAATGTCTTAGTTCAGTAATTGAAAGATCACTTTTCTTTTAATATAGTCCTTTAAAAATGAAGTTTATCAATTTAATCCTTCAAATATTTTTTTTCGCAATCAAAATGGTCTGTTCGTTAGACAAAAGTGAAATCCTACGTGGTTGTTAACTACCGATATTGATTTGTCCAAGTGTCTTCAACCCCCTAAAGCATCATTTTTGCATCAAAGAGCCCATAAATATTTTTTGGATGGGAAATTTTGATTGGGAAAAAAAAATACTTGAAGGACTAAATCGAAATGCTTTATCTTTAGATAATCGAATTAAGAGAAAAGCAATATTTCAAGAATTAAACTAAGAGGCTTCATCTTTATATGACCAAAGTGAGAAGAAAGTGACTTTTCAAAGGCTATATCACCAATTGACTCTTGGTATTTCATCTTTGCCTCCATCATTATAAGGACTTAATTATAAATTTTAAATTGTAAAAATTAAATTTAAATCAATGTAAAATTTTAGAGATTTAGAGTAAATTGATGATTTAATCTTTGAAGATCATTCTTCTTTTAGTTTTATTCTTCAAAGATAGAGCATTCTAATTTAATCCTTGAAAGAACACACTTTTCTAAAAATCAAGCCTCTCAAATTTGTCTCCAAACATTTTTCTCTAATTAAAATGGTCCAATTGAAAAGTATTTGTAGACTTTTTAATACACTGAAATCTAACTCTTGGACAAAACATTGTAATTTTAAATCTATATTATTAGTTAACAATTATGTAAGATATAAAACATCATAAAAGATTTTCGAAGAAAAAATGGGGAGGGACGTGTTACTTGTCCTCAGATTCCGTCTATGCTCTAATGATGACTTTGGCCATTATCACATTCTAAGTTCTAACCTAGCAGCAAGGGGATGGTTTTTTTTTTTTTTAATATATAGTAAATTAGGTAAAATTTTTCTTAAATTTTATTAAAATTATACATTTTTTTTCTATTTTTGAAACATATATAAATCTCTTTTGAGTTTTACATAAATTATACATATCTCCATTTTATTTTTAGAATATATATAAGCTTTCTTTAAAACAAAAAGTAAAGATATTTTTTGAATTTTATTAAAATTATACAAACCTTCCTTCTATTTTCAAAGCATACACAAATTTCTCCTAAAAATAAAAAATAAATTTATGTAATTTTAGAAAAATTTAGAAGATGCTTGTGTAATTCTTTTTTTATTTTAAAAGAGATTTGTATATATTTTAAAAATAAAAAAAATATTTGTGTAATTTTATATAAACTTAAGATAGATTTATGTAATTTACGATTTGTTTCAATAAAAATTTGTGTATGTTTTGAAAATAGATGATATGTTTGTGTATTTTAATAAAATTAAAAATATATCTATATACTTTTTTTTATGATTTAGATTTAATTTGAATTATTTTTATATTACAAATGACTTTAAATCACTAACTTGAAATTTATTGACAATGTGACTTTTTATTGTTGTTGTTATTATTTTTGACTTTAATTGAAATTCAATTTGAAATTTTTATTTTAAAATAATTTTATTTTTATCAGTTGTTTTAAAATAACTTTAATATTGTTAAGTCAACATTTATTGATAAACCCTTTGACTTTGATCAAAGCAAATAAGGAAGTTTAGCATCAGGGGCAAATAAAGCAAAGTGATATAAGTTTTAGGAAAGATTTTATCTAGGGCTATATATGGGTAGAGCCAGGTCGGATATTTAGTAGGTCCGATGTCCTGTCCGATTAAAATATCAAGTTTGTTTTTATGCACATAATCTAGTTCGCCCTGACCCGAACATACCCGATTCTAGGGTGGGTTAGGATTGCCTGATTTTTTTTTTTACTTTTTAATAAATTGATACTTGTAATATAAAAATATCTTTTTACAGACTCCTAGGTATATATTTCAAAATAATAGATATTTAAAACTCTTATATTTCTGTTAGTAATAAAAAAATAGTCTAATATTATCAAATAAAATATAAGTTATACTAGCATTACTAGCTTTAAGTAAATATGTGTATTTTTGTTATTCAACAAAAGAAATATCAAGAAGTATATACATCAATAATAAAAATAATTAAGAAGTAGGAAATGTTTGTATAGATAATAAAAACTACAATATGTAGAGAGAATCAGATGAAATAAGAATTATATATATATATATAAGATGACAAGATGTTAATAATTAAAAAAAGTAACTATTAGGACAAGTTAGATAGAACATGCCTCCGCCCGTGGGGCAGCCCGACTTGATATAGTTTTGTTTAAAATTCTGCCTATTTATATTTTTGGCCCGACCCGACCTAATCCGATTAGACCTAGTTAGAGTGGGCTCCTAGGGTGTATCAGGCTAATGAACACCCCTAATTTTATCTAAGTATTCTAATTTCATAAAAATAAAATTAAAGAATTTTAAAAATTAAAATTCATCTAAAAGATTAAAAATTAAAGTTATTATTAGTGTTTCTCAAAATTATTATTCATAATCCTTAAAATTACAACCTAATATTTTTAATATTAGAAGAGTATTTTGATTTAAAAATAATAATAAATTCAAAATATCATTATAATATGAGAAATAGTAAGTTCTAATGTGAAAAAATATAAGTGATAATTTTGAGAAATATCAATAATAATTTTAATCTTTAACTCTTTAGAAAAATTTTAACTTTTAAAATATTTTAATGTTATTTTTATAAAATTATATTCCTTTCATAGAAATTTTCTTACGTTCTATGATTTATCCCAGGACAATCATTATTAAATAGCTTTGCAGCCTCAACTGAAAATTCCACAAATTTTAGATGCTTGTCGCCGTGTAATTCCTATCGTTCCCACCTTACATTTCTCTGTTTGACCAAGCTGCTTGCTTGCACCAACCATTCTCGGTTTGACCAAGCCGCTTACAGTACCGTTCCAACCTAATCTTCTTACTGCGTTTTGCGTTTCCACCCGGTGTCACGTGACACTTCATGCTCCATATGAAGTAAATAAGCTCAGGACACGCCCCTCGCTAGTGCCTTTTTTGGCTCAATACTATAATACGTACATAATCTTTCACGATGAGCAGAATAAATTTTTGCTGCAAAAATTTATTAAAATAAAAACAAAAAGGGTCAACCTACCAAAAGCTCAAGCGCCTACTAGCCGGTAGATGGAGAAGACCTTTTTTATGGGGATGCATGCATCTTTTTCAGTTTATAAATGAGATAAATAAAATAAAATGATGCTATAGAAAAGTTGGATGAAAAATATATAATAAAGATAGAAATAATTGAAAAAAATATTTTTGTAATATTTTGAGTACTCAATACATTTGAATACCGACTATTAAAATTGTAAAAACTCATCAAATTTGAATAAAATTAGAGTATTAAATGTAGATTTTAAATTCTAAAATTTGATTGGATATCCAATAATTGCTATTCAGATACCTATTGGAATAGTGATCGACGGATATCCAATCAAATTTTACATTTCGGAGTTTGACATATATATATATATATATCAATATTTAAATTCATTAATGCTTAATATTAAAAATATGATTAGTTATTTGAAATATTAAAAATAT
Organism: Erythrophleum fordii; assembly: GCA_032878935.1. Classification (NCBI taxonomy): domain Eukaryota; kingdom Viridiplantae; phylum Streptophyta; class Magnoliopsida; order Fabales; family Fabaceae; genus Erythrophleum; species Erythrophleum fordii. The sequence goes on from JAVQMF010000036.1 coordinate 2,504,623, forward strand.
CTTATTGTTATTTTATTTATTAATTTTTATAACATCATTTCATTTCACTGAAGTTATCTTATTTATTAACTAAAAGAGATGCACCCATCTTAATTAAAAATTTATTGACCAAAAAAAGTCTTAATAAAAAATCTAAATCACGCTCTTGGGAGGAGGACCCAACTTGGAATGAACCAACGGTACTGGCAGATAGGACCAACGTGGAAGGAACGAACGATAGAGAAAGTACCAGTTCCTTGTGATTTGTCCGTAGCTGATGTTGATCTCTTATGCGTTCCCTGTCCCATACGTAGTATTGTGCCATGTACAGGGAATCAGAAAGTCATATGGGTTTTAAATATTTATTATATTTTTGTTATAATTATTTAATAATAATTATTTAATTATTTGTTAAATAAAAATAAAAAATTATTTTTTATTTAGTTTATTTATTTTTTTAATTCTTTTTTTTATCAAATTTATTTATTTTTATTCTATTACACCAAATATAGCCTATAAAGTATTAAAAGTTTGAATGACATTTACTTTTTATTTTTTAATTTTAAATTATTTACTTGTTAGATATAAAAAATTCATACTCTTATAATTAGAGGTGTATAGCATTTTTGGTAGTTGAACGTGTTTGTTCATATTTGGCCAAACTATGATGGGCCATAAAAGCATTGAGTGGAAGGACTAATGGTGTGTTTATTTTTGCATTTCTGGAACCCAAAATCATATTTTTAAAAAAGTAATAATTTTTTATTTCTATACAAATATGATTTTGAAATGGATTTTTAAATACGCACTAATATAGCTTAGTCAGACCCCTACATTAAATAAAAAAACTTTAAAATATTTTTATATAAAAATTTTATTTTTAAAAATTATTTTATAATTTGTATAATAAATTAAAAAAATAGAATCAAACTACTTAATGCTAACTTGACTCGGATTGGTACTAAATTGGATTATGCTATAATTAGACAATAGATTTTAATTTTAAATTCAAGTTATGCACTGAATTAGATTAAAACTCAACTTATGTATACTTTTACTACTTATACTAGAAGTGTTAGTATTTTAATCCCAAAAAAAAAAAGAGAAGTGTTAGTATTTTTATTTAAAACTATATGAAAAAAATAAAGAATTAATTTGAAAAATAATATTCAGGTTATCTATACACAATAATATCTCAATAATGAAGTATAAGGTAACTTGAACTTCCTAAAATTGTACCTCAAACGCGTATATACGTGTCTAACAAATATTACAGTCATATTTGCTAGATATTGTTTCAAAATAAAGTCTACCACGTATCTAAATCAACCCATTAATCAGAAAGCAGATTCCCCTGATAAATATGATTGCATTATTGGTAAGACTGGTTGCTATGCAATTGTGGATGTATGGTCCCAAATCCACACACACACACACGCACATATTTATCCGTGTCGCTATTTGTTACCTTGTCCGCTCAACAACGTCGGAATCTCCCGTAAGCAACGGCTACCAGTTGAAGGGCAAAATCGATTCAGAGACGACAGGGAAGCTTCCGAAGTAGCGGTAGTTAATGAGATTGGGGGACGATAACGAGGATGGGAGGGTTCTTAGGAAGCCCTTTCTCCACAATGGAAGCTCCTCCAGCATGGACTCCCAGGGCTTCACACCTAAGCTCATACCACATGGCTCTATTACCCTTCTCTTCTCCGTCCTCGTTGTCGTCATGGGTTCTGTTCAATTCGGTTTCACGGTAATCTTATTATATCATCTTCTTCAACATCACGAAAAGCTGTTATTCCTACGTCACTTTTATCTCATCTTACTTTATTAAGAGATGTGAAAAATTTATTAAGGCCGGAGACACCTGGTCAAAGAGAAATTTTTACTCATTTAATATGTAAAAAAATTAAAAATTAAAAAAATATAAAATGGTGATTTTAAAAATAAGAAATGAATATTTTGTTTTTATTTTAAAATAATAAAAATAAATAAATACTGTTAGATAATAATTATAAAAATATAATAAATATTATACATAATTTTTTTTTCCCTTTAATTTTTCCTTTCCTTACCAAACAAGCCCTTAACTGTACATAATATTTTAAGTTATCTATAATATTATTTAGCAAAATAGAATTAAATCTTCCGTTATAACACTAGCTCTATTATTTATTTTATTTTGCCGACAATAAAAATAGTAGTGCTGTAACGCGGGAAGTGGTTTTGCAATATTGAGGTGGGATTCAATTTGAAACAATATTTACAGCTTTAACTTCAATTATTTTTATCCTCCTCAATTTACCCCCACTTAAAACCTCTTTTCCTAATTTTAGGTTAGAACCTAGTGAAATCTACTTTTAGAGAATCAATACTGTTTCTACCATCTACTTGTTAAAAAAATAAAAAGAGAGAGAGAGATTAAAAGAAATTAGCCAAAATTTCCTATTATAGTTATCCGCTCTTAATCGACAAAGAATTTTGCACTTTACCACAAATGAGTAGAAATCCTCAAGCTATAAAGAACAATTTTATTTACTAATGACTTCATTTTATTCAAGTGCTTCACTTCTATATCTCAGTTGGTGATCCGGGATTGTCTCCAGTACGAGAATTTACTGCACATGTCACAGTTGCCATTTTTAGACTTTTTGTCCAAAAACACCTCAATTGACTGATACTATCCTGTACCAACTCCCTATTTTGTCCCTCCTAACAGTTATTATAGTGATTTTTTTTGGTGTTTAAATGGTTTTACAGTGTGGGTATTCTTCTCCCACTCAAGAAAGCATCATCAGCGATCTAAAACTCTCAGTTTCAGAGGTTTGGTTTCATTTATTTATGGATTTATTTGAATGATGTATCTACCTTTCATTTTTGATCTTTTTTTTTTTTTTTAATACTACCAACGACAGTTCTCTGTGTTCGGGTCTTTAGCTAATGTGGGTGCAATGGTGGGAGCAATAGTTAGCGGTCCAATGGTGGAATACATTGGGTGTAAATGGGTATTAGTAACTTTTTTGTATATTTACTCTTTTGAAGCTAACTACGAAAGCGGTGAGTGATGCTTTGGGATGTTGAATTGCAGTCACTAATGATTGCTGCAATCCCGAACATAATAGGATGGCTTGCCATTTCTTCTGCCAAAGTAAGTGATAACATGGGTAGTTTGATATATTATTGTTACAATGGCTCCCCCTATTCCTATATTTAAGTTTATTACCTTCTAAAAATATGTGATGGTGCTTTTATAGGACTCACTGTTTTTATACGTGGGGCGATTATTGGAAGGATTTGGCGTTGGGATAATTTCTTATGTGGTAATCTTGATTCCCGTGTTCTCTTATTTATATGCTGGGACCATCAAGAAACTTTCTGAATAATTAAAAGTTGTTTACTGGTCTTTCTTTTCTTTAGGTGCCTGTTTATATTGCTGAGATATCACCTAAAAACATGAGAGGTTGCCTTGGATCTGCGAATCAGGTCAGATGCTTCTTGTTGCTTCTGAATCCAACATCATCTACTTCGTTCTTTTGTTTGAAATGCCATATTTAATGTCCGTGTTCCTTTTGCTTAGCTTTCAGTTACTATTGGAACATTGCTGGTTTATCTTTTGGGACTTTTTGTCAACTGGAGAATGCTTGCAATTCTAGGTAAATTCCTATTTATTTAAGAGTTGTTGTAAAACTAATACAAAATATAAAAAATATATATAACAAGAGTTAACCAAAAAAAAAAATTGAGAGAAAAATGAAGTGGACAATTCTTATTTATTTAGATATTTCACACGATGAGTTTATAATAATTATTTATATGTTGTCAACCATAAAGAAAGATTTATGAGATATAATAATATAAAAAAAATTAATCTACATAATTGTATAATATAAATTCTTTGAGAGTTATAAGATATTTGTTATTAAATATGAGAAAGAATTATAAAAAGTCATTCTTTAAAAATTATGAATATTCACATAATTATGTCATTTATAACAAATGATTAATTTTTTGTGCTTAGACAGAGTTTTTTGTGCACAGACAAGTGAAATTTTTTAATGTTTGTTGGTTAAATAATAAATAAAAATATATTGAATTTTTGTATTTAATATTTATATTAATTAATATTATAATATATATATATATAATTTTTGTATTTAATATATACTTAAAAAATGGAGCATTTTCCTATATGTTTCGTTTTTTTTTTTAATTTTATAAAATTTAAGGAACACAAAGTAGCATTCCTATTAAAAAATTAAGTTTCATAGGTAATAGTTTTTACTACTTAACATGTAATTAATAATTAATAGTTTTTGACACTATAACAACAATGTCAAAAAGCCTTTCTCACATATTAGTGATAAGTTGCCTTACTTATTATTGTTACCAAATTATCAATAGATTATATATATATATATATATATATATAATAAAATAATAATAATTTTTTTATAAAAAATATTATATATTATAACTTATAATCTCGCCCTTCTAAGAAAATTTCAAACTCCACCCTTGCACAAGGGAATTAAAATACTAAAAAGGCTCACTAGACTAAGACATATTTTTAACTAAGATGAATCTTCAAGCAAAAATGGGTTTCATGAATTATCAAGCAAGAGTCAGCAAATTCCTTAAACATCAATTGATACAACTTAATCATAATCATCCTTAGTGGCTCTCTTGATTTCTACATGAGATAATCACTTTTTAAGTTGTTAAGCTCTATGGAAATTTTTTAAGATGACCTTTCATTTATGCCTTAGCTAAACAACACTAGTCCTTTTGTTTACTAATATTATAATGCATGCCAATGAATTGTATTTAGTAAGAACAAGCCCTATTGTTTACTTATCCTAACTACACTTCCATTTAAAGATAAATTTAGACCAAAGAGAAAGTCTAGAATAAGTGCCCTTTATGTTTAACACAAAATTTCATCAATTAAGTAAATCATAAGCCCATCAATAATGGCATGAAGATAATAACATAAACTCACATGCAAAAAATTGAACAAAAATTTTATTAAACCTGAATAACATAAGAAATTAAGAAGTCACTATATGTAAAAATAAAATAAAAATAAGAAAGGGTAGAAGAAGAGATTGATGAAGAGCATCACTCAATCAAGTTTGAGTAAATTGACCAAGGTTGGATGACTTAGAATTAGAGAGGATGCCTTGTCATTAAACTTTTTCTTCACTCCAAGTGATGTCTTCCCTATAGTCCTTTATAAACTTTATCTTAGCTTGAAATACACACACACACACACACACACACATATAGATGTGCCAAATTAGGGTTTATGAAGATTAGGGTTTCTATTTCTAATAGGACTAGGAAGGTTAAAATGGCTAAGGGCGGCACTTAGGTTTCCTTTGACTAATAGGAGAAAGTGATGCCATTTACTTACTTTTTAAGTAGAAATCCTTGTCTTGCAAGGACATGCCTAATTGCTATTACAAAACTTCCTATTTACATTAGGTTTTTAAATACAAAATTTTCTATTGCCTTTTCCTATTTAGCATTAGAAATTATTTGCTTAATCTCTAAGTAGTTGGCTTTTCCTCCTTAAACTAGGTCAAGAGACTCTTTTAGTACTTGGACTTGAATTAGGTGCCCTTCCCATTTACTATTGAGCCTCTATGTGGCTCTTTGGACTTTCTCTTCAGGTTTGGGTGTCACTTTGCACTAACCCTTTAGAAAAGACTTTAGATATCTCCTTATGCGCCTATTTAGGAGATTTTAGGCCTTTGCCCTTGGACTTTATCCCTTGGTTTCTTTCTTTATGATTTCTAAGCATTAATACTTAACTCTTTGGGGGCATTTTAAGCTCATAGAGTTTGAAATTAGGGTTCTTCTACAATAATTGAAGATAGCTTTCACAATTTAACCGCAAAACAAATTAAGCTCAAAATAACAATAAAATTGGAAATATTAACATAAAACACTTGATAAATCCTCATAAAATAATATTAGAAAAATATATAAATTGAGACTTATTACATAATTAACATCAAACATTTGATAAAATATTTATTGAATAGAATCTTTGAAACATTGATGTATGGATCATAGTATTATTATTTTCCGGATTAGAATTGTAACAATAAAATGTTCTTTGCCTTTGCAGGAATTTTACCTTGTACGGTATTAATTATTGGGTTATTTTTTATACCAGAATCTCCCAGATGGTTGGTATGGATCATATGCTATATAATGTGCTACTGGTTGAATTTTTGTGTCTTTCCATCTTTTCTAGTTTACATAGTCCTTCTAGAAAAAAGTAAAAGGAAAGGAGGGTAATATTTTAGTCTTTCTAATGTTCTTCCTCCTCTTTTTTGGTTTTGGGGGGAATTGGGGAAATCCAGGCCAAGATGGGGAAGACAGAAGAGTTTGAGACTTCCTTGAGAGTTTTACGAGGATCTAACATTGATATATGTGCTGAAGCACATGAAATTAAGGTATTTGGCTCATTTTGCCACCTAGGTCAACAAAACAAGTTTAATGCTCTGATGCATGACAATAAGTATATACAACATGTGGTTAGAGTCCAGTTACAGAACTTGCACTAAGAATTGTACACTGCTAACTGATTTTCCTTTTGTAGGAAGCTGTGGCATCAACAGAAAAAAAAGTTACCATTCAATTTGCAGATCTTAAGAGAAAACGATATTGGTTTCCTTTAATGGTGTTTTGTAATTCCTTTTTTATTTTAATTTTACTCCCCCTCTCTTCCTTGGCTAGTTTGTCTTTTTGTTATTTGTTTGCCTAGGGGCTTGAAAAACCTAAACTTGTGGGTAACTGAGTGTCTGCAGATAGGAGTTGGATTACTTATGCTTCGACAATTGAGTGGTATCAATGGAGTTACGTTCTATTCAAGTACAATCTTTTCAGATGCAGGTAAGGTTTACTTATCAACTGTTCATTATTCACTTAAAATTTTCTTAAATTTCTTTCTTTTTCTATTTTTTTTAAAGGGGGGTTGGTGTTCAGATATAGGGGAATGGGAAGATTGAGACTAATATTAAATGTTCTATCAGGATAAAGAGAGTTTAAAATCCCTGAAATACCTATGTTTGACATACTACAACATGATTTTGCATGCGAAATATTTGTTCACATTGTAACCTAAAACGAGATAATCTCCATTTTCCTATTGTCCTTCCAAGACGCTCATTGCTCTTTCCATGTCATAGTGATGTGTTTGAAAATTAAATGACCTTGGAACTTAACTATGCTATTGACTTTAGGTGTAAGGAATATAAAGATGACTAATTTCCTTGCCTTTGTTAAAATTTATTTAGTTTGGCTTCAACACTTAGTAATGAAAATTAATGTGGAACCTTAGATGATTGTTGTTATAGCTCCAAGATTTTAAATTGCTCTGATTTTAAAATCTATTTCCTTGTTGTGACAGGAATTTCATCCAGCAATGTTGCTACTGTTGGACTTGGAGCTATTCAGGTTGGGTACTATACCATAGATTTGTGTGAATATCTAAATAGAAAATTAAGCTCTCATTATCAACTTTCATTTCTAGGTCTTAGTAACTGCAATCGCGACTTGGTTGGTGGACAAAAGTGGTCGAAGGCTTCTTTTAATAGTGTGTATATTAATCACAATTAATTTTTCCAAACACTTATGAACATAATTATTTTCAAAAATGTAGATGGAATTTTGAAATATACTATCACTTCTGCAGATATCCTCATCTGTAATGACATTTAGCCTCGTCCTTGTTGCTATAGCATTCTTTTTAGAGGTTAGTAGTTGGTAATGGAATAAACTTGATTCATTATCAAAAGCTCTCTCATCTTGATTTATCTTATTGTTAATACAGGAAGTCGTATCAAAGGATTCTCATTTATACAACATTTTGGGAATTATCTCTGTTGTAGGGCTCGTGGTATGTTTATGTGGACTAGGTTTTATGTCCTTCTTTGCTTTTGTCGTACTTATCAATTCAATCAACTTTTTTTGTCTAGGTTATGATGGCAGGCTTTTCTTTAGGACTTGGACCAGTTCCTTGGCTTATAATGGCTGAGGTATGAAAAATTTTTATTTTCACAATTCAAAACAAATAAAAGCAAGAAGAATCAATTAATTGCTACGTATCATTATATCACCAATGTCTATGGGTTCCCTCGTGTATTAAGAGTGTCTTAAGGCATTGTGTCTCTTTTAAACCCTTAGACATATTGGTTATAGAAATGATTGTTTACTGAATATGTAGGAAATCTCTCACTTGTTATAAATCATTCTTTTTCAGACACTTCCAGTGGATATAAAAGGCCTTGCTGGTAGTACAGCCATCTTGTTGAGTTGGCTCACTACTTGGGTGATCACAATGACTGCAAACTTGCTTTTATCTTGGAGTACTGGAGGTTTCTCTCTCTCACACACACATCATGAGCATTTTATGTACATACACTTTATGATGCCTTAGAATTTTTCTTATAGGAAATAGTACAAAGGTTCTAATACTATTGACGCTCACCTTTGTAATATGGACTTTCACTTTTGTGCCTTTGACCACTGGCATCTTTGCTCACCATGTGGTCCAACACATACATATTAAGTACATTTCTTACATGTTTTTAGATATGCCTATCAATATAATGATGAATTTTGTGTGTTAATAGGAACATTCACAATCTACGCAGCAGTAGCTGCCTTTACCGTTGCTTTTGTAGCCATTTGGGTTCCAGAGACCAAAGGGAGAACCTTGGAAGAAATCCAGTCATCCTTTAGATGATTGTCTCTAAAGAGCACTTGTATCAAATAAACTGATATTCCAAAATCTTTGTATTTTTATATAGTTGTTTTCCTATGTAATAATCCTTCTATCATCTTGTTTTTATTGCACAAGTTGCTCTGAGTTTGATCAAAACATATATGAAAAGAATTTGTTTGTTCTCAGTTTAACGAAGTAATCTGTTATGCTCATAGATTTCATAAATTCTATTTTTATCACAAGCTACTGAGCATAGTTATTGAAAGAGCATTATAAACAAAGTATTATTTTATGAATTGGATTATTTTGCATCCCCCTCATATTCATGTATAGATTTTGGGTGAAAATAAAGGGAATACATGTATAAGAGGAAGCACCTACTTAGAATACCATTTCATAAAATATCATTCTAAAATTCTTTAATATAATTTTCCTTATCATATGAATTTTTGGATAGAATTTTCACACGTGTAAATGATATGTCTATAGAGGAAAACGAAAGAAGAATGAAAATTTTTTATTGTGAGTTAAGTCAATTCATTGAGCAAGAATTCATATTGCTATATAAAGAGAAGTAGATTATAGAAAACAAATAGAATGGTAACAATTGTCAAAATTATCTGACAAAAGAATCATACAGCTATACTAATATGCACACATAATAAAGAATACCTACTATGAAATATAAACAAATAATTAATAAAAAACTACTCAACTATTAGCACAAAGTATCATAATCTAATATCTCCTTCAAACAAGTGGATAAGGATAGGACCCCATGTTCACATAGAGTCTTAAAATGATTATGAGAGAGAGTCTTAGTAAGAGATTTAGCAACCTATTTTGAGGATGGAACATAATGAATTGAAAGTAAATTAGCTAAAATTTGGTTATGCATGAAATGAATGTTAATCTCTATATGTTTTGTTCTGACATGAAAAATTGGATTGGCTACTAAAGTGTTTATACTTGAATTGTCACACCAAATGATAAGTGTGTCTTTCAAGGGAGAGCCAATTTTAGTAAATAAGGACCTTATCCAGGTTATTTCAATAGCGATCTATATTCTAAATTTATGCTTAAACAAACTATGACTTTTTGCTTCTTAAAGGATCAAAACACTAAAGTATCACTAAAATAAACACAATAACCCCCTATAGATTATCTGTTATTAGGGCAGGATGCCTAATCAACATCTAAATATCCTGTGATTGATAAAACCTCTAATGGTGTGATATGAATGCCAGAACTTGTTATACTTTTAAGATATCTTAACATCTTTTTTGCTATCTTCCAATGAATAGTGGTGGAAGCACTCAAAAACTAGCTTAATTTATTTACAGCAAAGCAAATGTCAAGCCTAATGTTAATGAGATATTGTTGAGCTCCTATAATGCTCCTATATAAGGACAAATTTTTCATAGGCTCTCCTTCCAGTTTAAACATAGTCTTACTAACAACAATAGGAGTGGAACAAGCAAGGGTATTTGCCATTTCATACTTCTTTAGTGAATGAACGATGTACTTTTGTTGATTTAGATACATTCCAATTTCATCTCAAAAAACCTTAAAGACTAAGAAGTAATGAAAGTGATAAATGTTAAATATATATACTTTTCTTAAGATTAAATTGAGTAATTAAATTCAATTTTTACGATTGTTATGTATCTTATGTTTGATTTAATTAAGAATAGTAAGAAGTGGAGAAGTATAAGAGAATTAATAGGAAATTAGATATTTTTAGCAAGGAACTTGGGCTAACCATGTTTATGGGATAGGCATATAAAAGAGGAATTTCTGAGCAAACCAAAGACCTATATGGGCTAATTGTATAAATTTACATTGTCACGTAAATGGGTGATTTTGAGATAGGCCGCCTGTGTGTACCTTGAATTTCTAAAAGAGGAAGCAAGGAGAAGATTAAGAGATGCAGATTAAGACTAAAAAATACCTTGAATAAATGCTTTAGAGATCCATTAGATGTAAGAAGAGATCTGAAATTCTTATTGATGGATCATTGACTTTAGCTAATTTGCTTTCCTTTTACTCTTTTCTTTGGTTTTTATTATAGATTTATTTTCATCCATTGTTCTTTTGTTGTTGATTTTCATTATATGTAATTAGATTTTTTATCTAAAGTTTAGATGAAATTATTTATTGATTAAGTTAATTTCAAAATATTTTTGTAACAATTTCTATTTAAGTGATCTATTATTTTTTTATATTATCCATAAATAGTTGGTCATTATTCATACAATACATTGTATGAGGATCAACAAGTCGGTTTGAGCGACTTGCAAAAATTATTTTGTATGAATCCTTTATACATAATGAATTTTTAATAAGTTTATAATCATAAGAATAGATTTTTCATTTTGCTATGAGCACGATTTCACTCACATTAGTAACATCGTCGTTAATTCATTGAAGTTATTTATTAACTAAAAGAGATGCACCCATCTTAATTAAAAATTTATTGGCAAAAAAAGTCTTAATAAAAAATCTAAATCACGCTCTTGGTAGGAGGACCCAACGTGGAATGAACCAACGACAGAGAAAGTCCAAGTTCCTTGTGATTTGTCAGTAGCTGATGCTGATGACATGTAACCCTCATACGCATTCCGTGTCCCATAATTGCACCATTTACAGGAAATCAGAAAGTCATATGGGTTTTAAATATTTATTATATTTTTGTTATTATTATTTAATAATATTAATTTTATTATATTTTTTTAAAAAAATAAAAATAAAAATAAAATAAAATATTTTATTTTATTCAGTTTATTTATTTATTTATTCTATTGTACCTAATATAGCTTATAAAGTATTAAGAGTTTGAATGCCATTTACTTCTTATTATTTATTTATTTTTTAATTCTAAATTATTTACTTGTTAGATATAAAAAATTCATTAGATAGTTGGATGTGCTTGTTTATATTTGGCCAAATTAGTTTGTGCCATATAACCATGGAATCAACTTTAAAGACTAATATAGCCTAGTCAGGTGCGTAGTTTAAATAAAAAAATTTAAAAATATTTTTTATAAGAATTCTATAAAAATGTTAATTTTTTCAATAAAAAATATAATTTTAAGATATTTATATAAAAATTTTATTTTTAAGAATTATTTCATAATTTTTATAATAAATTAAAAAAATCAAACTACCTGATACTAATTTCACTCTGTTTGATATTAAACTATACTGAGTTAGAAATAGACAATAAACTTTAATTTTAAAACGCACTTAAAATTGAGTCTAGTACTAAAGCAAGTCAAAATCCAACTTATGTATACTTTTACTACTTATTCCAGAAGTATTAGTATTTTCACCCAAAAAGTTAAAAAAAAAAAAGAGAAGTGTAAGTATTATTATTTAAAATTATATGAAAAAATAAAAAATTAATTTGAAAAAATAATATTCAGGTTATCTATACACAATAACACCTCAATAATGAAGGTGACTTGAACTTCTTAAAATTGTACCTCAATCGCGTATATACGTGTCTAACAAATATTATAGTCATATTTGCTAGATATAGTTTCAAAATAAAATCTACCACATATCTAAATCAACCCATTAATCAGAAAGCAGATTCACCTGATAAATATGATTGCATTATTGGTAAGATTGGTTGCTATGCAATTATGGATGTGTGTCGGGCTTCTCTCCCGTAAGCGCGCGAACGCTGCGTTCGTCCAGTCCAACAAATCCAGCCGTCCAACAGATCCGTCAGTTGCTGTCAGGCCACGAGTTCGAAGTTTAATAAAACGATTCGTTCCCAGGCAACCAAACACGGAGAAATCGCGGCCGTTGGTTTCTCTCCTTCCAGATTGTCACACGTAGCTGCTGTAGCTCATCCTCTTCCTTTCTCGCTGCTACCTTGTTATATTACAGAAGAAAGAAGTTTAGGCAGGAAAACAAGCCACACTTGGAAGTAGCTTTTGGCGTTGCTCCATGAATGAAACCAGAATGAGAACTTGATTCAGCAATCCTGTAGGCATGAGTTTGGGCTACGGGGTTCTTTTGATGCATTGAGAAATCATCCCACTGCTATTATATTCAGAGAAGGTTGCACCTCACTTCTCCATTACAGCCTTCTGTTCCTTTGCTCCTTTCAAATGAAAGCTTTGCTTATTGAAGACACGACATTGCCATATGATAAAATCCAAAGTGTCCTGTCTATGCTTCATAATGGGTTCATGCTTATGTAGTGGTAGATTCATGAAAAAATTCTTTAATTTTTCCTACAATGTTTTTGTTTCCATACTGTGCTTTTATTTCCTTTTTTCCTTAGTTTAAGTTAAATAGCAATTTTGCAAGTTTTAAGTTGTAAAATTATTTTGTGGGTTATAAATGTGTGTAATTATTTGTTTAAATACAAATGTAAATAAACTTTTGAATAAGAGAACTTGGAGATATAAAAGAATTTATAAGTATACAATTGATATATCTCAAGACAAAAGTAGAGGAATTAAAAGAATGTAGAAGTGAATCAAAATAGCAAAATAAGGTTGGAGTAATGAAATAAGTTGGTTGGTTAACTTTTTTGAATTTTAAAGAAATATATATGTGCTTGAACTTGAGTTATATAAGCCACTTGATTAACTTTTATGAACTATAGAGAATTTAATTTTAAAAAGTCTAAAAATATTTTTAACCTTAAAACTGTAAAAAAGGATTGATAGAATATAATAAAAATATATAAGTAATTTAAATTTATAAAAATAGATTAATAACAAATAAATATATAAATATGTTGGGAATAATACAATTAACAAGTGAATAAGGAATTATTGGCTTAAGGAGGCATGGGAAGAACATAATTTAAATTCTATGAAATGTTTTATGTGGTGAAGATGGGAAGGAACATAGAAATGAGTGAAGTTTAGTTTAGATCTATTTAAGTATGATCTTTTTTCTTTTTTATTTGGTTTTATTTCTTTTCAATTTTGCATTATTAATTTAATCTATATTTAAACAATATATAAATGTAATCTATATTTTTTGTTTAGATATGATGATAAAGTATGTTTCTAGAGGAGAAATAATAATACTGAAATTTTTGCAGGTACTAATCGTTTCAATGGAAGTTGATTTCAAGCCTAAACTTGGGATGAAATTTGAGAGTTTAGAAGCTGCATGGTTGTTTTAGGTTAATTATGGTAGGAAAGCTGGTTTTGGAGTTCGAAAACAATATTGTAACAAGAAGAAGGATGGCCCTATAACATCGTGTAGATATGTATGTTGCAAAGAAGGGGTTAGAAAAAAAGATAAAGAGATTTTATGACTATGAATTCTCGGCATGAGACTAGAACAGATTGCAAATGTCGAATTGGGTTAACACTTGTGAAAGACAAATATAAAGTGCATGACTTTGTTGAGGAACATAATCACTTATTGCATTTTGCAGAAACTACTCACATGCTAGCTTCATATTGTAAAATATCTCAAGTTCAGGCTCATGAAATTGAGTTAGCTGAAGATTCTGGGGTTCGTCAAAAAACATCTTTTGACTTGATGAGTATGCATGCAGGGGGAAGAGGAAATGTCGGTTATACCCGTACGGATGTAAAAAATTATCTCACTGCAAGAAGACAAAGAAGTATGATATATGGGGATGCTGGAGCATTATTGCAATATTTTCAGGACCAATTGGTAGAAAATCCTTCATTTTTTCATGCTTATCAAATGGATATGGATGAATAAATTACTAATGTCTTTTGGGCAGATGCAAAGATGTTGATTGATTATAGGTATTTTGGTGATGTGATGTCTTTTGATACAACACACTATACTAATAAAGAAAATCGGCCACTAGCTCTGTTTTGTGGATTTAATCATCATAGGGGAATAGTGATTTTTGGGGCAGCATTGTTATATGACAAAACAGCAGAGTCTTTTAAATGGCTCTTTGAGACTTTCTTAGCTTGTCATCGGCAAAAAAAACCCCTAACTATCTTTACTGATCAAGATGCAGCAATGGCTAAAGCATTATGTGATGTGATGCCTGATGTGTCTCATGGATTATGTACATGGCATTTGATGCAAAATGGCATGAAGCATTTAGGTTATTTGATGAAGAATGGATCTCATTTCTTGAGAGACTTCAAAAGATGTATGTACAAGTATGATGAGAGAACGCAATTCAACGTAGAGTGGAGTAAGTTGTTGGTAGACTATGGTGTTCAAGATAACAATTGGTTAAGTAATATGTACAAGATAAAAGAAAAATGGGCGGCTTACTATATGAAAAAGGCTATCACCTTGGGCATGCGAAGCACTTAAGTGAGTGAAAGCTTGAATTCAGATGTTAAAAGTTTCATGAACCCAGATTTAGACATCATTAAATTCTTTAAGACATTTGAAAGGGTGGTAGAAGACAAGCGGTATAATGAATTAAAATGTGAGTTTGAATCACATCAAAAAATCCCAAGGTTGAAAATAGAGCATTTGATTATGTTGAAGCAGGTTGCTCAGCTTTACACACCCCCTATCTTTGAGTTATTTCAAGAGGAGTTTGATCGATGTGCAGCTGCCTGTATAAAGCATAAAAATGAAATTTCACCCTTAATTGAATTCATTATTTCTATGGTCAATATGGAAGGGGATTACACAGCGGGAGATTACAAAGTAATATTTAATCCTTCAGATAAGTTGATCTCTTGTAGTTGTATGAAGTTTGAGTCTTTTGGAATATTGTGCAGCCATGCTTTGAAAGTGTTTGATCACATGGATGTTAAAATTCTTCCAGATCAATATATTTTCAAGAGATGGACAAAAAAAGCGAGAAGTGGTGTCATTTATGATGTGAATGGAAAGGAAGTTGAAGGAGATATAAGGTTGGAAAGCACGCGACGATACAGACAACTCTGCCCCATGCTAATAAGAATAGCATCTGAAGCGTCTGAATGTGAAGAAGCTTTTATATTAGTAAATGAAGTTATGTCTGAGTTGGCTAAACAGGTGAGTAAAGTCATCTTACAAAATTAGTTATTTCTTTTAACAAATAAAATTAGTGTAACTTTTATTTATGTTTGTATTGAACAAATAGGTAGCAGAACTTCGATTAAGTTAGAAAAGCGAAGCATGTGAAGGTGAAGGTGGTTCCACCTCATTATTGCCAAGTGAATGTATTAAAAAAGCAAAGGGCTTCAAAAAGCGAATTGGTATAAAAACTAGGAAACACATGAAGAGTTGTCTTGAGCATCATGGTAGAAAAAGAAGAAAAGGTCCAAGTCTTCAGAATTTGCAAGTTCAACATTCTTTGGTATGTATAAATGTTAACTTATTAGTTTTTGATAATGATTTAGCATTCATAAGTACTTGTTGCAGAGTAATCTTGCACATAATCAGATTGACATTGGGGCATCAAGCTCAACACCTAGCTTAGCACCTTCAATGCCATCTATACAACCACAGATCCACGATGGTAATCTGACATTTACCCAAATGATGATGGTAAGAGCTTTTAGTTTATATGATAACTATATTATTATCAACAATTACTATGTTATAATTAAATAACATTTTGCAATGTAGGCACCTATGGATCATCCTGTGCTATCACTTGAAGCAATGCAATTTAGTGAAAATTTTTCTAATATGAATTGAGTCAAGGTATATTTTGCAAGTTGTATTTGATATAGCCTTTATGGAGTTTTTTAGTGACTCATTTTTTGGAAGCTGTATAACATATAGCATTAGTGAAATTTTCCTATAGAAGTTGTATTTTTGAAACTGTACATGATATAGCTTTTGTGTATTTTGTATATTGCAGTTATATTGTAGAATTTGTATTTGATAATGTTGTAATATCAACTGCAAAAAAGAGTGACAAATGAAAGAAGTTGAAAGAAGTCATTTTATTCAACATTTGCCTTCATTACAATCATACTAGATTACATTTGTTTATTTGAAACAAAGTATTTGTACAGTATATAGACCAAACTTTAACCAAACTATTCATACAATGCACAGACCCAGCTTTAATTGAAACAAACCATCTGTACAGTATATAGGTTTGAAACAGACCATTTGTACAGTAAATAGACTTGAACTAGACCATTTGCACAGTACACAGACCATTTGCACAGACCAAACAAAGTATGCCTAAGACTAACAGCTACTGTCATACTCCACACAGATGCTGTGAGCTGGAATGCTGATGTCTTGTTTGTTGGCTGGGAATCAATGGGTGCTTTGAGTTCAGCCACTAATATCTCTG
The DNA here is from genome assembly GCA_032878935.1 of Erythrophleum fordii. Classification (NCBI taxonomy): domain Eukaryota; kingdom Viridiplantae; phylum Streptophyta; class Magnoliopsida; order Fabales; family Fabaceae; genus Erythrophleum; species Erythrophleum fordii. The sequence goes on from JAVQMF010000036.1 coordinate 2,521,566, forward strand.
TCCCACTATTACTCTTTTGATCCTTCACCAAGTGGTTTTAAATGGAGAAAAAAGCCAACAGTGATTTAGCCATTAAAAGAGAGATGAGAGCTGAGACATGCAAAAATAAGATTCTAAGCAGAGAGACAATCCTGACATTGGAAAAGAAAAGAACACTAAATTTAAATGGAGAACCTTTACTAGCCTCTTGGTGCCACCCTGCATCAACAGATACAAAAACTTTGTCTGTACAGAAGCTTTGCCTGTCTATTTCCACAAATACAAAAACACATTAATTTCATTAACACAAATGTATTCATTTCAAACTTCAAAAGACCATTATTCGTTTAAGTAAAAACAGAAAATCAACAAGTCAATTTCAGTTACACACAGCCACAAGTAAGGCCACTATCAGCCTTTTTGATCGACATTTTAGCTGAATTTGGGTCATAAAAAGTGGGTAAGAAAAATTCAACCCTTGCTGAAGCAGGCAGAGGTAGAGCAGAGTTATCCATCTGGGCATTACAGTTGTGTATATTAATGTGTACAAGACTATGTCTAAAAAAACAAAGCCACTAATTAAATTCTGCAAAGAAACAATATATAACAATCCAGAGCCTAAAAAAGCAATAGAAAAATAAGATATGCATATTTGTCAAAGATTTTAATCTATCTCAAAATTTGCTTTACCAGTGGAAAGTTGATTACTCTGAGCATATAAGATTACAAATTCATAGTTGAATTTCAAATAAATAAATGCATCAAAGCGATCAAGCTTCAAGTCAGCCAATGAGAAAAATGAAGAAATAAAATAACTAAGATTTTAGGTTTTCATTTTCCTTAGCAACATGTGCAGACCGCATACCTTTATATATGATTCTGGGAGCTCGAGAAGATGCGAAGAAGGGCTGGTCCTTCTACCATTATATTTCTCTGGGAAATTTACTTTTGGAAAATGGGCAAGCCTTCCAACTTATCTCTCTTATCGCGCACAGTTATATAAGGGTACCAGTGATTTGAGTCTCTTCGAAGCTTGTTCTCAGCCCTAGTTACGAAGCACGTCACTCCTTCCATCCATCCGAAGTTGCAGCTTTCACAAATTAAAGGATTCGAACTCCATTGAAGCTCTTTCAAGCTTCGGTATTTGCAAAGTAAAACTTTGGCATCCAGCTTCTCCCGTATGCTCTCTGCTCCTATGTTTGTTACTGATCCAAAGAGGGGAGCTTCAGACGCGACATTTTGGGTTCTTTCAGCGGCTACGTGTGACAATCTGGAAGGAGAGAAACCAACGGCCGCGATTTCTCCGTGTTTGGTTGCCTGGGAACGTAGCGTTTTATTAAACTTTGAACTCGTGGCCTGACAGCAACTGACGGATTTGTTGGATGGCTGGATTTGTTGGACTAGACGAAGGCAGCGTTTGCGCGCTTACGGGAGAGAAGCCAGACGCTATGGATGTATGGTCCCAAATCCACACACACACACACACGCACATATATTTCCGTGTCACTATTTGTTACTTGTCTGCTCACCAACACCGGAATCTCCCGTAAGCTACGGGTACCAGTTGAAGAGCAAAATCGATTCAGAGAGGACAGGGAAGCTTCCGAAGTAGCGATAGTTAATGAGATTGGGGGACGATAACGAGGATGGGAGGGTTCTTAGAAAGCCCTTTCTCCACAGTGGAAGCTGCTCCAGCAGGGACTCCTAGGGCTCCACACCTAAGCTCATACGACATGGCTCTATTACCCTTCTCTTCTTCGTCCTTGTCGTCGTCATGGGTTCTATTCAATTCGGTTTCACGGTAATCTTATTATATCTATCTTCTTCACCATCGTGAAAAGTTATTATTCCTACGTCACTTTTATCTCATCTTACTTTATTAAGAGATGTAAAAGATTTATTAAGGCGAGACAAACACAGGCACGTTAACGCTGGGGGAGGAGAAAAGTGGAAGGAGAAAAAAGTGGGGAGAGATAGAAGAGAAAATTAGGGAGAAAATCATGCCTTTGGATGGAGGGAGAGAGAACGTCCAAAGAAATAAAAAAATGTTAATTTAATATAATAATAATATTATTATTATTTTAACTTTTTGTATATATATATATATTTATTTAAAAAATAAAAATAATAAAAGACATAAAAATTAATTTTAAAAAAATATTTAAATAATAAAAAGAAATTATTTTTTAATAAAATAAAAAATGTTCATTAAAAACACACACTTAAAATTTAAAAATATTTTTAAAAACATATTCTTTAAATTAATTAAATTTTATTTTATAAAAAAATATCTATAAATTATTATTTTAATATTATAAATATTAATATTTATTTTAAAATTTATAAATATTATTTTAATATTATATATTTAAAAATATATATATATATATATATATATATACACGTTGCCTATGCAACACACACACATATATATATATATGCATTTTAAATTATGTATAATTTTTTTAAAATTATATATAACTTATTAATTTTTATATTAAAATTTATATTATTATTTTGTAAAATATATTAATTAATTTAATAATAAAATTAATTGTACATTAATCTTTTAATTAATTAATTAAAATGTTTAAAAAAATTTGTTAAATATATATTTATTATTTTTTTATATTTTGACTAATTTGCAATTGGACATAGACACGCTATTTTTTTCTCCAAATCTCTCCATATTTAGAAAGAAAAAAAAAATAATAGGACCCACCGTATTTTTTTCTTCATTTTTTTTCTTTTCTCCAATTTTTTTTTCGAGCCAAACAGGATAAAGTTTTATTTTTCTCTCCCTTCCTCTCCTCCTCTTCACTTTTTTCCAAATCCAAACGCATTGTAAGAGAGGAGACACCTTGCCAAAGAGAAATTTTTACTCATTTAATATGTAAAAAAGTTAGAAATTAGAAAATATAAAAAATTGATTTTAAAAACAAGAAATGAATATTTTTTTATTTAAAAATAATATAAATAAATAAATACTGTTAAAGAGTAATTATAAAAATATAATAAATATTATACGTAACTTTTTTTAAATTTAATTTTTCTTTTCTTTACCAAACAAGCCCTTAACTGTACATAATATTTTAAGTTATTTATATATTATTTAGCAAAATAGAATTAAATCTTTCGTTATAACACTAGCTCTATTATTTATTTTATTTTGCCAGGCAATAAATATAGTAGTGCTGTAACGCGGGAAGTGGTTTTGCAATATTGAGGTGGGATTCAATTTGAAACAATATTTACAGCTTTAACTTCAGTTATTTTAATCCTCCTCAATTTACCTCCACTTAAAGCCTCTTTTCCTAATTTTAGCTATGGTTAGAACCTAGTGAAATCTATTTTTAGGGAATCGAATACTGTTTCTACCTTCTACCTGTTAAAAAAAAAAGAGAGATTAAAAGAAATTAGCCAAAATTTCTTATTATAGTTATCCGCTCTTAATCGACAAAGAATTTTGCACTTTACCACAAATGAGTAGAAATCCTCAAGCTACAAAGAACAATTTTATTTACTGATGACTTCATTTTATTCAAGTGCTTCACTTCTATATCTCAGTTGGTGATCCGGGATTGTCTCCAGTACAAGAATTTACTGCACATGTCACAGTTGGCATTTTTAGACTTTTTGTCCAAAAACACCTCAATTGACTGATACTATCCTGTACCAACTCCCTATTTTGTCCCTCCTAACAGTTATTATAGTGATTTCTTTTGGTGTTTAAATGGTTTTACAGTGTGGGTATTCTTCTCCCACTCAAGAAAGCATCATCAGCGATCTAAAACTCTCAGTTTCAGAGGTTTGGTTTCATTTGTTTATGGATTTATTTGAATGATGTATCTACCTTTCATTTTTTATCTTTTTTTTTTTAATACTACCAACGACAGTTCTCTGTGTTCGGGTCTTTAGCTAATGTGGGTGCAATGGTGGGAGCAATAGTTAGCGGTCCAATGGTGGAATACATTGGGTGTAAATGGGTATTAGTAACTTTTTTGTATATTTACTTTTTTGAAGTTAACAATGGAAGCAGTGAGTGATGCTTTGGGATGTTGAATTGCAGTCACTAATGATTGCTGCAGTCCCGAACATAATAGGATGGCTTGCCATTTCTTTTGCCAGAGTAAGTGATAACATGGGTAGTTTGATATTATTGTTGCAATGGCTCCTCCTATTCCTATATTTAAGTTTATTGCCTTCTAAAATATGTGTTGCTGCTTTTATAGGACTCATTGTTTTGTACGTGGGGCGGTTATTGGAAGGATTTGGCGTTGCGATAATTTCTTATGTGGTAACCTTGATTCCCCTGTATTCTCTTATATATATGCTGGGATCATCGAGAAACTTTCTGAATAATTAAAAGTAGTTTACTGGTCTTTCTTTTCTTTAGGTGCCTGTCTATATTGCTGAGATGATCACCTCAAAACATGAGAGGTTGGCTTGGATCTGTGAACCAGGTTAGATGCTTCCTGTTGCTTCTGAATCCAACATCATCTGCTTCATTCTTTTGTTTGATATGCCATATTTAATGTCCGTGTTCCTTTTGCTTAACTTTCAGTTACAATTGGAACATTGCTGCTTTATCTTCTGGGACTTTTTGTCAATTGGAGAATGCTTGCAATTCTAGGTAAATTCCTAATTATTTAAGAGTTGTTGTAAAACTAATAAAAAATATATAACAAGAGTAAAAGAAAAATTAAAAAGAAAATGAAGTAAACAATTCTTATTCATTTAGATAATTCATAGATACAATAATATTGAAATTGATTGGTAGTGAAAAATCTGTGTCTTTTTCATTGAAAAGTGCTGATACATATAGGGCAAAGGATGATTTAAGAAAATAATCATAATCAATGCAACATCCTCCCTCAAGATACACAGAAAACAAATAACAATAAAATAAAACTAAATCTTAATATTCTACTGTAGTAATTATAAAGATAACAATAACAAAAAAAAATAGAGTTTTTCAATTAATGGGCCTAGTAAGAGTAAATCCACTTTCAACACTCCCCTTCAAGCTGGTAAATAAATGCTGATCATTCCCAACTTACTACTAAATTCATCAAACTTGACCTTAGTGAGTGCCTTGGTCATTAGGTCTACAACTTGCTTCCCGGATGAGATATAAGATAGTTCTATCACCCTTGTATCAATCTTTTTTTTGATGAAATGTCAATCAATCTCAACATACTTTGTATGATCATGATGGATTGGATTATTAGCAATCCCAAGTGTAGCCATATTATTACACCAAACTTTAATTGGAGTGTTAACTTCCACTTTCAATTCCTTTAGTAGTCGGATAATCCACATCCCTTCACAAATTCCAAAAGCTAATGCTTTATATTCAGCCTTTGCAGAGCTTCTAGCCACTACTGACTATTTCTTGCTCCTCTAAGTCATAAGGTTACCCAGAACATAAGTACAATATCCTGCAGTAGACCTTTTATTTATAGTTGAGCCTGCCCAGTCAGTATTTGTATAAACTTCTACATTCTTATAACTCCCTTTGGAGAAGAATAACCTTTTTCCAAGTGTCATCTTGAGATATTTAAGTATCCTATATACAGCTCCCATATGCTCCTCTTGAGGATTGCTTGCAAATTGACTAATAACACTTACAGGAAAACATATATCAGGTCTGGTGTGGGACAAATATATCAACTTTCCCACAAGTTTTTGGTACATTTCCTTATCCATGGTATCCCATCAAGCTTCACACTCTACTTGTAGTTAAGCTCTATTGGTGTATCTGTAGGCTTCACTCCTAGCATCCCTGTCTCCTTGAGTAGATCAAGAGTATATTTTCATTGTGAAACACTAATCCCCTTACTAGATCGAGCAATCTCCATCCCAAGGAAATACCTAAGATTTCGAAGGTCCTTAACTTCAAATTCTGTTGCTAAGCTTTTCTTTAACCTCACAATTTCTTCAATATCATTTCCTATCAACACTATATCATCAACATATACAATTAATGCAGTTATCTTCCCTCCACAGTGTCTAACAAATAGAGTATGATATATTTGGCATTGATTGTAACCAAACCCTTTAACCACTCAAGTAAATCTCTCAAACCAGGCTCTAGGGGATTGTTTTAATCCATATAAGGATTTATACAGTCTACAAACTTTATTTACATAATCAAAATTCCATAATCCTAAAGGTACTTCCATATATACTTCCCCCTCTAAGTCTCCATTTAAAAATGTATTTTTAATATCTAGCTGGTGTAAGGGCCATTCAAAATTTGTTGCAAGAGAAAACAATCTCTTAGTATTGAATTTTGCAACAAGAGCAAATGTCTCCTGATAATCTATTACATGTGTTTGAGTGAATCTTTTAGCAACTAGGCTTACTTTATACCTACAAATGCTACCATCAGGATTATACTTAATTGTAAACACCCACTTACTCCCTATAATTGACTTACCGTAGGTAACTCAATTATTTTCCAGGTCTGATTTTTATCCAAGGCTCTTAATTCTTCTTCTATTGCTTGTTTCGACCTCGGATTTGATGCAGCCTCATCAAAAGTTCTAAGAACTTCTTCATTCTCAATACTAGCAATAAAAGCCCTTAATTGAGGAGCAAGTTTCTCATAGTAGACATACCTGTTAATTGGATGTAAAGTATAACTCATTTTTCCTTTTCTCAATGCAATTGGCCACTATAGATCATGAAGACTGACATTTGGTTCAGATTCATGGCTTTGCTGTGGAATAGTAATAGGATCTTCTTCTAGAATTTCTTGTTTGGCATTTTTGTCTTGTCTAGAGGAGGTAGGAATATGTTGATCCAGACCTACCTTTGTCATATTTTGCTCACAAATTTGTTCCTGAGAGTTGGAAGGATGATAAACAAGGCTAAGTTGAAAGGTTTTAAGATTGTCTAGAGGAATTTCAGAATCTGGTTCATGATGTGCAGGGCTGGAACTAACATTTCTAGGAGGAATAATGACTTCTTGAGAGGGTAAATTAGGATCAAGGACATCCAGTGACATCTGAGGTTCATTTTTAGATTCACTAACTTACTGGCAAGATTTATTACCGTTAAGATGATCATGCTCAATATCACAAATTATCCATTCACTCCCCCTTTTCTCCCCTAAATGGGTGATTTGGGATAATAAGGTTAAGTTTCAACAAATTTGACATTCATTGTGACATAGGTCTTCCGAGTAGTAGGAGAATAACACTTGTAATCCTTTTAAGTCGAAGAGTAGCCTAGAAAAATATATTTAATGGACCGAGATTATAATTTACCACTATTATCATTATATACAAATACTGTGCACCCAAAGACACATTTTGGAATAAAATTAATAAGATGAGAATTTGAGTAGCACTCACTAAATTTTTGAAGAGGTGTTTGAAACTTTAAAACTTTAGAGAGAATGCAATTAATTAAATAAGCAGAAGTAAGAATGGCATCTTCCCAAAAACTGTTTAGAACATTACTGTTAAGCATATTGCCCTTGCTACTTCTAATTGGTGTCTATTTTTTCTCTCAGCCACATTATTTTGTTGAAGAGTATTTACACATGATGTTTGGTGGTGTATTCCCTTTTCATCAAGAAATTTTCTGAAGTTTGAAATTAGATACTCTTTCCCATTGTCACTCCTAAACACTTTGATAGCTGTCTGAAATTGTGTTTGGATGAAAGCATGGAAATTTTTAAAAATTGAAAAAACTTTAAACTTATCTTTCATTAAGAACACCCAAGTCAACTAAGTGTGATCATCTATAAATGTTACAAACCATCTGGCCTTAAAGTTAGTTTCAATCTTAAAAGGACCCCAAACAACATTATGAATAAGGGCAAAAGGATGGGTTGGTACATAAGGTCTAGTAGGATATGAATTTCGAACTTGTTTAGCAAATTAACAAGTGTCACAATAGAAATCAAATTCTGTTTTATTAATAATATCTAGAAACAAAATTTTCATGTAATCAAGACTTGGATGGCTTAACCTAGAATGCCATAACCTAATTTCATCTCTAGACATGACAGAAAACACAGAAGCAGAACCAGCAGTCGATGTGCCTTTATTCTTTGAACTTCCTTCAAGATAATGTAGCCTATTCCATTCTTTAACATTGCCAATCATCTTCCCCAATGCCAAGTCCTGAAAATCACAGTCACCCTTGTCAAAAATAACAAGGCAATTTAATTGAAACACAATACATCTCACAGATAATAAACTGCATTTAATGTCCAGCACATATAAGACATTCTTTAGAACAATAGTCTCAGATATAACAACTGTGCCCAATCCCATGACTCTTACATAGGTCCTATTTGCAACCTGGACACTAGAATGCTCAAAATATGTGTGAAATTTAGAAAATAACTCTTTAAACCCAGTTATGTGGTCTGTAGCTCCATAATCCACCACCTAAATATTTTTAGTTTAAACAATACTTCTAAGAGCAGTAGTGAGTGTGGTACTTACTTGAGCTAAAGTGACAGAGGGATTAGATTTATCACACTATTTTTCAGAAGAAGCATACTTATCCAAAATTTTTCTTAATACCGAGAGTTCATCATTACTAAGTATTCCACCTTCACCCTCTAAACCTAGCAGCCCTTTACTCTCATTCTTTGATTTTTGCTTGATGTGGGGAGGTTTCCCATGTAGGTTCCAATAGGTATCCTTGGTGTGTTCATTCTTGCTACAATGATCACATTATTTATTAGATTTCTTCCCCCTTGAATCTCCTCTTTGGTTTCCTCGAGCAATCATGGCTGATGCTTCTATAAAAGGTGCAAAGGAATTAAAAGATGAATTCAGTGTGAGCTCATCTCTGCTCTCTTCATATTTGATCATGTTGAATGCATCCTCTATAGAAGGGAGAGGTTTCATTCCCATGATTCTCCCTTTAATCTCTTCAAAGGTATCATTCAACCTAAGTAGGAAATCATAACATCTTTCACGATCAACTACCTGTTTGAAGTATAGCTCATTGGTGTGACAGGACCACTGGTGGATCTCGTATAAATTGATTTGCTACCAAAGTCTCATCAGTGCACTATAATACTATGTCACTGATTTCTCCCCCCATGTAAGGCTTCTAAGCATCCTTTTCACTTGAAATATAGCTAGTGTATTCTCCTTTACTGAATAGGTCTTCCTCGCTGACTCCCAAATTTCTTAGGCAGTAGTAGCAAGAAGATAATTTTCACTATGTCAACATTTATGGAGCTTACAAGCAATGTCATCACTGTGTTGTTCTCGGCACACTAGGTCTCATATTGCAAATTGTCGATTTCAAGTGACTTTGGATTCCATGTGAGGTATCATACCCTTTTCCTTCCTCTAACATACATGAGAACATTCCTAGACCACTACAAGTAGTTATTCCCATTTAATCGATGGGTTATCATGATCTAAGGAAGGTGATGCAAGACCCTCTAAGAACCTTGTCCTAGGAACCTTCAATAAGATGACACTTTGTCCAGGACCAACTAGAAAACAAAAATGTTGGTCAAAGGAAAGACTCTAAGAGAACTTGTTTCTTAGAACCCTAGCCTCAAGACGCCACAAAGGAAGAACAATCATTTGATAAGTCACATCAACTCTCAAAGAACACAAAGAAGCAAAAGCCTAATAGAGAATTGAATAATACTCAAATTCATTCATGATCTTCCAAAAATAGAATACAATAGGGAGCGATATTGTATCAGAAGGGATTCTGGTGCTGAACCTCCCACTCCAGGTTGTGTTGTGGGGTTCGCACCACTCCCTTTATCTTGTAAAATCCCAGCCACCTTTTGTAAGCCTTCACCAGTCACTGTTGGCGTCTTATCTCCATCACCACCAATGGCAAAAGCTCTCAGCTGGCCAGTTAACACTGCCTTAAATGACATAGAGCCTGATGGAGAAGTGTTGATATTATGAAATTGATTGGCAATGAAAAATCTGTCTTTTTCATTGAAAAGTGTCGATACATATAAGGCAAAAGATGATTTGAGAAAATAACTATAATCAATATGAGATCCTCTCCCGAGATACACGAAAAAATAATAATAATAAAATAAAACTAAATCCTAATATTCTGTTGTAGTAATTATAAAGATAACAATATCAACAAAAAAAATTAGGGTTTTTCAATTAATGGGCCTAGTAAGAGTAAGTCCACTTTCAACAAATATAAACAAAAATAATAATTTACATAATTATATAATATAAATTCTTTAAGAATTATAAAATATATGTTATTAAATATAAAAAAATCATAAAAAAGGCATTCTTTAAAAGTTATGAATATTCACATATTTATATCATTTATAACAAATAATTAGCCTTTTGTGCCTAGACAAAGTTTGTTGTATATAGACAAATGAAACTTTTAATGTTTGCTTGTTAAATAATAAATAAAAATATATATTGAATTTTTTATTTAATATTTATATTAATTAGTATTATAATACATACATATATATATTACCCTATCACCTATACTAAATGCGAAGCTAGCATTTAGTCATAATTTAAAAAAAAACAAAAAAGAGCATCTTCATATATGTTTCATTATTTTTTTTTAATTTTATAAAATTTAAGGAACATATAGTAGCATTCCTATTAAAAATTAAATTAAAAAAAAATAAGTATCCTAGTTAATAGTTTCTACTGCTTAGCATTATAACTAATAGTTTTTAACACTATAGCAACATTGTCCCCTTTCGTTTATAATTGTTACAACTTAATCATAATCATCCTTAATAGTTTTCTTGATTTCTACCTAAGATAATCACTTTTAAATCCTTAAGCTTTATGGAATTTTTTAAGATGCCCTTCATTTATGCCTTTGCTAAACAACACTAGCCTTTTTTTTTTTTTTAACTAATATTGTAGTGCATGACGCTGAATTGTGCATAGTGAAAACAAGCCCTATTATTTACTTATCCTAACTAAGCTTCCATTACAAGATAAATTTAGACCTAAGAGAAAGTCTAGGATAAGTGCCCCTTTTGTTTAACACAAAACTTCAACAATCAAGTAAATCATAAAACCATCAATGATGGTGTGAAGATAATAACATACACTTAACATGTAAAAAAATTCAACATAAATTTTATTAAACTTGAAAGTCAAAATAACATAAGAATTCACTACATGCAAAAATAAAATAAAAATAAAAAGGGGTAAAAGAAGGGATTGATGAAGAACATCACCCAATCAAGCTTGAATGAATTAACCAAGGTTGGACAACTTAGAGTTGGAAAGGATGCCTTGTCATTATACTCCTTCTTTGCCTCAAGTGATGTCTTCCTTATGGTCCTTTATAAACTCTAATCTTGGCTTAAGATGCATATATATATATATATATATATATATATATATATATGTGCCAAATTAGTGTTTATGAAGAGTAAGGTTTCTATTTCTAATAGGACTAAGAAGGTTAAAATGGTTAAGGGTGGCACTTAGGTTTCCTTGGATTAATAGGAGAACGTGATGCCACTTACTTACTTCTTAAGTAGAAATCCTCGTCTTGCAAGACTTGCCTAATTGCTATTACAAAATTTTCTATTTACATTAGGCTTTTAGATACAATGGTTTTTATTGGCTTTTTTTGTTTGCCTTAGAAATTATTTGTTTAATCTCCAACTAGTTGGCTTCTCTTACTCAAGCTAGGTTAGGAGACTCTTTTAATGGACTTAGACTTGAATTAGGTGCTATTCCCTTTGAGCCTCCATGTGGTTCTTTGGACTTTCTCCTTAAGTTTGGATGCCACTTTACATTAACCCTTTAGGAAAGACTTAAGATATCTCCTTATGTGCCTATTTAGGAGGTTTTAGGCCTTCGTCCTTCAACATCATCCTTTGGGCTTGTCATTTATGATCTCCAAGCATTAATACCTAGCTTCTTAAAACATTTTTAGCTTACCTACATAATAAGAGTTTGAAATTAGGGTTTTTTTTTACAATAATTGAAGATAGATTTTACAATTTAACCTTAAAACAAATTAAACTCAAAATAACAATAAAATTAAAAATATTAATATAAAACACTTGATAAATCCTCATAAAATAACATTAAAAAAATATATAAATTGGGACTTATCACATAATTGACATTAAACATTTGACAGAATATTTACTGAATAGATTCTTTAAAACATTAATGTATGGGTCATGGCGTTATTGTTTCTGAGACCAAAATTGTAACAATAAAATGTTATTTGCCTTTGCAGGAATTTTACCTTGTACAGTATTAATTCCTGGGTTACTTTTTATACCAGAATCTCCCAGATGGTTGGTATGGATCATATGCTATATAGTGTACTACTGGTTGAATTTTTGTGTCTTTCCATCTTTTCTGGTTTACATATTCCTTCTAGAAAAAAGTAAAAGGAAAGGAGGGTAATATTTTAGTCTTTCTAATGTTCTTCCTCCTCTTTTCTGGTTTTGGGGGGAATTGGGGAAATCCAGGCCAAGATGGGGAAGACAGAAGAGTTTGAGACTTCCTTGAGAGTTTTACGAGGATTTAACATTGATATATGTGCTGAAGCGCATGAAATTAAGGTATTTGGCTCATTTTGCCACCTAGGTCAGCAAAACAAGTTTGTTGCTATAATGCATGATAATAAGCATATACAAGGTGTGGTTAGAGTACAGTTATAGAACTTGCACTAAGAATTGTATGTCGCTAACTAATTTTCTTTTTATAGTAAGCTTTGGCATCATTAAAACAAAAAGTTACCATTCGATTTGCAGATCTCAAAAGGAAAAGATATTGGTTTCCTTAAATGGTATGCTGTAATTCCCTTTTTATTCTAATTTTACTCTCCCTCTCTTCCCTAGCTAGTTTGTCCTTTTGTTATTTGTTTGTCTAAGAGTATGAAAAACCTAAAATTGTGGGTAACTAAGTGTCTGCAGATAGGAATTGGATTACTTATGCTTTGGCAATTGAGTGGTATCAATGGAGTTATGTTTTATTTAAGTACCATCTTTTTAGATGCAGGTTTGGTTTACTTATCAATTGTTCATTTTTTACTTAAAATTTCCTTGAATTTCTTTCTTTTTCTATTTTTTTGAAAGGGGGGTTGGTGTTTAAATATAGGGGAACAGGAAGATTGGGATTGATGTTAAATGTTCCGTCAGGATGAAGAGAGTTTAAAATCCTTGTAATACCCATCTTTAACATGCTACGATATGGTTTTGCATGAGATATTTGTTGACATTGTAACCTAAAACAAGATAATCTCCATTTTCTTGTTGTCCTTCCACGACGCTCATTGCTCTTTCCATGTCACAATAATGTGTTTAAAAATTAAATGACCTTGGAACTTAACTATGTTATTGACTTCAGGTGTAAGGAATATAAGGATGGCTAATTTCCCTGACTTTGTAAAATTATATTTGGTTCAACTTCAACACTTAGTAATGAAAATCAATGTGGAACATTTGAGCACTGTTGTTGTAGCTCTGAGATTATAAATTGCTCAGGTTTTAAAATTTACTTCCTTGTTGTGACAGGAATTTCATCCAGCAATGCTGCTATAGTTGGACTTGGAGCTATTCAGGTTAGTTACTATACCACAGATTCATGTGGATATCGAAATAGGAAATTCAGCTTTTATTATCAACTTTCATTTCTAGGTCTTAACGACTGTAATCACGACTTGGTTGGTGCATAAAAGTGGCCGAAGGCTTTTATTGATAGTGTGTATATTAATCACATTTATTTTTTCCAAACACTTATGAACATAATTATTTTTAAAGAATTATATGGAATTTTGAAATACGTTATCACTTCTACAGATATCCTCCCCTGTAATGACATTTAGCCTCATCCTTGTCGCTATAGCATTCTTTTTGAAGGTTAGTAATTGGTAATGGTATAAACTTGATTCATTGTTAGGAACTGAGCTCTCTTTTTAACTTGTTTTATCTTATTGTTGATATAGGAAGTCATATCAAAGGACTCTCATCTATACAGCATTTTGGGAATTATCTCAATTGTGGGGCTTGTGGTATGTTTATGTGGACTAGGTTTTATGTCCCTCTTCGCTTTTGTCGTACTTATTAGTTCAATCAACCATTTTGGTCTAGGTTATGATGGTTGGACTTGGACCAATTCCTTGGCTTAATTGCTAAGGTATGCAAAAATTTTATTTTCATAATTCAAATCAAATAAAAGCAAGAAGAATCAATTATTTGTTGCGTACTTGCATTATATCACCAATGCCTATAGGTTCCCTCGTGTATTAAAAGTGATTTAAGGCACCGTGTCTCTTTTAGACCCTAAGACATATTGGTCATAGATATGATTGTTTACTGAATATGTAGGGAATCACTCACTTCTTGTAAATAATTCTTTTTAGACACTTCCAATTGATATAAAAGGCCTTGTTGGCAGTACAGCCATCTTGTTGAATTGGCTCACTACTTGGGTGATCACAATGACTGCAAACTTGCTTTTATCTTGGAGTACTAGAGGTTTCTCTCTCACACACACATCATGACCATTTTATGTACATACACTTTATGATACCTTAGAAATTTTCTCATAAGAAATAATACAAAGGTTTTAATACTATTGACGCTTACCTTTATAATATGGACTTTCACCTTTGTGCCTTTGACCACTGGTATCTTTGCTCACCGTGTGGTCCAACACATACATGTTGAGTACATTTCTTGCATGCTTTTATATATGCCTATCAATATAACGATGAATTTTGTGTGTCAATAAGAACATTCACAATCTATGCAGCAGTAGCTACCTTTACCGTTGCTTTTGTAGCAATTTGGGTTCCAGAGACCAAAAGAAGAACTTTGGAAGAAATTCAGTCATCCTTTAGATGATTATCTTTAGAGAGCACTTTTATCAAATAAAATGATATTCCAAAATCTTTGTATTTTTATATAGTTATTTTCCTATGTAATAATCCCTTTATCATTTTGCTTTTACTACACAAGCTGCTCTGAGTTTGATCAAAACATATATAGAAGGAAATTTTTATTCCCAGTTCAACAAAGTAGTCTGTTGCACTTACGGATTTCATAAATTCTTTTTTTATCACAAGTTACTGAGCATAGTTGTTGACAGAGCATTATAAACAAAGTACTAGTTTATGAATTGGATTATTTTTACATTCCCCTCAGATTCATGTATAGATTTTGGGTGAAAATAAAGGGAATACATGTATAGCAGGAAGCACCTACTTAGAATACCATTTCATAAAATACCATTCTAAAATTCATCAATATAATTTTTCTTATCATACAGATTATTGGATAGCACTTTTACACATGTAAATGATATGTCTATAGAGGAAAATGAAAGAAGAATGGAAATTGTTTACTGTAAGCTAAGTTAATTCACTGAGCAAGAATTCATATTGTTATATAAAAAGAAGTTAGTTATAAAGAACAAATAGAATGGTGATAATTGTCAAAATTATCTGACAAAAGAATCTTACAGCTATACTAATATACACACATAATAAAGAATACCTACTATGAAATATAAACAAATAATTAATAAAAAACTACTCAGCCATTAGCACAAAGTATCATAATCTAATATCTCCTTCAAACAAATGGATGAGGATAGGACCCCAAATTCACATAGAGTCCTAAAATGATTGTGAGAGAGAGCCTTAGCAAGAGAGTTAGCAATCTGTTATAAGGATGGAACATAACGAATTGAAAGTAGATTAGCCAAAACTTGGTTATGCATGAAATGAATGTTAATCTCTAAATGTTTTGTTCTAACATGAAAAATTGGGTTGGCTATTAAAGTGTTTGTACTTAGATTATCACACCAAATGATGGGTGTGTCTTTCAAGGGAAAGCCAATCTTAGTGAGTAAGGACCTTATCCAGGTTATTTCAATAGCAAGATCAGCTAAGGATCTATATTCTGAATTTGTGCTTGAACAAGTTATGATTTTTTGCTTCATAGAGGGTTAAGACACTAAAGTTTCACTAAAATAAACACAAGAACCCCCTATAGATCATTTGTTATTAAGGCAAGATGTCTAATCAACATCTGAATATCCCGTGATTGATAAAAGCTCAAATGGTGTGATATGAATGCCAAAACTTGTTATACTTTTAGGGTATCTTAACACCTCTTTTGCTATCTTCCAATGAACAATGGTGGGAGCACTCAAAAACTAGCTTAATTTATTTACAAGAAAGCAAATGTCAAGCTTAGTGTTAATGAGATACTATAGAGCTCTTATAATGCTCCTATATAAGGACAAATTTTTCATAGGCTCTTCGTCCAATTTAGACATAGTCTTGCTAACAACAATAGGAGTGGAACAAGCAAAGGCATTTGCCATTTCATACTTCTTTAATAAATCAACGATGTACTTCTGTTGTTTTAGATACATTCCAATTTCATCTCAACAAACCTTAAAGACTAAGAAGTAATGAAGGTGATGAATGTTAAATATACATGTTTTTCTTAAGATTAAACTAAATAATTAAGTTCAATTTTAATGATTTTTATATATCTTATGTTTGATTTAATCAAGAATAGTAAGAAGTGGACAAGCATAAAAGAATCAATAAGAAATCAGATATTTTTAACAAGGAACACAGGCTAACTATGTTTATGAGACAGGCATGTAAGAGAGGAATTTTTTAGCAAACCAAAGACCTACACAGGCTAATTGTGTAAATTTACATTGCCATGTGAATAGGTGATTTCGTGATAGGCTGCCCATGTGTAGTAAATTTTGGAATTTTCTGTAAGGTAGCTTTGAATTTCTGAAGGAGGAAGCAAGGAGAAGATTTAGAGACATAGATTGAGGCTAAAAAATACCCTGAAGAAGTGCTTTAGAGATCCATTAGACACAAGAAGAGATTTGAAGTTTTTATCGATCGATCATTGACTTTAGCTAATGTATTTTCTTTTTACTATTTTCTTTGGTTTTTATTATAGATTTATTTTCATTCATTGTTCTTTTGTTGTTGATTTTCATTATGTGTAGCTAGATTCTTCTATTTGAAGTTTAGATAAACCTACTTACTAATTAAATTGATTTTAGAATATTTTTGTGACAATTTCTATTTAAGTAATGTATAATTTTTTTATATTGTCCATAAATGGTTAGCCATTATTCATATGATGCATTATGAGAGGATCAAAAAGTCAATTTAAACGACTTGCAAAAAATTATTTTGCATGAATCCTTTATACATAATAGGTTTTTAATAAGTTTATAATCATAAGAATAGATTTTTTTTTTTATTTTGCCATAGCACAATTTCAAAAGGGAATTTCACTCACATTAATAAGATCGTTGTTAATTCGATCGAATTAAGTTACAAGAGCTTATTCTAAGTGACACTTAGAAAAGTAAATATGGGGATTATAGATTCCAAAATTTTTACATTCATATATAGTTAGCATTTGTGTAGTGAATTTTATTGATTTAATTTTACTTTTATTAATTTTAATTCTAATTTAATAATTTAGATAATAAAATTAATTCAAATAATTAGTAATTCAATTCCTTCATTATGAGAATGATATTGTACTCATTAGTATATTACTTATACAATTCATATACTTGTGTAATTATTTACAACAAGTTTTTAGGTACTGTTGTCAAGGAAAGCAATATAGTATCCATTGAAAGATTTTTCTCATTAATTTAGATATTTTATCTTTCATTAATTTCTTATGCTTTCTTAATTTTCAACTTTGGTTAATCTATACTTTCTTTTTTTTAAGTATTTTCACATTATGAGTTGCTTATCTGGTATTACTTTTCTAGAGCCTAAACCTAAACCAGAACATATGCTTTATGTTAAACATAGGCAAACAAAGGTGCCACAAGAACCTTAACCTATAAACCAACAAGAAGATCCAACATAAGATGTATCTCAACCAATTAGAGCTACTCTTAACAATCGTTGTTGACCAGGACGAAACTATGCCATGCCAGATGCATATAGATTGAATAATAGTAAGTTTAATAATTGCAGCTAATAACTTTGAAAATAAATCAGGGATGATCCAAATGATACAACAAAATGTAATTGGAAGAGAAATTCTTGAAGATTCTAATGCACATTTGATCATAATTTTGAAGATTCGTGATACCATCAAAATGGATGGGGTCTCATTTGATGCAATTTGACTAAGATTGTTTCCACTCTCTTTCAGAGATAAGGCAGCATTATGGTTTGATTTTATGTTTGTTTAATCCTTCTCAACATAGGATTAGCTCTCAATGCATTTATAGTGAAATATTTCTCATTAGGAAAAACTGCTAAATTGAAGAGAGATATACAACGTTTCTTTCAACATGATAAGTAATCTCTATATAATGCTTAGGAGGGATTTAAAGATTTACAAAAGAAGGAAGGAATTTGTTTACTGTGAGCTCAGTTAATTCATTGAGCAAGAATTCATATTGCTATATAAAGAGAAATTGGTTACCAAGAACTAATAGAATGGTGACAACTATCAAAACTATCTAATTGAAGAATCTTACAACTATACTAATATGTGCACATAATAAAGAATACCTACTACGAAATATTAATAAATAATTAATAAAAAACTATTCAGCCATTGGCATAAGGTATCATAATCTAACATTATAGATGATAAATAACTTGATAGACTTTATGATTTAGCTTATTTGCACTTTAATATCATGTGATTTAAAAATTTGCATTTTGTTAAATGTTTTGGTGACAACAAACCACTTGTGCCAAATATTAAGATGTTAAAATATATTCTAAAGCATTATCAAAATGAGATAGATAGCATATTCAAATATATGAGTTTGGTTTTTTTGGTAAAATCCATTATAAGGTATAAGACTTGAGTACTACATATAAGGATTTTAGGCTCTCTAACCACATAATCTAGCTTTTAGGATATGGTTTTTTCAAAGGTTCCTATTAATGGTATTAGAGTAGGACCTCATTTCTTCATACGTCACAAACAAAAAGGGCTACAGGCCTATAAAGGCATGGCTCTTTTAGGATTTGGCTCTCCTAAAGGTTCTTATCATTTTCTTTATGATAGATTTGGCTTGGACATTGCCTATCAAGGAAACTATTTGAATATTAAGAGAAAGTCATAGATTAAATCTCTAATAGTCATAAACAATAAAGAAAATCAAACAAATGTAAAAGTAACATAAGATTAAAAGATTTAGAACTTCACATTTGTTGTAATCAAATGCAGCACATGACAAAAAACAAGGGAGAAGAGATATTCCAATGGCTAAGAGGTTGTCAAGAGACTTAAATTCATCTGTGGAGAGTAAGAAATCATTAAAAAAATCTCTACACCTATGAAGAAAATTCAAACACCACACATTAAAGGAGTCAATTAGAAGAGATCTTCAAAAGGCCAAGATAAAGAGCTTTAAGGATGGCCATTTCTACATAAAACCTTAAAAGACACAATTAAAAAATTTGGAGAAGATAAACCTTAAATAAGAAAGTCGATTGGAAAGTAGGTAACAAAAAACTACTTTTAGTCCACTCAAAGCCAAAGCATATGCTATGTCTTTTACAATTAGTGTGCAATGGCTAATTTGAGGATAATTAAGAGTTCCAAGGGTCAAGACACATTTTATGAGTATAAATAGGATACCATACATATTAGAGAGGTGTTTAAGCCATCTAAGTTATTTAGTTGCACCTATCTTAGTTTCTACCTTTGGATTTAGCTTATGTCTTAGATATCTACTCTATTGAAAATGTATTTTAAGTGTTCAAATTACGAAACCTTCATTGTTTAAGGATATTTCATATTTTACCTATTTGTTGTAAAAATCTTAGCCTTCTAGTACGGAAAAGTGTATGTATTTAATTGTTGGTGGTGAGCAAGGGAAAATTATCATTGTATATACTTTTTGTGAGCATGTTGGTGATGCACATGATAAACTAGTCATTATAAACAATTGCTTGTGAGTTGATGAGTGCTAACTATGCATACTTTTCTTGAGATGAAAGTGAGTAATTGAATCAAGATTATGTTATTTTTATGTGCTTTTTATGTGATCTAATCAGGTACAAAGGAAAGTAAAAAGCATAAAAGATTTAATAGGAAATCAGGCATTTTCAATAAAGAAAACTAGCTAATCATGTTGGTAAGCAAAGGTATGTGAAAAAGAGAGGCTTTGAGCAATCCAGAAGCCTACATAGGCTACACGACCGTGTGTGAAAGCTTTGTATCAAAGGAATTACTAGAAGACAACAAAGGCAAGTCATGTAAATGGGTGATTTCAACACGAGTTGCCTATGTCCAACTAAAATTGGGACTTTTTGTGAGGCAACTTTGAATTTCTAAAAGAAGAGGTTAAGATTAGATCTAGATATGCACAAGGAATGTAAGAAACAACCTAAAAGAGAGTTTTGAAGAACTACAAGATATAAGAGAAAATTTGAAGCTTTTACCAATGAATTTTTAATTTCAACCATTTTGTTTCCTCTTACACTTTTCTTTAGTTTCGGATTATGGATTTGTTTACATTCATTACTATTTTGTTGTTGATTGAGATCCTAAGTAACTAGACCTTTAGATCTAGAAGTTAGTTGGATTTATTTACTAATTAAGCTTATGTTTGGAATACTCTTGTGACATTTTTCATTGAATTAATCTATTATTATTTTATATTGTTTATGAATGGCCACTATTTATTTGATGCATTGTGAGAGAATTAAAAAGTCAATTATAATGTACATAGTTAGAGTAATAAGCTCATATAGTAATTTTGTAGAGATATAAATTATGTTTGAATGCTTATAAATATTTGCATTGAATTTGTTTTATGCAATGGGTCTATACTAAGTTTATGATAATAAAAGTAAACATAGGCTTAGTATGAGTATAGTGGCTTATCTCAAGAAATAATTTTATTTTTTTAGTACGATTATTATTAATTCAATTAGAATCAGTTGCAAGAGTATAATTGACATTTAGAAAAGTAAATAGGGAATTTTATATTCTAGAGCGTTTATATTCACATATAGTCATTGCTTGTTAAGTAAATTTGTTGTTTTCAATTTTACTTTTATTGAGTTTTAATTTCAATTAGATAGTTTAGATAATAGAATTAACTTTGAAAATTGGTAGTAGATTTCATTTCTCGTGGGAACAAAACTATAATTATCAATTTATTACTTGTATGACCTGTACACTTACAAAATCATCATAAGTTTTAATGCCATTGCCAAAGAAAGCAATTCAATATTGACTTAAAGATTTTTCTAATTACTTTAGATATTTTATTTTTCCTTAACTTTTTTCATTTTTTTAATTTGTCACTTGCTTAATTTGTAGTTTTCCCTTTTCAAGAATTTTAGTATTATGAGTCACTTATCTGGTTTTACTTTTCTAGAGCCTAAACTTATACCTAAACCAAAATGCATCCTTCATGTTAGATATAGGCAAGCAGAGGCATAACAAAAACCACAACTAATAAATCAACAAGAGGATCTAATAAAAGGAACCTTAACTAATTAGAGTTGCTTCTAATCACTGTTATAAATCAATGCAAGATTATGTTATTCCAAATGCACATGAATTGAATAATAGTATAGTTGACCCATCAATTATGGCAAATAACTTTAAAAACCAAATCGAGGATGATCCAAATGGTATAACAAAATAAATTTAGAGGAGAAGTCCTTGAAGATCTCAATGCACATTAACTAGATTTTTGAAGATTTGTGATATCATCAAGATGAATGGGGTTTTCATTGATGCAACTCAATTCAAATTATTTCCATTCTCTCTCAAAGATAACGTAGTATTATGGCTTGACTCTATGCCTACTCAATCTTTTTTAACATAGGATGAGCTTTCATATATTTTTAGTGAAATATTTCTCACTAGGCAAAACTGCAAAGAGTGCAGAGTGACATTTAGAGCTTCTTTTTGCATGATAAGGAATTTCTATATGATGCTTAGGAGAGATTTAAATGTGTGTAAAGGTGTTGCTCGCATCATGGTATTCAAGAACAGATGCTTGTACATGTCTTCTATAATGGGTTGGAGCATTCCCTCAAAGTTAACTTGGATGCTGCAATTAGTAAATCATTACTGGTCCTAAATATTGATAATATAGTTTATATTATTGAAGATATGGTTGTAAACCACTATAACTAGTCAAGTGAGAGGCAGAGAAAAGTAGTTAATGAGATGGAAATACAAATCATTCATGCATTGAATGACAAAATTGATTCTAAATTTAATATGCTTATGCAGAGATTTGATCAAATATGAGTTGATGCAATTGCAAACTCTTTATCTTACTCCAGCTATGAGCTTTGTGACAATAATCATCCATATAGTTAATGCCAAAATAACTTTTCAAGATCTTGTGTATTTGAACAATTACATTATGTCTCTAACAATCTTAAACCATAGAACAATCTTTATTCAACTACTTATAATCTTGGATGGTGCAATCATCCAACCTAGCTTAGGAAAATTAGAATAAGAATCATTAAAGGAATTTAGGAAATCAAGGTGTACCTTTTAGACTGACCTTCCAGCTTAAGGATAAAAGGGTTCAAATTCATAATGAAGGTAAACAATCTTAGGAAGTCATATTTGAAACATTCTACAATGTGTCTTTTGATAGATTTGAGAAGTGAGAATATTGGATAGTCATAATTGAAATTTGAAAATGCAATTTAGTCAATTGGTTAGTTTATTTAATACTAGAGCTCAAGGGCACTTACCTAGTCAAATTGAAGTAAATCCAAAAGAATAGTGCAAGACTATCAATTTGAGATGTGGCAAGCATCTACAGAGTCCTAATAAGAAAAATGCACCAATTAAAAGTGGAAACAACGTTGATGATGTAGAGATTATGAGTTGTCCAATCCAACCTAAAAAAAATAAGCTAGGGGTAGTTAAACTACGAGCACAAACACTAATCAAGCCTTATGTTCCACGAGTTTGGATTCTTTGCAGTTGAATCGTGTCTACAGTTGTGCTGTTAGTATAGAGATTGATGGATGAGTAAATTTAATTTAAAATAAGAAAAGAAAAAAATTAAAATAAGAAAAGAAAAAAAATTAAAATACACTCTTTCCTTTAACTAACAGCACAACTGCAGACACGATTCAACTACAAAGGATCCAAACGCTATGTTCCACTAGTGTTTTTTTGTCAAAGGCTTAAGCAACAAAAATAAACAATTTGATGAGTTTCTAAATATTTTCAAGCAGCTTTACATAAAAATTCTTTTTTGCAGATACTTTAGCTCAAATGCCAACCTATATAAAAGTTTTTAAGGAAGTCTTATTAAGTAAGAGAAAATTGCAACATATGTTATTATTATACTCACTAAAGAGTATAGTGTTATCATCTAAAAAAAGCTACCACCAAAATTGACTAATTTAGGAAGTTTTTCTATTCCTTATGTCATTGGTGTTATATGTTTTGATTGTACACTATGTGATTTACACACTAGTGTTAATCTAATGCCTTTATCTGTTTGTAAGAAACTTGGCTTGGGAGACTTAAAGCCTCTAAATTTTACATTGCAATTAATAAACAAATCAATCAAGCAACCAATGAAAGTGTTAGAAAATATCTTGGTAAAGGTCAAGAAATTTTCTCTCTTGATGTTATAGTTTTAGATATGAAAGAAGACATGATAATGCCATTGATTTTAGGTCGACCATTCTTAGTAACAATTAGTGCTAATATTGATGTAAGAAATAGAACATTAACATCGAAAGTCAAGAAAGAAGCAACAAAATTTAAGATATTCAAAGATGTGACGACCCCTTCTTTCAAAAAGAGTGTCATAAATTAGATATTAATAACAAATTACTAAGGGAGACATACAACAAAAATTTCCTTGAAGGAATTCCTTAAAATTTGTCCATCATATGCTATAACTTTTAAGGACAAAAATAAAGTAATGGCAACGTCTATCTCTCCAATTAAAGTGACAACCTTGAGTTCTTCACTACAAGGTTACAGGACTAAGAAAGTAGCTTTTCATGGTACTAGTACAAAGAGGAATAAACCTCTAAACATATTTAAAGATATTGGGTAGAAGTTAAAGCCTTATTTGGTTTGGAAAGTAATGGAAAAAAACAACTACCTATAACTTTGGCATCCTTTAATCTTAGAAAATTTTGAAAGTCAAGTTAAAGACTCTAAATTAGAACTAATTTTCATCCCTTATCCTTTAGTTTAGTTTATTTTGTGTGTTTTAGTCTGTGTGTTGTTTTGTTTTATATTTTTGTCTTTTCCCTTATCCTTTAGTTTAGTTTATTTTGTGTGTTTTAGATTGTGTGTTGTTTTGTTTTATATTTCTACTTTTTATTTTATTGGGTACCATATTCATTTGGTTGATTACTAGTTGAAGTTTCAATATTGCAAGTGGCCTTCTCATTTTAGTGAGTTTTCTATCCCATTACCTTTTGTTTATGTTGCACATATGTGGGTTCCTTCAAGACAAGTCACATGCTAAATTTTGAAGGGAAAACCATGGTAATTTGAATGGAAATTTTGATACAGAAGTTATGCATAAACTTGAGTTTATTAATGAATCATTGCATTGAGTTGTTGAGTATAAAAATCTTGAGTTTGCATGGCTTATTTGGGTATTGTTAAGGTTCTAACTTTGTAAGAGTTGAATTTGCTAGAATATCTATAGTTTTTTGTTGTCATTCTTGATAATAGAGGTGCACACAGGTAAGCTATGTTAAGCTACATGCCTATGTGCTACACTATCTCTAAACTTATGGCTCACGTGGGCAAGCCGTGTCCATTAACATGGTCGTGTGATGCCACTAGATGCAATTATCCTTCTAAACCTAAGGATTACACAAGTGGGCCGTGTTCATTTACACGCCTATGTGGTACACCCCTCAACTCCCACGTACTCTAACCTATGATGGACATGGGCAAGTTGTGTTTATTTATATGCTATGCCTAAAATAGATAAAAGAAAATTTCAACCACTTAATAATATAAACCTGACCCGACCTAGCCATCCATTTCAACAACCTATTCTTATTAAGCTCGTTCCATTAAATCCACACCCATTTTCAATTCCACATTTACCCTCACCACCATTACTACCTAAGAATTGATGTTCCTACCCCTAATTTTATGTCTCTCACAATTTAGCTTATATTTCTAACTATCTTTTACATTATTATATTAATTTTTAGAATTAACTTATATTCTCTTTTGATATCCAATTGATTATCTTACTAATATCTTTATTTTACTTATCTTTTTTGAATCTTTTACCAATCAATTAAGCTCCCTATCCGCTCCCTATCCTCATGCTTATGATAGAATTGTAGTTATATTATAAGATTATTCTAAGCTGTTTATCATTAATTGTATTACTTATTTGCATTGAAGACAATGAAAAGTTTAAGTTTGAGGAAGGATTGATTTGAAAAATTGTTTTTAAATTAACTAAACTATTACTTTTATATTGAGATTGATTATGCTAAATTTTCTATAAATGATGCTTGACAAATGTCTAAATTATAAAAAATAATTTGTTATTATTCATACTACTAAAATTAAAGTGATGTAGTATGCTATAAAATAAAATCAAGCATTCTTCTTTTTAAATAGCAGAGCAAAACAATACTTTTTACATAGAAATTTAGTAGTAGAAGTATTGAGTTATATGATAAATTTTCAAATTTTTCCTCTTGAATTAAGTTTAATTCATGTAAAATATTTTAATTTATGTTTAATCACATGTGACAAATGAGAGGGAATGTAAAATGCACTTATTAAAAAAATTCTTATATTTTTATTAAACATAAAAGAATAGAAAAAGTTTTTTTAAAATTTGTGCACTTCTCAATTATATCAACTACTAAATTTAGGTGATTATAGGCCATTGAAATCCAAACACGTAGCACTAATGATATCTTATATGCTTGAGGGAATAAAAAATCTCACACGACTACTCTAACAGTAAAATAAAAATAAAGTATTAAAAAATAAATATAAAAATAAAATTGAAATATTTACCAACACGAAATATTTTGTACAAGCATGTGTTTTTGTGTTCAAGCAAAAATCATTGTATCATTTCGAATGATATTTACAAAGAGACCAAAAGGAAATTTAGAAGAACTAATTTACATTTACTTGCTTGCCCACATGATTCCTCTATTAATCCATGTTCTCCTCAATTATGCTCAGCATGGATAGATTTGCCCATATGTTAAATAAGACCAAGAATAATTCCAAAACAAAGAAAACCAAGTAAGCAAGGGGACACTTAATCAGATTTCATATCCCATCCAAGACATTTCAAGACCTAAATGAAGTCAAATCCCAATAGAACCAATAAACCACGAGCAATTCTTATATACACTCAGTGCGCACGTCATTTATACACTCAATGGTTAAAATTTATTCTACACATGGACCCTATCTATGCTGCACATGGACCCTACTTGTACTGCTCATAGACCCTACCTGTACAAATTTAATCTTATCCATTGATTTTCTTAGGTGCACCATGATCCAGGTACCACGATGAAAAACACAGTTCCTGTTCAAACATGTATCCAAAAATTCCAGCCCATGACAAATGCATCTGATGGAAGAGACTATACTACAATTATAGACAACATTATCCAAACTCTCAAACAAAGGAAAGTCTCAGTCCCAAGAGGATTTATATTCACCATTTCAAGCAAAATTAATCGTCGGAGACAAAACTCACATATACTTCATGAACTGAGGCCCACATCTTATTCGAGTGCAAAGTGTTTTGCAAACATCCCATCATGAGATTAATATCATTCATTTAACAAAGCATAACTACAGAACTAGGACAAGGGTTAAGAACTTCTTTTAATCTCGTTAGTTCATATCAGTAGGAAATTTCTAAGTCATCAGATAAAAATTGGATGGATCTCCCAAGTGAACCACATATGTTATCAACGACAAAACATTATCCGAGCAAGGAGAAAAAAAAAAAGAAAAACATAGAAAATATATGGAAAGCTTGTAGAGCTTCTTTTAATTACATCCATTCGGCAGATTGATTCCCAATCCAGATCATACAATCAGAAGTAAAACCAAAATCAGCACAGAGTAGAACCGAGACTAAAATCAAAATAAAGCATATATAGGAAGACAAAACAGAGCCATTACTTTCCAATCCATCAGATCCAACTAGACAAATGGAGCAAAGCCATAAGAACTTACGTTCCTCTCCTTTTACTGCTTCCAGCGTTTCGGATTGGAGATTCCAAGATTTCCTTTCTCGGCCTTAGCTGCTCGTCATCTCTGAGCTAACTCTCCTCTGATTCCCCTTCTTTCTCTGTCGATGGCAGTTTCTCCGAGCACCGCCAACCTCCCTTGCCTCTCAACTCACGCTTTTCTCTCGGTCACTGTCTCTCTTCCCCGGCCTCGAATCCTCAAAATCCCTCTCTCGGTTTCCCCTCTAAGCCTTTCTTTCTCGCTGAATCTCAGCTCTTCTCGGCCTCTCTCTCTCTTTCTCGCTGAATCTCTTTCTCCTCAATTTCTGCGGCTCTCGGTTTCTCCTCTCTCCATTCTCCCCGATGAACAACCCCAACTGAATCCAAAATGGTTTTTCCCTGCTTCCCCCCTTAGGCAACTTCTCGGTCTCTCCTTTTTTTTCTGCAGCTGCCCTCCCTCTGCCTTTGATTTTATACTGAATGCAAGAGTGAATTACGCGTCCTGCTCTGTGCCTCCCTGCTCCACTACTTCCTCTCCTCCTCTGTCCATCCATGCCAGCAAATCACGCAGCCACAGCCTATCTGCTCCTCCTTACTCCCTGCGATTTCATTTCGCGGCTGGAGGTTGTGTTGCACAGAGGCATCACGCGTAAAGCAGAGCAGCTGGGGCCGCAGGGTTTTGTCGTGCCCCTGATACCTTTTTGTTTTTCTGATTTTGGGTTTTGTTTTTTTTTTGTTTTTGGGATTGTACGGGGCATTGAGATTAATGGGTCGAGAAGAACTGATGCTGGTGGGCTTTGTTCGCTTCTTGTTTTTTACTTTGTTCTAGTTTTAGTTTTTTTCTGGTTACGGTATTGGGCTTCTGCTATTTTGGATATTAGGGATGGCCTTTTTTTTGTTTAGTTCCTGTTCTTCTCTCTTTTTTTTTGTTTATTTTGGGGTTTATGGATTGAGCAAATTTTGAATAGGTGACCATGGTGCAAAAGAAAGAGGCTTGGGTTTCAAACTGCATTGTTGGGCTTTTTCTCTTTTTTCTTTTTTTTCTATTTTTTTTTTTTTTTAATTTCCTACTTCTTCTTAATCTTAATCTATTTTTTTAGTATTTTTCTTTTATTCTTAATTTACCATTTTTAATTTTTCATCATTTTTTCATTTTATTTCATATTTTTATATTTTTTTAAAGAAAGGCATAATTTCAAACAAAATACAATGTTCACAATAAATGTTAACTAAACATGCTTTTTTTCACTATAAAATTGAGTAATTAAATATAAATTATGTAGTTTTTATATATTTTTTTTATGTGATCTAATCAAGTATAAAAGGATGTGAAAAGCATGAAAGATTTAGCAGGAAATTAGATATTTTTAGCAAGGAATATAGACTAATCATGTTGATGAGACAAGCATATGAAAAAGAAAGGTTCTAAGCAATCCAAAAGCCTACATGGTTTAGCCATGTAAACTTATAAGTAACACTTACAAAAATAAATAGGGGATTTTAAATTTCAAAGCTTTTATTTTCTCATATAGTCATTGTTTGTTGAATAAGTATGTTGTTTTCAATTTTACTTTTATTGAGTTTTAATTTTAATTAGATAATTTACATAATAGAATAAATTCTAAAAATTAATAATTGATTTCTTTTTTATGAAAATGATATTATACTCATTAGTTTATTACTTGCACAACACATACAATTGGAAATTGTTATAATATGAGTAAGTACAAACATGCACTTAATGAATGAAAAGTCCTTAGGAACCAAAGGACTAGACGTAAGCCTTTGATGGGGTTAAATGATGATAAACTTTGTTTTTTATGTTTTTCTATCTCCTATCTCCATACTTTATGCAATTAATTTTTGATTCATGCATTGTTCAATATACTAGTTTACTATTTGATAGTAAATGCATACTGTTAAAAAAGCTGAAAGAGCATTATTTTGATTCACTAAATAATGACTTGCTTTATTTCAAATAATAGGCATTTAAAATTGCATTAAATTCTCTTGTATGGATCAATACAAAGAAGGAAGGAAATAAGGGTTCAACAAACACCTTTTTAATGAGAAAAAGAATAAAAGGAATTAGAACAAATAAATGCTGAGTAAATGCTTAACCAAAAACGCACAAGATTATAGATGTGATTTTGGCTAAATCATCACTAAATACCAACACATACTCATTTTGTCCATTGCTATTCCTACTAATTTTAATGTGCATTTATTATTATTATTATTATTATTATTATTATTATTATTATAGTGCTACACTTTGTTCATATCATTTACTTTCTATAAACCTGATTTGAATCTTCCTTTTTTTTTCTTAATTTTTGCAAAAATAGTGTACCACCTCATTCACCTGGGGTGGTTATTAGTAATATCATTGCAAGTGTAGGTAATGAAATTTTTTTCTCTGCAAAGACAAAAATTGCCAATTGTTATTTTGCTTTTCTATTTGATTATCTTTAACTTCCATGGTGTTATAGGGATTACATCTAGTGTTGTTGCCATATTTAGATCTAAAGCTGTCCAAGTTAAAAACTATGCTCTAAAGTCTTGAAATTGATTATGCACTATCTTTACGTATCTCAAAATACCAAATTCATTGGTCATTCTTACATAGACAAGTAACATCTGGGTCATTATTTGGCTGGTGGACAAAACTAGCCAGAGGTTACTTCTGATAGTGAGTATATATTTAAGCAAACTTTAGGTTAAATAAATATTTGTTGGACTACACAATTGCATAAAAAACCTTTCAAGATTTATTAAACATTACTTGGAAGAGGGAAGAGGGAAGAGGAATTACACAAATGCTTTATATTATATTCTCATTCACTCTTACAATTTCACTCTTAGTTCAAACTAAATACTCAAATACCTATTTATACTAATTCTTTTGACTTTTCAAATTACTACATATTGATAACTCAAAAACTCTTAAATTCTCACCACAATTGTCCATACATTAAATAGCACACATAACTAAAAGTCACACACTAAACTAGAGACACTTTTATTTCTAAAAGAATTCTTTTAATTCTAAATCCTAAAAAGACTAATTCATTATCTGAGTTTATAATTTCTAACACTCCCTCTTTAACTTAAATAACTTTTGCAATTAATAATTTTGACTGGGACCACAATCTAGTGGCCAATCTCGAACTGCAAACACCATTCTCCTTATTGTCACCATTGCTTTGTTGCTTCCTGAACCTTCTACTTCCTTTTTTGTTTTCAAAGATAAAAGTTTATCTCTAGCTTCTTCATGTTTTTCCATTAACTCCATATATGCTTCTTTCAAACTTTCTACCTCATACTTGACATCATGCAACTCTCTTGCATTCACGTCTTTAATCACAATATTATAAAAACACCTCAAATAAAAAATCACTTAGAGTGCAACTTCAATTTTTGCTTCTTTCTTTGTGTATACCTTATAGCCATATTGCACATGCCAACAATATTTATCTTGAAATCTAACTTTGGCAAAAAATATCAGTTGATAATCTAGACCATATCTTTTACAAACAAATTTTATAGGTGGCAAATTTAGTTTTTTCAATAATTCTTTTAGTATTATTTTGTACTAAACAATGACAACAATATGCTTTTTAGTCTCTATAACAAACTGTTCTACTTCGTTGTTCTCCATGACAACTTGAGCTTCTTTGTTTTCTATCATTATTGGCTATTGCACACTTTTTCTAAGAATTTTTTCTTCAACCTCACTATTTCTTCTTCTTCTTCTTCTTCTTCATGGTGTCACCTCTCACGATCTACCTCTCATGACCTGCTACTCAATAGGTCCTTGTAACCTAAAAATTATCATCTCAACGAATTCTCACAATCTAAAGATAACTCTGCAATAGCCTTATTTTTTATTGTTTTTACTAGGATCTTTCCACCACGGCTCTAATATTAATTTGTTGGACTAAACAATTGCATGAAAATCCCTTTAAGGTTTATTAAACTCTACTTAGAAGAGGGAAGAGGAATTACACAAATACTTTATATTATATTCTCATTCAATTTTACAACTTCACTCTTCAGTTTAAACTAAATACTCAAAGACCTATTTATATTTATTCTTTTAACTCTTTAGACTACTATATATTCATAACTCACAAATTCTTAGATTTTCATTTATACTTGTCCATACATTAAATAGCACACATAACTATAAGCTACACATTAAACTAGAGACACTTTTATTTCTAAAACACTTTACTTAATTCTAAATTTGTGCAAGATGGAGATACTAATATTTTTGTTAATAACAAATTAGCTATTGTATTAGAAAAGAATCCATTTTTTCATGATAGCATATATAGACACCAAGTTTCACTTCATTAGAGAATATATTGCAAAGAAAGAGATTGAGCTCAAATATGTGATATCCAAAGATTAAGTTACTAACATTTTTACCAAAGCATTGAAGTTTGAAGACTTATATTAAAAGTTGTTCTAGACATAGTTAAAGGCTGAATTACAAGTTTAAGAGGGAGTGTTGGAAAAATAAACTTGTAATCAATTAAATCTAGTAATTAATGATATGTATTGAAAATTATAGTTTTCTTAGTACTTGTGTGTTTAGAAAGAAGTGAGGACTTTTAATATTACATGTCATGGGTTATTGTCTAAAAATATGTGATTCATATATGTGAAAAAGTGTATGTCATAAATATAATAATTAATAGAGGAAGTTTAAGAGTCATTTGTAATTCTATAAATAACATGAATGAATGAGAAGTGATAAGGAGTCTTTTTAACAAAGTGTAGATTCCTCCCCCGTCTTTCCCTCCAACCATGTCCACTAAAACCCATATTTCGTTATAAACTTTCTTCACTTTCTGTAGGTATCACCTTCAGTGATGACACTTGGCCTCCTTATTTCTGCAGTATTCTTTATGATGGTTGGTAATACTGAAATAGCAAGTTAATATCAAGAGCCTAGCATCCTGATTCAAATAAATAATTTTGTTTGATTGCTTACAAGGAATCAAATCAAACTATTCTCTTCTACGTAAAATTATGGGAATTCTGCTCACAAAAAATAAGTTGATCATGTTATTTGTAAAGATGCACATAAACACATCAAAAGTAGATAACATTGAAAATTATGTCTTACATGCTTAAATGTCTTTTTATGATCGACTGAATTAGTAAGAGTCTTTTATCATATAATTTTGCCTCTTCCTTAAAATTTGCGGATACTTCCACCGTATATTAGGGGCCTTGCTGGAAGCTTGGCCACCTTTTTAAATTGGTTCATTGCCTGAGGGATCACCAACACTGCCAACTTGCTCTTGAATTGGAGCAGTGCAGGTCAATGTCTTCCCTTTCTCTTTCTATAACCCTGTGCCTTTTTATTGGTTCTCCATGAACCAAAATGACTTCAAATATATTACCCGTCACTATATAAGCTAAATAGATTCTGGTTGTGAACAGGGACTTTCACCATTTATGCTTTCTCCTTCTTTAGTGTTGCTTTTGTCAAACTTTGGTTCCCCGAGACTAAGGAAAGAACTTTGGTAGAAATTCAGGCATCATTTATCAGATGAGATGATTAGGTTGATGGGACTCTTGCGTTTTGCAAAGATATTTGAGAAATGTGAATAAAAATCCTGTTTCTTTTCCTTTCTGAAGTTTTAGCTAAGGATATGCACTCTTCAATACTTTTCAAGATTAGCTTGGACACATGCACAAATAGGAGAATATTGACACAATTTTTTTGCACGAGAATTTGTACTTTCTATGCATTTCAGATTGTGTGATTTATCATTTCACTACGACTCTCAAAAAATCTTACACTAGCACTTCTGTTTTCAATTGTATGTCCTTGATGTAATTCTAACGATTATAATTAATCTTCCAACCACAAACAAAACTCTTCAATATTCATCATCAAATCCTGTTTGAGTGAATTACAAGACTGCAGGTATAGGTTTAAGAAAAGATATAAAGAACGGGAGCTCTTACTACCATGCATCAACAATAATCTTCTGAAGAGTTGCTAGTCTATAGCTATTTGAAGTACAATGAATACCCAGAGGCCTATAGTGGGATTATATTTCGGCCTCGATTGATAGCTGCAGGGAAGAAAGGAACTGTTTGAGGCACCTATTGTAGACACAGGGTCGCTCCAAGTGAACCAGGTGGCCTGCTTTCCCTATGCACTTAAATGTTGCTTTTTCTCCCAGTTGCCTGTAACATGCATATTAATTATTTCTGGGCTTCACTCGAGGAAGAGAAATTTTTATGTCCTTTAAAAGTTGATAGATTAAATTAATTATAAATAAATATATAAATATTTCAAATATGTAATTTAGTAGGACCACTTTTAATTTTGTCTATATGCAGTTCATAAAAAAGTTTTTAAGAACTATATAGTATAGGGCCAGTTAGAGCAAAGAGTCAATAAATATTTGCTAAAGTAGATGTATCAATAAAGACTTCGCCTGGAAATGCTCATTTTTGCTGAGTTTCTATTAACTTAATTATTGCGTAATCAGTTGATATATTGTATGTACTTAACAATCTCTTAATCTATTTCTAATAGATCCAATTTATCTGAAAATAGACAATTGATTCATCTAATATGTGGCCACCAAAGGGAATGGGCTTCTGATATGGTCAGTACGTAGTTTTGCAATAATGTGTATTAGTTTCTAGTGATTAGGATACTCACTCTTTCATGTTCAGCGCAATCTCCGAGTTGAATATTTGATCATGCTCACCCCATAAAAGATGTATTCTCTGCAAAGGAAGGTTGACTAATTTTTAGATAATGAAATTATGAAAAGGATTTGAAAATTAATAAGAACCCAAGGGGGGTGAGACGATGATAATGACCTGTGGAAAATTTGGGATGATGTCTTTGTTGCTAACGACCAAGCGCTCCAGGAGCTCACTTCGCTCCTTCCTATTAGTGAACATCACCTACAATAATATTGCTCAAGGAAGTCTCATATATGGTTGATTAAAACTAGCTACGGAAGTTACCTTTGAAATCCAGAAAATCTATAGAACTTTTAATCCATCCATTTAGATAGCAATTAATTAAAGTGAAGTACTATTGTACAAGGATATTTTAATATTAATAAAATAATTAGTAATAAAATATGTGAAATTCAAAATTTTTGTATATATATACTGGTATGATTACTATAATTATTATAACTATATTATTTTTTCTATATTTTATACAAATTTGTTATTAAAAAATTTTTACACTTCAAAAATTAATATATTCATTTTTCAAACATCACATAATATTACTAACTAATGATTGCCAATTAAGTTTTCAAACCGACAAATGGTGCAGGGAAGAATATGAAGATTTCTGGATTGGCATGAAGTTTCAGATTAACCTTAGGTTGAGGTAGTGTTGGTTGATCATGACCTATCTAAACGAGTTATGTTATAGTATTTTCAAGTCTACTTTAAATGGCTAGGGACCATCAATTTAAATGCTCAACTTCAACTAGTTTCGAAGCTATTAGGTACGACATTGATCTAAGCGCCTAAAAGCACATTTCTGCATTTCATCTTCGTCTCCGCAACTATGATCCTTTCCACCTCTTACCACTCTTTCCTACATGACACTGATATGTACTCATCAGAGTTAAGTAGCCAAATATTTTCTTGCTTAGAGAAATATGATTTTTAATATGGATCAGGGTTTAATGGAATGATATAGCTTATTTGCTCTAAAAATAAGCAATTTCACGCCAAATTAAATATCAAAATAATTCTGCCCTCTTGCGAAGGATTGGATTATTCATAGCCTTGCTTGGTTTTTGAATGGATGTTCTCTAGACAAAAATAAATAAATAGATCAAATCATTACATATACCAAACATACTTGTCAATAATATATATATATATATATATCTTAATTTGTCATGTTTGCATTTGATTTATAATTGGCTGAGTTTACTATTAATAGATCAGATTTATTTAAAAAATTTCGATTTATTTATATCTAGAAAGTAATATCCTAGGTAAAATTTTACTTCTTAGGAAGTTAAATTTATTTTTTTATTATTAGATCTCCTTAATTTAAAATTCTCATTTTATTAATTACAAAAATAAAGTGAGAATATGAAAATAGATCTAATGAGAAAAGAAATTACACTCTCATGAAGTCAAATTTGTCTTGGGATTATCCATATTTATTGTATGAAGATGAGTGAAGCCATATTAAATGTGATCCTATAATGATAAGTTATAGTCACGAGTTTGGATAATTTATAATAAGTTATTGACCAAATTTTTATTGTGTTTAGTAGACAAGTAATTTTCATGAAACATAAATAGTTCATTTGTCATTCCTCGCTCGCCTAAAATTGTTGAGAGATTAAAGAAATCCATCCAAATTCTAAACGATTATGTTTACTTTAAAAACTTGAGTTCAGATTTTGGAATTAAAATTTAAAAATATTATTCATTTAAATATATTAAGCCAATGTTAAGGGTGCATGTTTAAGATTACTTGAAAAAGAAATATACTTTATGTTTTTGTTTTTGTTTTTTTTTTTAATTTTCTTTTTGTTTCATCCCAGACAATGATTTAATCCCACTATTGCCCATGTTGCCCAATTCAGCTATTTGTTTTTATTAAAACCTACATGCAACAAAATGTAATAGGTATATAAAATGTTTCAAAAACAAGAAAAGGGGAACATATGCTTGGCAGTTATATCCTTGAAGACAATTAAAAAACGCATAACGCTAAAGGAAAAAAGGCATTGCAAGCAAGATATAAAAGTGGTCGGCATCATTTTTGGGGCAGTGTTACGTAGAGCTTGAGATATCTTAATTTTTTTTTGGCCGAAAAGATATCTTAATTATTAGATCGTCAATTTATAATAAAAATATTTTATTATATACAAATCTTGAAACATAATTTAATGGTTGAGAAGTCAAACTCTTCGTAACTCAAACCTAATCTTTACCATAGTGCGCTCTAGTGCAAGATCTACCAAATTGCTAATGGGACACGATATTGTTGCAGTCACCTACATTTAATCAACATATTTTGAGATTTTTTTTAATAACTTCTAGATTAAATTAATAATTTAATTTTTTAAAATTTATTTTTTAAAATCTAATTCTCCAAAAATAATGGTTCTGTTAAGAAAAATATAAAATTTGACTAAGTATTTTGCTTGCCACATGTCCTAACTTGTTACCACTCCACCATTAAGTTATCCACTTACCCATGTTCTGCATGTTGCTTTGCATTTTCCCATGTTGCACCATTTTAGGAGATAAAATGCATTATGGAGTCTATGTAGTGGCTAAGTGTTGCAAGTCATGTCCTACTATTTAGGAATTATTTTGCTTATTTAAATAATTTTATTACTCATGTATTTGCCTATATAAAGGCTTGGCTTATGGAATATAATGTGTTCTTCATTCTCCTACTCTCCCTCTCTCTTTATTATACTCAAAAGTTATTAGTGGTATCAGAGCTTGATTTGTGAGGAGTGCAAAATATTGTGAAACAAAAAAAGGGGAGTGAGCAATATTATTTTCTTCTTTATTGTGATTATTATTGACATTCATTGTTATTTCTGTTTGCTGCATCAATATGTCTTCTTCAGATTCTAACTCTGTGCAGCCATCTATTCCACGTTTTGATGGTCACTATGATCATTGGAGCTTGCTGATGGAGAATTTCTTAAGATCTAAGGAGTACTGGCATGTTGTTAAAAATGGTGTAGCAGCACTTGCGAATGCACAACAATCAGAGATAGAGGCATTGAAGATGAAAGATTTAAAGGCGAAGAATTATTTATTTCAGGTAATTGATCGTCCCATCTTGGGAACTATTCTTTGCAAAGAAACTTCCAAGGATTTATGGGACTCCATGAAGAAGAAATATCAAGGCACTACAAGAGTAAAGCGTGCACACCTTCAAGCATTGAGAAGAGATTTCGAGACTCTGCAAATGAAAGATGGTGAATCTGTCACAAATTATTGTGCCAGAATATTGGAAATAAGTAACAAAATACATTTATATGGTGAAAAAATGCAAGATGTTACTATTGTTGAAAAAATATTGCTTTCACTAACTCCTAAATTTGATTATGTTGTTTGTTCTATTGAAGAGTCAAAAGATATAGATGCACTCTCACTTGATGAATTACAGAGCTCTTTGATAGTTCATGAGCAGAAGATGAATCGCAATTCAACTATGGAGGAGCAAGCTTTAAAAGCTTCTACTTTTACTCGTTCCTTAAATTTTAAAGGAAGGGGTAGAGGTAAAGGTAGAGGCCACGATAGAGGAAGAGGAGACCGAGGCAATAGAGATGATGAGGAGGATGAATTTCAAGGTAAAGGTGGAGAACGAAATCAACAATTTGACAAATCTAAGGTAGAATGCTTTAGATGTCATAAATTTGGTCATTATCGTTCTGAATGTTATACTAAGTTACCTAACAATAAAGAAAGAGGAGAGAAGTCAAATTTTACAGAAAAGAAAGAGGAAGAAACCTTGTTAATGGCATGTCAAGTTATTGAAGCACCTCAATCAGATCTTTGGTATGTGGATACTAGCTGCAGCAACCATATGTGTGGAAGAAAATCTTTATTTTCTTCCTTAGATGAAGAATTTCATTCCACTATAAGTTTTGGTGATTGTTCTACTATAAAGGTAATGGGAAAAGGTAATATTAAAATAAAAACTAAAAATGATTTTGTAGAAACAATCTCCAATATTTTCTATGTCCCTGATTTAAAAAGCAATTTATTGAGTGCTGGTCAATTGCAAGAAAAAGGTTATATTATAACTATTCAAAAAGGGGCTTGTGAGATTTATGATCCTTCACGAGGTGCTATTGCTGTTGTGCAAATGAGTTCAAACAGGTTATTCCCATTAAAGATTGAAAGTGTTCAATCTTGCTTGTTGGCTAGTGAGAAAGATGCCTCATGACTTTGGCATTATCGCTATGAGCATTTGAACTTTACTAGATTAAAAACTCTTCATCAGAAAAATATGGTAACTGGTCTTCTTCAAATTTCTACTCCTTCTCAAGTTTGTGAAGAGTGTGTTGTTGGCAAACAGCCACGTACTCAATTTCCTCAAGGAAAGTCATGGAGAGCAAAGATGTATTGGAGCTGATTCATTCCGACATTTGTGAGCCAATAACACCAATCTCCAATGGTGGTAAAAGATATTTTATTATATTTATTGATGATTATAGTCGAAAAATTTGGATTTATTTTTTATAGGAGAAAGCAGAAGCTTTTAGTATATTTAAAAGCTTTAAAGCTCAAGTTGAAAATGAAATGAGAAAAAATATTAAAACTCTTCGTACTGATCGTGGTGGAGAATACTGCTCAAAAGAATTTACAAATTTTATTGAGCAGAATTTACAGCCGCTTATACAC
Source organism: Erythrophleum fordii (assembly GCA_032878935.1). Classification (NCBI taxonomy): domain Eukaryota; kingdom Viridiplantae; phylum Streptophyta; class Magnoliopsida; order Fabales; family Fabaceae; genus Erythrophleum; species Erythrophleum fordii. The sequence goes on from JAVQMF010000036.1 coordinate 2,560,116, forward strand.
CACAACAAAATGGTGTATCGGAGAGGAAGAATAGACCCATTCTCAACATGGTGAGAAGCTTGCTAGCAAAAGGAAAAGTTTCAAAGAGTTTTTGGCCAGAAGTAGTAAATTGGAGCATTCATATTTTGAATAGAAGTCCCACTTTTGCTGTTCAAAATATGACTCCACATAAGGCTTGGAGTGGGCGAAAGCCAGCCGTAGATCACTTCAGAATTTTTGGTTGTATTGCTTATGCCCATGTTCCAAATGAGAAAAGAAAGAAGCTTGATAATAAGAGTGAAAAATGTATTTTTTTGGGTGTAAGTGAAATGTCTAAAACTTATAAATTATTTAATCCATTAACCAATAAAATTGTGATTAGCAGGGATGTTATTTTTTATTAGGAGAGCACTTGGAATTAGAATGGGCAGCAGCCTTCTCCAATTATTGAATCTGAAGAAAAAAATGAGTACTCTCAATACCCAGAAAACACCATAGTTGCTACTCTTGAAAATTCACCAAATGACATTCTATCTACAGAAGTGGTGGAACCATCTCCAATTACTAAAATTGTAGAAGAATCACAGTCTAATCGTACTAGAAAGAGACAAGCATGGATGATAGATTATGTAAGTGGAGATGACTTAACTGATGATGAATCAATAGCTCATTTTACTTTGTTTGCAGATTGTGATCCCCTCACATTTGAAGAAGCCATCAAAGATATGAAATGGCGAATTGCTATGGATGAGAAGATCAAATCTATAGAGAAAAACAACACATGGGAATTAGTGAAACTCCCAAAAGGGCAAAAATCCATTAGTGTTAAATGGGTTTACAAAACAAAGCTGAACAAAGATGGTGAAATTGACAAATATAAAGCTCGCCTTGTTGTAAAAGGTTACAAGCAAGAATTTGGGGTTGATTATAAAGAAGTCTTTGCTCCAGTTGCAAGACTTGATACTATTCGATTAGTGTTAGCCATAGCTGCTCAAAATTTTTAATATGTTTATCAATTAGTTGTGAAATCTGCGTTTTTATATGGTGAGTTGCAGGAAGAGGTCTATGTTGATCAACCACTTGGATATGTGAAGAAAAGTAGTGAAGAAAAGATATATAAATTAAAAAAGGTTTTATATAGACTAAAACAAGTACCAAGAGCTTGGTATAGTCGTATAAATGCTTATTTGATTAAAGAAGGTTTTCAAAAATGCCCTTATGAACATACTCTCTTTACAAAATTTGAAAAAGGTGGAAGAATGCTTTTTGTATCTCTTTATGTTGATGATTTAATTTATATCAAAAATGATAATTCCATGATTCATGCATTTAAAAGGAAAATGATGCAAAAGTTTGAAATGTCTGATTTGGGTTTAATGCATTTTTTCCTTGGCATTGAAGTTGTGCAATCATCATTTGGTATTTTTATTTCACAAAAGAATTATGTTCTTCAGATTTTGGACAGGTTTAAAATGGGGGATTGCAATCTTGTTCATACTCCAACTGAATGTGGCTTAAAGTTGGTGAAAGATTATGGAGGAAAGAAAATTAATACTACTCTTTTCAAGCAGATGGTTGGAAGTTTGATGTATCTCACTTCAACAAGGCCTGACATCATGCATGGTGTTAGTCTAATAAGTCGATATATGGAGAATCCACCTGAGAGTCATCTCTTTGATGCAAAAAGAATTTTTCGCTACTTGAAAGGTACCATTGATTTTGGAATATTTTATAAAGCTAACTCAAAAGGCAAGTTTTATGTTTTTTCTGACAGTGACTATGCTAGAGATCTTGATTATAGGAAAAGTACATCAGGTTTTGTTTTTATAATGAGCTCTGGAGCTATATCTTGGTCTTCAAAGAAACAACAAATTGTTACTTTGTCGACTACAAAAGTTAAATTTGTTACAGCAGCAGCCTGTTCTTATCAAATTATATGGCTAAAGAGATTGCTTGAAACGCTTTAAAGTGAGCAACAAAGTCCAACAACAATTTATTGTGATAATGTTTCAGCAATCAAAATTTCTAAAAATCCAACTTTACATAGAAGAAGCAAGCATATTGACGTGAGATACCATTTTTTGCGTGACCTTTGCAATGATGTTATAATTGATTTGGTGTTTTGCAAAAGTGAAGATCAAGTTGCTGATATTATGACCAAGCCTCTCAAGATTGCTGTGTTTGTGAAATTTCGAAAAATGCTTGGAGTGTGCTCTTTGAAAGACTTTGTTCAAGGGAGGGCTTAATTTAAATCCTTACACTCTTAAACTTAATGTTTGCAAATATTAGTTTAAAGGAGAGATTGTTAAAGAAAATATAAAATTTGACCAAATATTTTGCTTGCCACATGTCCCAGCTTGTTGCCTACTCCACCATTAAGTTATCCACTTACCCATATTCTACATGTTGTTTTACATTTTCCCATGTTGCACCATTTTAGGAGATAAAATGCATTATGAAATCTATGTAGTGGCTAAGTGTTGCAAGTCATGTCCTACTATTTAGGAATTATTTTTATTATTTAAATAATTTTATCACTCATGTATTTGCCTATATAAAGGTTTGGCTTATGGAATAGAATATGTTCTTCATTCTCCTACTCTCTCTCTCTCTTTATTATACTCAAAAGTTATTAGGTTCTTGAGTTATTCCCACAATTTTTTTAAATTTAACTAACTTATGACATAATCAAAAACTCATTTGATTATTAATTTATAATATAGACCTTTTTAAGTGTCTTAAACATTCTAAATCCGTGTCATTTGTCTAATTTTACAAAACCTAATGCTATAACAGTGTTGTTTTTGGGATTAGATTAGTTGGCTTTTTAGACAAAATAATATTATTTTGGGATTTGAGACACTTGAACAAGTTATATATTATCAATTAATGATTATATAATTTTTGTTTATGCAATATGTTAACTACCTCTTAAATGGCTATGAGTTTGTCAGACAGAAGAACTATTTTAAAATGAGAAAAATATTTAAAGGTTAAATTAAATTTTTTTATTTTTAAAATATTAAATTAAAAATATAATAATTTTTTAAAAACTAAAATTAATTTACTCTAAATTAAATTTATAAATAAAAAATAAATATGGGCCAACAAAAATAATAAATATTATATATATTCTTAAATAAAATTTGTCTTTAATATATTTATATATTTATTTATAATTAACTTTGCCCTCTATCTGAAACTTCAGGAAAAAAAGTCCAATTATCAACTATGACACTTGACGAGACGCACTTGGATATTATAATTTAGTATAAGGGCGTAAAGAAGAAGAAAAAAATTGAAGGTCAAAGAGCGTAACGCAAACCTTAAGATAGTCGCTGTGTAGGCGATCGGGGAACCAGAGCTTCTTGTAAGCTGCCACAGATAGAAGGGCCTTGAGGCCCTCAACGGACGTTGGCAATAAGAGCTCGGAGGACGAAGAAAACCCTAGCTTTTGCAGAGTGGTCTCTGTGATCGAGTCTGTCAGAGCCAATATAGAGCCCGATATCACCATGGCTTGGACCAGCTCAGGGTACAGCTCGGCCATCTTAAACGCCACCATCCCACCATAACTGAACCCAACCGCTACGCATTCATCCACCCCAAGCTTCCTCAACCCCGTAGCCAAACACTCCGCTTGAAAGGCCGGTGTCCGGTCCGGTTGATCGGTGATCGAACCGCCAAAGAAGAGGAGGTCCGGCACGTAAACTGCGTATTTTTCAGTCAGAGAGCCAACCTGGAACTGCCAGGTCACGATCCCTTCTGCGGCGAACCCGTGGATGAGAACCACCACGGGCTTCCTAGGCTTGACAACGGGTATGGGCTTTCTGTCGCGCTTTTTGGGGTTCGCAATCGTTTCTTTGGGTACCCAGAAGTTCATTACCGTGCCTGGTTGTATTTCCAGTGTGTAGGATCTCACCCCTGCCATCTTCATGAGCCCATGCAACAATGGCCTCTGTACTGCCACTAAGTTCACCATCTCTCTCTCTCTATGGCTTAACCCCTTGGAGTTATGAATGAAGTTCGCTAGTCCGAGTGTGGATTAACGATGTTTTATATACTGCGAGAGAAGGAGAAGGGTGGGGTTGGGTTTCTTGGTTGTTGCTACTTGGCAAGGCCTGTTAAGGAGAGGAAAGCTGTAATTATGGACTATCAATTCAAACACCGCCGCATTGGGCAGTTGGAAGTTGGTCCGCGCTATTTAATTGCTTGGTTATTTCTTTCTTTTTTTTAGTAAAAATAAATGCCGCGAGGTCTAGTTCATTTAAGAAAGGGCATTTATATTTTGGCACCCGGGCCAAAGCTCCGAACCCACAAAAAAAGAAAAAAAGAGCAATTTTTTTAACTCTACCTATCAAAGTTTAGATTAGGTCTAATTGACTGGCTCAATCTCAAGGCTTAAGTCATTAAAATTATCAAATTATTCTGGAGGTTTTCACTCTGTTCCTCACATTTTTTATTTTTTATTTTTTTTTTCATCTTACATTGAGTTAAGCGCTAGCATCCATGACAAAACTCTTCGATTTTTCACGAATATTAACCTTTTACTATTTTATTTGACTTATGACTAAAAAATTAATTTCACACAATCAGAACTAACGGATCCAAAAAGTAATTCTACATTGCTATTAAACGAATTGTGAGATTCTTACTCTCACAAAATGTGATTGCATAGTTAAGAATGCATTCTAGTTTTAATTATGATTGATTTAATTTATTTATATTTTTAAATTCTAACCAAGAATGAATCCATGATTAAACTATTTGGTGGGATATTGGAGGCTACCCGGGTGAGCATTCAATATAGAGCATTTGGGCAGTTCGATCGTTTGTTATTTAGAATCCTAAATGGAAGACGGTAGGAAAAATGAAGATTCAAATAACAATACAAGCTTCAATGTGCTTTTTATCATTACCACATAAAATTTGATTTGAGCATTTTCACAAATAGATATTATGCATTGTCTTGGAGTAAACACTATAACAGAGAATGGATGAAATATAACACACTCAGATAAAACAATAATTGAAAGAAGAGAAAATGATGGAAGATGAAGAAAAGGTATCAAATGGGAGTGTGTTTGTTGAGCTTCACCGTGGTTTAAGTCTCCAAATTCCCAAAAATTTGACTCACGCCAAGAGTGCTGTGAGTGTGATTGGCCACTGGCCTAGCTCCCAAAAATAGGACTCACGCAGGAAGTGCTGGGAGTGTGATTGGTTTATGAATAAAGAGAACATGGTAAAAATTAATAAAACAAAATAATAATTCGATTTGAAATAAACCTTTTTTTTGTAGAAGGTTTGAAATTAATTTTTCATTTTGAAATCTTGTCAATTTTGGTAAGATATTTTTTGGTCCAAGGGGGGTCTCTACCAAAACCCGGGAAAGCATCCCCCACTTCCCATGTAAAAAATTACATATGACAAATTATAATTTAAAAAAAAAAAAAATCAATGGTTGGGGGCAAGCACCCCCATGCCCCGCTTTGGATCCATGCATCTCTGATTCTAACCGTGTGTTGGAAACTTGTCCAGCCGCCATAAAATCTAATAATAGGAATGTATACTTTCTTGCACGCTAATCCAAACTCCTTATAATCTATGTGTGTTTGAATCTGTTGTATATTATATGCACGCAAACGTTAATTAGTTACTATAATTAGGCAATACGTACAAGGTTTATTTTTTATCAACCACACCGCCTAATAATCCTTCGACGTTAGGCAGTTGAACTTATTTGCCTATTGGTAGCATAACTGACGAGAAAATACAAAATTTAAAATAGAGTTTGGATCTTCTACAATAAATAAATTATTGCATAAAATGTAATAAAGCAGAGATCAAAAGAAAATAGAAAATGGATGTAAAGAGAAAAGTGAACCCCATTTACATATAAATTCAAAATATAAGAAATTTAAATTTTTAGTATTTTAAAATTTTTATTCGAATAATCATAATAACTATAAAATTCCTTGCGCAAATATATATATAAGTATTTATATATGTATATATGTATGTGTATGTGTGAATATGCCCATGTACAAGTGCTTAGAGTCATACATTTACATATGAATATATATGTGCACTCGTGTGCTCATAAATGTATATACGCACATGCAAATGTACATATACATATATAGACATATGTATATGTATGTTCAAGTGTTTACACATATACATATATGTCCCTTTATATATATCTATATATCTATGTGTATGTGAGAGCTAGCATATATGTATATATGAATGCATATGTTTATATACGTTTGCTCATTTATCTGTGCATAAGCGTATGTATGTATTAAAAGTATGGTAATAAAAATCGGATTAAATTGACCAACTTAATTAATAAACCAAACCATAGTTTAGTCTAGACAAAACTAACAATCAATAATTTAAATATCTGTCAATGTTGATCAAAAACCAAGTTTGATGATTAAAACTATTACTTTTTTTGTGAGTTGAACAAGTCTTTCTTGTTAAATTAAATAAAATTACTTTTGTTAGGTTTGGTAGATGTCCCTCAAACTTTCAAGTACAATTGATGCTACTTCACCTACAAGAATTTCTTAACATGTAAATGCAAATTTTTATATAAATATACTTATAAAATAATACTAAAATTATATTATATACACACACACATGCATGTATTTATTATCACTAGTTTGATTATACGTCAATTACGATCGAATTAATGAATTTTAAACTAATATATTTATTGATTTAACGATCAATTTGATTTTAAAAATATTAATTAAAAGTAATATATTTGTCTCAAAAAAAAAATAACTCTTCAAAAATGAGAGAAAGAAAATTCTGAAATTTTATTTATTTAGATCGGATTTTAAATTCTTTCAATATTATCTGATTAAAATAGCTTAAAATTTTGAAAATTTCATCATTCATAATTAATCCAAACAAAGAATCTTTTAATAAAGCAATTAAAATACCCTTTAATGTATAACAAAGTGTGGTCTTTAGTTGTTTTGCCAAATAACGCCCATACTTTATGAGTAGAGAAGGCCTTGACCCACAATCATTTGAGTAGCATGAATCATCTAATATGCGCTCCTCGACAGTCAACTCCCATTAGCATCTTACCGATCACATTGTCTAAAATTAAATGCATTAATTCTGATGAATAGTGATTTGGATCTTTATTTTTTGTGTATCTAGTTAAGAGCCCATGCGATGCTCGGAGGGTTAAATGGAGTTGATGATGAATGATCTAGTTATGATGAGAAGAAATGAAATAATGATGGTGAAATAGAAATTGTCTGAATAACTGACCATAGAAGTGAATACATAAACAAAGCATGTTGAAGTTGGAAACAAAATGTTACTGAGTGAACATAAAATATCGATGAAATAAAGCATGATTAACAGTATGATGATAAGTGTTTTGAAAGTTTAATAACCAGAGAGTATTAGTTCTGAATTGTGGTGGCTGTTGCAATGTATGGAGAAACAGATTCAAACCAAAAAAATTCTTCATCGGGATCAAAGGACTTTAGAATGGTCAATCACTAGCCTAAGCAACATGTGAATGTCAAGCAGGTCATGGCTTCATCTTTATGACCAGGGCAGTCGTGAGCCTCGAGTGTTAAGATCATGGGATCTCTTGTTACAGCTAATGGAACAAAAGTAGGAGCTAGACTGTCGATCTGGGCCAGCAATGACCATGTATTGTAGTCCCCCGATGAAGCATCAAAGGTCCAAAATTGTAAATATTTTGAGAGTTAAGGGCCTCCCTAAATATTTTGACAGCCAAATTATTATGGAGCACCAACAGTAAAAAAAATAAACCAAAGAACATAAAAAATATTTAAATAGTGATTGATTTTTATTTAGTTAGTGTTAGGGGTAGAATAATCATTTCATCTAGAGACTATGTTAGGTTATAAATCATGTATCCACCCCTTATTGGTATATTATTCGAAATTTGTTAGTTATAGACGTTTGCGCGTGTACAATTCATACATGGCCCCCAAATGAGAAAATCTCCCATGTCGAAAGGGTTAATACATGATCGTTAATCAACTACGCGGGTCAATTCGACCAGATTAAATCAGACGAGCCAATTGAATTTTAGAACTAATTATCTTCGCTAAATATCTTCATATGCGGGCTTTCATCTTATTTTCTACTCCGATAATTGTGATAGCATTATAACTCGTTTATTAATAATCCAAGAAGTCACAGTGCAGAAATGGGGCCCTGCTGTCTATAAGGTCTATAATGACACGAAGTCAATGGATCCTGGGCCAGTGGTGGAGCCCAACACGTTTACATTGGGTTGGCGTCATTTCGAAACTTATTTAACCATAAACATATCCCCAAAAAATGTCTCTCGTGTCAAGTGTGCCATAAACATTCCCCATATTTGAATAATAAGAGGGATATATTCATCTCCAATGACCCACCAAAATTATATCTGAATTATATGCCAAAAAATTCTTAAAAGAAACTATAAAAGTTTGGAAAATAGAAGCAAAGTTCTTGAATTGTATTTGGAGCCGATCCTGGCTCATTGGCCCAAACATAACACCACAAATAAGATCAGATCATGATCACACTTGTTCATGGCCTCACTCCGAGTTGGCCTTAGGTTATGTTTGAAAGTTTAGAATAGAATGGAATGTAATAATAATTAATGAAATGGGATGGAAAGAAACCGAATGACAAATTTTGTGCCATCCTATTGTTTAAGAGAAGGAAGGAGTTTCTTTACTATTGTTTGAAAATTGTAATAAAATGAATGCACTAGAATGATTTATAATTTTTTTAATATTACTTTTATGAAATAAACCTATATAAGAGAGTGAGAAATATACCCATCATAATTTTGGCTCACTCATAGATGATGATGGAATGGATAATGGAGGACCATAAACAGAAGGCTTAAGCACACATCACCTAAAATATCATTCTCCCATAAAAATTGTATTATATGCATTAATAATTCTCTACAATGGAAGCATACTGCCATGTCTTCAAAGTATTTTGGTCTTGTAGTAATTTAACGCCACCTAACCTCAAGCATATCTTCTTTATCTTTACTGTCCTAGTGCTATAATAGTATTCAAGTTATTACGTGAGCTATGAGGATTTGATGTTCCAATCCAACAGAACAATAACGTATGATGGGACAAAGTTGACAATATACCACGTAACAATAACCTACTACTCTGCTGCAAATTTTTGTTCTATTGTTTTGCCTGATTCGTTTATAGGAACCAAATTTACCCAAATCACATGCAAATAAACGGGGTCTTTTTCTTGATCGTGATATTAATGTGAAAAAAACAAATGGAAGGACGGTGGATTCACTAAAAATCGCACAAAAGAACCAGAAATTGCAAGGGAAAATCGCTGTTGGAGTGTGTTTATGTGCGGTCCTGGGAAACCTAGCTTAGGGTATAATTATAAATACCGGTCATTCTATCCATGATAATTTAATTTGGGAGAACACAGAAATTAGAAATTGGGAGATCATCCTTTGTTATCTTATTTCACCCTTAGAAAAACTCTCAAATAATAACCTAACTTATTCTGATTATTTTATTCTATTAGATTTCATCTTTTATCATCCATCCAATCATATCTTTCAACCCCGTTTGATATATATAATAATAATAATATTAAATAAAAAATAATTTTATAGATAAAAAATAACTTTCATATTCTTATTTTATAAAAATAAAATAATAATAATAATTACAAAAACTTATTAAATATTACATCAAATAAATAATAAATTATTACCTTTCCGGCCATGTGACCAAGCCTTAATTTTTAAAAAATTCAACAACTATTGATAACATACTGGGTCCAATGTACAATGATTAGGGTGTGGCATATGAATAAACAAAGAGGAGAAACAAAAATAAACAATGTAGCATGTATACTAGTGCCTTTTTTTTTTATTAACACTACTGAGAACGAATTATAACAAGTACCGTAATCTTTTTCGGTAAAGACAAAAAGGCCTAAGCCCACAAGATCATAATCATTTCTTTTAAAATTATATTCAAAAATTCAAGTTTTGCAAAATTTACATTAAAATTTTTTGAAAATTAAAATTACATGACCAAAGTTATTACTAAATTTTATGAAATTTACTATTAGGCTATCAAATATTTTTATTTATAATGTTTGTCATAAACTATTTATTGTTCATTGATTTTATAACAATGATCGACTTCTTTTTTTAGGTTATATGTGTTTTTTTTTTTATTCTAATCTAATGTTAAAATTTGAAATTTTTTCATTAAAACCTGTGCTAGTAACATGGGCCCCTTCTAATTTTATGAAAGTTACAATTTAAGTAATTTTATTAATAAACTTTTTAAAATTAGATAGTCATTTTCTTAAATTCTAATACTCTACAACCATTGCTGAAGTAGTTTGTACAACAATTGATATGGCCATTGTTATATAGCAGTAGTTGCATCCAAACCATTGCAATATCGCCATAGTTGGTGATAAATGCGGCAAAATAGAAGTGGTTTCAAAATAATTGTTGTTATTTTGCAATAGTTTTTAATGACAAACCCTAAATTATTGTTAGTTTTTAATGAACCCTCCAACAATCTTTAACAAATTTGAAATTTCAGATTTAAAAATTTTGAAACCCTTCCCTTTAAGCACCAAACCAAACCCACCAGCCCCTTCAATCTGTCGTCGTCCATTACAAGTTTGTTGAAGTTCAACTATCTACCAATTATCGAAGTTGCCCGATCGCTATCCATTTTTTGTAGCTTCATTTTAACATCTCAACTCCAATTTCTTCTAATTTCAACTATTTTAAAGTATTTTGTTCAATTTTTTTTTTTTTACTTTCTTGAGACATTTGGACTAATTGTTAGTTGAAATTGGTTGATTTAGGATTGAAACTAGATTCATATAGTTTGTGATTATTATATTTTCATATGTGTAAACTTTTTTTTGTTCAAATAAATTTTATTTAATATTTGATTCTTGATTATACATACATACATACATACATACATACATACATATATATATATATATATATGAAATCCTTCTTAGGAATTAGAGAGATCCAAAAATTTGGTTGCAAGAGTACTCTTCACATAAATAAGAGTTTGTAGTAGCGATATTGTGTAAATAATATTTAATAAAAAGCTTTTCTTTGCCTCCTATGTGTGTGTGTGTGTGTGTGTGTGTGAGAGAGAGAGAGAGAGAGAGAGATCATTCTTAAGAATAAAAGAGACCCAAAAATTTGGTTGTAAGAGTTCTCTTCACATAAATAAGAGTTTTGAGTTATAATATTGTATAAATAATATTCAATAGAAAACATCACTATGCCTAAAATATATTGGGGGAATTACACTACGTACTAGCAATAATAATATGATTAAAACTTCTCTCATTTCCATGTTAAATTTTAAAATAGCTTATCGCAACTTTGTATTTATCATTTTGTATTTTGTGTAATTGCCTAATGTGAAATATTATCTCTACATAATTACTAAAAAAATATGCAAGTTAGTGAAATTAATTAATGCAAAGAAGGCTAAAAGATTAATAAATACTTAAAGTAATTGTGCAGTTCATTTGTCCACTTATATTTTTCTTAAGTTTAAATAATCCTTTTTATGATGGTCCCCAACTAAGCATATTGTAGATTGGTCCCTTATTATAGTTTGACATGGATAACACACACACACACCCTATTTATTTCTATTATTTTCTTCCATCTTTATATATGTTATACACACCACAAATTTATTTTTGCCTCCATAATCATTTTCTAATTATTATACAAATAATATAAAAGCTTCGAGGCCTGTAGATTAGGATTATCCCTTCTATATGAGTGAACACTTATTAAATATGTATGTATACAAAATTTGTTTTCTAACAACTAAACAAAACTATAAACTTAATTTTTTTTTATTAATTATTCACATTTTTATTATTAGACTACACCAAACCAATAAAGTATATTTTTTTAAAAATAAAAAAATGAGATACAAAAATCTGTGCAAGATTTTTTAAAAAGGATTTCTTTTGGGCTATTAAATTTTGACGGGATAATGGTGGCATAATATACTACAAAAGAAATAACTTTTAGTGGCGATTAAAGTCGTCACAAAAAATAACAAAAGTCGCCACTATAAACCTTTAGTGGTGACAAGGGTCGTCGTCATCGCCAAGTTGTCACTAATACAACTGTAGCAAAAAGGTTTTAGTGACGACAAAAAAGGTCGCCACTAAAACTTACAATCAGTGGTGACAAAGGTCACCACTAAATGGCAAAACAAAAATTGTAACGAGTTGTTATCACTAAAGACTTGCTAATTAGTGGCGACATTATTGTCACTGATTAAGTTTATAGTGGCAATGAAAGGTTGCCACTTGTTATCGTAGTTTTTAGTGGCAACCTGTGCTCGCCACTAATTCTCCTGACTTTAATGGCGACCTGCGCTCGTCACTAATTCTCGTAACTTTAGTGGCGAGTACAGGTCGCCACTAATTCTCTTAGTTTTAATACATTTTAGTTATGACTTTGTTGCCATTAAAGGTGACAAATTTTTTTTTTTAAACATTCTATTTGTAATTATGCATTATTTGCTTGGAAAATGACAGAATTCAAATGGTTATAAAATCAATTTCAGAAGATATGAGAAGGCAATGATAAAATCAAAGTACAACAACTAATAATCACATCAAAAGAAAATTTGCATTAAAAACAAAGTGTAAACTCAACAAAGTCATAGTCAAATACATAATTAACAATAAGGAAACTAAAGTTACAAATTGTACATTCATTGTTAATAGTTGTTAAACTTTTCAAAAAATACAACTAGTGAGGTGGAATATATTTAATATGCTATTATTCTTTGAAACCCACTCAACCTGTAAGAAGAGAGGAAAAAAGTGTTATTGAATTTAATACTAGTAATTACTTTAGGCTAAAAGAGAAACAATAACAGTTAAAATATTAGATAGCATTCAAGTTAAAATTTGAATATTGAACTATACTTAAATAAATATTTAAACTAGTGGGAAAGAAACAGTGATTTATAAACATACCGCTATTTATTTAGATTTATTGGGTTTGTCTACTTGAAATATTACTACTTGAAGGTAGATGTCCCTGTGGAATTTTAAAAAAAAAAATGATAAATATTGTTTATTCTTAAAAACAGGAAAGAAAGTGTGTTATATACCTGCTACTGTAATGTGGACAACAAGGTAGCAACTTGTGCACGAACTTCATCCTGCACTTGTTGGGCCATTTGAGATCGCTCTTGCTGCAGCTTCCGTTCAAATTCTTCTTGCATTTTTTGCTCCATTTCTTCACACTCTTGTGCCATTTGGGCACAGTCTTCCTCCCATTCTCGTTCCATTTCTTCCTGGACTTGTTATATTACAGATGACACTCTATAGTCCATATCAACTTAGTCAACGGGTCTCTTTTTTTGGGGTTTCTTTCTATAACCCTTTCCACGAACAAACCCTGACCATGCACCCAATACAATAGATAAAATTTCATCTCCAGTCATGCGAGATTCAACTTCAGATGATTGTTGTCAAACAACAAACTCATGTAAACAATTCTATAGTTTAATTAACAAATTAAAAATATATAATAAATTGTAATTAAGCAAAGATAAAAAATTGAAAGATGTTGAAAAGTTACATGAATCTCCTATGACTTGGGATCAACCTACTCTATCTCTCCATCCTTTGTACGACGAGTGTGTTGCGCCTCCCACACCACATCAAGTCCCGCTGTTTCACCAGTAATGGGATCCCTCTAAAATATTTTGTAAATAACATTATTTCATCTTATAATAATAGAGAAAACAATATATAGAAGTACATTGATAAATTAAAAATAAAGAGACCGTCCTTACCAGACTATGCTCTACCTCCGCAAACGACCGCGTGCCACATGTATGCTTGGTTACTTGCTTTCCTCTATTTATTTTATTTCTATTACTCACTGCCTACAAGTGGACGAAAAAATTTATTATTATTTAAAGATAGTTATGAGAATTATATATAAGTAAATAAGTTTAAACTATATTATAGAACAAGAGTACATTACCTTAAAATCTTTAGTAGTCCAACGCTGAAGCAACCACTCCCAATCTATAAGATGCACATCAGCCTGTCGAACTGCACGCCTATCTTTATCTGTATCCAAAAATTTGACAAGATCATGTAACTTTGTCTTCCAACTCCTAAACAATCTTCGTAAAGTGCTAAGAGTGAAGCGCTTCATCAACGACTCAACTTGACCCTCTCGTTGTTCAAATTTATCCTATAGACCACAAACATAAATAATTATAGTTACATATGTAAAGGGTTTAGAATTAAATACCATTTAGTTTGTATAACCGTCTATACACAAATATATTACCTTAATCTTTAACCACATAATGTCCCCATATTTTTCTTGTTGAGCAGGCCAGTCACCATCTCTAAATAAACAAGTGGTTCGAACTGCCAAACCACAATAACTTGAGAACTCTCAAGCGCCATCTCCAACAACCTGCTTGAAGTCTTCAGGGATGTCAATAATAATCTTTCTACCACGCTTTATTTTCAAATCAACAGACATACACTTATATTTTTCTCAACCTTTCTTAATAGTGCTACAAAAAGCTGAATAAGATATGCAGGTCATAAAAAATCATTACACCTAGATAGACATATGTGTGTGTGGGGGGGGGAGAAAAAAATGAACCATAATTAAACAAAATCTAAAGGTGATTATACCTGCACTACTCTGGTTTAGTGATAGCTGCATGGGTGGAAAATCTTCATGATCTTGTTGTGTCACAGATGGTGGTAGTGTGGGTAGAGTAGACTCCCTACTCTCAGAAACATTCCCTACAACAAGTCCTGGTGGTGATGTCACATCACCTGTGTTGTTGCGTCTCAACCGACCACTGCCACGCCCATTCCCTCTTCCCCCCTGTCCTCCAACCCTACCACGTCCACCACTTGACATTTCCTGTAAAATTGTAAAAAGGATGTGAGATACAGTAGTTTGAATTCAAATGCTAACTTGATAAAAAAAACATAAGGCAATTTATATGTAAGTACACTACCATAAAGCATTTAATCTAAACTATAAGTAGTATCATCTGTGTTGTTTGCATCATCATCATCAAGTATGTCCTCCCTATCTTCTTCATCAGTGGACACATCTTTATCAAGTATGTCTTCTCCATCTTCTTCATCTGTGGATACATCCTCATCATTATCATCAATGAATTCATCCACCTCAGCAATTACATTTGGCCCACTTGGTTGAGGACATTCACTTGAGTAGTTTATTATTTCTGGTTGAATGTCATTCCTATGAAGGCAAACCACTAGGTCAATGCCTACATCACCACTAGTAGTCAAATCTACTTCAATTTCAATATGCTAATAAGTCTCATCACTTAATAATTCCTCATTGTCCCCATCTATGCCATCATCAGTCATCTCTGGCATATTAAAGAAGTCTCGAGGATTTGTCTTTACAACAACAAGCCAATTTGGGTCACAATTGTCCTCCAGGTAAAACACATGTTCTGCTTGAGATGTCAAGATAAATGGTTCATTTGAGTTCAATAAGTATTGGGTGTTGACACTTGTAATTCCATATTTATCCACCTTATATCCCCTTCTTAAATGACCCACATCCCACCAATGATACTTGAAGAGATACACTTTCTTATTCTCAATGTATGACAATTTATATATATCTTCTAAAATACCATAATACTCTTTTGTCTCATCTGAATCATCACCTCTCACAAGGACTCTACTATTCTATATTCTTTTACCAGAGGCTCGATCTTGAGTGTGAAATCTAAATCCGTTCACCATAAATGTGGAATAACGATAGACCATCTTTAGCGGTCCAACTCCGAGACTCATAAGGTCATCACTTGCGCCACCCCCTACACCTAAGTCTAAAACCTATAAAGGACAACATGTATGAATATCATAACTTTTAATCTAACTAATAGAAATATGAGGTCAAAACATACATGTGCACGAAACCATTCTGGAAACTCTGCAACCATTGAAGCTTGTGTTTCAGTTTCTATCTTGTACTTCCTGCAATGTATGAGCTACTTAATTAAAAGGTGATAATAGAAAATTTTTTAGGTAAGTGATGGCTAATTCCTATAAACTTACTCAATAAATGGCTAAATGTCTTCACAATTTTGAAACACATACATACAAGCTTGATTGAACTCTATATCTGATAGAAATATTGATTCATAATGTCCCCTCGCCTGTCTACTTGGATTGAAGATAGACATTTTATCATGTTCCATATGTCCATCATCATTCTTAGGAGGTCTATTGAACTTAGTTGGGACATTTTTCAAATAACACGAACAAAAGGTAAGGCATTCATCAGCCAAGTAACCTTCAACAATTGAACCTTCTGGACGAGCCTTATTGCGAACATAAGTTTTTAATGTTCGCAAGTACCTGCATTAGTATAAATAAGGTAAAACAGTTTTTAAATAATAAAAAGGACATTATAATTTAAGGTCAACCTTACCTCTCAATAGGATACATCCATCGATATTGGACAAGTTCACCAAACTTAGCCTCTCTTACTAAGTGAATAGGTAAATAGACTATAATATCAAAGAAGACAGGTAAAAACACCATTTTTAATTTGCACAATGTAATTGTAATTTAGGTTTCCAAGATATCAAGATCTTCAATTCTCAAGCACTTCGAACATAAGTTCTTAAAAATTTTCTCCAACTCTATTATAGGTTCTAACACTTCATTAGGCAACAAGCCACATATTGCAAGTGGGAATATGTCTTGCAATAATACATGGTGGTTGTAACATTTCAACCCAGAGATTTTTTGCTCATGGACATTGACGCACCTCAAAATGTTTGAAGAAAAGGAGTCAGGTACCTTCAATTTAGCCAAAAAGTCACAAACTTTTGCCTTCTCTTGTGTTGACAATATATAGCATGCTGCTGGAAGCAGGATTTTGTTACCATCTTCTATGGGATGCAATTGTTGCCTAATCCCTAAATCAACCAAGTCATATCGACTCTTCAGTGTATCTTTGGTCTTTCCAACAACACCCATCAATGTCGACATTATGTTATCCGACACATTTCTTTCTATATATATAACATCAAAGTTATGTCAGAGTAGAAGAGTTTTCCAATAGGGTAATTTGAAGAAAATAATCTTCTTTCTCCAATTGAAAGTATCATTGGTGGGGTAATGCTTTCGCTTTTTGCTTTTCCCAAAACTCACATCGCCCAATGCTTGAAGCTGTATAAGTGCTTCATCACCAGTTAGAGGTAAGGGTGCAAGTGAATGTTCAACTTTCTCATTAAATGCCCTCCTATTATTGCGCCATAGATGATTAGGAGGAAGGAAACGACGATACCCCATGTAACATAACTTATTCCGTAAAGAAGTAAAATATGTGCCTTTGTGGCAACAAGGGCATGCAAACTTTCCCTTGGTGAACCACTCTGAGAGGTTCCTGTACGCTGGGAAGTCACTGATTGTCCAAATGATAGCAGCACGCATCTTAAAATTGAATTATGAGTAGGCATCATATGTGTCAACCCCATCGTTCCATAATTCCTATAACTCTTCAATCATGGGTTGCAAATACACATCAATGTCATTACCAGGACATTTGGGACCTGAAATAAGAAGTGTCATCATAAAGTACAAGTGCTTCATGCATAACCACGGTGGCAAATTATATGGAACCAGCATAACCGGCCAAATGCTATGATTAGTACTTATATTTTCATAAGGTTGGAACCCATCACTAGCTAGACCGATTCGTACATTTCTGCAATCACGAGAAAAGTCAAGATACTGGTTATCAAATGATTTCCAAGTAATTGAGTTAGACGGATGTCGTAACACACCGTCATCAATTCGTTCTTCCATGTGCCATCTCATATCTTTAGCAGTTTGTTAAGTCATGTACAGTCGTTGCAACTTAGGCTTTAATGGAAAATGTCGTAACACTTTACATGACACTTTCTTGCCCTTGTGGTCATCCAACTTCCATCTAGACATATTGCACTTAGGGCATGATTCTGCATTTTCGTGTTCTCGCCAATATAAGATGCAATCATTTTCACATGCATCAATTTTAGTATAACCCAATCTGAGCTCCATAACAACCTTCCTTGTTGTATAGTAATTGTCAGGTACTAGTGCCCCTTTAGATAGGACATCTGTGAATAAACTCAACAATGTATCCATAGATTTGTTACTCCAATGGTTGAGGCATTTCAGATGAAGGAGTTTGACAATAAAAGATAACTTTGTTACATTATTACAACCTGGATAGAGTTCGATTTGAGCATCTTCTAACAATTTAAAAAATTGGCTAGCCTGCAAGTTAGGCGACTCGGATGAATATGTTTCACCGAATGCATCATGTAACATTTCAATGATATTTTCATCCTCATCATTATCCACAGGTGTTTCGTCATTTGCATGCTGGAAGGAACTATGGATATTAGGTCGAGCTTCTCCATATGAGTCCTACACTTTGTAACTTTCATTGAAACGCTTCTTAAACAGATCTGCCCTTACTTCACTTCTTATCTTCCATGCTGTATTCTTGCACCCCTTACATAGGCATCGAATCATATCAGTCACCCAAGCTTGGCTAAATGTTCATTGGAGAAACTCATCAACACCTTGCCTATATGTCATAGCAGCCCTATTCCTAATGTGCATCCAACTTTTATCCATCCCTAAATCCAACATGAATGTTTTTAGAGTGAGTACTTATAACTCGTTTGTAGTTATAACTCGACAAACAACTAGTACATTTCATAACTTCCTTACAGCAAACGTGTATCTACACAAATCTAAGGCATGAAGAAAAATAGACATGTACAATACAAGCATCCATAGGAAGCTTCCTCCTATGTTAACACACATTTATTTTTTAAGATCAAATTCCCTGTATGTAGCTAATATATTTGATTTTTCTTGAAAGCTATTCACAAACACCTATACAAGCACAACGTGGGACAACTTCATTACTGAAAATGAATCAAAGCTGTTCACAATTAGCCAAGTAGGTATGTTGCAACTTACATATTTTGTGTACAATCAGCTAAGAAGATTTGAATAATTTAACTACATATTATAAGGTTCACCCACATAAAGTAGTTCACAAGACAAAGTCATTTAGCCTTAAGGTCATAGCATAACAAGGTATTTTTACATAAGTCATTAGATGATAATTGCAACCTTTGAGTGTGAAAGAAGTAAGGAAGTTTTCATGATGATAACAAAGTTCAAATCACAACATTTTTAGACCCATTTCAACTTCACCTGATGTATCTTACCAACGTATAAATCCTAAAGCTAATCTTTACTAGAACTTTTACACATGTGGAAGGAAACCATCCCATGTAACATAACTTAAACCCACTAAAAAAGGCATTAATAGATTTCCCCACATGGTAAAATTTCTCAATCAATGACTATAGACAAAGAAAACCCTATAACTATTAATTTATTCTGAAACATTTACTCATAATACTTTATTAAATATTCTTTATCTTTGTGCCATCTCAATCAATGATTTAGAAAAAGAAAATTTCCTCAGTTTTAAGACTACATTTGAATTTTTACTCTTAATCGAATAAATACTAATCAAATTTTAAACTTAGTATTTTATTTAATTACTCACAATCCTAATTATTTGCTAAATATTCTTCATCCTCATCTTATTCAATTAGTAATTTATTAAATGTTTCATCCATTATTCTGAAATTAATTGAAAGAGAGAAGGCGTGAAGTTAGATGATAATCCCAGATTAGGATGGTAGGGCATATGGATTTTATTCTTAAAGAAATATCTACATTTATTGGCTTGTTAATTGTATATATACTTATAGAGTATGTCATTTTGTTATAAATTTGGTTATGTTGAAGTTTTATTGTACCAGCAATCATGAGTGATGATTTTATATGTTTGAGAATGTTGTGTACTTTACTTATGACACAATCTAATATATCCATATAATACACAGGGGAGAATTATTGGTTTCTATTATTTATTATTCTAGCAATTTTTTTGGGGTTTCATAAAACTTTTTCAGTTACCTGTGCATTCCTACACGGGGTAACTTTGTAGTTAGTTAGTGTATAGGAAGCTTTTTAATTAATTATTAAATATAGAATAATATTTTATTAAGTCATTATTTAAAATATTAACTTATTTAATAATTAATAATTTTTAAAAAATTAATTTATTTTTTGTAAAATTAATAAATATGATTATGGAAATAAATTTAGTAAAATAGATAAAATGTTTTTTACATTTAATATTAATTGTGTTATAAATAGGCAAGATAGAATTTGTTTAGTTAAATGGATGTTAAGTATGTGAAAACAAAAGAAATATAAAAAAATTGGTAGATAAAATAAAAAAATAATGTTTATATCTTTATTTGTGAAAAAAGTAATAAAAAAAGGATAGCTATTGTTGATCTGCAAGGAGCGAATCCAACAAGTGTTTCTGATAACATAAGATAATCATTTGCAATCATTAAGGTGTTTGATACATAATTATCTCAAAATCTTGTGTCTTATGATATGGTATTTTAGATGCATGAACTTGATGTTTACAATTAATTAGTTAGCAACCCATCTGGGCTTAATGGTAAATTAATATAAAGTAATGAGATGGAGTGGTATATTTTCTGTGGAAACAAACAATTGGAAAGTTCCATGTGGGATGGGAATTTGGAATATATTATAAGGACACAAAAAGTTTGAACGGAAAGTGAACAATAAATTAAAATTAATTAAGAACAAAAAGATAGTGGGACTTTGCGTTATGGAGCACATTAATTGGTTTGAAAAGACTTTAGCCACTTTCAGTTTAGATTTTTTAAATTTTTTTATTATAAATTTTTTGTAAAATTAAAAAAAAAAGCCTCTATTCAGTTTCATTCTCTATATTATTCTCTCTTCGAAATTTATAAAAATTTTATAATAAAAAATTCTAAAACATCTTACATATTACTTTATTTACTTTGCTTCACGAATCATTGACAAACATGAGACCTTCAAATTTCTCAGTCTTATTACAAAATTTACTCTGAAATTAGCGAAATGGTTGTTCTGCTCATAATAATAAAATTATAATTAAACCATACTTTTATTAATCAATAGGCATAGCTTGGCTAACACATGGGAAAAGAGAGGAAAAGAATGAGATGATTGATTTCCTTTTAATTAACAAGTCTTACATGGCAAGAATTGAATTTTCTCTCTCTTGAAAGGGCACGCATATGTGGGGAAAAAAAAAAAGCAATAAGTGGAGATATAAAGGAAATGTTCAAATTAAAAAAGTGTCAAAAAACAATCCAAATGGAAAACCAATGACTTTTGGACCCATGATTTTAGATATAAATCATCTTAATAGCTTTAAGATTAGTAAAATAATGAAAGCCTTGAGAATTGGATCTATGGTTTAGCTAAAATTTGAAAGCGGATCTTTTTCAGCTATATTATTTACTTGACATCTATTTTTTTTAAGAGACATTAAAAGTTTTAATTGTAAAAATAGAAATTTTAGTTGTGACAAAGAAAAATTATATTTCATATCATAAATTTTATATATCTTTTACAAACAACTATTTTAAAAACATTAAAACTAATACAAAGTCAAACATGCTCTAGGAAAATTATTATTTTATTTTATTTTATTTTTTCATGACAGCCTTGACAATAGATATTTGCTTGAGATTATTAAAAGTGTCCTTGGGCTTAGTTATGTATCTCATAATTTGCATGTAGCTAGGTAAATATATACATACCCACCAAATTAGCCATAGCTCCAGCTTCTAACATAGAATTAACAACATTTAACACCAAGATAGCTCAACCCAAGTATGAGAAATTCAATCCACTTAAACCAATGTTCAAACTACTATAGTCCATGAACCTAGGTGGAGTGCGAAACAGCCCAACGACCCCCACTTTTGTTTAGCATGCATTTAGGTTAAAGAAGAAATTCTAAAACTAAACTCCTTCCATATATATGTCCTAAATCACATATTTATCTGCTGCCAGCTAACTTTTTAGCACTTAGTTCTATATATATATATATATATATATATATATATATATATATATATATATATCCTAAATCACATTTTTATCATAAAAAAGAAAGGCATGAACCAACAAGAAAATATCACATGCTTGCTCCAAAAAGTGACTGCAATGAGTTGTGAGGAGGAATTAAAGATTCAAAGATAGCTTGTCAAGTTAGACCTACACCCAAAACTAGAAGAAAATAATTGTCAAAAGAATTTCTAAGTGAAAAAGAAACAAATGCATTAATTCTTCTGTGTGAATATGGATATATGTGTGTGTGTGTGTGTGTGTCTATATACATATGGATCTATATATATGTATATATATCCATAACAATAACTATGGAAGCATGTCTGCATTAACAGGCAGTGGGTCTGAAAGTAGAAACAGCATTGGAATAACAGAAGCATGTCCACATTTACATGGTTAGACGAGTCACTAATATACGAGGCTGATTATTAAAAGCAAAAATTCAAAATTCTATTAATAAGACATTTAGATATAAACTTGCAATAAGAAGAAAAGAAAGGTTATCTATAATAAAAAAATTCATTTGACTAATACCTTCAGGTGTAAAAGTGGAATAACAGATACATGATACTGTAAAGTTTAACAAAAGGATTAGCTCCTAGTGAAGAGAAAAGAGGGAGGACATAATAAAAATAGATAAATATCATTAAGGGTGTCTGTGATTCTTTTCTCATAGGCTATCTATCAATGTGCCTTGAATCTAAAAACATTATATTAAAACAATAAAGTCTAATGTAAATAATAATAAATTGAAGGTGAAGACATTGTGCTACTTGCACAAGACAGCTTTGGAAGAGGAGTCCTTGGAATGATACTAAGATGGGATAAAGGGAAGCAAACAAAAGTACATTAATGCAAGACAGAACCAATTATTGGGATCAGAATAGCTGTTTATTCAAATCTTGTGTTTTTGCCAGTCTTTAGAATTAGAGATCAGATCATTCTCTTATTTCATGAAACAACTATATTAAATAAGTTTATTATCAAGATAGCTAACTAAATCCTGACATCACTAATATTTAAAACCTATCTCTAAAGCAAACCATCTTTGAAAATTGGAGAGATTCAGAAAGTGATTGTGGAAAGTTTTACGAAGACAAATCCAGAGGTCAGCTCTTTATAATGTTAATAAACGCTTACAGAATGTAAATAACATTATATGGCAATGCAGATTTAAAAGGACTAAAATAACAATATTGACATATATAGTACTAGTATCCTAGCAATAGTTGGCAGCAAGAAAAGCTTCACAATGAATAGCAGAGGAATTAATGCATAACATTCAACAAATCATTGGCCACAGACCCAAATTGGAGTGAGGATCTACTTCAAGGACTGAGAATATATCTCAAATGGCTAAAGAAAAAAAAAAAGTCCTTATTATTAAAGAAAAAGATTTAAGAAGAGGCTCCTTAAGAGCTAGCCTTGAAGATGGGAGAGATTCAATCTCTCTCTCTCTCTCTCTCTCTCTCTATATATATATATATATTTAAGCAAAAGAATTATTGATATATATACCAACACGACTACTCATTCATTATTGTCAATAATAACAGTATATATATAGGACCTTAAGTATGTCCTATTTGTCAAGAATAAGACCCTAATCTTATCTTATATTACATATATTAACTATGGATGTGGACCTATAAATGTCAAACAGCATAGACACACACCACCCTCTTCACCAATATGCATGTAAATATAGGACTATATTACTCAAAAACATAATATATAGAAATCGAACACAAAATAGGAATATAAGTAAATGAGGAAAATAAATACACATGGGGACAAAAATTTGATGAAGTAAAATGTCAGATATGGCAAGAAAAATAAAGCAAGAACAAATATATCCATAAAAGACTAGCTGGGAAATTGAACTGTATTACATACCAACAAACCTACAACAAAAAGCCACACCAAAATTGATACTAAAATTCAGGCATCTAAGATCCAAAGACCAAAATTAAAACAATATAATAAGATATAAAGCACAATTATCATTGTCTTTGTTCATTAGCAGACTCTCTAAATTCAGCATTCTTGTGTCTCTACTATATCAAGAAGTATATGCAATTGCAAGTCTGTGCAATGGAAACCTACCAATGTAAAGACATATATTAAAAGAAAATTAAAAATATGCTTTTTTTCCCCTTTATCCCAGAGTATAATCAACAGTATTGCAGATTGATTCTCACAGGGTCATTTGGCAAAAAGATCCAGAGAAGCTACAAATCGAAACATAACAAGAGACCGGTTCAAATACTTGGTGTAGTGCTCCAAATTTCCTGCATCAGTAAACATGTACTCTCTAAAATGAGCGGACGACATAATGCGACATAATGCGAAACGAAAATTAGATTGTAGATTGAAAACATATTAAATCTTGAAAAGGGAATAGGGAAATAACTCTATCTACTCAAATATTAACATATGAAGGAACAAAAGCAAAGAAAGCGAAAGATTATAGCAATTTGAATCAAGTAGAAAGCAAAGAAACAAACACATCAACATACAAAAAATTCAACAATTTTTTTGGGGAAAGATCAAAGAAATTGAAAGATTTTACTTGAGATTGAAAGGAAGAAGAATAATGGAAGAAGGAAGGAGTAGCAGAACTTGCAAAATAGGAGACCTTACCTAAAGAGACGAAGCTAAAATGAAGGGAACAAGGAAGAAAAGCTGTGGAGGAAAGGCCATCGCTCGACGAGAATGCATGACGGTGAGAGGGAGGCAGGGAGCACAACTAGGGCGTGAATGAATGAAGGAGGAAAGGAACATTGACGTTTTGGATCTGAAACTAACTACTGATATAAAAAAAAGGGAATTAAGGATTCAGGAGGGATGGATATTTAGGTAGAAAAATATATATAAATTTTAAGTTTTAAAATTTGGAATTTAAAAAAACTAACAAGATATATACCTTCTTTTGTTTTATTTATTTTATCTTTTTTAATTTGACACTAAAGAAATATACATTATATAAATAATATAATTATATATACTATATATAATTGTATAATATGTTTAAATATAAATAATATAAATAATTAATATTAATAATAGATAATAATCCATTGACAAAATTTTTATTTATGTTATTTAGTCCATTTTATATTTTTTTATCTTTTTTTTTTTATTTTAGGTGTTATTATCTTTATTAGATAGTTATCTAAAGTTATTAAGATTATGTTATCTAGGTTAATTAATATAAAGAAAAGACTAACTAATATCTCAACTATATATCTTAATTATATATAATATTTATAATTATATAATATGTATACATATAACCAATATAATTATTTAATATTAATAATAGAAAATAATTTATTTACATATATTTTTTAGTTTTAGTTTTTTTTATTTGTCTTAATTATTTAATTTAGTCAATTTTATATTTATATATTTATCTTTTTATTTAGGATTTGTTATCTATATTAAACCTTTAACCTTAACCCCAGATCAAACAAGCAACTAGGTTATTTTTATGAGATAATTTAAATTTTAAGGATCAAAATGAGACTAAGAGATGAAAGTTTTTGAAGTTCAAATACATTGTCATTTTTTAGATAATTATTTAAATTTTAATAAATATTGAATATATTTATTTCATAAATTGTTAATTATCTTGTTAATTAATAATTAAATAACTATACCTCCATTCACCAAAAAAACTAAATAACTATAATAAAATTATATAGTTGATTTATTTTTTTAATTATAAATTAATGATTAGATAATTCTTAAAACTGGATAAATAATAATTAAAAAAAACTACCAATAAATATTATATAAAAATAGTTTATGTGATAAATTTATTTTTTGAGATTATTTAAACTAAAGTAATATTAATTTTTAAGAGATAATTATTAAAATTCTAATAAGTATTGAACAAATGTATTTCATAAATTTGTAATTATTTTGTGAATTAACAATTAAATATTTAACTCTTAATATAAATTTTGTAGTTTAATTCCTATGAAATAAATTATTTTTAAACTGAAAAATTGGTCAATCAAAGGCATGGATATATTTTACGTACAAGCATAATTTCTTTTTAATATTTTGATTCTGTTGTTTTATCCCAAAAAAAAATGCTAGCTTCTTTATAATTCCTAAATTCCATTTGGTTTTTATTGGAAGATTTTTTAAAAGTAAATAGAAAATTCAATTTCAACTTAAATGTTAAATATATTTTATAACAGAAGATTTTTTGTTGGAATTTTTGGTATATTTGATTTCAAACTAATATAAAGTAAAATATAATTTTTTTAAAAAATATAAATATAAATTATAATATAAAAAATAAATTAAAATACATGTAAAAGAAGTACTTTCTATTTTTTTTGTATTATTTTTAAATTACAATTATTAAAAAGAATTAACATGCACTTCAATGCATGTCTTTTACATGTTTTTTTAACAAGTTGTATTATTTAATCTTTTTAAATTAATCAAACCTAATAACAATGATAATATTTTTAATTATAAATCAAAAAAAGAGAGAAAAAAATAGTCGGTCAACGAATCACTCAAGTGACATGCTAAAAAAAATGGAAAATAGGTAGTAGAGGCAATAATTAGTTTGCAAGCAGATTTGATGGCAACAATCAATCTTATTTTAGATGATTGTGCATTGCAATACTTGTGCTTTAACCTTATTTTGAATTGTATAATTTAAAATTTTTATTTAATAATAAAAAATTAAAAATCAAAAGTTGTTATTTTTCTGTAGTCATAAACAACAAATTAAAAAATTAAAAAATTATATACCTTATGATAAACATTATCTAATGATAGTCAAATTATTCTATCATCTTTATCTAAATATTCTTTAACTCTTAATTTGAATTTTGTAATTTAATTTCTATTATATCTATCTTTCAATAATTATCTTTTTAATCAAAAATTAAAAAATTAAATAGAATTATGTATTTTTTTTCTTTTTTTTACTAATGATTAGCTTATGGCTAAACTTGATGACAAAAATCAACCTTATCTTAAATGGTTGTAAACTGTAACACTTGTACTAATTTTGTTAATTTTCTTTCCCTTGGTTTTCATGTTTTGTATAATCCTCTGAGTAGTTGTATTTCTTTTCTAAATGTTGACCTTTAAATAGTTGCTCATCCTGTAATCATATAATTCCTTTGTAAAGCTATCATATGAAAATTATAATTTTTAAGCTTTTATTCTCAAATTTTTAGCAAAAACATAGTGTATATATATATATATAAAACTATGAAGCATAATTGAAAACAAACTACTAATAATTAATCTAGAAACAAAAAAATAGTTAATATGATAATATATATTTTGAGATTATTTAAAATAAAATAATATAAATGTTTGTGCATTAATTATTAAATTTAATAAGTATTGTACAAATTTATTTAATAAATTTGTAATTGTAGTCATCTTTTTAATTAGAAATTAAATAATTATAATAAAATTATCTATTTAGTTTATTTTTCATTATTGATTAATGATTAGGTTACTCATAAACCTAGATAAAAATAAGTGAAAAAAATAATTGATAATTGATATATAAATAAAGATATTACTTAAGTAATAAATATATTCTTTGAGATTATTTAAATTACATTAATATTATTTTTATAAGATAATCATTAAATTTTAATCAATGATTTACACATTTATTTCATTAATTTGTAATTATCATTTAAATTAGAAATTAAATAATGATAATAAAATTATCTATTTACTTTATTATTTAATTTTAATTGATGATTAGATAGCTCCTAAAACTAGATAAAGAATAATCAAAAAGTAACTCCTAAAACTCCATCACTAAGATCTTTCACCCACTTCATTATATCTACTAGACAAAATAGAACATTCTTCCTTAAGCCCTCTAAGAGAAATACTGTAACATGCAAGTCTAAAAATTGAAGAAGAAGAAGAAAAAAGACCTGAATGAATAGAGAAGAGGGGAGTTTGGGTGTGAACAAGTACTAAAAAAGAGAATGCAAATATGACTTACAATTAGAAGAAAAAGGAAAGATGAAATTTAGGATTAAATTAAGTATTTTTCATATTTTTTATCAAAATGTTTTCTAAAAAATATGATATATATATAATTTAAAAAATTTTATCATATAATATTAAATTTTAATGAATAAATATTAAATAAGCAAAGATTTTAAAACTAGATTAGGTATTAAACTAGTAGAAACATTAGTTCAACGTTCATTAATTTTACTATGATTGAACTAATGATAATTAAATATATTTTTAAAAGTTTATATATTAAAAAATAATAAAATAAATAAATATTAATAAATTGTAAATTTTAAATACTAATCACATGCTTTTTAAAATATTTTAAAATTTATTTTTAATTAAAAAATAAAAATTACCCATAATTAAAATTTAATATTGAACTTCTTGACTTCTTAAATTATATTAAGATTTTATTATCATTAAAAATAAAAAAACTAAAAAAAGAGGACAAAAGGCTTAAAATTAATAAATTAGGAAAAGTAATTTATGAAATGTAAAAAATTTAACTAAATTAAAAACATAGTTATAATTATAAATAATATATATTAGTTTTGTTGTTTTTAGATATTATATATATGACATATATATTGGTTATATTATTTTATTTTAAATTATATATATATTAAATAATTCATAACATAATTGTAAGAACATTGTAGTACAATCAACTAAAATATTAATAGTTTATTTTAGATCTTTATTTCAAATCTCAATAATAAAATTTTTTAAAAAATTGTCAAACTTTTAGTGGCAATCTATAGATGTTGCCACTAAAAGTGAATTTTAGTAGCAACATTGGTTGCCACTAAAAGTTTTTGCACAACAATGTTTTAATAAAAAAATTTGTCAAAATTTTTAGTAGCGACTAAATATTGCCACTAAAAGAGGCTTTTAGTGACAACCCATAAAAGTTGCCACTAAAAATTAATTTTAGTCGGACCTAAGGTCGCCACTAAAAGTATTGGTATAAAAAAATTACAACTTTTAGTGGTAACTAATTATTGTCACTTTTAGTAGTAACCATACTTGTGTCACCACTAAAAGTTATTTTGTGACAACATTTTTGTCGCCACAGAAAATTTTTAATGGTAACTTTTTGTGTCACCACTGAAGGTTTTGCCAAAATGAAAGATGATGTCTTAGTGGCTATTTATAGTGATAACCTAATAAAGTCGCCACTAAAAGTAGTCACTAAAAATCTATTTTTTTTGTAGTGATAATAGTATATTCCAGAAATTATATGATGTAGGTCAATTGAAAGCAAATGCTTGAGTATTTGGTTTGTATAACTTTAGCTATCTTAAGTATGTTTACATCAATTAACTTCATTTATTTTGATATTCAATTCAATTAAGAGGAATTTAAATAATGTTATACTTGAGTTTAAAAATTGAAATACAAGATAAAAATTGTGTAGGCATCCTCGTCGCCAACTTCTTGCCTCCCCTTGAAGTGTTTCTTGAGTGTGAATTCTAGGTACTAATTAGTTAAATAACCTCTAATTCCTTTTTTTCTTTTCTTTTCTTTTTTTCTTTTTTAAGCATTTGGGCATTGGAGAATTATCAACGGCATTTATGTGTTTTTGAAGTCTCTAATTTAAGCCATCATTCATAATCGTGGGTGGGTAGTATTCTTCTTCTTCTTGTTCTTTGTCTTTTTCTTCTTCTTCTTGTTCCTCTTAAGTGAAGCAGTGTCATTATTCTTTTTCTTATAATATTCTTTGTTTTCTTTTTTTTATTGACACAATGTTTAAAATAATTATTGATTTTAAATAAAAATACAATTGTTAATAATATCTTCTATTTCTAAAAAGAAGTTCTAATCTTTTTCTCTTACAGTGAAAAAAAAAGCTTGTATTATTGCAATAAAAATTTTATTATTTTAATTTTTCAAAAATTTGACAAACACTTTATTTTCTTAATTATTTTACTAGGAAAATAAATAGTTTCTACCTTTAGAAACTAGGCTAAAGAAGGGATAATGAAAATAAAAATATAAAGTGATTAAGATGGGAGGAAAGTAAGTGTGCATGTACTCCTTAATTTAGAAAGGGATGCAAATGTTGAGCATTCTATGATGTGGTCAAACTGTATTAAGGTAATTTTATGTGAAGATACCATATAATATTATCATTTTAATTATAATTTATCATTTATTTTTAATTAAAAGTAAATTAACAATTACTAAATGACAAATAAAACTTCCAACACTAACTATGAAAATTTACGAATTGGCTTAAAATATGTAAATATTCAATAATTTTATTTATCATTTGATATATTATTCAATAAGTGGATGTGAATAGTATTTTGAGAACTCAATTTATGTTTTTCAAGAATTAAGTACCTATTGGTTTGTATTACTTATCAGCTCTTGGTACTTGTAACCATAAATAATACAACTTTGATTATTATAGTAAAGTAACAAGGGACATATGGAATTTGCAAGTTATGTAGTTTGTCCCACTTTGTGTTTACTACAATTTGTTTCTCTCTAAAAGTTAATATATGGATCTTTGTCCTTATGATGCTTGCAACTTTTTCTTGTCAATTTCATGTGTCTTCTTACCATGTTAGCACCCATTAAATATATACCTTGACAATATTGTTGATGATCTTAAAGGTATGTTACATCTTTAGTCTTTATCACGAAGTACCCTTCTTAGATTTTTAAGTGATTTTTGTGCTAGGTTAAATATCTTTCTCAGCGACTTGCAAGACTTATCAATGTAATATTATTATATGTATTATATTTAAAATTTAATTTTAACTATAATTTAATTTTTTTATTTGATAATAATGTATTCATTGAATAATTTTTAATAATATTTTATATTTTTAATTTAGGTACTCCATTAAAGGAACGGACATTGAGCAAGTATAACAAAGCATTCTCCTTTGTCTTCTAATTAAGAATAAGACTATTAATATATTTATGACTAATAAATTTTTTGGTAAAATGATATCATAATTGGAAGACTAATATATTAACTTGTAAAACTTTTGTTTCTATGATAGTATTACTAAGTATATTACTTTTACTTTTTAATTTTATATTTATTTATAATTTATAGTTATTGTGGTTATTGTATACTAATTATTTTTTGTTACGTTTATATTCAGATTCAAATATATATATATATATATATATATATAAACTTATGATCACTTTAGCAATGGTTGTAATAGTCACTATAAGTTATTCAATTTTTTTTTAGGCAACGGTTGTGGCACAACCGTTATCTGTGTCATGACTATTGAATCTCTCACAACTATCTATCTTAAAAAAAATTATTATGATAGTTATTGCTGTGGTTAAAAGCAACTGTTAAAAAGTAATTTATAATGAAGCTTTTAGCAGCGAATGTTGCAACCATTGCTCAAATTTTAAGAATCATCAACCATTACTATGTTTATAAATAATCATCACATAATGTTAATTTTTTAGTAATAATAATAATTTTAGTCTTTAAAAGTAATTTTAATTTTTAAGTTTTTTATTATAAATTTTACACAATTTAAATCTAAATATAATTTTTTTTCTTTTTGTGACAGAGACTGTCATAATTCCTAGTATAACAATATTGATTTTTTGTATCATTGGTGGGTATATGTAGGCACACATGTACACTAGTTACGTGCGAATAATGTTTTCAGTTAAAATTTGTATATATCTTATATGGATATAAATAATGAGGAATAAGATGCCTTTTTTCGGGCGCGTGTATATACAAGAGTTTTACAGTTGTACGGTTATTATCAATATAGAACTGAGGATATTTCAACTCTGTCAAACAAAATTTATGTAAAACGTACTCCTTGGGTCATTATAATAATTGTAGCACAATTTTTTTCATAAAAAAAAATCTACTTTTGTACTAATTGCAAAACAAATGGTAAATAAAACTCTTGAAAGTTGACTAGTCAATTCAATTACGCTAAAACTGATGGTTGGCGACATTGGGTTCCAATCGAAGTACTTGGAACTTCTTTAGGCAGATTGGATTACTTTTTGTCGAGTGATAGATCTGGGGATTGCGTCCCTCTGAAGGCGATTGATTCAGCGTTTTACTTTTATTTGATCTTTTATCATGGATTTGAACCTTAAAAAAAATGAAATAAAACCTTTTTCTATTGAATAATCCTTTTTTTGGCCATTAAGAATAATCCCCTTTTCTTTAGTAATGGAAAAAAAATTCATTCGTACCAAAAAATATCAAACTATTACGCCTGGCCACTGACGTAACTTCCTCTCTAAGTTTGGTCCCTCTCTCTCTCTCTCAAAATCTCCATGCATGGTTTCATATTAGCTTAGAAAAAAAAACATAAAATTTGAATCAATCACGTATTATATATATATATATATATATATACATACATATATATATATATATATATATTAATAACAAACCGAACACTGCATATTATTGCCAGAACTGATGTTATGTTATCGTAAATGGTTTATTTTGTTAGTTATAGTTACTTATATATATATATATATATATACACACACACACACAAAAAGAATCCATCTAAAATATTAAAAAAATTAATAAATTATTTTCTAGGTAGATGGGTTCCTAGCAATAAGGTTTGTCCATGTCAGATGCCACCTGGTATTAATTGCTTTATGTTTCTGCAACTAATAATAATGGGGCCTTACAAGTTCTCAATAACATTTGACAAAATCAGTTCTCTATTCTTGCTTCACATAAAAGCACAAAGTCAGAACATCGTTGCAATTAACTGTTCATGTTCTTCGCTAAATGTTAAGGTTTTACAAAATAATTCTTTGTAACTCCCACAGTCTAACAGCCATGTGAAATCTGATTCCACCTAATTAAATATAAATAATATCATGCAAAGAAAAAATAAAATCATGTCGCATTAAAGATGCAAATCTCTCAATATAATTTTGCTTCAAAGACGCGACAACTTCCTTATTCTTATTAATCACAAGCCTCTAGTATCCTTAGCATTTCATTAAAATGGTTTTACTTGGTCTTCGTTTGCCTGGTATTTGTATTTTCATATATTTAAAATGTCGTAAGTCATCTAATTAATTAATAGATACCTTTTTGGGGGCCTTGAAAACTTATATAATTAACTTTGGTGCTTTTAGTGCGTGTGTTAAAAAATTACAAGCAGAGAATTATTTATCGTGGAATGAGTGATTCCAGGTCATCAAGTTAATTTTCTATTACGAAAGAAGTTACAAAAGTTCCCGGCCAGTGTAACCCGAGCTCCACTGGACGGTTAGATTCGATGCAGTCAAAAGAGACATACCAGTTTCACTGGTCTGAACCGCAGTGTCCGGTTCAGAGAGAACAGTGATCCAACATTGGCATTGGACCATCAGAATTGCATCAACTGGTTTAATTGCATCAGTCTGTGCACGCCTCTGTTCTCTCTATACTCACTGCATCTGCCTTGTGGAATTCAGGAAAATGAAAACTATCATCATTAAGTTTCAGACTCCCTTAAGCTTTAACTTATAGTTTCTTCACAGGAAATGATGATTATAACCCCTGAAAAGGCCCGTGTTATTATGATGCCTTTGTTCAACTAAATTGATCCAACCGTCCATATTTGATCATTGACATCATTTATATATTCATAGCCCAGAGAAAAAGTGAACCAACAGAAAGGTAGGTTTTCGTAACTGAAAGAGAAAGTTAGAGAATAAACTCATAAGAAAAAGCAAACTTAGAACATAGGATTATCCCATTCTTACTCCATCTTGTGCAAGACGGAGAAAAGGAAGCAAACAAAAAGGAAAAGGTCAAAGACAATAACGATAAAAAAATATATATATTGACGCGAGGAGACCATAACCATCGCCATCAAAAACATCTGCATTATCATCGTAAAACGTGACGTATAACTGCGAGATCTTGACCGTCGACTAGCTAGATAGCTCCTCTTGTCGTTTCTATTATCAAAATATCATTTTCTTAACGTTTCATCTCGTAAAGTCGTGGACGAGGCTCGGTCTGTCCGTAACGTTGATTCTCCAAGAGAGAAACGGAATCCCGCTCTCGGAGTCTCCATCGGCGTTGTCCACGAAGCGAAACTCGTTGCCCCTCCCCTGCGAGAGGCACGGGATTTTCTGGCTTTGCGAGTGCGCGTACCATGAACTGTTGGGGTGGGTATACATTTGCGCCGACTCCATTACGCCGCCTGAGCTTGCCGCCGTCGTGGCAGCGACAGCACTCGCCCTTCTCTCTTCCTTCTTGAATCTAATCCCACAGGCATTGCACAGTGACTGCAAATCATATAACATCATTCATTCAATGTCAAACGCTTAAACGCTAAGAAGCATACATAGATTCAGGACACCACAACATGAACAGTATTTAAATATTCGTGTTGTATCCAATACAGCGACGAATATATGTTGATTGACATTCCGTTGTTCGTAAATTTAAGTACAAAGTGAGTACTTGATCCCAAAAAAATGTGACAAATATATAATTGATTAATTACCTTGGGGCCTCTAGGGCCGTTTCTCCAAAGTGGAGTGGAAGTGGTGTCGCAGTTGGCACAGCGACGAGCAAGGAGGGGATCGTTGGAGGAGTTACTACTATTGGTGCCACGGCTGGACTTGGGGTAGGATTGAGGGGTGTGTTTGGATTGTAATAAATCCCAGCAGAAGTTTGAAACAGAGCGATGTTCATGGCGGTTGCGTTTTTCTTCATCTTCGGTTAAACGAGTGGATGGGGTGCCTAGCGAGAGGGTGCAGTCAACAGAAGAGGAAGGAGAGGTCGTGAAGGAATACATTTCGGATTCATCATAGGGTTTGTGGTTGGGCATCGAGAATAGCATAGAGAAGGAATTGGTTTGGCTGTGAAACATACCACATGTACACGGTCCCATCACGTGCCCCTGGGAGCTACTGCAACGGTGCATCATATTGCCTTCTTGTGTCTATCACCTTCTGTAATTTCAATGAATACCCCTCACTCACCGACCTCGAAATTCAAAGTATATAGGAAAGGATTCTTTCGATTTGAAGGAGCTGATGAGGAAAAGGTAAGTGGCGAACAAAATTAATAGGAGAGAGAGAGGGGGGGGGGGGGAAGGATGGATGATGATGAGTTTATAGATTTGAAGGGATTAGAGCAGAGAAGTACAAGCAGGAGAGTAGACTGAGAGAGAATGGCAATAATAAAATGTTTGAATTATAAGGAGGGACTTAGAAGGAAGAGCTATATGGTACGAGAGTGGGGAGATAAATGAGAAGGGGATGTTGTCCGTTAGCTTTATAAGCTAATAAAATGGCGAAATACCAGTCAGCACCTGCAGTCCACGTTGTCGTTAATTGCAAAGGGAGAGATGTACATACGTATATATATAGTGGGTGTGAGGAGAGAGAGAAAGAAGCCATAAAGACATGGACAGATAGGGACCCAATATATGGAGAGCGGGAGAAAGTACGTTTTTGAGTGAGTAGAAATCAAGGGTAAGACTGAGTCCACGCAGTGAGCGAGTCAGTGAGTGTGGTGGTAGGGTATGTGTAAGTATTTTCAGTTTCTATCTTTTTTGTGACTTTGAGTAAATTATTTTAACCTGCATATATTTCAAAATTTTCAATTCAATATGATAAAGAGAAAGGGGGGAAAGAAAGGGTCAGTGGTAAATGAGGAGGTAAGGGAGGGCTTGGTCATTGGGTAGTCAAAAGAGCCCACGTGACTAGGGGGAACAGTCTTCCATGGATCTGCCTTCTCCGATCACGAGGCTTTATTAGTCTCAAACCCAATACATCAAAACCTCTGTCCGTATCCGTATCTGCCTCTGCCATTGCCACTGCCACTGCCAGCCTCCCAAGGAAAATGGAATAGTTCCCTCCCCTTCCTTATTCTCACGCTCCCCTCTCTTCGCTTCTCACCCACACGCTCTAATCCCAATATTTCCACCCCATATACTCTATACATTTCATTCCTTGGTAATCCAACAATGCAATATTATTTCCCAAATTATTCCCCTTTCACATTTATTTCATGATTAATATATATATAGCTTCTATATCTCGATGAAATTCAAAATTAATTAATGCAGGAAGTGAAAGTGAAATTTTTCCTTTTAGCTTGAATGTTGTTTTATTGGAGCTATGTAGAATGTGAAGAAATATGGAACGGACTTTGGGGTCACGCACTTGCATGGGGTGGGATATGTGCACAACTTGTGTAAAGATATAATTTCAACAGAACAATGACCACTCCTCTCCTAAACAGCCCCACTCCGTTAGTTGTTATAGGCCGTCCAATCCGTCAAATCTGCAGCAACAACGATCAGTTTTTGGAGTTCCGACTCCCATCACTGGCTGGCCGTACCGTGGGAATCACGTGAACCAAAACAAAGCCAAGTTCGTCATGATACTACCCTCATGCCTCCGAATCTAAAACCCATCAACTACAATAATATTGCTTTTTCACTACTAGTTTGCTTGTAGGAGCAACAGTATTACTAGTATACAACACAAGATCCCTCTCTTATTTTTATTTTTAAGAAAAAGTTAAAGAGGTAGAGAGAGAAAGAGATAAAGTATCCAAATGTGATACTCTGCAATCATCAAAGCAACCCTGCCCTGCCTCCTCTTCTTGGCTCACAGTGTGTTTCTACTATAAGTGAGATTTCTTCGGGTCAAAGATAGAAACTCTCTCAAAAAGAAAAGGTCATAAAAATATTAGATAAAACCCAGACTAGTTTTAAAGAACAACACAAAACGACCCCACATTCATCATATGCCAAAGCCCAAACAACTCCTCTGGAATATCGACCCGTTCGATCAAAAGATTCAAAAAACATTCACGAAGAGAGAGAAGAGAGAACAGATCGTCTAGAGATTGATGAGCCAGAGTTCGACAAACGGGACGACCACCGCTTTCCAAAAGATGCTCTCTATTCGCTTTGTAAACTACGAGCAAAAACTACGATTGGCCCAAGACGCTTAGCGTCACATTATCATTTACACACACACACATCCTCACGCGACCCAACCTACCGTGCATTATACACCACCTCCCTTTCTATTCCTCCCTCTACGTTGGGCGTGGCTCACACGCTCTGCCTCTGTGAAGCAGAAGAGATCCCCATCGGTTAAACTATCCCATTCATTATGAGAAGAATCTGATAGTGCTTTGAAGTGGAAACTCTGGGATTTGCTTAATCGTAATTCCATCCCAAGTTTCCAACCAATATTACGAGAGAGAGCGCGCGTGCCTGTGAGGCGTAATTAATGGTCACCGCCTCACGACCGCAGTTTTCGTCACGCCCTTACATGTAATGTAATGCTCTCGTTAATCATGATGTTACGTGGCTCGTTGGATTTGGTGGGACCCCACCTGCACTGTCACAGTGTTCCGCTTTTCCAATGAAAGGCTGTAAGAAAATTGATTATTACTCAATTCGTATCTAATGCCTAATCCGACGAAAAACAAAAATTAATCAAATAATAATTAATAATATCATCAACCGCGATGCCACGTGGGTGTCGTGGAGGCATTTGCTTGCATGCATGCATGCAAATGTGTTAAAAAACGCCTGGAGCTATTTTATAG
Organism: Erythrophleum fordii; assembly: GCA_032878935.1. NCBI lineage: Eukaryota > Viridiplantae > Streptophyta > Magnoliopsida > Fabales > Fabaceae > Erythrophleum > Erythrophleum fordii. The sequence goes on from JAVQMF010000036.1 coordinate 2,597,845, forward strand.
TAAATTTATACAAATAAAATAAAACGGGACAATTATTACTAAAATAAACTTTGGGAACACATAAAATTGCATACCTCAAAAGCAACGAGATACAACTGGAATGTCTGTCGTTCTCTCACTTAGGGGTTAGGGATATTTCTTTCTCTTTTTAATTTTTCTTTTTCTTTTGTTTTTTTGTTTGTTGTGATTCAAATTTGATCTGCTATACCATGGAGAGAAACCCCTTTTTGGGTTGCTAGGTAGGTGGAGAGGGATTGGTCTAGTGATTTTGTTGTGGAGGGGATTTTCTTTGGGAGTGCCAGGTAATCAAGAAGTTATTCTTTTGTGGGATGTAGGAATAAGAAAAAGGAGTAAAACGAGGGAGGCAGTGGACCAAGATTTAGAAAAGGTGGGTCTGGTATTGTAAGAGAAACCCCCAATAAGCCGTCCTACCTAAGAAAGTTAAGTTGTTGTCAGGATCATAACAACTGTAACCTCTACTTGTCTCCTCTAAGGAGATCTAACCTTTTGGTCAAAGGATGTCTTAATCCCCTGCTCATATTTATGCGCCTAAAAAGAATTTGTTCATTTTTTTGTTATTTTTAATACAAGAGGAGTATAAAGTGTAAACACAATATACTTGATATTCTTTTTCTTTTAAAAACTACACTCAATTCTCTTAGCATTTTAATACATATTATAAAAATTTTTATCTTTTTATTTTATTTATTATATGTTAATGAAGCCTTTTTCTATTACACAATATATATTTCTTTTACAAATAAAATTATATTAATTACTTTTACTGTCATATAAAAAAATAAAATTACATTCTTATATCAGAACTTAACATTAATTTAACCATCTTTTATTATTATGATAAGAATAAAATCATAATTTTATGTTATACAGAAAAGTCAACTTATTTGATAAAAAATAAAGTAGAATGAAGATTTTTGCAATATATATTAAAATACTAGTATCATTGAGTGTAATTTTTGAAATAAAAAGAGTATTAAGTATTTAACCCCAAAAGGAGGTAGTTTAATTTTTTTTTTTTTTTGGTGAGTAAACTCCTTACATATGCGGAGTCTGATGATTTTTAAGCAGGATATACTTTAGGAGGTAGATAATGGATTCCTTGCGTACCGTCGACACTTTCAAACACCGCAGCGAATTGAAGGTTTAATTACGCAGCCCAAGATTAAACTCTATTATGGAGAAAGGCCCAAATAACTTAATGGTTAGTGCAAACCCAATTTTCAATAGTGAGGATGCAGCAAATGACCCAGAATGCAGTGGGGGTTCATACGCCACAAGACGGTCAAGTGATCCAATATTACAAACTAAACAAGTATACAAAAATTGAACATAAATGTTGTCATTTGTTGTTTCCTTTTTGTGCAGATGGCCAAGAATTATCAACTTAAGCCATAACCACTCAAACGAGCTATTGCTTGGATAATTAAAACTCGAGGCCTACAAATTAAGGCATTTTCCTCGATCTTACGTACTAACAAGTTTGACTAGGATTTGTTATATTAAAATAAATTAATTACAGAAGCACTTTAAATTTATGATTTTATCTTTTATAAATTTAAGTTATACTGATAATTATATTCATTTTTAAAATCCAATGTATTTATTTTAAATTTAAATAAATGAATAAATAAAACTAAAAGAGATTTGAAAATGAATGATAATTTAGGTTTGATTGTACATAACTAATACTCTTAATTTAATCATCATTAACATTTCTATTTAATTTAATCAGTATAATTGATGTCATTTAATATTGATTACATTGCTTTTATATATGAAGTGTCTGCTGATAATTTAACAATATGTAAAAACATAATATGGTTATTTTGATATTTCTTAAACTATGATTTCAACCGATTGGTTAAGATTTATTCAAACCTACATAATCTTTACTTCATGTCTGAACTTTAGTTTCTTTCTAATAATGTATAATTTTCAAAACAAAATTTAAACTCTATGTATTAACAAAATAAAAAATGATTTCAATTTGATAAATTTTAACTGAACTCCTCTCGTTTTTAATTTTATTGCATTTAGATGAATTATATGTTATAATCCTGAGAGTCTCCACAAGTTAAGGAAGAGTGTTCCATACTTGGAGAACTTGAGTTCAAATTCTGATACGAAATTTATTCTGTGTTTGGAAACGCGTTGCAAAGCTCAAAAATCATGTTTGCCCGAAGCAACAAAGCGGAACTTTTATGTAAACGGAGGTTGCAAATGTGATTTTTCTATCTCTCACCGTGGAACCAAACATGCACTTAGCCTCTGTTGATGTTCAAGCTGACTTGAATATACTATGTATTAAAGGATTTGAACTATATAGGATAACAATGGCAAAGTATATTAGCTGGGCCTCTTTATGTAATGTCCCATTTGGCTTGCAGCAATTGAGTATGAAAATGAAAGGGAAAAGGAATTAGACAAAAAACATGTTTGGCTAAAATTTTCTTATTCCATTTTCATTTACGGGGAATTATATGGTTGATGGAACGAGATTCCATTTCAAAATTGATGGACTCTGGCCCAGTGGAGAGAAATAAAATTTTGTTGGACAAAAATGTGCTTGAATAGTTTAATATTTCTTCTCTATTATTGATAATTTAAAAAATATTGCTAACAAAATAAAAAAATTGTAAAATGAATATTTTAATATTTTATATTATAAGTATTTCTAAAATATTTTTATTAGTTAAAATAAAAAATATCTTAATTTTTTATTAAAAATATTGTGGTCATTTATTTAATTTTTTTATTTATATGTTGTTTTCATTTGAAAAAAAAAGCATAAAAATAGAATAAAATATTTATTCCTTTTCATATTATATTAATTATAATTATGGATCACAACATTTCGTTTTATTAAAATTTATTTTCATTTTATAAAAATTATTCCAATAATAAAACAGACCCTAAATATATATACCTTTTTATTTCTGGCTTCCCATTAGAATTCCATTTGAGTACGTAAACTTGGAATCTTGGTCGAACCCTTTTGCAGATGATCACGAGGTCAAAATACTCTCCGTTTTGCATTTGTCTGGAATGCCATGATACTAATTATTTCAGATTTGGACCATGTCTCTCTTTCTCTACTTTCTTTCTTTTGTTCTTTCTTCTTTTGCACTCATGATTTCGAATTCAGACTTTCACTGACGAAAATATTCGAGTGGTATGCATGCTGAAATTTCCTGTTCATGTTATTATTTTTATAATATTGATTAATAATTTTTTTTGGTGGCACCCTTAATATATTTCTGGTGGATTACTATCTGCTTTAACGAGTTTGTAGTAATTCTTCCCCTTTTTAAGAACAATTCGGTCAAAATTTTCACAATAACAATACTGAGAGATTTTTTTTTTTTTCAGAAAAATTCGAAGGAAGAGAGTTTATCGTTAATTTATGAATGGTACTTTGAATCAATTGTTTTAAATGTGCATATATATATATTTTTTATACTCAGAGTTTTAAAAATATATTTATAATGTTATTTTGTAAATATATAGAAATTATTGTGTTCAGAAGTATCTTAAGTGCTTGCTTTTTTTTTTTCTTAATTTGAGTAAATTAAAAAAGGTAGGTACATTTGCTTTGATCATTTATTTTTTTCATTTTCAGTGAAATAAAAGAAAATTATTAAATTTTGTTAAAATTATACATACTCCCTTTAAAACAAAAAGTTATATTACACTTTAGTTTAATTTTAATTTTTTTTACTAAAATACTTTTGATTAACCTAAATACAATTTTTTTGTTAAATTTAATGAAAAATATATATATTTTTTACTTATGTATATTTAAAAATGTTACTTTTTTATTTTTATTTGTATATATTTTGATATAATATATTTATATATTTAGGTTAATAGAAGGTATTTTAATTAATAAATTTAAAAATAGATTCAAATATATATTTTAAAAATAAATGAGAGTTTTATATAATTTTAATTAAAAATAAAAAATGGTATAATATACTTTAAAGACACAAAAGGTATTGGGATATCAATCAATTTGGTTTGAGGATGTAAAGATAAAAAGAATATAAAAAAATAAGTAAATGAAAATAGTTGAGATAGAAAATAATTTTTTTATCCTCATTTTTAAAAATGTAATTTGATATTTAAAATAATGATTTGACAAATAAAATAATAATTATAAGAGTATATTAGATATTATATAAGTTATATAAATAAAATACATTCACGTAATAACAAACCAAATGAAACCTATGGATTTTATTATTTTTGGTTTCAAGAAAATACACACGTTTTTCAAAAATTTGAAAATAATGAAATGACACTTTTAGTATTTTCAAAAAGAGGCTATTGCAATTTTGGTATACTATCTTGCTCTTTTCTCCTCTTTTTGTTTTCTCCTATTAAACGTTTTTTTTTTGCTTGCCCGTCACTTATTAGTTTTGACTCGAGATAGCAGCTCTTCTATCCAGACCAAGATTAACATAGATTTCTTACATAGTTTACATTGAAAAACAGATTTGGGCACTGTGTAGTAAAACATGTTTTAAGAAAAAAAATTTAATACAATTCTTGTTTGAAGAATCACAAAAATTAAAAACTAACAAAAATGATATAATTTTTTGCTTGGAATATCATATCTGCGCAGCATGCATAGAACGTGTTACACAGTAAATAATCCGAGCGCTCTATATTACCAGGGGGAGGTTTTGCTTTGGTTGTGTATCGTTCATTTCTTATGGTAATGTGAGTGGTTTTTATTTGTGAGGATTGAAAAGTAACTCTAAAGGCACTATTGAATCTAAGCTTGAGATATAACTGAGTTTATCATATTCTGCAAATATTCATTTCTTACTTCTATGTATGAAGAATCCAAAATTTTAATTGGGAAAGACAACTAGAACATTTGAATTAATATCGTAGATTCTGATTATGCTGACGTTGAGCAACTTTACAAGACCAGCTACATGAGAAGGCTGCAGATTGTTGTCTTTTAGTTATAACAGTGAATTTCAAAGGCTTTTTAAGCTTTAGCCTTTAGAATTGTTGTCTCGCATCACAGGGGGGGCCTAAGTTTCTTGGGATGTCAATGCCTTCTTCTGGGCTCGTTGAACTAGTTTGTCACTTTGATGTGTTCGAGGGAGAACCAAAATTGTTTTAAACTTTAGGATAACATTTGAGGCAATTAAGGAAATTGGACTTGTCGCATAATGAATTGTTGCTTGATAAGGAGTTCATTTCAGTGTTGGTTTCATGTGGTTTTCTTTGATTGATTTGAGGCTAAGAGGATGCAAAAGGACTAGCTTATTATTACTGAAACTGAAAATAGTGAAAACATAAAACAAATGCATTTTTAAGAAAAGAAAACAATTTTTAAGAAATAAAACTAGAAAAAAAAATGAAAAATATTTTCTAAAACCAAATGCATCCTAGACCTTTATTCTCTAAATTCATAAAATGTAAATATATAAAATTATAAAAATATACTTATTATTTAATACCCCTTTTTCCCTCATATGCATCTAGCTATTAATTAGAATTCTTATGATACAAGTTCTTTTATCAACAAAACAACCTATAAACAACCAATTCATCTTACAAAGTCCGAGATGCAAAATTATACAAACTAGTACATTTCCTCCATTACTACTTTCCTAAGTCTAGTGCTCCTATCAAAAATCGAATGTTTGAGTGCAATGGTGACAAGATTATCTAAAGAAAATAGGTAGTTTTTCTTTAAATTTTTTATTTCAAATTAGTTACCTTGTATTGGTTACAAAAACAGTATTAAGCTAAGTTAGTTTGACTTTTCTATCTATAAATGTACAGAATGTTTAGAAATAATGCAAGTCTTATCATTTTTTTCTTCCTAGCTTTCTTATTTCTCTCGTTCTCACTCATTTCCTTCTTCCCTTCATTACATGGTATTAGAGCAATACCCATCCACGTCTGCACAACTTCTGTTCAATCAATGACTTCTTCATTAAGAGATAATAGTCAATTCACCAACACAAATAATATCTTTCAGAATGGCAATCCATCTTAGAACCCTTCCAGCCAATATTACATCCATCCTAATGAAAACCCTACTTTAGTTTTGGTCTCTCCGACATTAACAGGCCCTAATTACCACTTATGGGTGCGAGCGATGAAAGTATCTCTACTTTCCAAGAACAAACTTAGGTTTGTTGATGGAATCATCCCTCCACCATCAACCTCAAATTCGTTATTCCCTATCTAGGAGCACTACAATAACTTGGTCTAGGCATGGATTACAAGATTGTTATCACCGATAATAGCCCAAAGCATTCTATGGATTGATCGAGCCTCTGAGATTTAGGACAATCTCAAGGACAAATTTGCTTAAGGAGATGCATTCAGAAATAGCTAAGCTACAAGAAGAGATCCATGGTCTGAAACAAAGGGATCTTGATGTTAGTGAGTATTTTAAGAAATTCAAGATTTTATGGGATGAATACACCAATTTAAGACCCATCAGATCATATACCTGCAAGCCAATGTGTCAATGCGAAGCTAGCAAGCAAGCCAAGAATTACAGAGATGAAGATCATACTATAAGGTTCTTGAAAAGGCTTAACGATCGATTTTCAATGGTCAAATCCCAAATAATGCTAATGGATCCCTTTCCCACAATGAATAAAGTGTTTTCCTTAATTCTACAATAAGAAAAGGAGTTTCATAGAACTTTTGAATCCAGAGTGTTTTAAACTAAGACACCTGTGAATAACAAGAATCCCCAATTTAGCAAGAATCAAGGCAACACTAGCAACAACAATAAGGTCTGCGCATTCTGTGGTAAGCCTCAACACACCGTTGAGACTTGCTACAGAAAACATGGTTTTCCTCCAGGTTATAAGCCAAGATATTCAGATAACATGGTTTCTTTTGATTCAAACAATTCAAACAGTTCGGGCATACTACCCACCCTTTAACTCATGCAAGAATATATTCAAAAAATTACTTTCACTTGTCCAAACATATTCTAACGCTTCTGCTAATTCTATCTTTTCTTCCTCTAATCATTCTATACACCATATTTCAGTGTCACCAGGTATTAGATTGCTAGTTTCTCTAAATGCTCTAGTTCATTGTTTAATTGATTCAAGAGCCACGAATCATATGTGCTCCTTCTTTTCTTTAGTATACTCTTATACTCCCATTAACCCTTTAGCAATCTCATTACCTAATGGTTGTAAAGTTTTTGCAACCTCCTCTAATATAGTTAAACCTCAAATACTCTCATTCTACATAATATTCTATATATTCCTAATTTTACTCTTAACCTCATTTCTGTAAATAAACTTACTTTTCATACTAATTATGTAATACCATACTTCTATGACTCAATTCATGCAATTCCCATGCCTCATCTTATGTTTGTTCTATGGAAACAATATAGTGGCATAGGGAGTTATGAATTAAAATGTATTTCTCTACGGATCAAATTTTTCTTTCGGGGTCCTGTGGGCCATATGAATGTAGCTATCACATTCTCATACTTAAACACATGAATATAGCTCATTTCCATCATCATATTTAGCCTACAACTCGTGGAAAGCAAAAGAACACATAAAATCCATGTTTGCATTTTCGGCACGAATTTCCTCTTTTCTGCCACAAACTTTAGAAAATTATAACTAATTCTAGCAAAATCTAAATCATGTGTTCTTTGCCATTCTGGGGAGCTACATATGTATAATTTATGCTAAAAATATGACCAGACCATGTGACATCACACAAAAGACGTTTGACATTCAAAAATGGACGAAGGTCTGGCTTGCTACTGGTACTGTCACAAGCTTCTGCAGCAAACTTCAAAAATTTTCAATTAATTTCAAAAAAATCCGATGCACATGAATGATACCAATCTTGAAAGCCAAAGATGTTAAATAGAGGGGAAAAATAACTTCATACTAGTCCATGTATGTACAGGCATTGAAAACTAGTCAAATAGTACCCTGGGTCAGTTTGGATGCCTGATGTTGGACAAAAATTTCAAAAATACATATCTCCCTCTCTAGATATCCAAATGAGGTGTTCCAGTTGGCACAAATTACTGGGAGTGTCTAGTTTCTTTCTATAAAATTTTGTAGCAATTGGACATCATTTACTCCTTGAGTGATAGATTTCATTTTTGGACCTGAGTGAATAGTACACCAGACCAAAACCAAAAAATTTCTTAACTTTGAAAATTTATCAAATATTCTATATACCTCCAAAAATTTTATACTTTAGCTTCCTAAAAATCTCTAAATAAACTCTAGATGTATGCCAAATCTCAAATCAAGAAGAGTTCATTTGGGCAAAAAGTAATATAGGTTTCCAATATGGTCAATTTTGATCTATATTAGAGACCAAGTGTGCTCAAATAGTCTTGTTTGGTATTTGACACCTCTTGAGCAAGTTTAAAAGCATAAGTAGAACTTGTATGAATTGCCCAAGTGGTCCCAAACTTCATGCATATAAATTTGGTCATTTCACTTCCATTATTACACTAATCTATCTAGCTATTCAAGAGCTAAACTTGCCGTTCAATACCTAAAACATGCTATCTCATACATTTAGCATTAAATTTCATTCATGCATCACACATTTGGGTATTTATATATGTTCATATGGTTACATAATAATTTCGTCATGAAATTACATCATATGCCATGTATATGGCTAAAAAAAAGGTAAAACTAGGCATATTCATATACTTTGATACCCATCTTCTTCTTTTAAGCTTGTGGCCTTTAATACCTTGCTCAATTGTTTCACCTAGCATGTTAAGACATTGGAGAGGAGGGGATGAGATTCAAAGAATCTCAATAGCTCATCATCCATTCAATCATACATAAAGTATGCAATACAAGTCTTACAAATACATGCATGGGTATATTAACATGTGTAATCATTTAAAAAGCATTCTTGGCCTTTGAAAACATCACATATAACATACATAGGCTTGCTAAGTAAGTGGATTAGTCTCACCTATTTACTTGTGGATCTTGGACTTGTTTCACCCATTTTTTTAAGAGGTTCTTGGACTCAACCTTGCTCTTAGGAGTCAACCTCACTTTTGGGAGACTCTTTACTTTGTCTCAACCAGCTTTAGGGGTTCTTGGCTTTTCCACACTAAAGCAAATCAAAGCAAGCATATAAGACATTATTTTAGAAACATAATGCATCATCATGATACCATGGCGTATAAAATCATGCTAAAATACTTTTTATGGCTTAAAACATACACACATACATTCAAGACAATGTAAGCACACATCTATGCATGAAAGAAGGTGGAGAGAGCTACCTTGCTTGCATTTGTATATTTTTTTCTTAAATCTTGAATCCTCTCCCTTGACCTCACACACCTAAAAAGGTGGAGATCATTTCTCTTGGCCTAGACACATCATATGAAAACTAATTATACTCTTGAAGCAAAGTCTAAGGCCACACAATTACTAGAAAGGCTAGATGACTCATAAAGCTCTTTTATGGTTCCATAATGCACTTAATGAAGCAACTTTAAGAAAACATCATTTTTGCTTCATTCTATCTATTCATTCACGATTCTTGACTCTATTTAAATCTCTTGGAGTTATCACATAATTAATTCTAGGAGCATAGCTAGGTGTTACTTCCTTACACCATAATATGAAACACATAAGGCTATTTTACTTTCTATGACTTCTAAACTTCTTTAAAGGCTTCCTCTCATACTCTCCCATCATACATGATACAAAACTAAGCTTGGAAGGAATTAACACACTCCCTAGGTGCATGAACTCTCATTGACCGAAGCTATGGTTTCATAAGACACCAATGGAGTTTCTTTGCTTCCTTTGATGGAAGAATCATATAGGAAGTTCTCTTGATGTCTTAGAAACTCATATGAATTTTTAAACATCATAAAATATGGTTAAGGTTCATGATTGAGCTTAAGGTGCAATCAAAACCCTAACTTTTATATTTTGCAAAATCATGGTTTTTACTTAGATTTCTTTGTATATTTTTACTCTCCTTCCTCAAATTAATGGAATTCACCCTTAGTTCTCCTCAAAATTCTAGCTCTCTTACATCTACATATATGGGGCGAAATAGGGAGAAGAAGGGAGAGGAAGTATCTACTATGGAATGAGAGATTTACCTTGTTTTTCCTTATTTTCTCACTTGATTCTCACTTTCTTTAGCTTCCTCTCTTCAAATATGAATTTTTCCCTTTTGGTTTGACCCTAAAATAGCACCAAAAACTCTAAGAAAGCCATAGGGAGAAAGGGGAGAAGAAGGAGAAGAGATTTTCTAAAGAAAAGATTAGGAAATTCTAACAATTCTTACCTTTTTCTTGAAAATTTTCCTTCTCCCTTGCCTTAGTCTTGTACACCTCTTTCCTTTGAGCTTTCTCTGATTTTTGGGCAGAGTTTGGTTGATCTGAATGAGGGGTGCAAAAGAACGCTTCATATATATATATATATATATATATATATATAGGTTTAAGAAGGACTTTTTCAAAAATTCCTATCTTGTCCTTTGTTCATGGTAGTTTCGTTTCTAACTCATTTTAGCTCCTTTTTTAGACTCGTCTTTTTCATTATAAATTTTAGGTTCCCAATTTAGTAAAATCCCTTTGGAATCACTCGAATCGGAGCTAAAAACTTCTCGAACAAATCCGTTAAAGTTTAGGTACACTGATATTGGAAAACGTCTACTGGATAGGCTTTAGTTGTCCCGAGGCTTCTCATAATTTGTAGGGCCTCTGAGAACTTCAGAAAATTTAAAACTTTCATTTAAAAAACCCTCCATACTCAATTATAGACCACACAAGTTTAACATATTTTACAAGAAGACTTTGTACTTGCTAGCAGAAACCCTGTCAACAAGGTCTTGAAAATTGCACTACAGATTGCAGGATCTTATCGACAAGATCTTCAACCCAGGTGATGAGATATTATTTCAACCCTTAAATTAACTTGGTCCGCTGTCATACTTCATGCTCAATATACATTCTAATGGTCGCATAACATAATCTTTCATTTTCAAATAATCGGATATTACAAATTGTGTAACCATTCTCACTAAATCTTCTTGTATCATCTAGCAACTAAACCCTTGGAGGATGATTGGGTTAGCTGAGGCATATGAAGGACTATACATATTGGAGCATGCAAGTCAACCAACTACCATTGCAGCTCAAATTTATTCTTCTCACCAACCAAACCTCTCTTTTGCTTTTAACTTTTGGCATTACAGACTAGGTCATATTTCCCAAACAACTTTGTGTTCACTCCATAGTCAATTTCATTTTATTCTATTTAATAATAATTCATCTCCTTGTGATGTATGTCATTATGCAAAATAGAAGAAATTGTCTTTCCCTACCAGTAACAGTGTTAGTAATAAGATCCTTTCCTTAATAGACATAGATATATGATTCCTTATTCTATTGCCTCTGCACTTGGTCATAAATATTTTTTGACCATAGTTAATGAATTTTCAAGATACACTTGGGTTACTTTAATGAAATATAAATCTGAAACTTAACAATTAGTTTAAAATTTTGGTGCTTATGCTGAAACCCAGTTTTATACTCAAATTCAAATCATTAGATCAAATAATGGTTTGAGTTGTCTATGAATGATTTTTATGCTTCTAAAGACATTCTTCATCAAACATCTTGGAAAGAAACTCCCTAACAAAACGATATAGTTAAAAGAAAAAATCAGCACATTCTTAATATAGTTAGAGCCTTACTATTTCAATTAAACTTGCCAAAATTATACTAGTCTTATGTTGTTTTACATGCTATTTATCTCATTAATAGATTACCTTCACCTGTCATTGACAATAAGAATCCTTTCTTTCTTCTTTTTAACAAGAATCCTAACTTTTCTGATCTTCGAGTTTTTGGCTTATTATGTTTTACTTCTACTTTATTTGTTACTAGAACTAAATTTGATTCTCAGGTAACTAAATGTGTTTTTCTTCATTTTCCATTAACTACAAAAGGCCACATTCTTCTAGTTTTGCATAATCATAACATCTTTGTTTCCCACAATGTTATTTCTATGAGCATGTTTTTCTCTATCAACAAATTTCTTCTTTAATTCCTACTCACCCCAGGATATACCACCCTTGGATTTTTCCCTTATTTCTTTTTTTATTGATCTCTCTTCCCCTACTAATTCTTTTACATCTCCTACTTATTGTATTATCTTTGCTGATTTACCTTCACATGATGATCCTCACACCACAAGCCTAGTTATAGAGTTATACACAGACCCCTCGCTCAACCTTTCTTGAAAAAGCACTAGACAATATACTGTATCCAAGTACTTGCTTGATTATTACTATCTTTTTAATGCCTTAACTTCATCAACATTAGTCTCCAAAGGTAGTACTCCTCATTCCCTATCTCATGTTCTCTCTTATGATCATTTGTTTCCTAACCATGGTAATTTCAGTTTGTCTATCTCTATTATTACTGAACCTAAAACATATGCCCAAGCTATTACACATGAAGAATGAAGGAATGCCATGAAAGCTGAAATCGAGGCATTGGAACAAAACCAGACCTGGACCTTGACCACTTTGCCTAAAGGAAAACATCTCATTAGCTGTAAATGGGTCTATAAAGTCAAGTATAAGTCAAATGGCTCCATTAAACAATATAAAGCCTGCTTAATAGCCAAAGGCTATACACAAACTAAAGGTATTGACTATTTTGACACCTTCTCGCCTATGGCCAAGATGACTGCTATTTGGGTTCTTTTAGCTCTAGCCAAAGGCTATACATTAGTTGGAATCTCTGTAAAAAAGTTTACATGGTGCTTCCATAAGGTTTTTCATCTGGTGCTACTAATCTAATTTGCAAGTTACAAAAGTCTTGTTATAGTCCAAAACAGGCTAGTAGGCAATGGTTTCAAAAGTTATCTTATGCTTTCACTCATTTTGGATATTAATAATCCACAGTTGATTACTCACTCTTTGTTTGATCTCATGAATCCTCATTTATAGCTTTACTAGTTTATGTGTGGATGATATAATTCTTGGTAGTAATGATTTAATAGAAATTCAATGGATTAAGACTTACTTAGCTTATACTTTCAAAATCAAAGATTTTGACCAATTGAAGTTTTTTCCTTAAGCTTGAAGTGGCTTACAGTAAAGAGAGTATTTCATTATACCAGTGAAAATTTGCTTTGGAACTCTTCTTAGACATTGGTTTTCTTAGCTTTAAACCAACAAATACTTCAATGGACAAAAGTTTGAAATTGTCCAAAGATAGTGGCATGCCCTTAAATGATTCTTCCTCATATCATTGTCTGATTGGTTGCCTTCTCTATCTCACAACTACCAGGCCTAATATTTCTTTTACTGTATAGCAACTTAGCCAATTCATGTTTGCACCAACTAACTCTCATTTACAGGCAGCCCATAGGGCACTCAGATATATAAAATGTTCTCCTGCAAACAGTCTATACTTCCCTGCCTCATTAGATTTCTAATTCAAAGCTTTTAGCAACTCTGTTTGGGCTGGATGCATTGATTCTAGGCAATCTGTCACTGGTTTCTGTTGAAGATTGTGCCATATGCCAATCATTATATTGCGAACATTGTTTTTATTAAGAAATAAGAGTTTTCTTTTATTACATTATTATTTGCATGTTTATATATAATAATATCCATGGATAAATTATTTTTTTGGATTATCCAAAATGTCCCTAGTCAATCATTTTTGTGGGAACAACGATAAATTAAGACTAGTATGATTTTGATTGATTAAGTGTTAATCATGTATGATGATATGAATCAAAATTATAGGCGTGTGTTAGAGAACAAAACGCTGGATAGACCCGTCATAAGATAAGTTACATGGATTAGGTCATAAGTTTATCTAATATATAACCGTATTATTGATCCCTTAAACGTGAAATCACCATAGATTCCTACATGAATGACACTATACTTTGGCATAATCTAATATCACCTTTAACCGGGTAATTATAAAAGCTATGATCGGGTATAGTGGAATCTATGCAGAGGAAGATTGGTCAAGATGGAATTTATCCCTCTGATTAATAGAGAGATATTTCTAGGCCCCTTGATGAGTGTGACTGAGAAATGTATGGCCATGCTTAGATGGAAAGGGTTTCATCTTATATCAGTCTGCTCGGCAATCGAGAAAGTTACGATCAAGCAAGTTGAGGATGACATTTCCATGCCTCATACTCGATCTAAATGTCGTGTGACAAAAGGGGTATGATAGGATTGTAAGATAGGTTGCATAGGATCACCGATCCCGTATGATTTGGGTAGTCACAATATCTTGCTAGAGGTCGCTTGTGACTTGTGGGTCAAACAGTGTAGTTGGCCCACTGCCAACATCATATGGGCTTGTAGGGTTGCACATAAGAACGGATCAACTCGAGCTAAAATGCCCACATTTATTGAATCAGAAATGTGTTTAGATTCAATGAATTTAATTTTTAAATCTAGAATGGAGGAATTATTTACATATATAAATAATTAAATTCGAAATATATATATTATATTATATATATTATTTGATAATATATATATATATATATGTATATATATATGAATTAGTTTAAATTTGATTCTATTATATAGATTTAAATTTAAACTAATCAGATAATATAAATAATTAAATTTGAAATATATTATATATACATATATATATATATTTTGATATTATATATATATATTTTGATATTATATATATATATATATATATTAGTTTAAATTTGATTCTATTAAATAGATTTAAATTTAAACTAATTAGATAATTTAAATTTAAATTAGGCTCTAGATATTGTTAGTTTAAATTTAAACTATAGGATAGATTTGAATTTAAACTAATAAATATATTTAATGATATGTTTAATTAATTTTGATTAATTAAATATATCTAAAACCCTAATATATAAAATTAGAAAAATTTGATTAGGGTTTCCATATATCAAAAAGTAATTCTAGAGCTGCATCTAAAAACCTTAGAGAGAGGGACAGTGTACGGACGTTGTATAGAACTGTACAGAAGTCGTATGGACAGGTGCTAGTACACCGTTCGAATTGCTGAACCCCATTCGTGTGGATACCAGTAGAGGGAGCTGATTTGCGGTAAGTTTCTGTGATCCAAACGAAGAGTAAATAGCAAACTCAATCGACAAAAAAGGGTAACTTTCTAAACCTATTCGATTTAAGCGATTGTGACGGATCTTTGGTGGGAATCGAGATAAAAAATTTTAAATGTTTCCGCTGTGCCTCCCATGATTCCCAACAGTTTCTATGTCTTCTTGGACCGTGCCTTAGTCTTTTAGAAGTCTAAAAAGTAGTCAATCATTTCCATGTCTTCCTCTGAAGTTGAATACTAAGCCTCGGCTTCCACCACTTGTGAAATGCAATGAATTTTGTATCTTCTTCGAGACCTTCATAACTCATATCCAAAACCAGCCTTATTATATTGTGATAATTATTCTGCTCTGTAAATAACACCCAATCCCATCTTCCATGAAAAAACTAAGCACATATAGCTTGATTGCCACATAGTTCGTGAGAAAGCACAAGAAAGCATCATTCATCTTATGCCTTTTCGTACTTAAGACCAACTTGCTAGCATTTATACAAAGTCACTTGCCCCTGCTCCTTCCTACTCATTAATGTCCAAGCTAGGCATGCTCAATATTCATACTTCAGCTTGTGAGGGGGTGACAATATTATCTAAAGAAAATAGATAATTTTTCTTTAAGTTAAGTACCTTGTGTTGGTTATAGAAACAGTATTAAGTTGAGTTAGTTTGACTTTTTTTATCTATAAATGTATGGACTGTTAAAAAATAATGCAAGTTTTATCAACTTTTTCTTCCTAGCTTTCTTCGCTCTCTCATTCTCACTCATTTCCTTCTTCCCTTCGTTACAAATGGGGTCCTTTGGGGGTTGCATGGGCACTGTGAATATGTTGCCTAAAGCTTTCATTCTTCATTGTAAAAACTTCCATATGATGATGCCTCATGCTAATCTAAAACACGAAAGAGAAAGATTAAAAATAGAAAAAGACGGATGCGTGCTCTTGCCACATCAGCTCCACACATTTTCCAACTGGGTCCTTCCGTTTTTCGAGCGAAAAGTTGAAACCAGATTTAAAAATATTAAATCTTGCCTCACACGTGTCCTAGTGCTGGACACGTGTTGCCCATCCACGCATCGCTCTCTTGCTTTAGCTATTAATAGGACACGTGTCCAGCTCAGTGGAAAAATTATTTAAACCATAAAAATAACTATTGGTACACGTAAGGACTAAAAGTAGGTGTGCGAAAATAGCTTTTTGGGGATCTTTCGGTGTAACAGAAGTCAAGCAGCTTTCATATGAATAATTAATTGAGTATTAATTTAATTAAAAGAGGAACCAACATGTCTAATTCAGTAATATCCCTTTTCCCATTAAAGTAGGTTTCGATAATGCAAGGGGCGGCTGCGTGGGCGATTTAAGATCATTTTAGGGGTTTTTCATTTGATAAATTATTTTTTTTAATTTATGATTTTTAAACCCTTTATCTTTTAAAGAAAAGTAGAATCTTAATATAATTTGAGAATCTAAAAATCCAAAATTAAATATTCTTAAATTTGAATCATGAATAATTTGTATTTTTCAAATAAAAATAAATTTTTAAATATTTTAAGAAACATAAAATTAGTAATTAAGTATTTAAAATTTATTAATATTTATTTGTTACATTAAAATTTTAATATATAATATTTAAAAAATATATATTTAATTATTACTGGTTCAACCATGGTTGAACTATTGAACTGTGAACCAATACCTTTATCGGTTTGATAACCGGTCCAATTTTAAAAATATTGATAAAAACTTCTATGCCTTGAATTACAAAAAGCTTCTTAATCTCAAATTCAAGAAGTCATCCTTAGGTTCCTTGTCTGGTTATTTGGGATGGAAGGAAGTTTATTTTCAAAATGCTAAAAATTGATTCCATTAATGTTCCCACCGAGACCAAAATTTGAAATTGTGGATTACACATTCAAATGGCCTTGTTGATAGAAGAACTTGTCATTGTAAAAGTTTTGAAGATGAAGGTGACGAAAATAGGAACATTAAATATGAGATGGATATTTTAGTGATTGTACATGGTTAAATTTTTTAAGTTTAAATAACAAAAGTTTATCGTAATGAGACTGATAAATTACAAGATTGATTGCAATTTGTATTTAAATTAGAAATAACATTATAATCGAAGGTAAAAATTAAGGTGAATAAATACAACAATTTATCGAAAATAAAATAAAATAAAATAATAATTCAATCTGGACATAATTGGTAGCAAAATCAAAATTTTAGTTAAGGACGACCTTCATATAAATTTAAAAAAATACTGTTTTGTGAATAATTATTTATATTGTTTACTTAATAGGCACACGAATTTATTTATTTATTTTTGATAAATAAGCACGCGTAATTATTATTAATAAAAAAATAATTATAGCAATGCATCGTCCGCTTAAATGCATTATAAAAATATATCCTAATTCCAATTTTTATTCAGTTGATGTGGTTACACAATTTGAGACAAATCTGGATTCCTAGCTTAATTTTTTGGGCTTCCATTTAGGCCCGATATGAGTTGTGAGACTTCGGATGGATTTGGGAACCTAGGAGAGAGGAATCTAAAGTATAACGTAGACAATCCAAAACTGTTTGGCTTATGTATACCGTATAGTTGTGAATTTGTGACTTGCGACCCGAAATATATATTTCGCCTCGTTCGTTTTAATCTGTCTCTCTCTCCCGCCATCATTCTGCTATAAACCCTAAACCTCGAGTACCAGTACCGGTATCGATTTAAAGTACTGTTTCGTCTCTAATTCCTGCAAATAAAAATCATCGAGTAAACGATGGACGACGCTACATTGATGGACTCGATGGACTTGAAGGTGAGAGAGCTATTGAAGGAGGTGCAGCTAGACTATTCTCCTCAATTTACTAAGCTCGTTGATGACACGGTATCCGCCATCAAAGCATCCATTGACAAAATCCCCGAAGATTTTAAGGTTATTCGTTTATCTTTCTCTTTGAGTATTTGGGTCTATCTTAGTGCGTTTTATAGATATCTGTATTTTCAGTCTTAACTAAGGAGATTGTTAAAATTGTTGTGTTCTTATTATGTCTTTCAATTTGTATACTGTTTACGAATAATTGATATATTACCAAGGAAAAGGAAGCAACTGTTGCAACTTCGATTTTTCGAGAATGCAATGCTGACTGAACTTACTGTTCGAAATTGTTAACAATTTTGTAGGTAACGGCCGATATAGCTCCAAATTTTGTAAGGGACATTGGTGCGGATAAAGTGGAGTTCAAGTTTAAGAAGCCAACGTCTATTAAAATTGGGGGCAGTTATTCCACGCAAACTCTTGCAAAGCCTGAAGTAAATGTCGATCTTATTATTAGGTTGCCAAAGGTACTCACATGATCAATGTGGTTCAACCCTCTAATCTGGCATTAAACAAAAGGAATTTAAGAAAACTCGTTGGCCGTGCAGCATGCTTTGTGAATCGTTATTCAGTTGTAGAGTTTGCAAGAATGCTATATTGGGTTATCTCGACTCTAAAAGCCAGCATTCCTGAAAACCCAATGTCTTCCCGGAGAATTTAATATATTAATGTTGATTCATCCATGTCAACTGCAAATTTTGAATTATTTTTGTTGAATTAAAATGTTTAAAGTGATAGTCTCACAAAAGATGTGATTTATTCATATAATACAAGCGCATAGCTTATGAACACTTGTACAGAACCATGAGGACGGTAGCTTCTTTCTTATTTTCTGATTTGGTAACTTATTTGGATTACATGAGAAGGTATGAAACAAAACATGATGTGGAGGCATGGAATAGAATAGAATAGAATATCCAGTCTCCACTCTAATAGATGTTTGTCAGTAATCTGCTTGATGTTTGTCTTTGTCAGTAATCTGCCTGATGTCATGTTGTCTTTCTGTCACTTCGGCTTATAGATTCACAGTTAATATCTTGAATACGAAATTCATGGCTATTTTGAGCATCATTATCTGTTTTTGTGCTTTTCTCAAAATTTGGTAGCTACCTATCTGTATGATTTGTTATTTTCTCTAATTTCTTTCCTTTTCATAGTGTTTTTATGCTGTTGGGGGGAAGAGATGGTAATTTCTTGAGGTTGATTACATAGTCTAGCTGGCTTTTTTTTTTTTTGATTTAGATCTCTGAAGTGCAGGATATGCTGTAGGAAGTATAGTTGTACACATATCAATAAAATAATTCAACAAATTTAAAATTTCAATTAAAACAAATTTAATCTCAATGAGAGAGTGAGAAAGAGAGAGTGCAAGAGAGAATACTTTCTAACTATTTTCCCTATCTTCTCAGGAGAGTTTCCATGAGAAAGATTATCTAAATTATAGATACCATGCCAAGAGATGCCTGTATCTTTGCTTGGTGAAGAAGTACTTGGATACTTCTGCATCTTTTGATGAGATTGAATGGTCTACACTACAAAATGAAGCCCGAAAACCTATACTAATTGTTCATCCAGGTTTGTTCTCCATTGTAGCATTTTAATGTTATTGCCTTTTCTTTTAGAACAACATTGACTTGACTGATAAAGAATAAAGATAGGGTTGGTTTTCTGTTGCTTGCTATTTTTTAATATACGATTATTGTGTTAATAAAGAAAATGGTGTTGCAGTTGCAAAGTTTGCTGGAGTTCCTGGTGTTCTTATAAGAATTATTCCATCAGCAATGTCTTTATTTAGCATATCAAAGTTGAACCTGAACTGTAATAACATTCATACTTCTAATCAAGGTTTGTGCCTTCAGTACTAACATTTTTCTGTTCCTTTGATCTTGTTGCCTATTCTTTTGATTAATTTATTCATCTTTAACTGTTAATACTCAGAAGGGACCGCTCTTGAGGCTACACCAAAGTACAATAGTAGTATTTTGGAAGACATGTTTTTAGAGGATACAGAATTTATTGATAAAAGTTTTTTTGGATGGAAGGAACTAAGAGAGGCTTCAACTTTGCTTAAGGTTTGATATCTGAAAATCTTTTCTATTAAGTATACATTTGGTGTGTGTGTGTGTATATAACTTTGCTTAAGGTTTGATATCTGAAAATCTTTTCTATTAAGTATACATTTGGTGTGTGTGTATGTATATATATACACACACACAGACACCCCCAAGTTGAGACATAATAAATTGCTTATTTTCATTGGTTAGGTTTGGGCTCAGCAGAGAAGTTCAATATATGTTTATGATTGCCTAAATGGATTTTTAATCTCAGTCATTCTGGCATACCTTTTGACAAGGCAACAAATTAACAAGTCGATGAAGGCAATCCAAATAATTCGTGTTACCATGAACTTCATTGGTATGAATATAGACTCTCTCCTTTAGCAGTTCAGAGATTTTTGTTTACTCCTCTACTCGTTATGTTAGAGTACTATAACTGATCTATGAAAGTCAAGATGAGCATAAAAAGAAATTTGTCTTTTGGCAAAATTAGTGAGTTCTAGTAATTTGTAATGATAACTCCCCATGGTAGTATGGTGCCTTTGATTGTGATAATATTGTAATAATCAGTATAATTTACCGTGCAGATGATACATACTCCTTGGTTTTTCACAAAATGCTAAGAAAAATAATTGTTGAGTGCTCCCTTTATACCTGATTTGTAATTGAAGCCGACACTTCCTTTTTCTTATCCTCCCAAAGAATTGGGAAAACTTGTTTTTGGTGCCATATATATTCTTTGCCACTCAACATGATGAATTTTTATACATAGTTCCACTGTGACAATTTGTTATAGTTATTATGTTGATGATGAAAGTAGCATGAATTTTGCAGGGTTTAGCCTGGTAAGTTCTCCTAGTTGGTTAAATTTCAAAGTAGACAGTTTGGGGTTATGGGTTTGAGAGCCATGTTGTGTGTATATATATATATATATATATATATTTTACTATCAATAGATATTGGTTTTTGCAGCCACTTCAGAGTTTTGGAGCCGTGGCCTTTACTTTCCTCAGGAAGGCCAGAGTAATATTGCAAAAGAGGTGCATATTCCCATTAATCTTTTTTTTTTAAAGTGATTTGCTTTTAAATGTTTAAGTGTATACTTCTTGAAAAACTATTTTGGATATCATTTTCATTCATGTTTCCTTAGTTATTTGTTTTGACATTTTTTGCTTTTAGTTCATTGAAATGGTGAAAACTTTGACATAAATAAGATATATTTGATAATGCAATATTAAGCTCATGAAATTCAACGGCAGGTAGATATGTTATATGATTATACTTTAATCTAGTACACAATGGTTTGATCTTTACTCGGTGGGATTTTGAAAATGCTGCCAATAATAGCAATGGATTTTTTTTAATATATAAACTTCTTATTTTTGCGTACTTCATTGTCCATTCCACAAAATTTTGCAATATTACTCACAATTTGTTGTGTTCATAATTGCCATATGCAGGAAAGGATTCAATTTAAAAAATCATTTCCAGTTGTCATATGCAATCCATCTGGAAAGTTCAATTTGGCTTTCCGGATGTCTCGGATTGGTTTTACTCAGGTACTTTATGCCTGGAATGGAAACCAACTTGAGTTCTTTACATTCTGCCATTTGTGAAACCCACTGCACTCATCTCGATTTTATTATTGTTCTTTTTTATATTTATATCCAGCTTCAAGATGAGGCTGCTTTGACACTTAAATGCCTGGAGAAGTGTAGAGATGGTGGATTTGAGGAAATTTTTATGACCAAGATTGACTATGCTGCTAAATATGACTACCACATAAGGTAATATTGTTTCATTTTGTAATTTTATATTGATCTGGTGAAAGACATTGCCTTTTGGATATTAGTATAAAAACGGCATATATTTTCTCTATATTTTGACTTGGAATTTTAATCATGCTTTAATTACGGTGATGTTTGTGCAATCTTATGTTCTTTATTCATATTATATGCTTTGGTACCTGTACTCTAACTAGTGTTAGATTTTGCAGCAAACAAAATTTTGAAAGGATTCAATATAAAATAGAAAGGAAAAATAAATTAGTCTTAGATGTTATATTTCAATTCGAAGTAGTATAAATCAGATATTATTTGCTAGTAATGTTTAATTTATGAGGTTATGACTGCATGCATGGCATATATTCTGTTTCTGTTAATAATTTTATAAATTGGTGCTGAAGGGTTTTTATGAAGACTATATCGTGTAATTTCCGGAGCTTTGGTTTGTGTCAGGGATGGATTGGATTTTTTCAATTTTACTTCATTTCACCTTTATGTATCTCCATTTGTTATATTATTATGAGTGGTCGTCTTTTGTACTGGTTCTATAATTATATGGAATTAAGTTCTTTTGTTTCTAATTATGTGTTAATATAAAATTATTTTCATGTAAACTATTGGACTTTGATAAATTAAAATGCAGTCGTGCACTACAGCCCTTCCGTGAATTGATAGTTGGTTGTTTCTTGAATCATTTTCTTGATGAATTGCCTGGAGTTATTAAAGCTCATTTATGTCTTTTTTGTGTTTACTATTATAGAATAAATTTGAAGGGAAAGAAGGAGGTATATGCATTGGGCTTTTGTTCGGACAATGAGTGTTGGAGATTGTATGAGGAGAAAGTACACAGTATTCTAACTAAAGGGTTGAATGATAGAGCAAAGTTCATTCGTGTTACTTGGAGAAATACACAGTCCCAATGGAGTGTAGATGATGTATGGAATCAATCATCAACCTTTAATATCTCATCTAACCTATGCTTCATGGCTTGAGTCTCCATTCTAATTTTTTATCCACTACTCCAGGGTTTGTCTGCACTTGATAAAGAACCATTATTTATAGGAATTTCAGTGAGCACTTTGGAGAAAGCATTTAGGATGGTTGATATCGGCCCAAATGCTGAAAATAAAGAAGAGGTATATCATGTTTTCACTGACACCCGTGCCCTTGTCCTTTTATTTTTTTTTTAACAAAATTGTGTTTGATGCAATACAGCCTATACTCATGATTTGAAACAGGCTCTAGAATTTCAGAAGTTTTGGGGGGAAAAAGCAGAGCTTAGGAGATTTAAAGATGGTAGAATTGCAGAAAGCACAGGTAAATTATCTTCCGGGCTAAAGATTGATTTTGTTGATTCAGTACGACTACCATAGCTTTCTTGGAAAATATCAAGTATCATTGGTGATTTACATGATGCATTTCTTTTGTTTTTTTTTTTGGGGGGGGTCAATGTCTTAGTTTGGGAAAGTGAGCAGTGGACAAGACATCTGATTTTAAAAAGAATAGCTGAGCATGTACTTAGTCGACATCTCTCTCTGTTGAAAGAAAATATTGTAGTTGCAGTGGATCAACTTGATTTCGCTTTGCTACATGGAGCTGGAGGTAACAGTCTTTATTAAAATATTATTTTTGTCTTGTACAGTTAACTTATTGACACCTGCAAAGTTTTGATGTTAAACATTTTACAGATCCTATATCATATTCTGGGAGTTTGCTTGGGGCACTTGATGTCTTATCAAAGCGCTTGCGTCTTGTTCCAAACATCCCTTTGAAGGTGTCTAGTGTACAGCCTTTGGATTCTGGTATTTTCCCCACCTGGAAAACATATTATTCAATCAAAGATACATATATATATATATATAAATAGATATAGATATTTAAAGGTTTTCTTGAACTATTTTGTAAAGGCATCTTTGTGTCAATGCTTGGGTGTGTGTGTTGTTGAGTAAAAAAATAAAAATATTCTGACCTAAGAATGAGGGTGTTTATGTTATATATATTGAAGTTATTTTGTAATTCCAGGTTGAAACTTTGAGCCAAATCAGTGCTCTGTACTTATTATTGTTTACAGCTTTCAGGTTTACATCAGTCTTCCCTCCTGAACCTCACCTTTTGGCCAATGAAAAAATTGAGTCTCTTAAACTAAATAAGTCCATTCCATCATGCATTCAGCCACTGGAAGTTATGATTCAGGTATGGCGTCATGGACCAGTCATGCATTATGACATGATTTTGTGCAGTAAATTTATGAAGGACTCTTGCTTGCTCTTACAGCTGGAAGGTTCTGGAAACTGGCCAATCGATGAAAGTGCAATTGAAAAAACAAAATCTGCTTTCCTTCTTCAGATCGGAGAGAGGTGGGTCAGGGTTAGATTCTTTATTCATTATAGGGTTTTATTATTTATTTCTTTATTTTTTTTTTAAACTTTACTCTGGTGATGCTATGATAACAGTCTTCAAAAAGTTTGGGGAATGACATGTATTGCAACTGAGGATGATGTGGATGTATTAATGTCTGGATATGCATTCCGTCTTAAAATTTTGCATGAGAGGGGCCTCAGTTTGCTCAGCAAGGAAAGTATGGACTTTCACTTTTAATCTGATTGAGTACTTAATTAAAATTTCCACTTGTTGGTTTTACATACCAAACCACTTTAACTTCCAGGCGAGAAGGGTCAAGCAAAGCGTGTTTCTTCTACAGACAAGAAATTATTCATCCGTAGTCAGCATGCTAGCATGATTAATGGATTACAAAGCCGTTACCCAATATATGGACCAGTAGCTAGGTGAATATTTGAGAACGTGTATTTTAAGCAATTTTCAATTTTTGTCTGTAACTTACATGGGCTATTCATATATATATGTGAAGACTTGCAAAACGATGGGCTGCTTCACATCTATTTTCAGCTTGCTTGGTAGAGGAAGCAGTTGAGCTTTTGGTTGCATATCTCTTTCTTAATCCTCTGCCATTTAATATTCCTTCCTCACGGATCACTGGATTTTTAAGGTGAAGTTCCAAATTCTTTCTGTCTGTAATCAGCAATCGTGTTTGTGAGAATAGATGTAACAATAGCTTGAACAGTAATTTTCTGAATGCTGCAAAGACTTTTGAATATAATTTGGTTCTATATGTGGCTATGTTCTACCATATAATAGAATAGGTACATTGTGGTTTGGAACTATTTGTTAGTCCTAATTCCATCTATGCTTATTGATTGATTAACAGGTTCCTGCGGTTACTCTCACAGTATGACTGGACTTTCTCTTCATTGGTTGTTGACATAAATAATGACTTAAGTCAAAGTGATGAGAAAGAAATAAGTGTAAGTTGTGTGTATGTGTGTAAATGATTGTGTTAGAACTTATTGATTATGTTGGTCTTTATTAATTTCATTCTCTGCTTGATAATAACTGTATCAAATTTTTAGGATAACTTCTTGTTAAGGCGAAAGGGTCAGGGAGAGAATGGACAAAGGCCAGCTATGTATATAGCGACAGTTTATGATAAAGTATCTGAGGCTTGGACTGGATTATCACCAAGTGCATTGGTTAGTTTTTCTTTAAACTGGATATAATTTCTGGAAACTTAAGTCAAAATGAAATATTTTATTGTTCTTCAACTCGCTACTTCAGCAGGCCTGATTTTGGTTGGTTGGCCGTCCCTTCTTGAAAAGTTTGTTGTTTACAATGTCTGTCTGTCTTCTGTTTGATAGTGCACTAAATGCTAGGAGTAGTTTTTCTACAATTATAATATGGCTTAGGAGTTGGATTGTTGTTAAGTTACGATACATTGCCATTGAGAACATTCTTTGATGTCTTCAATAATTGGGCTCTGATAATCATTGCATGTGCATACCATATACGGGATTTTTCAGAAGTTATACTATCTTAAATTCACTTAATATGAGGAATGCATATTGCTGAAAAATTTTGAGCCATTCCTCCATTTTCACATTGTTAATTCCAGTTTTTTTTTTTATGCGGCCCTCCTCATGTGCATATAGGATAATAAGGTGGTGTTGATTGCATTTCATATGACCCTAAACTTTTTTATTCAACAGGAACTTAAACGGCTGGTGGCTTATGCCCGTAGTAGTGCAAACTTGTTGACAAAACTTATATTTCAGGATCAGATTGGTCCATACAGATGGGAGGCGAGTCTATGGCACATCTTAAGTACTTTATTCATTTCAACATTTGATTTTAGAAAAGATGTTCTTTCAGAGAATGATAAGAAATTTCAATTCTTGCTGCAGTGCCTTTTACGAACTCCTTTGAACAATTATGATGCCGTAATTCTTCTCCACAGAGACAAACTCCCTTATCCCCAAAGACTTCTCTTCCCGTCAGAAGTTGATCATGGTATGGTTCTTACTTCTTAGTAGGTGGTAGTTTACATGACTGCACAGTGGTTATTTAAGGGTGTGAGAGATATAACTAATTGGTAGAACTAGTTGCCATTACTTATAACAAGCAATTATACAATTTTCATTCGCCATAACAGTTGTGTTTGTGTTTGTTATGGGGATCAATTATGAAGACATTATATAAAAGGTTCCAGATCAACGAGAAAATTGATAGATGAGAAGCCATTTCAATAATCTTATGGTCCCATATCTTTTTTAATAGTTTATAGACAAAGCAATTAGTATAATGAAATATAAAGACTAAGCAGCTTTATAAGACTAAATTCATTTACTTCTCACTGCTTGAAAATTATCTTTGTTTCTTGAAACTAATCTTAAATAGCTTTATCAATTGCAATTATTCGTATATTTGCAAATGGGTCTTTCATCCTCACTTGGAATATTTTCTTTCCTATTTTGGCATTTTTTAATATCTGCATATAATACCTCCTTTCATTATTATACATCTTACTCATTGTTATGGGTTTCTTCCATTCTTATTTATTTAAATGTTATTAGAGGTGGTTGCCCATGTGGCCGACCTCACCTGGTAGGAAAAGCCTTTATTGTTGTTGTTGTTGTTGTAGAGGTGGTTGCATTTTTTATCAATGGTTTTCTGGAAAATTATATTATTGTTATTGTAACATTTTGGTAAATTTAAAAGTATATTCTTTATTTGTATACCATAATTCTTTTTATGCAAAGTTTGATAGTGTTCAGTTAACTATTTAAAATATTTTAACTGTGTGGATTATAAACTTTTTTAGGTGCTGGAACTTTTTCACTTAAGGTTATTTTTATTCTAAAACTAAAATATATTGCTTATTATGCATGTGCACTAATGTTCAAAGATTTCTTAAAAACCTATTAAGTAATAAAAAAATGCATATTCTCATTTCCTTTGGAATTATAGTCAGGTAAACCAAATCATATGAAACATATAATTATGGTATAAGTTGGCTTAAAATTCAAAGGCTGGGAATTAATAGCTTAAAAAATGCCCTATTTCTTTATCTCAGGCTATAATTTACTGGTTGATTAAGTTTCATATATTTTGCATTCTTTTTCTTAGGAAAGCACGTTGCTAGAGGGCATGCTAGCGAGTCTTTCCAACCTGTGCTTTTGCCTAGAGATTTGAAGGGGAGGCCAGAGGAAGTTAAAAATAAGCTGCTGGTAGACTTTGATCCGCTAAGGTGCTTCATCAGGGATCTAGAGGCAAGTACACTAAAATTGATTTGATACTGATCATAATGCCTTTGTTTCCCTTTGCTTTCCGTTAACAGTACACCCTTCGATCTATTAATTTGCATGCATTTTGTTTATCACTTACAGAAAGAGTTCTCCGCCATATTCAAGGTATGGTATGATTTGCTGGGAGGTGATGCTATTGGCCTAACGTGGGGGGGAAGTCATTCTTCAAAGGTAAAATTGCATACACATTGGTGGACTTTATACTGAGTACATCATGAATGTTTACGTTCCAAACCTTGCAAGTAAATCTTTTGATCACTAATTTGTTTCTTTTTCTATTTTCAAGAAACGGAAGCAAGAGGAAGTAGTCGAGGAGGAAGGACATGACCCAAGGAAGGTGTTAAAATCAGTGGGTGAAGCTGGGAAAGGGTTTGTGAGGAGTATTTACTTTCTCAAGCCCCCTGGGCTCTCGAATTAATCAGTATTAAGACGATGAATGTTTATTGTTTTTCAAATTTTGTCCCAATCCATTGCTAATTTAATTTAATAGCAGGTTAACTTAATTAGTATGGTTGCTAGTGCTGCCATGGTAGAGCATAACACTACTCTTTCGGGAAAAGATTTGTAGATTGGTGTATGTAGATCCTCCGCCTCCCTAGCCGTCTAGTCATAAAAAGTAAAGGCAAAAGAAAAGTACAGATTTTGATACTTATGGTGACGAAGTTGATAAAATGTAATTGATATAGGATTCTGTTGGTGAAATTTTAATTTTAATGCCTTGATATATTTAATGTGTCAGTTCTTTGTGAATGACTTTACTCCTATCTTGCATTGACTCTATCTTTCCATGTGAATATGAGGACTCCCTTTGTTCTACCACGCAAATTACTCCACGTGTGGCATGTAACGCAGACTTTCACTACGTATTCTTTCTTAGCGCGAACGTCTAGGTTCAAGCGAAAAGCAGAACACTGTACGATTTATCTTCAATAACCACGAGACAATCAAGAGTGGCATCCGTTATCCGTAATTATTTCCACTTTTTATCTTTTTCTCCCCGGGGGCGGGGGGTGGGTAAGTAATTTTTTTTATTTTTCCTATTATTAATGTATCAAAAACTCTATAGTACAAAAATTCGTTCATTACAATCACAATCAATGTAGAAAATAACCAGAAAAAGACACAACTTTGTTGCAGGGAAAAGTTTAGGTGTAATAGATGTGTATATTTTATAAACAATAGTTTAGAGAGGTGATAAAAGAAAGCCACATGCAGTTTGAAACTTTATTCAACAAATCAGCTTAATATTAGGGTACAATATAGAGACGTTTTGCATAATATCCTGACTGTCATACTCACGAACTGCTAAAAAGTAGGAACAATAAGAAAGTAGGAACTACTCTGGTCTAACAGAAAAATAATAAACAATAAAATAAATAAATAAAACATTACAATTTGGGGTGTTTATGGGTTGGGTTGGGTAAGACTTTAACTTAATCTGATTTTAAATGAGTTTTAAAAATGAAACTCATTATTTGAACTCAATTCAACTCGGCTCGGTTTGGTCCAATTTAATATCGGGAAGGGTCGGATCAATATTGGACAATCTGATATTTTTTTAAATTTATTATTAAAATTATAAAATGACTTTAAAAAAATTTATATATCAATCTTTTATAAAAAAAATTAAAATTTTGATACAAATCTTTATAAGAGAATATATTTTTTAATTTTTTGGATATCATCGGACCAATAACTCTTAAGAGAATATATTATAAGAGAATATATTATTAAAATTATAAAATAACTCTTAAAAAAAGATTTTTATATAAATCTTTATAAAATTATATTTTATTCTTAAAAAGAATTAAAATTTTGATATAAATTTTTAAAAAAAATTATTTTTATTTTTTTTGTAGGCTGGGCCAATATGGCTTTTAAGGTTGGGCTGATAAATACCCCTAATTACAATAGATTTGGTCAAACAAGCCTTTTATTATTGTTAATGTTGTTAGCTTTAACACTCCTTCTCAATGTCAACTTTTCATGTCATTTTGATCATACCAAGCTTTCGATAAAAGCTTATGAACTTTTGAACATTCAAGCTTTTTGTGAACAAGTTTGCAACTTGATCTTTTATCTTGATTTGTTTTAATCCAATTTCTTCTTGCAAGACTTTTTCCTTGATAAAATGATAATGTATTTCTATATCTTTGGTTCTTGCAATAAAAGCTGGATTTTCTACTAGACGAACTGTTGATTAATTATTACAATAGAACGAAATCGCACAATTTACAAGTTGATGTAAATCCTTCATTAGTAGCAAGAGTCACGTACTCTCTTGGGTTGCCATAGCAACTGCTTGATATTCTGCTTCTGTTGTTGACAAAGATATTGTTGGTTGCCTTTTATTGCACCAAGAAATTGTCCTTAAGCCAAACATAAACACATATCCAGTGGTTGATCTACGTGTATCATGATCTCTTGCATAGTCAACATCACAATAACTAGATAGCTTGCAATCTTCACTTTTCTTGTATAAAATGCCACAATGAATTGTATTCTTCACATATCTCAACATTCGCCTAACTACTTCCATATGAGACTTTTTTAAATTTTACATGTAGTGACTTATGATGCTAACTGCATAAGAGATATTAGGCCAAGTCAAATATAAGTATATTAAACTACCTACCAATTTTCCATACATTGTTGAATCTTCCAAATTTTTTCCTTCATGTGCACACATCTTGGCATTTGGTTCAGTCGGTGTTGAAATTGGCTTGCACTTAAGCATATTTCTTCAACAAATCTTTAGCATATTTTTGCTGATGATGTACTATCGCTTCTTGTGTATAGTTAATCTCTAAACCAAGAAAATGCTTGAGTTGACCAAGTTCTTTCATCTAAAAATGAATTGATAAATTCTCCTTTATTTGAAAAATATTAGCCTTATTAATTAAATCATTTGCATACACAAGTACAATGGCTAACTTCCTTCCATTGACTTTCATAAATAAGCTTGAATTTGCATGAGTCAATGAATAATTGTTTTGAGTTAAAAATTTAGTAATCTTATCGTATCATGCCCTTGGTGTTTGATTTAAACTGGAGCGTGCCTTCTGCAACTTGCACACATACTTAGGATGATCTTGATTTTGAAATCCCATTGGTTGATTCATGTAAATCTACTGATCTAGCTCACTATAAAGGGATGCATTTTTAACATCCATTTGCCATATATTCCAATCTTTGCTAGCTATGAATGCTAGTAAGACTAGTACAATTGTGAGCTTGGCTACTAGACTAAACATTTCATCATAGTCTGGTTCATACTGTTGAGTGAATTATCGAGCTACTAAATAAGCTTTGTCCCTTTCAATTGAACCATCAGTGCATTACTTTATTTTATAAATCCATTTACAAGAAATAAGTTCCACATCTCTTGGCTTTGGCATTAGTTCCCAAGCCTCATTTTTTTCGAACGCAGTGATCTTTTCCTTCATAATATTAATCTACTTAAGACTCTGAGATGCTTCTTCAAAAGTCTTGGGTTCTTTCACATCTTATGTAGTGGCTACATTTACATATTTGAGATTTGGATTTTAGATTCTTGTTGATCTTTTAAGTATTCGAGTTAACACTTCAATTCCATTAGGCTCAACTTCTTCACTTAGTCGTTGATATGTGCCAATTTACCAAGGACTATGAGACACTCTTTCTTCATTCTCACCATCATTGCATGAATCATTAAATTCATCTGAACTCAACCTGATTTGAGTAATCTGGGATTCATCTTTCAATTCATTTGATCGCTAAGAAGAAGCCTCATCAAACACCATAATCTGTGATATGTAACACCTTCCAGTTGTCGAATTACAACATCTCCATCCTTTTCTCTAATTGTTATATCTAACAAAAATACATTTAACTACTTTCTTGTCAAACTTGCTATGTAAATAATCTAGTACAAATACATAACACACAACCAAATACTCAAAATTAGTTAACAATAGGTTTCATATCCTATAACTTTTCAAAAGGTCAAAAAAATTTAACCTTTGTTGAGGAAGTTTGCTGCCAACATAGGTTGTAGTTCTCATGACTTCTACCCAAAACCTTCTTGATATGTTATTTGCATGAAACATACTACGAAAATTTTTTACAAGGTGTATGTTCTTCATCTATATTACACCATTTTGCTGTAGCGTATTAGCACAAGTGAGTTGGTGATGTATTCTGCATTCTTAAGTATTGAGAAAAATTGTTCGGGTTATACTCTCCCTCATTGTCAGTGCACAAGTAAAGCTAACTTCTGCTTTAGCTATCTCCTAAACTCTTTAAATTTTAAAAATGTGTCAGAATTTTCTTTTATAAAGAAAACCCACACATACATAGAGAAGTTATCAATAAACGTCACCATATACTTCATTCCACCATTTGATGATTGCTTGATTGGTCTAAACACGTTAGAGTGAATTTACTCTAATGGTTCTTCTACTTTAAACTTTGACTCTTCATATGGCAGTTGATGTATTTTACCATATTGGCATCCTCCATAAATTGTATCTATATGCACTTTAAGTTGAGGAAGCCTTTTAAGCATCAAGTTTTTCATCATCATGCTTAGTTTGGTGTAGCTAACATAAGCTAACTGCATGTGCCACAAATTAATTTTTTCATTCATTCTTGTCTTGTCTACATATATAGATTCTACTGATAGCACGTAAATTGATTTTATTTTTCGTCCCTGCATCACTAGCTTTTCCAAGATCTTAAGGTCATAATACATTTTTACATCTTATGGACCAAATAGAACAAAATGGCTTGAAGATGTTAACTATGCCAATGAAAGTAGATTTTTCTTCATACTTGGAACATGGTAGATATTCTCCAATAATACCTTGTTAGCATTATATTTAGGAGAAACAATTGTCTTATCAACATGGACAATAGAGAGCCTTGAGTTATTGGTTGTCACCACCACACAGCTTCCTTTATATTTTGACAAGTTTTGTAATTTTTGTTTATCACCTGTCTTATTATTAGAGCATCATGAGTCAATGATCCAATCATTTTCATAATCAATTTATTCAGATGTTGTTGTAGTGAGAACTAACTCCTCATTTTCTATAGCAAAGAGCGCCTTAGCATCCTAATCATCTTCCTTTTTCTTTATTGCACTAGAGGTAGCTACATTACTCTCAATAAACTTCTTGTTGGACAAGCAAGCTTTTGCTATATGTCTCTTTTTGCCTCAATGATAACACTTCCTTTCAAACCTTTTGTTGTTATTGTGATACTTTGGGGCTCCTTTTGACTAACTTCCTTCTCTTTGAGAACTTTTTCCTTTGTCATCTTTCTTTGTAGATCTACCAATGTTGTGCTACTTAGATTTGCCTTTACCTTTGCTAACATAGAGTGCTTTGTCCTCACCCTTCACTGAGACTCCTCCTATTTGCTTAGCTAAATCTTTTTGACTTGCAAGCAAAATTTCAAATTCAATAAAATGATGGTTATGTCAGCCATCCCTATATAACAACAACAAAGCTATTGTAGTTTGGTCTTAAACCATAGATGATTATTATTTTTTCATCCTAGTTTCCCCAATAGGAATGATTAGATCTAACTCTAAAATCTCACGACAAATTGACTTCACCTTTTTGACGTACTATGCGATAAACTTGTCATGTTATGTTATTGATAACAGCTCATTCGCTAGAAGTTGAAGTCTCGTATCATTTTTCTTAGGAAAGAGAGTATCAAATGTGTTCCATGCTTTTCTTGGAGTTTTAACATCCCAGATGTGCTTCGACACATCTTCTTTCACTATGGTCTTGAGAGCAAACATGGCTTTCCCTGCTTTAATCCTCCATTTTCATAAAGCACCATTTGTATCTTCTGCAAATGGTTATGTAACTTTGCTGCCATTGATGACCTCCTACAGATCTTGGCCTTGGAGATATGAAGTCATACACGTCGCCTAGGTAGATTATTGTTGAGCTTTTTAATGGTTCCAACAATATGCAAATCACTCATCTTGCTAGTAAGCTTTGATACCACAATGTAAAAAATAACCAAAAAAAAAGACAAAGCTTTGTCTCAGGAAAAAGCTTAGATGTAACAAGTGTTTATATTTTATAAATAATAGTTTAAATAAGTGAAAAAAGAAAGCCACATAGAGTCTGAAACTTTATTCAACAAATTAGCTCAACATAAACTTACAAGATAGAGACATTGCACAATATCCTCACAGGGTCATACTCACAAATTGTTAAAAAATGAGAACAACATTAGAAAGTAAGAACTACTTTGAATTAATAAAAAATTAATAAATAATAAAAATGATAAATAAAATATTACAATAGATTTGGTTAAACAAACCTTTTATTCTTGCAACGTTACTAAGTTTAACCACTAATAATCTCATACTCTATTTAAAATATTTTAACAATGAATATACGGTTAGTCAACAAAAAGTAGAAATGGATGGCTCCACAATTCGAAAAATATACAAGTTTTGTTCAAAATTTAAATGAAAAACAAGAAATTGAATACTGTTTGTTGAAGTTATATTTATTTGTTTTAATAATTGTATTGACTTTTATGATCATTAATTTTTTATGCAAAATAAATATATATTTAAAAAATGAAACAAAAATATTAATATTATATAAATAAGAAAAAACTTTTGGATGTAACAAAAAATTTCAATTCTCCATATAAATCACTGTCCGTCAGTTCATTTACACAAATTTAAAAAAGAAAAAAAAAAAAAGACAGAAGCGCTGCCTGCAATGCGAACGGATCTCTGAAAGCGTAGAAAAAGTGGAGAAATCTCAGCCGTCGGACAAATAAAAGGACCGCGCGAAACCATGTCTCCCAGTAAAATCAAGATGCACCGTTTCACAAAAACGGTGCGTTTTGATTCACCTCTATCATTTAGCGTGAAAAACGCTGCGTTTAGCCTCACCAAACCTAGCGGACCTGGTTCGGTTTCATCCACCCTTCCTTCTCTGTTGAAAACGAACGCTGATCTGGGCAAGAGGTAGCGATCTTCGTAGGCAGCTTCGATACTGGTTTCGTGAGTCATTATCTGGGCAAGAGGTAGCGATCTTTTATCCTTCACATTCTATTTTTCATCTCAAAACCCGATGTCATCAAGAGCCAAAGTCTGAGACCTATGTCATATTTGGGGAGGCAAAGATAGAGGATTTGAGTAAGCACACATTTTTATAGTATTGCATATTAAATATTGTTGTTTGATCTAAATATGTTTTAACGCAAAGTTCTGAAAGGGGGTAATGTTTGATGTAAAATACAGCTCTTACGCCTTATCTATGGATCTTTCAGTCTGCACTAAATATGCATTTCTCCCCTCGTGCTAAGTAACTTATCCGGACGAAATTGGAGCGGTGATTCCCTGAATTCCACACTTTTACATGATATGTTGCTGTGATGATTCTGAGGAATTGAATTTTGCAGAAACTGGCAGCAACGCACCATTTTGTCCGCCACGTTTAGCCTCCCATTTCGTCTGCACAAAACCCACCGTTTCGATCAATGAAACGTTGCGCTTTTACATAAAAAACGGAGTATCACCTTGTCCTTCCACTTGGCGAAGCAGGCGCCGTTAGATCTGGTAACTTCAGGCGCACGTCATCTCCGGCGGAATCCGTTCGCGCCTGCAATGGATATGCCAGAGCCTAGGATACTGCGACAACGCATTTAGGTAGGGAGTGCCACAGCGGCCTTAAATCTAAAGCTGCAAAACCCCAGTTCCTCGTCCCTCCTGCTCGCCTCCAAGACTAGAGCTTTGCCCAATCGGATTCCAAGTTGAAAACTTAAGGGTTCGGTATTTCTAGCATTTGTACTAGCTTAGCTCAATGGGTCTTCTCAGCATCATTCGGAAAATCAAAAAGAAAGAGAAGGAAATGCGCATTCTCATGGTGTAAGCAACCTCTCAATTTTTTCTCGAAGTCTTATTCTTTTTATCTCTGTTCTATCTACTTACAATATCAGTCTTGATTGTTATGCAGCGGACTCGACAATTCTGGGAAAACTACGATTGTTTTGAAGATTAATGGGGAGGACACTAGTGTCATTAGTCCTACCCTTGGTTTCAACATCAAAACCATCACCTACCAAAGGTAAAGTCTAGTATTTTATCTGTTTTTTTCCCCTCAGTTCATGACAGAATCCGTTTATAAGTATTACGTGTTTTATTTTTCCTGTCCTGATTTTATAACAGCAATTTGTCGTAATAGTGATTGCTTGGGGAATAAAACATTAGTTTATTATAACCAATATAGTTACTTATATTTCAACTACCTCTGCTTTGGTCATATGTGGTATAGAATTTCACTTTTCCACCAGTGGTTTGGTCCAATCTTTTTTATCTGGGGAGAAATTAATGGATTTTATACGCATAGCTTGTATTATCATCAAGTTTTTCAAATGCTAGTCATATTAATTATCACATAATAGCGTGCATTTGAATGAGGAGACTAGCGATTAAACATGATTTTTGCATTTGTTTGTAATTGGCACTTCATTTAAAGGGTATACCACATTGGCATTCCTCCTTCTCTCACACTCATAGCTATTTGGTGGTCTCAGTCTTGATATCTATATATTGATGCGAATATATTCTAACTGATAGAACACTTAAATATTGAGGGGTCAGTGCTGTATTCAGACCATTTCTGATCTGAATTGAGAAAGATATTGACGTGCTCTTACTTCTTAATGTGTTTGTTGTATATTCTAAGAACATAAACGGTCTATTTTCTTAATTTTTCTTTGAAATTATTTGCTTCTTATTTCACTTTACACTTACAGTACATACTTGGTCATTCTTTGTCACCATTTGCTTCACAAAGTATCTTAATATAATTGGCTATAATCCAGTCTGTGCACATTGACACTGGCAGGTATACTCTCAATATATGGGATGTTGGGGGTCAAAAGACAATAAGATCTTATTGGAGAAACTACTTTGAGCAAACAGATGGTTTGGTCTGGGTAGTTGATAGTTCAGATCTGAGAAGGTTGGATGATTGCAAAATGGAGCTGGATAACCTTTTGAAGGAAGAGGTTTGCTCAATCAGAATATTTATTATTAATCAACTGAACAACTTGCTTACTCGTTACTCTTGAGTCATTCTTTTGGAATATTATATCATCAGTTCATCCTCCTCTTGTTTGATTAGCTTAAACTGCTATACATACTTTGTGCTTGTATTGTCTGTACTCAGTAGTTTGCATAAAGTGAATGCTTAAGGATTGTTGGTCATGAGTCAGTGCCTTCAGCTGATGCAGGGATTTAAAGTCTGTTTATACTTTTAGTAGTTGCTTTGCTTTTCCATATAAGAACTTGATTCTTTACCACGTAGAAGATATATATGTAATAGTAGTACCAATTACCAAGCCAAGTACTTTCTCCTTTATCACTTAGAAGAAATATTTGCTGTAATGGCAGCAAAACCGACCAAAGTATTTCACATCGTTACCAATTTGGGATGCTTGATGGATATTCTGTCTCTCATAGTCCTTTGCTTTTTAGGAGTGTTTGCCGACTACTGGCGTTCATAATACTTTGTATTCATCATACTACAGAGGCTATCTGGAGCATCTTTACTGATACTAGCAAATAAGCAGGACATTAAAGGTGCCCTTACGCCTGAAGAAATAGCCAAGGTAAGCTTATAGTTTGGGGTGCTTCTTCCTTCATCTGTAACATTCCAGGAATTCATACAACTGACCATATTTAAGTTAATCTTAGATTATAATATTAACAAAATGCATGGCTTGATGCAATATCTGTTAACAGGATGTTGTATTATCAGCTAATATCCTAATTCGTAAACATTTGTCAAACATTACCTTGTTGAAAAGTAGTAATTTTCTTGGTAATATGATGACCCTTTTAGAAAAAAGGAGAGAATCATATTTATTTAGTGAAATTGTTGTTTATTGTAGTTCAATGCCTTGACCAATTGAGGAACTCATCCAGTGGGCATTATATTTATACCTTATGGGCATTGTCAAGTAAATTTTACATTACCGTATCTGCCTTAACTATTATTTATCTATGAAGAGTCGTTTTAAATGAAACAAACAATCTTAAGGGAGTAACTGGTCAAGCTATTGTTCTCTTTGGGGTTTTTCCCAAATTAGATAGCTAATTGTCAACATCATATGTTGTTACAGTTTCATGTTTAAGTTGTCTCTAAAAAGGATTTTAATTTCTGAAATGGCTCCTTTACAGGTGCTGAACTTGGAAGCCATGGATAAAACACGGCACTGGAAGATAGTTGGCTGTAGTGCATTTACTGGTGAGGGTCTGCTTGAGGGGTTCGATTGGCTGGTCCAGGACATAGCCTCTAGAATCTACATGCTTGACTAATGCCTATTCGTTTTTCATGAAATGGTTCCAATTTCAAACCTGATATGCTGGTTTTTGAGACATCGTGAGTGTACTGCATCACTGACGAGATGGATATCCTTTTTGGACATATGTGAGTTTTGGAATGCAGCAACATAATTCGCAAGGACTTGCAGTTGCTAATCCATCAAGAATGTGACAAAACCTGCTTGTGAGAATGTGAACATTACCGAGTTCTTATATGCGTATGGAATAGCTGTGACCATTAAATATGTCAGTGCTCTGAACTTGTTAGTTATAAGCTCATATGAATATGGAGTTGCTGTAGACCTTTGTTATATTTCATCAAATTTTTTGAGGTGGATGGAAATATGGCTGACTTGCAGTCGTCCAGCATGCTTATAGCCACGCCAATTTAATGCCAAGACCTTTTCTCAAATGGTTATGAAGGATTCCAGTACTTTTCTTTTCTTGATATCGTAGAGATGATTGCACTATGATTTCCTGGCCGTAACTTACTTATAGACTACAGTCAAAAAATCTAATGCAGATAATTCATCGATAAGCCAACTCTAAGAAAGCGAGGGAGATAATGGTGCTTAAGGGTTCTCATTGTCAAGTGAAAAACTCAAAATGATTGAAGTTAATCTAGAATATTAACCCTCGGAGTTTAACTGAAATACAGTTTTAATACTTCGCTATTTCCGATTTGTCTTTTTCCTTTCATAAGAGAACATCCCGGAATACGTGAATAAATGATTTAGTCTTTGTTTTCCTCCCAATTTGATTTTTCAAAGATATATATATATATATATATAATTTTAATTCTCAAGCATCTTTCTTCAATCAAACAGTCCTTGTAAAAAGCATTTGTTCCTTTGTAACACACTAAAATATAGTTTTAATACAAAAATGTCATCTTGCGACTTGAAGATATTTTGACAAGTTTATATTAATCCCATATTTGTCTAAGTAAGGGATTATTTTGAGTGTAAAAAAACATTTAGGGAGTTAAATTAATAGGTTTTTTTTTTTTAAGTTCAAGTTAAGAGAAGAGTAGTTTTTTAAAGACCTTTGTTTTTGAAAAATTAAATTGAAAGAAGAGTGATTTTAAGGATTAAATCATTAATTAATTATAAATAATTTATTTTCTTATATATCCAAGTAAAATATTGGGTACATATATTATTATTTTTTTGAGAATTAAAATATTTCTTTCTTTTTAATTTCGTAAAGGCCAAAGAAAACCATTTTTTGTGTGGGCCTGTAGTAATATGGACGAAGCATATACAGGTCTCCAGGAAGGCAACTAATGGAGGGTCCATTTAGTTTCCGCCTACAAAACTAAACCCTCCGCAAATTGCTATACGGCGCCGTTGTAGCGATATGGTGTCGTGCTGGAAGCGGCTTCTGCTATCGGCCTCGCAACGCAAGGCGGTGCCGGTGGCAAAATCATAAGCGAAACGCACCAGAAGCTATCCTCAGCGCTTATTGCTTTTCACATCTTTCCTCTTTCTAGATTCTTGCAGCTTCTTGTTCGCGTGGTCCGCGGTGAAGTAACTCAGCATTGATCCTCTCATATATATCCGTGTTTCTTGTCAAAATTAGGGGGAAAACATGTGGCATATACTTATTTATATATTTATTTATTTTATGTTTTCCAGTTTTCTTGAGCTGAACTGTACTCAGCAAGCGGTGTATGTATGGCTTGTGGTAAAAGTTTTCTTTGATGTCTGATTATTTGGTGCTGATTGGTTTTGTATAGTCTCTAGTGTAGCTGACTGGCTGGTCTTAGTTCTGAGACTTCCCGTTGTGATGCTATAAATTGTAATGAATGGACGATGCATGCATTTGTATCTCCTTTTCTCGCTAAGTTGCAATCTTCAAATATTGGGCACATCAATTTTACTCTATAACTTCAGGAATAAAAAAATGAGATGCTTGGTTGGAGTGAAATGGGCAAGCGGAAGATGAGATGAGTTTAAACGATAATGTATCTAAATTTTAATCTTGAGTCTAATTACACAGTCATTTTCCACCTTCTCTTATTCACTCTAATCAAGCATAAACTTCAATATTCTGTGTAGACTCTAGATCTCTGAGACAGTTTCAGGTCAATTTAATAAGCTCACAAGAGACTCAGTAAAAGAACAAGTTCATTGTAATGGGTTTATATAGTTCAGCTCTACTCTATGCAGAAAAAGAATGTATTGGCTGTTGCGTGATTATGTATAAATAGAAAAAAGAAAAGAAAAAAATCGAAAGGGTTGAAAGGAATTGGGAATCTGTGATAAATCTCTCCAAGCAAGCAACTTAAAAGATGTGCACAATAGAATTTAGTTAGTTGATTCTCTTTGTGGAAGGTTTCTTTTTACTTGATTGTTATGATGGTGAATGGATTATCTTTATATCAGGTGCTGACAAGAATGGGTTCCAATAACAACCAGATTGATGAGAAACTATCTGTCACCCCACGATCAAGAGTCACATTCTGCCAAAGAAAAAGGTCTGAGAATGGCAGCTTTGTGGCTACTTTAAGAAATCACTTTCATGAATTCATCCATGCTTCTATGGATGAACACAAGACATGTTTGAGAAATACATTTCGAAAGGTAAATTCCTACTCACTGAGTCCATGACCTAGGAGAAGGTCAAGGCTATTATGGATATAGTATATACTATGTTTCTCTCCTCATAATGTGCTGACTGTTGTAACTTGCAACTTGCAAGTAATAAATTTTATATTGTTCAAAACAGATATTTGGAAAAAAGAGTGACAGCCCCAGTGAAAATGAAACCTCTCTACCCCTTCAATCAACTACAAAGGATTAGAAGGTTTTCCAACAAATTTTGAATCATCAGAAGATGAGTGGAGTAATTATGTGATTTGTATTTTGTATCTTTTTACTTTAACATCTTACTAGATAATTTCAAAATTGTAAGTTATGGTTCTCGACTTAACGTTGAAGGATTTTATTCTTCATCCCTACCTTAAAACATGTGGTTTATGGTAACAACATACATTTCCGAATGCAGATTTCGTAATATGATCACTTTGAGGTGATTTTTCTGTTTGTATTGAATGTTAAATGAGATGCATTTTTGGTTCACTGAGTACCGTTACTATCTTACGGTGTCTCTTTCGTAGTTTCATTACTGTAACATCTTCATCTTATAGCTGAATATTGTAATCCAGTGAGATATTCCTTTTGTTTACTAAAAGGTATGCAATTGGAATTTTAGACTGAAGCGGCGTTAACTCGTTAATTACTTATGATTCATCCCTGTAGACTTAGTCCACTTTTAAATTGTTTGAGATGAAGTGTCCATCCTGTCAAACTCAAATAAGTTGCAGTAATGTGACTCTTATCTGAAAACATAGAGGCCTTGGTGAATGGTGTGCATGAAAGAATATTATTTCATACACTTAAAAGAAAGAGCTATGATAAAGACATACAAATTACTGATGGTTTATGCCTCAAAAAAAAAAAATGATAAATTTATTTCCCGAGAAATGATGTTCATCTTCACTGATAACTTCATTCTTCTTCAGAGTTTAAAATTCTGCAGCCTGCGGATGACGTGTAATGAGTCATTAGTCAGTTAAGAGTAGAAATAAATAGGGATAATTTATTATAAAAAAAAACTCTAAATTTTTCTATATTTTGGCATTATTACCTATATGGATACCTAATAATGTCATATTTTGTCGTAAAGGTTCCAAGGCAAGATTTGAAAGATTCATAAAAAGGTTTTGAATGCGACATTCTTTAGAAGTGAAATGGCTAATCTTTGTAGTGAGCAAAATGAAGAGACCATTCTAAAGTCAGGAGTGGTGGTCGGCGGGTCGCTACCCTGAGATATTATGCAGGAAACTAGGGTACTAGTGCTATCTGCATACAGTTTCAGCAGTAATCCTTAGTATTGTGATGATTCATGGATAAGTTAATGACATGGCTTGAGAATTGTAGTAAACAACCCAAACATATAGCAATCTATTAAACTTTCCCTTGGATTATAAAAAGAACTTCTCTTTATTTATTTATTTATTTATTTATTTCTTCTATAGGGGAATGTGAATTATCACTAGGTTCAAACTAGGAAAGTAAGAAATTTGAAGAACAAAATGAAACATTGTCTTACTTCTGCTTCGCACAGTTGATGTTTACTCTGCTACATCAAGCATTTCCCTGGCAAACAGGAAGGGTTACTTCGTCTGATTCAATGTTCTTGATATCCTCAAAAAGGATCTCATATTGCCTCTTGACTTCGTCTTCGGTTGTGCTTCCAACAAACAGGGATATGTTGTACCAACGATCAGGAGTTTCCTTGTCATATATTGCCAAGGCATTTTCAAACAGTTTGTTCTTCTTGCCCGTCTATCTCACATTGGATTCAGCAAAAGGAAGCGTGTTGGATGCCATTCTAACCAAAAATAAGGAGGAATGGAGACTAATGGATGGAAGGAAGACTTCAGGCAACTAATTACTAAAATAGGAAGAATCTTTTGACTATAAGAAGTAAGTAAACGAATGGGAAAGCAAGAGCAAGGAGGACTTTCGGGAAATCCAATATGAGTTGGAATCTTGAAATGTGAACATAAGGAGGACACTCAGATACAAAAGATGACACTACAGAACTAGAAACTGCGCCGTTTAAAATGGATACGGAAAGTTTGCTCGTGTCAAAAAAAGGAATATGCTATAAATGCCAAGTTTATGAAATAACAATTACGCTGTTGGAAAGGGAAGAGGTAACAAAAGACTATACGGTAATTGCTCCT
This sequence comes from Erythrophleum fordii, assembly GCA_032878935.1. Lineage (NCBI taxonomy): Eukaryota > Viridiplantae > Streptophyta > Magnoliopsida > Fabales > Fabaceae > Erythrophleum > Erythrophleum fordii. The sequence goes on from JAVQMF010000036.1 coordinate 2,640,482, forward strand.
GCTTCCCTTCCAGGTCTTCTCCCCTTGTTGTAGGAAATAGATTTGAGGGTTTTGATCCGATGCTTGTTCTTGTAGTTTATTGGCAATTTGGCATGTGTGACCTAAAATTCCTGAAAAACAAGGACGCACTATTTGTGAAGTTTTATATTTTTTTCAATAAAAAAAAAATCTTTGATTAGCAAAGTCAAGGCTATTTGCTTAAGAGGACCGCCAGAGGAAATTCAATTGTTTTTTTTTTTGGGGGGGGGGGGGGGGTGGGAGTTACGTGAGGGCAAGTGGATGGACTTTGCCTCCATTTTTCCCTCTTGATCCAAATGACAACAAATTTTGGCTGAACTTTTGGAGAATCGTATGCACCAGCACTCACATCTTTGATAAATTTATTAACTACTTTATTTTTTGTCTTTTAAATTTAATTAAATGAAATAAAGATAACTGTTGAGTATCTACTACAATATGGTTGTTCGACCACAATTCTAGCATCAATATAAATTTGAAATTTTTTTATGACTTAATTAATAAAATTGAATTATGCCGCTCAAAATATTTAGATCTGATTTTTAGTAATAGGTATTCATAAATTAAAGTTTATAGTGACGTGTCTTAGTGTTGCCCAATGTCTTATGCTCTTATACCTCGATGAGGCTACTGAAGTTTCGCGCCAGTTATGAAATTATGGAGGGGCAACTTCTTGGTTTTTAAATATTTCAAAAAAAGACTATAGTGGAATAGTTAGTTTTAGCCTTGTTAATCCTGATCCTAGGTTTGCAGAATCTCGGACTCCTAATTTCGGGAGCATTATGTGGAGGCTCTGAGCTCCTGACTAATCTTTCTGGGCTCAGCTTAAACTTTAGTTTAAAGATATTCATTTTTGGACTGCTCCATGTGTGCTAAAAATGCCCATTTGTACCTGTCAGAAACCACGTAAGTTTTTATCTCAATGCTCAAATAACAAACCAAGAAAAAGAAACAAATTTTTATATAATAAACAAATTTTGGATAAATATAATTGACTTAAAACTATGGATCTCATGGCTTAATACTAAGATCCGAGATGTCTTTCGTATGTAAGCCTGGCGGGATTTTTTTACATAAGATTGTACCATTTCACTTGCCACGTACTAATTTACCGAGCTAATCAGGACATATCAGCTGCAATAGTTTGTAGGAGATGACGAGGAAGCAAGCACTCACTAAGCAATAAAAGGAAATAGAATAAGGCACAAAACGGATTGACAAAGAAAAAAACGCAGAATATAATAAGGTCCCACCGAGATTTGAACTCGGGTTACTGGATTCAGAGTCCAATGTCCTGACCACTAGACCATGGGACCAATGCTAACACTGTCGCTATGGAAAATTTAATAATAATTAATATCGTTACTCCACCACAAATATCATCTCAATGGCCAGTTTTGTGAGGTTGTCTGCATTTTTTTTTTGTTTTGGCCCTTAGGTAACGAAAAAAATTTAGACCCCAGCCAAAAACGCTTATCAATATATATATATATATATATATAAATAAGAAGATTAAAAAAAGTCAATAATATTTATCAGTTTTGAAATGATACCAGCATTTTTTATATTAAATTTTCTGTCATTTTTTTAATTTTTATATAATATCAATATATACAAATAAATTAAAAGAGATTAATACTGTTTATTGATTTCAGAAGAGTACCAACTCTTTTTTTACATTGAGTTCCATATCAATTTTTCTTTTATTTCTGTATAATATTTTTATATACGGATATATCTTATCATGAGATTCACTGTCCGTAACAGCCAGGGGGAGGATAATCTATTGTATCTATGAGCAGAATCTGCGACTGCGCGTTTGAGGAGTGCAAGAAATTGGCGGGACTCGCAAAAGTGGTCCATATGTGATGCACTAAAGTACACCCACAAACGCTTCCAAAATGAATAAAGTATGGTTCATCATTTCAGGCGATACCAATATAAAGCTACTCATAATCTGTGAATTATCACTTGACAAAGTTGGGCCGCTAGCAGCTTCCCGTTGAGACTAGAGAAGGAAAAAGAAAGGCGAGGAGAAATGTGGCGAAGGAGCTTTAGCACTGCTGCCTCCGCTTTGAAGGACAAAAAATGGGACGCTCTCATCATTGGCGCTGGCCACAACGGCCTCACGGCCGCTGCCTACCTCGCCCGCGGCGGCCTTTCAGTCGCCGTCCTCGAACGCCGCCACGTTATTGGCGGAGCCGCCATCACGGAGGAACTCGTCCCAGGTTTCAAGTTTTCTCGCTGCAGTTACCTTCAAAGCCTCCTCCGTCCCTCTGTGATCAGGTATGATTTGCAGTTTCAGTTAGGATGATTACTTGCTGAGAGTACTGCTTGATCATTGTGTATTACTCCATTTTGTGGAAGAACAGTGAATTAGACTTGAAGAAACACGGTTTGAAGTTGTTCAAGAGAAATCCGTCGTCGTTTACTCCCTGTCTCGACGGACGGTATCTTCTTTTAGGACCTGATAAAGAACTCAATCATTCTGAGATTTCCAAATTCTCAAAAAGAGACGCCGACGCTTATCCACGGTGCTATTCCATCTTTCTTTTGTCCTTCTTTTTATAGTTTTAATTAATTTACTGTGATTTTAATAAGTAATTGTATCATAACAATTTTTTTTCCCTCATCGTTTCCCCCGAGCCACCGCCGCAAGATTTAACGATTTTTCAATTATATACTTACGATGTGGAATTTTCGATCGTACATTCAAGGCACCACAAGCACACAGGAATTTGTATCAATCTGGATTTTGGAAAGTAAGTTAAGGGACCAAAAATATAGTTAAGCCAACAGACTTTAATATTTTCATATGTCATGTGAGTTCGGTAAATTATATAATATTGTTTTAAACATAATAGATATCTTTAGATGAAAAAAATGAATAGCAAAGATGACCTGTGATCGTTGCTTTTGAAATGCAGTTAATAGGTCCCTAATGGAGCACCTAATGGAAGGTGATACCAAACTCAAATATGTGATTTATGTATTCTGTTAGCTTTGCATAATGCTTAGGAACTTAAGTAAGAGTAGTTAGTTATTTTAGCAAAAGTACTTGAGTCAGTAAAAATAGAGTAGAATCATGATTCACAAGCTGCATATAAATAACCAGAAAATTAAAACAAATTTATCGGAACTTTGCTTGATTTGCTCAGAAATATTTTGATATTCTAGATTCTAATTCTTCATCCATCTTTTGAAGATGCCAATTTGACCAGCTTATTGTCAAGCTGTATTGACTTTATGTGCTTCATGAATTATATGACCAGTTTTTGTCTGTCTTTCCCCCCTTTTCCTTATTGTTAGCCATTTTCTTTCTTCTATTATACAGATATGAGAATCAACTTGAGAGCTTCTGTAAATTTATGGATCTAGTGCTGGATTCAGTTCCTCCTGAATCTTTGCAGCACAGCTCATCTTTTAATGAACGGTTGAAGAATAAAATACAGAATTCAGTTTTTTGGGCAAGTTTTCTACGGCAGGCAGCCTCCTTGGGACAAAAAGATATGGTGTAAGTGTTTGTTTCCTCTCCAATATGAGATTCTCTTTATTTCCATTAAAATGTCATTATTGTGGGTTGCAAGTTAGTAAAGGAATCTTGCCTATTCAAATTCCATAGCTAGTATTGTGAAAATACGAATTATAGTGCCAGTCTTTTATAATTACTGTTTATTTATTGGCAGGGACTTTTTGGACCTATTATTGTCCCCCGCTTCTAAGGTTTTGAACAACTGGTTTGAGGTTATCTTATCATTCTTTATTTCTATGGTTTTAGTGGTTAAAGTTCGTGGATGGGGTGTTCATGAATTCAACTCAAAGCTTTAGACTTTTAGTAGTCTTCTTGTTATCTTGTGTGAGAAAGCTCCCTGAACTCCTTTAAGTAGAATTTTTATTATATGTACTTCTTAGAATTGGATGTGTTGGTGGGGAAAGAAAAAGGTTTTAAGATTGGATATTATTTGCATCTCTCGACATCTTCGATTTCTGCTGTCTATTCATGCTATACTTCTCAGAAAATTGTTCCTAAGATATCTTATTTCTTCAGTTCAGTTCTCTGTAATCACTATACTGCAAACTCACTTATTGACATGTTGATCTTGTAATTTGATCATGTATTAACATAATAATGATTTAAGCATTTATGTGGATGCTTTTCCACATTTCCCTGCTCTTTATGGTTAAACGTCTAATTATGTTTGACATTGTTTCTGCAGACAGATGTTCTGAAGGCAACTCTTGCAACAGATGCTGTGATAGGAACTACAGTAAGATTAGTTACTTTTACAGTGAAAAATGCTAATAATATAGTTGAATTTTTTAACCCTTTTTTGAGGGGCAGAGACATTATGATAATAGTGAAATTATGCTACTCAGTTTTCTCTGATAAAAAACAGGATAGCAGATGTTTCATGCAATATTAAGCATTAGGGATCAATATGCGCTCAATTCTGTAATGCAGGGAAGCATCCACACCCCAGGAAGTGGTTACGTTCTGCTACATCACGTTATGGGAGAAACTGATGGGGATCGCGGAATTTGGTCGTATGTAACTCTGTTTCTGGCTTGAAATCTATATAGTGCATCACATTAACGGCCACTATAATTTGCCAAAAGTCTATTTCTTTTCCTATTTTAAAGTAAGTTGAATGTCATGTTATATAAATTTTAATCTTGAGAAATGAAGCATTGATGTATGGTGACTAAATGAAATCAACAAAAGACTAGATTAGATAAGACATAAATGGCAATGACATGAGGATTTGAAAGGTATGGTAGGGTACTAACAAATTTATTCTAGAAAGAACATTTGCGCGGCCCCTAAAATATTTTCAGTATTTGTGAACAGCTGTAATTTTATATGCCAAATAGTTGTGCAATGGGACTTTAAAAAGAACTGAAATATTTAACCAGACTTTTTACTGCCACAGAATTTTACAAGTTTTCTTCTCATTGCCGTGACAGAAAGGTGGATTTTCTGATTTGGGCTTTTACTCTTTTCCTTTGAAAGTTTTATTTAATAGTTCAGGGAAAAACTTTTAGGTCCTTTCCTGTTATATACATGTATTTCACAAGCTCATTCAATATGTGCCATTATGTGGGTCCAGATTCCATCCTGAAGTAACTTCCCTGACCAATGCCTTCTTGATTTTAATCTTCAATCAGTTGACTATGAGCTAGCTTCCCTTTGTCCATAGCTATATACAATTCAAAAAATGTGAGTCATTTTCAACAAATACATCTTTGAAAAAGTAAACCTGATTATCTTAACGTGCCATTATTTCCTTGTAGGTATGTTGAAGGTGGAATGGGCTCAGTATCCAAGGCTATTTGTAATGCTGCGAGGGAAGCTGGAGCTCATGTTGTAACCAACGCTGAGGTACGCTGTGAATGATCTCTATAAGCTTTCAAACTTCACTCCCTCAGTAGTGGGCATTAATTGTTACATTGTAGGAAGATTCTAGTAATTTAGTTGATTGTATCCTTGTCCAATTGGATCTTAGATGCAACCAGCAAATACTGGAAATATTATACTCTTAATGAAATACTGCAAATTTTGTATAGGCCTGAAATATCAGCAAGTAATGAAACAGTTGAAGATCACAGGCAGGTTGATGAATATAAAACAAGTTCCCTTTTGTGTCGAATAAATATCTAATTCTAATTATGAAATATAAGTAACCAGACGAGAGAAGCAGATCCCTAAGATAAATTTTCCTATATATTAGTTTTCACATGTCTGCTTTATTTATTTATTTATGTATTTATTTGGGTAATAATCAAGTGTTATAAGTCGTCTGGAACTATATTTGTATTTACGTTCACAATGTTGATGAGAAATATGGTTACTTCATTACTGGGCAGTGGGTATCTAAGGTAATTGTTAAAAAAAAAAAAAAGGAAAATAGTGGAAGCCGGGAAGGTGTTGCATGCATTTTTTTCTTCATAGGTTTGTTCTCTAATCTCCCCCCCTCTTTTCCCAAGGCTCTGATTACCATGATGTTCTGTCCTTTGATAGGTTTCTCAGTTGTTGATCGGAAACTCTAGCACTGTCTGTGGGGTTAGTGTTGTTCGTGAGTTGTTCCAATCAAATGGGTTTTAAAGTTGGATAGCGTAAGTTAAATTCTTGATATGGCTTATATATATAGGTGATGCTGGCTGATGGTACCCAAGTGCAATCTTCATTTGTTCTATCTAACGCGACTCCCTATAAAACTTTCATGGTAAATTCTCAAACCAGTGGCAGACCTAACTGTTTTGGCTCCTAGATTTGGTGTTACTTATAGTTTCTGGTAATATGACCCAGGAACTAGTGCCTGACCACGTCCTCCCTGACGATTTTGTTAGTGCAATTAAGTATTCTGACTACAGTTCTGTAAGTTCCTTTACCCACTTTATTTCGGCTTTTCTTTTCCTTTTTTTTTTTTTCCACTTTTATGGATATCCTCTGCCACATTTCACTGGACATATAACTTTAAATAACTTAGGATATCTAGACAATACCCTTGAACTTTCTGGCTAAAGGCATGCCATAGTTCCCACCATTCAGGAATGCCTGGGAGAAGGATTTATTAACGGGGAAACTTTATCTCCAGGAGTTCCTTATAATCTTAACCAGGACCCAGGTGGCAAAGCTGGGATAATTGTAAATAAAAGGAAAAATAATAGTTCTAGACTTTAATTTAAAAATATTTATATTAAAAGATTGTAAAATTTGAAATTATTGTAAAAGATCTTGTGAGGGTCATGAAATATAATTTTTTAACATAGTTCAAATTTTTAATTTTAAGATCTTTTAAAATAATTTTAAACTTTAAAATATTTCAATATAAATATCTTCAATTTAATGTTTTAAACAATAATTTTTTCTGGATAAAAACCTTCAGGCCAGGTTAGATTTTAAAGTGGGTTTACTTTTCGCTTCTTCCGGTCAACTTAGCTATGCTAGCCATCAGAATGCCGAAACCTCCTCTTTGTCGAGAATCAAGGCCTGCTCTTCGAAAACAATTAAAACACGGCGAAGACAGGATGTGGTTGAACTATTTGCTTTTCATTAACTACACTACAATTGATGAAACTCAGATTAGATTGCAAGGGGAAGTTTACGTTTTCTCCATTTGTTGTCACTTGTTACCTTTTATATGGTAAGTATCTATTGAAACAGGCCACTACGAAAATAAATGTCGCAGTTGATAGATTGCCCCAATTCCGGTGTTGTAAGTTAAATTATCCTCACGCTGGCCCCCAGCATGCTGGTACAATTCATATAGGTTCAGAGAGGTATGTTATGATTCAGTCATTTTTTTTATCATATTCCAGATTGATGCAGTCTTGTGACTGTAAATATTTGATGTATTGCTTCTCCGAAATGCCTATTCAATATAGATTATAGACAGTCAGAACTTATTAATTTTCTGGATCACGCCATTTAGTTTCTTTACCTTTGTTAATTCCCATTTAGCATGAAGGAGGTTCATGCTGCATCTCATGATGCAGTGAATGGAAAACCCTCACGAAGGCCAGTTATTGAGATGACAATTCCCTCTGTACTAGACAACACTATATCTCCACCTGGTACTTGAAACTTTGGCTTTAACAATTTTCTTGATATGTTCATCTCCTCAAGAAAAGTGCAGGAGAAGCTTTGAGTTCAATGCATGTCCTATTATGTATGATGCCCTCTATATCTAGTTAATAAATTCTGTTGTTTCTTCATAGGGAAGCATGTGATCAACCTGTTCGTTCAGTACACACCCTACAAACCATTGGATGGTGACTGGCAAGATCATGATTACAGAGTGAGTTCTTACTTTGGAATATCAAGTTGGTTTTTTTGGTAATATATATCTACTTAGTTCAATATTGTATGTGGAAGGGTGAATCGTTATTCTGATCAGTCCTCTTATCCAGGAATCATTTTTGCACAAATGCTTCGACCTGATTGATGAATATGCCCCAGGCTTCAGCACATCAGTAATTGGTTTTGACATGCTGACTCCACCGGACCTTGAAAGGGAAATCGGTTTGACAGGTAAAAGTTACGGAGTTAAATATTCGTTCAAGCAACCAAGAGAATTTACTTATTCCCGGGAAGAGAACCCGAGGGTAGTGTGAATTAATTGAAATGAGTCAGGTTCTTAGTAAAAGGCACTGGTGCTACGTTTTTGTTAACATTAAATCTCAGGAAGTATGTGAATTGTATCTTTTGACAGGAGGGAATATATTTCACGGTGCCATGGGATTGGATTCTCTTTTCCTCATGCGACCTGTAAAAGGATGGTATAATTATTTTAAATTGCATGCGACGGAATTTGTCGTTGTTTTTTTTTAAACATTTAACCAATGCACACCACTGCAACTGATTACCGCGTGATTCTATTTTGTTTTGGAACTTGAAGGTCGAGTTACAAGACTCCGCTTCACGGGTTATACTTATGCGGAAGTGGGGCGCATCCAGGTGGCGGCGTTATGGGTGCACCTGGACGTAATGCTGCCCGCGTAGTTCTTCAAGATGTCAATAGACCACCTAAATGATACAGCCTCAATATAGCTTTCTATCCTGCAACAGACGTCAGACCTACAGGAAATAAAATCACAGTTGGTTTCACTTTTCGGATTTGGGTCACTCACAATTGGCTTGCCTATATTGATATTGGGGCATAATAAGTGGTTGTATTTCTTTTAGTTGAATTCTATGGTGGAAATTTTCATATATCTCGGATCAACCCATCAGATCCAAGTAATTTGTTAATGATCTATCGATTATCAAACTAAATGAATAATTGCATACCAAAGTTTTAGGAATACCATACTGACTTGCATAGTTCAAAAGTGGCCATAAATACTTCTATTCTTTTAGGGCACGTCCATACATAAACATTTGAAGTTTATGTGCTTTATGCTTTTGTGCATAGTCAATCATTCCAGCCTCTTGTAGATTTGATTTAATTTGATTGCATTCAAGTTTATCTGAGATTACATGTTATGGCCACTTTTGAACTACGCTAAAATTGTCAGTTAATCATTTTTTAACAGTGTTTCAGACTAGGACAGATCTTAAATCATTGGTAATGCAACAAAGGGATTCAATTATAATTATATACTAAAGATATGGTTTTATGTAATTTCCGTAGTGATAACTTTAGAAGTTTTGTTGGTTTACTTTTGGTATATAATTATAAGATGAGCTGTAAGCATCCTAAGAACCAGTAGATCCATACTCCGCTACTGATAATTTACCACAGATTCAAATAAATTAATTTGAAAGGACTTGAGAAAACACCTAAATTACTTTGATATAAGCAATGACAAGCAGCGTCTAGCTATACAAGTTATAATTTTCGTTTAGAAGTTCATTATATATAGGATCTTGAGAGTTTGAATATTCGATGGGAGGGGAGACCGGAGAGGCTGTGGTTTTCCACTTTTCTTTAGGCACAACATTGTGCTGTCCACAATCAATTAAACAGCTCTCATATAAGATCAAGAATTTTGACTTAAATGATTTTTTTTTTTCTTCCCCAAGATACAAGGTTGCATTTGGTACTTGGGAAAGAAAATTGAAGAAATGAAAAAGATAGAAAAATGTGAGTAGATAAAATAGAAATGACATTCATATCCCTATTTTTAAAATAATAATAAAAAAATTGATAATGTTGAATAATGATAATAAGAATATAATCAATATTTTTCATTTTTTTTTGGGGAGGCAAAACTCCAATTCCCATCAATCTTCTCTCCTTGCCATCAAACACAATCTTAAGTGTCAGGAAAATCTAATATACCTACATTCACTTCTTACCCTGTCCATTTCCTGTTTCCAACTCCCAAAACCATCTGTTTATGTCGTAAAAAATTAAAAAATAAAAATCCCCCAGCATGCTGTTCAAATTTTCCCCCTCCTATAGAATCACAAATTACATAATGTTTGTGTTCTCCACAGTTCTTTCAGTTTCCTTGAGAAGATAGGGATACGACACGAACTGACACAATATGCCAACATGTGATTATAACCATGTAAAATTATTGGACTGTCCGGTAATATATTTAAACATCCCAAACTTTTGCACAAATTTACCACTCCCAACAAAATCACAAAATTGTCAGTTTCATGTTATCCAAAGTTGATCTAGTTTCCTTGAAACTTTCCTTCTGAACATTAACACACTAACACAATATATGACAACAAGTGACCATGACCTTGTAGAATTATTCGATCATCCTAAAGTATTCAAACCTCCTAAAGTGCGTAAATCTTCTAGATTTGGACCATTCTTCAATGTTAAAAATAAATAGGCAAAACCAACAATTTCCAATCAATAGGAAGTAGCTCAGGAATCTACCTTGTATTTGTCAATGATAGCGAGATCAGTTTCAGAACTATCAAATATGCACATGAAGTACAAAGTTGCATAGTACCTGTGGGCAAGGCGAGGATCCTGGAGGAAACTGTGAAAGATGAGTTTACTGCTTTGGGGATAGATAAAGATAGAAGTTTACACTTCGTAGTTCAGTATTGCTCCAAAGAAGTTGAAGAAAGATCGAAAGCCCAATGGCAAACAATAATATCAATATGGCATGAGTTGATAATCAAATTAATAAAATAGTACATGCAAAATGTGAGATCAACAGTATGTATTATAGGTCAGGTGGACGTAACACTGAGGCTTGACTTCTCAATAATGCACTGCACAGTGCACACATTCAGAATTATAATCAGAAGTCCTTCTAAGTTAAAGGTTTAACAGAACTAAAGCAAGTTTATGGTAACCCATTGTTAAAAACTTAAAATCTGTGAACATCCACAAGAATCTGGGATACTCTAGCAGAATCTGCTAATTAGTCGCTTGATATTTGTAATAATTTAAATTGAAAAAGATAAGGCATATCTGTTTGTTTGCTCATCTACTAGAATATCAATTCATTTTTTGAATTCTTTTATTGCATAGATCTCTCTTTCTCTTGTCTATAAAATACTCCACAAAGAATGAAATAGCAAGATATTTCTTCCAAAAGGCTCTCTACTTTTACATGGTATTAGAGCTTGTTTGACCAAGTGGTCAGAAGTTTGATCCTTACTGCGCCCCCTTTCTCATAGTTAACAATTGGAAAAGAAAGACATAAAGCAGTTAGTAGGGAAAGCCAACATTACACTCCACCATGTCAGAGAAAGATGATTCAAGTCAATCATTAGTGATAAACCCAGCAGGCTTATCAGAAAGTCAATTTGATCAACTGGTTGCTTTGTTGGAAGGAGAAAACTCAGACAATCATGCAGTACACATTGTTGGTAACACTTCTAGAGCTCAATCTGACTACTTTGATTGAATTATGGATGGCGGGGCATCTAACCCTGTTGTATCAAATGATGCACCACTGACCAACAAATGAAAACCAAGAAATGTTGTGCGGGTCTGTCTACCTAATTGCAGCAAAATAGAAGTAAAGGCTATTGGGGAGATTTATGTGAATCAAAACATTACTTTGAAAAATGTTTTTTGCCTTCATACTTTCACTTGCAACTTGTTATTTATTAGTAAGTTTACCCAAGATCTTGATTGCTCCATAACTTTCACTTTAGATAAATGTGTTTTTCAGGACCGCACTACCAAGAAGGCAATTGAAGTGGCTGAGCAAAAGGGGTACTTTACTACATGAATAAAGAAGCTCTGCAAGCGAACTCTGTCAGCGTTCATGATCAAGTGGAACTGTTGAATAGAAGGTTGGATCATGTACCACTTAATAAGATGCAGAATTTGTTCAATTTTTCTACTGGAAATAAAAGGCCTAGGATCATGTGATGCCTGTCACGGGGCTAGGCTAACTCAATCTATTTTTTCCAGTTAATAATAAAGAGCAACAAAAATTTTTGATTTGATACATATTGACACTTGGGGACCATATAGATTTAGTTCACATTCTGATGTACGGTATTTTTTCATTATAGTGAATGAATGCTCTTGGGGAACATATGTTTATCTTATAAAAATGATCCTCCAAAGTTATTTGAGCATTTTATTAAAATGATTAAAACTCAATTCAATTGCTCAGTTGAGAAAGTAATATACGATAATCCTATGGAGTTTGTTTTGGGAGAGTTTATAAGATTTCTTCTTGGAAATGGAATTCTTCATTAAACTAGTTGTCTAAAAACACCTTAGCAAAATGGTGTTGAAGAGAGAAAACATAGATGTCTTTTGGAAGTAGCAAAGCTTTGAGATTTCAATCCAACTTACCTCTAAGGCTTGGGGGAAATGTATATTGACTTCAGCTCAATCAATTAACATTCTTCCCACACCTAAATTAGATGGAAAATCATTGTATCAGATTTTATATAAAGAAAAGCCAAAGTAATAGTCATCTAAGGATGCTTGGATGTCAATGTTATGTCTATTTCAAACCAAAATCAACAGATAAATTTGCTCCTAGTTCTAGAAAGTGCATTTTCATAGGATGCACATCAAGGAAAAAGGGATATAAGTTATGTACATTAAAGCCAAACGAATAATTGAATCTCATAATGTAATTTTTTATGAGGACATTTTCCCTTTTCAAGAAGATAAGAAGGACATGCAGCATGAGACTCAAACGAGAAATCAGATTCTAGATTCCAACAAAGTGCCTCACTTAGGAGATCAAGAAATCCAAGGTTTAGAAGACAAATGCAATAATAGTACAGAACATGATGATATGGAAAAAGAGTTTGGGAAAGCTGCAGAAAATCAAGAAAATAAAGTGACAATCACTGAAAACTAGAACTTAATTCAACAAGGAAGGCCTCAATGAGAAAGAAAGCTACCTCAAAGATACGAAAAACCACTCACTAATGCATGCTGCTCAAATTATTCTTCTTTTGGTAAGAGTTCTCTAAACATATCTTCCCTTAATCATAATAAAGATCTTGTGCTTTGTTTGACTGCAAATTCAGGTAACAATGACAACATTTGGGAACCATCATCTTGTGAACAAGGTCTGGGAAATCTTAAATGGGAGGAAGCTATAAATAAAGAGTTCCAAGCCCTACAAGAGAATAAAACCTGGAACATAATGCCTCTACCAAATCACAAGAGAACCATTGGAAACAAAAGAGTGTTCAAAATCAGACATAAAGCTGATGGAACTATAGAAGGCGAGGCTTGTGGCTAAGGATTGTAGTCAAGTAGAAGGCCATGACAACAACAAAACCTTTGCCCCTGTTGCAAATTTACCACAGTGAGACGTCTACCTTTGGTTGCAACATTCAAAGAATGGGACTTGCATCAAATGGATGTTGACAAAGCTTTCTCACATGAAGACTTGGAAGTTACAAGAAAATTCCTCAAGGACTCTAAGTTGAAGACAACACTATGGTTTGTAACCCACACAAGTCCTGTTGGGCTTTAGCAAGCACTCCAACAATAGTTTGGAAAGCTTTCTTCTTCACTTGTTAACTATGGGTTGACTCAAAGTCCTTGGAATCATTCTCTATTCACCTTCGCAAAAGGTAATATTAAATTGTTTGTACTTGTACTTAATCCTTATATGAAATGATTCTAAAAAATGGCAAAATTTTAAGGATTACCTCAGAACATGTTTCCTCATCAAGGATCTTGGACGCTTAAACTATTTTTTAGGTCTTGAGATTCATTGAACTTCTGAAGGCATTCTCTTAAATCAACACAAGTATGTAGCCTAGATAATTAAGGAGCAAGGACTTGAGGATAGTAATCCAGCACATACACCTATTTCTTGGCAACATGGATTGTTCGGTGAAGAAGAAGTTCTCAGTAATGCTACAGATTATAGACGACTTGTTAGGCATCTCATTTATCTCACAGCCACTTGCCCTGACATTGCATATGTTGTCCAAGTTCTTAGCCAATTATGCAAGAGCGTAGATACCCACATTTACAAATGGCCAAAAGACTTCTTTGTTACATTAAACAAGCACTAACTCAAGGTGTGTTCTATCTAGTTCTAACAACTTAGATCTATTGTAATTCAAATCGGGCTAAATGTCCTACTACATGAAGATCTGTTATAGGGAGAATGATAGTTATGGGTTCATTTCCTATCAGCTGGAAATCTCAAAAGCGATCAACAATGATAAGATCATCTGCAGAAGCAGAATATCTAGCAATGGCATTTACCGTGATTTCTCAGTCTATCATACTATATTGTGATAACAAGTCAACTATTCACATAGCTTCAAATCCTATTTTTCATGAATGGACAAAGCACATCTAACTTGGCTGATACTTTACCAGGGAATGTGCCACTAAACGAGTTATCGCTCTTTAATTTGTTCCTTCTCACATCCAGTTAGCAGATGTGTTTACTAAGGGCCTAAGTCAAGACATCTTTTGCTCGCTCATTTCACATATTGGGTCACTGCATTCTCCACCACACCATCTTGAGGGAGGCTAGCTGTGGATATTCATCAAATGGCAAGCTAAGTGTGGTCTTCTTTCACCTCTAACTTGAGGCAGGCTATTGAAATCTGTGAATATCCACAGAAAAGAGATACTCTAGGAGAATTTGTTAAATAGTAGCTTGATATTTGCAATAGTTTAAATTTAAAAAGATAAGACATACCTGTTTGTTTGCCGATCTATTAGTTAGGATATCATTTCATTTTTAAAATTTTTTATTGTATACATCTCTCTATCTCTTGTATATAAAACACTCAACAAAACATTAAATAGCTAGATACTTCTTCCAAAAGACTCTGTACTTTTACACACACTCAGTCCTATAATACCATACCAACAAGCAATATTAAGAACAAGACTTAATTCCAATATTTTAAAGTTCAGTGTTGTTACTCAATTATGATTACCAGAATATCTTAAAAAAATTGAAAAGAAAAATCCAAAGCAAAATATTGGTAAGTTGAAAATTGAATGAAGATAATACCGAACTGAAGATAGATTCAACATCCACGAAATTACTTTTCAGGTCCACAGCATAAGACTGCAAAAATAGGGGAAAAAATAACAATAAAAATAAAAAATTCCAACAGAAAAACAGTAAAACCTTAGCAAACAGTCCAGGACAATGTAATCAATATCGTTCAATCAAGATTTGTGACCAGTAAGTAAAGTTAATGCCAACTACATTGA
Organism: Erythrophleum fordii; assembly: GCA_032878935.1. Lineage (NCBI taxonomy): Eukaryota > Viridiplantae > Streptophyta > Magnoliopsida > Fabales > Fabaceae > Erythrophleum > Erythrophleum fordii. The sequence goes on from JAVQMF010000036.1 coordinate 2,655,601, forward strand.
TCTATCATCTATGGTAGAAGAGAGAAACCTGCAGAGAAATTGCGTATTACTTCCTGCTACTTCTCCACTGTCTGACCAAGTACATCACTAGTATAACATCCTTTAATTAAGAATTGAGATTCATTACGGAACTCAATGCCAGAGTGTTAAGAGAGGGAGTCGAAATTCATAGAACTCGGTGAGACAGAATTTCCCTTGCTTGTTCATCACCAATACTGTTCGTATCATCTTGGCGCTTCTTAGGTTAAAAAACAATAAGTTTTTAATTATCACAGGATACAATTCTTTTCTCGATGAGATAACACATCTCCTCTCCATTGTTCCGAGAGTTAAATCACAAATAATCGGAGCAAAACTTTTTTCTCAGATTAGTCACTAACCAATTACAGCTCGGCAGTTGTAAATATTAACTATGAACCTGAGAATAAATTGGTAGCAAAACAAGATCAACCACACAATTTATGTAACGGAAATTATCGAGCAGTAAGAACATTGAGCATTGTGCTCAGTAAGAGAAAGAACGAGAACATTTTGGAGATTTGACAGAGAAAACATTCGAGAAGCACAAAGTGTTCAAGAATAAGTAGCTAAGTAGGCAGAGGAGCAGGTATCAGAGGTTATGCCGCCATGAATGGCGTCGACGCGGATTCTCCGATCATATATATCTATCGCCGAGGGAGTGTTCCCGAGGCCTAACCGTCAACAGTGCAAAGAAGGACTGCCCTGAGAAGTTTCGGGACTTTTATGTTTTTGCTCGAATTTTTCTTTTTCGGACGGCTATAAAATGAACTGCTTTACAAAAACATTTTTGATTCACCAGGCATCAACTTCATATGAGGCCCACAACAGGGCCCAATCCAGCCCGCACAAGTAAATTCACAAGCACAGCGCTCCCGATATAAATTACGTGCCAAACAAGCCCTAACAAGAGGAAAAGACTGGGAATCGGCAACGGCACAATCGGTGAATCTTAGAGTCAACACATGAAAAATGGCAGAACAAGAAGATGACGAAGACGATATAAACCCCTTCACAATGCTCTTAAATGATGAGGATAATGAAGAGAAAGTGCTCATAACTGGTCAGCACAAAGAAGACAAAGCAAAGGACAGAAAGACTATCGTGCAGGACGGTGCAGCGAAGCAGCAGCTGCTGCAGAAGCATTTCCTCCGTTCGATTGACTCAATGGTGGTGATTCGGCAGCTCCCATCCGAAGGTCTCTCGTTCCAGCTCTGGCCTGCAGCTACAACTCTGGTGTCCCTATTGGATGGACACCGATGTGACTCTGCCAATAGCCCTCTCACTTCCACCCTCTCGGTATTTTCCAATGACGCAAATCGCCGCCCTCTAAATATCCTCGAGCTCGGCTCCGGCACCGGCATCGTTGGAATTGTCGCTGCCGTCACTCTCAGCGCCAATGTTACGGTCACGGACCTTCCTCATGTCGTCCCCAACATCCAATTCAACGCAGACGCGAACGCGGGCGTTTTGGCTTCCAATGGTGGGGCCGTATACGTGGCACCGCTGAGGTGGGGACACGCTGATGACGTGGAGGTGATTGGGCGGGACTTCGATCTTATTCTGGCATCGGATGTAGTCTATCACGACCACCTGTATGACCCTCTCCTCCAAACACTGAGTTTGCTCTTACTGGGCGATCAGCAGAAGAAGATGGTGTTCGTGATGGCCCATTTGAGGAGGTGGAAGAAGGAATCGGCCTTCTTCAAGAAGGCGAGGAAGCTTTTTAACGTTGACGTTTTACATATGGATAACCCTTGCGAGGGATCCAGGGTTGGCGTTATTGTTTATCTTTTTGTTGGAAAGGATTAGCTTTGGATATGCTACTTCGCAGTGCTCTGGTTTTTTGAACTTTTATTGCCAAAGACATCTTGTTTTTGAATTTTTTTTCTTCAGAAAAATGTCAAAAAAATACGCCTTTCGACATTCAATTCAAATTTAAGCAGCGCTTGTTATTTTCTACCACAAATGCTTGCGAACGGGCTGATTTTAGTTTTTTTTTTTTTTTTACGCTTCTTTCCCCGTGGAATCGGATCCCCTCCTTTTGAAGCACGAATAGGAAAATCGCACGGTTTTCATCGCGTCCAGATTCCCTGATTTTGACGCGCGAAAATCAAGATTTACAGTTGGAAAAATCTTGATTATCCGCTTCATCCAACAGAGGATAATGAAATGTTGCGCTTTGGGCAGCATTTTTTTCCTTCCTTTTTCAACATCTATCTTGGCCGTCCGTTTCCTCCAGTCGTCCGGATGCTGACACGTATCGCTAGAGAAACCAATTAACGCAGGGACGCAGCATTTCCACCTGATTGTAACGCGTTTTCTTTACTAAATGCGATTTCTTCCCAGTTTTCGCCTTCTGCACAACAACCCTTCCTTCACCATACACCTGTGCTTTGTCTCATATGGGTTATAAGCAGCGCTGAGTTGACTATATTTGGATCTGAACCCAATCCTATCGGTAGATCTGACTGACTTGAATTTCTGTTGGCTAACCCTTTTTGCTAGATCTGGTTTTTTCCATTTTTATGATTGTTGAATTTTCATGATTATTGAATTTTTCTAAAAGCCTCGAATTGGTGTACTGAAGTTGCTGGATCATCTAATTATGGCTGTGCAGCAAGTAGATTATGCAAACTTTTTTTCTTTTCAGATTGTGCCTTGAATTGGTCTACTGGAATATGCCTTGAATTGTGGCTTGTAGCAAGTAGATTGTCTTTAATTGGTCTGCTGGTACATGTTATGATCTATCTTCTGAATAGAGTTAATTAGAAATCTAAAGGAGAAAAGAAAATGCATCAGATTGTGCATTTTCCTTGTTCAGATTTATATGCATTATGCTCTGATCTATCTGATATATATGTTTTGCATTTTCCTTATGCAGGATGGAGACCTTATGCATAATGGAAGTAAAACAGAAACAACCCCTGAATGAACAGGGTGTAATTTCGAGGGTGAACAAGATGTAAATTTGAGATTTGCAAATGATTATAATGAACACATATATTTAAATAAAATGATTTCTTTCGTGTTACGATTAAGATTTCGAAGTTGCCATTACAACATTATCAAAATATCAAGATGTCATTAACACTTACAAATTCTACTAAATTTTTTTTGGCCGCTAAACTCCTAAACTTCTTCATTGTTGGTGTGAGATAAATTTTTTAAAATTTTATTGTTTCAAACAATGACATCGAATGAGCAACAAGTGCCTGCATAAAGAATATTGATTATGATATGAACACTGATTATATAAAAATAACATTTTGATTTACAAATTGAATGTACTTAGTATTATTATTTCTGTATAAATAAGTTCACACTCAGGCATTCTAGGTTGTGCATAAGGTGTCAATGGTATTGAAAATATATCAATAGGTGTCTAAGTATCCACTAAATTACCCATAGATTATACACAAATATTAATTCTTCCACATAAAGCAATAATGTGACTTTTGAACTTTGGACATAAACAAGCATATTCTTTACTTGCAAATTTTGGACTTGTGAATTTTGGATGTTAGGATACCCTAATTCTCAATCCAACATCATGCTCTCCTTTGTTTTTGTACTCTCAATTCATTTCTTGAATTCCTTCACTTGCATACTACATTCACTTGTCAGTAATATGAGTGCACTGTTTGTGTCATTTAGACTTTTTTGACACAAATGAAGCTCTATTACTTGCTCGCCCAAATCAAACAGAACCTTATACAAACATGAGTGCTTTTGGATCTTATTAGCATGGAATAGAGTTTTTTATATGGTTGCATGCTATTGAATCTTGTATCTTTTTTTATTTTATTTCTCTTGACATCATATGTCAGACCACTTCTTTCACTCAATTATGTGCTTCTCATGCCAAGGACAAAAGATTTTTTTCTATGTAATAAGCTACCAACTTTTCTTTCATACTATAAATCGATGCTAGCCATTTATTATTGTGAACACTATACTATGACAGCAATATATTCCATTCCATTTCAAATTACATTTCCTTATTATATTTGTACATGAACTACCTAAAGTGTCTCAAGAAATATGATTCATCTTTCATTAAGTAGCCAAGATGCTTCATACTATTTTGCATTGAATGCCATGAATATAATTTATGTGGCACCTCGAGCATTATCGCATGTGATGCTGATGCCACTACTGCATTTTGATCAGTATAAAAAGTTCGAGGCTTCTTATATTGGTGAACCACCCAAAAAGCTTCAAAAAGCCTCTTAAATGACTTCATTGTCTTATCATATAACAATTTCGCCCCAAAAACTATCATTCCTCTATGATAATTGAAACCACAAAATAAGGCAAGTAATCTAAATCCATTATTAATGTAGTGCATATTATTAAGGGATACCATATCACCCAAATGATTATAGTCCAACATTTTTGTATTAGTTTAAAAGACATTGGTTATTTATTCATCAATATCCATTTAATAAATATAAAAAAAATGATAATTTTTTAACAAGTTTTGGAAATATTGCAATATTGCATTGGCCTCCTCATACACCATACTTTATTATCTTCTAACCTTGAGATAATTTTTTAGCATCTAAGTAGGTATGACCAATGTTCGCGTTTCCACTCGCATGCCTTTTCATCCAGTCAAAGGATGCTTTTTATCAAATATCAAAATTCCCTATTAACTCAATCTTATGAGTTTGAACTTTAAATATCTTATGTTATGATGGCAAATTGTAAGTAATTTCTGCAAGATGAAAAGGATGATTATGTTTCTCAACAAAGCCATGCACTTGGTATTTTTTATTCACAAGCAACATTCCAAATCTTGCTTTGCAATTAGTTCTTATATCTAGTCAAGGATTTATAATTATAAAATTTCCTTCGCTTTTTTTTTTTTTTGGAACTCCCTCTTTGCAATAGACATATTTGCATAACATTGTAGTGTCATCTTTGTTTTTGTCAAAATAATTTTTTCTAATACCAAATCTAGTTTTCCCGCTATATTTAACCCAAAACTTCTATTTCACACCTAAGCTATTAGATTTCATATCGAGTTTAAACTTCAAAACAACATCTATAAAAAGATCCATTGTTATAAGGTACTCGAGAAAGATCAAATTTATAAGTTGGATAAATTTCACAACATTAAGACACAAGACAAACAAGCTAAAGAAATTAATATGCAAAATATTATTTCCTATCATAATATTGCATAATTTAAATGCCACAACATAATGACACAATTTTTTTTTTAATAAAAAAACACAGGATATAAACGCTAATAAAGTTAATATGCAAAATATTGCAACTTTAATCTTGGAATTAAAGAAAATATTGCAGGATCAAAATATTGCAACTTTAATCGTGTAATGAAAAAAATTTATACATTTCTTTCTTACATTTTTATCCTAGAAACAACATCAAATGACAACCTTAAAACACATAACATTTATTTCTTAGCATATCCATTGATTACATGGAATTTTTTTTTTTTTTAAAAGGAACCTTTAGTGTGATCGAACAAGGTGCAAGATAGGGAGAGCTCCAATGGCGTGACGTGAGTGAAGAGGAAGAATGGAGCTCCAATGGAGGAAGAGAAGATGAAGAGGAAGAAGATGGAATACTCCAAACTGATTGCTGCATGATGTGAGTGAGGATTCTTCTTAGGTTGCTTAAATTTTACTTCAAATGAGTTGCTGCATTTCTCATTCAAAATGCATGGCTGAGACTATAAGGAAACCTGTGTTGATATCCTAGAATTTGAAAGGAATGGACGGCCAGGATAGTTGTTCCATTCAGGACTAGTTTCTCCAGTGCCACATGTTAGCATCCGAATAACTAAGGGAAATAGATGGCCATGATAGATGTTGAAAAGAGAAAGGAAAAAAACGCTACGCAAAATGCAGTGTTCCATTTAAAGAAACACTATTTTAGGCCTTGAGACACATGTCTCATTGCCGTCAATTGGATCAAGCAGCTGGTGAGGATTTTCCCTACCGTACATCATAATGTTTGGGCATCAGAACTAGAGAATCGGGACGCATTTTCATCTCGTCATGTTTATAGAAGTTGTTGATTTTGGCTTTTAAGTGCTCTAGATCTACAGTAGCGTTTTGCATAATTATTATGAAGCTTTCTAAATGCAGTTTTGCGTAATAAGAAGCAACAGTTTTGCATTATCTAAATGTTCTGGATCACATAGTTTTGCATAATAAGCGATAGAAAAACTACAAAATATGCACTTAAAATCTGTCATCAAAATCAATAATTGAGTAAACATGAAAAAAATACATAACAGATTAAGAACAAGAACATGTAAGAATAAATTGAAGACAATTATATGAAATTAGAATACTAAATTGATTACCTACAAAAGACATGGCTGTAGATTTAGGATACCCCATTGATTTTGAATGCCTAAAGGTTTGAAGAGACTAGGGCTTCCTCTATGATTTACACTCCCTATCACAACTTATAATGGGGTAAATTGTAGAATTAGAATTCAACGTGAATACAGAAGGGACCTAGCCAAGTTTAAATAGAACTCTAGTACCCACCCATTATGGGCCTATGAGTTATGGGCCTGCACTTTTATCCATACTAATCAATTAGATATCCATCCCAAAATAAAAAGGATCACTAATAATAAGTGGGCCTTAAATGCATCTCTCATGAATCATAAATCAGCCTATTTTTATTTAAAACAAAATAATTGATTGTAACCCATTATAATTTCTACATTCTCCCACTTGGACAAAATCAATTTTTTATTTTTTAAAAATTTTTATTTTGAAAACAATTCTCGAGCTAATAACTAATTTTGTAATGTGACCACATTTTAAAAACAAATGATCTAAGATGCGATATCCAATACGACTCCATCCAACTAAAGCTAAGTGATACTGTTATGACGGTTATTATATCTATTACTGATATTAAACCTTCCATGATTACAAATGTCACTGACTCCGTCGATTAGTCATTAGTGTGGAGTGCATTAAGAAAATAATATGCTAATATGATCAAATAGCCAAACTACTATTTTCTTTATCAATCCTCACAATTTCTCTCAAGTGCTTTAAAGCCAAAGAAATTGTATGGTTTGTCAAGAAACCATCATGCCTCAACTCCAATATGGCATCGACCACGGGCATAGTGGTCCTAATGACACAGAGTTCAAAATTTTACAATTAATACATATATTCAAAAGTACATAATACCAAAATTCAATGCATTATCAAATTAGCCGGAATACAAACCATATGAATGTCAAAAATATCAAAAAAACATGTTCAACATAAAAAGAAAATGATATAAAACTCAAGCTCCCACTAACTAAACATATCAAAAGAACTTACTATGTCTATGTTATCAACGTGTCTTTTAAACACAATGGGTTTAAGTCCTTTGGTCAAGGGATCTGCTAATATAGAATTTGTGTCTATATATTGAATAACTATTTTATTGTTCTTCACTAAATCTCTGACAGTCAAATACTTCAACTCCAGATGCTTAGAACCATTAGTAGTTTTATTATTTTTGGTATAAAACACTGTAACACTATTGTCACAATAAATCCTCAGTGGTCTCACAATGGAATCTACAATACGAAGTCCTATTACCAAATTTCTCAACCAAACAGCATGAGTGGCAGCTGCGTAACAAGCTATAAACTCCGCTTGCATAGTGGAGGAGGCAACTAAAGTCTGTTTCTTACTCTTCCAGGATATAACACCTCCAGCTAACATAAAGATATAGCCAGAAGTTGATTTTCTATCATCAGGACATTTGACAAGATCTGAATCAGTGTATCCTATTATCTCCAAATCAGTAACCCTTCTGTACACAAGCATATACTATTTAGTTTTCTGCAAGTATCTCATCACTTTTTTTGCGGCTATTCAATGGTCATTCCCTGGATTAGACTGATATTTGCCTAAAACACTAACTATGAAAGCTATGTTAGGTCTAGTGTATACCTGAGCATACATCAAACTCTCCAATGCACTATCAAAGGGTTTATCTTTTATCTCTCTATTTTCAATCTCATTTTTAGGTATTGATCTTTATTGAATTTATCCCCTTTAATCACTGGAACATCTCCGAGTTTACAATTTTGCATGTTAAACCTCTCCAAAACTCTGTTAATGTAAGCCTTTTGGGATAACTCAAGCGTATGATATGATCTATCTCTATGGATCTCAATACCCAACATAAATGATGCTTCACCAAGGTCCTTCATGTCAAAGAATCTAGTCAACATGTGCTTAGTCTCATGAAGTAAACCAAGATCATTGCTAGCAAGTAAAATGTCATCTAAATACAACACAAGGAAAATGAATTTACCTCCATTGACTTTGATGTATATGCATTGATCAACCTTATTCTCTTCGAAACCCAAAGAAGTCACTACCTCATCAAATTTCAAATACCATTGTCTAAAAGCTTGTTTTAGACCATAAATTGATCTTTTTAACTGACAAACTAGATATTCATTACCTCTTGTTTGATAACCCTCGGGTTGTTACATGTACACTACTTCATTCAGGTTACCATTCAAAAATACCGTCTTAACATCCATTTGATGTAACTCCAAATCAAAATGAGCTACAAGTGCCATAATTATTCTAAAAGAATCCTTAGTGGACACTGATAAAAATGTTTCATTAAAATCAATGCCTTCTTTCTGAGTGAAGCCTTTAGCCATAAGTCTAGCTTTATATCTCTCAATCTTCCCTTGTGAATCTTTCTTTGTTTTAAACACCTATTTGCAACCAATTGCCCTATAATTATTAGGCAATTCCATAAGCTCCCACACTTCATTGTTAGCCATAGATTTCATTTCCTCATCTATAGCATCTTTTCACATATTAGATTGAGGGCAAGAAATAGCTTTTTTATAATTCTTAGGGTTAATAACATCCCTAACATCATAGACATCTTCACTGAGGTAAATCATAAAATCATCAGTGATAGCAGGCCTTCTTTGTCTAACTGATCTCCTTACAGGCATTTGTTCAGCTGGCTCAATTAGTTGTGGGATTTTAATAGGGGAATTGACAACATTCTCAGTTGGAAGGTGATTTTTAATGGAGGTATTAGACGGCATGCTATTATCAAAAATGGGCAGAGACAAAGAAATAACTTCTTGGGTATCCATGGGAGTCTTATGAGATGGGATGATGGCTTCAGCTATATCAAGTTTAAAAAAACTTAGCATTCATAGATTCCACAATTTTGAAACCTTTACCGGGACAAAAGAACCTATACCATTTAGCGCGGTCTGAATATCCAATGAAAAAATAACAACTAGTTTTTGGGTCTGTTTTCTTTTCTGAGGAATTGTAAATTTTAACTTTTGCTGGGTACCCCTATACACGAAAGTGGTTCAAACTGGGTTTTCTTCCTGTCCAAAGTTCAAAAAGTGTTTTTGGAATAGATTTGCTTAGGACTCTGTTTAGTATATAAAGGGTTGTTTTCAAGGCTTCACCCCATAGGAATTCTAGCAAGTTACATCTACTCATCATATTCCTCATCATATCTTTAAGTGTGCGATTACGCCTTTCGGCTACACCATTTTGTTCAGGGCTACTAGGCATAGTATATTGTGGAACAATTCCACAATCTTGCAAGTATTTTGCAAAAGGTCCTATATGCTGGCCTGTAGTATCACGTCTACCATAATACTCTCCGCCACGGTCAGATCTCACTATCTTGATGACTTTTTCAATTGCTTTTCTATCTCAATTTTAAAAATCTTAAATTTTTCAAGAGTATAGGATTTTTCTTTAATCAAATAAAGATAGCCAAATCGTTAAAAGTCATCAATAAAAGTGATAAAGTACTTATTACCACAAATTGTAAGAGAAAATGGTCCACTAATATCTGTATGGATAATTTCTAAGAGACTTGAACTTCTAGTCGCATCTTTTTTTTTTTTTAGTAAATTTTCCTCTAATACAGTCCACACAAGTCCTTAAGTTGTCAAACTCTAAGGAAGGTAAAATATCACTTTTAATCAATCTTTCAACTTTTTCTTTAGAAATATAACCTAAGCATTTGTACCATAATGAAAAAGATTTTTCTTTAATTTTAGACCTTTTGGCAACCACATTTTTAGTGTTTAAAGATGAAAAATTATTGTCAGAAATCAAAGATAGTTTATATAAACCATCCACTAAATATCCATAACCAATTATTTGAGAATTTAACATTAAATTTAATTTTTCATTGCCAAAAGTAAAATAAAAACCAAATTTCTCTAAACAAGAAATAAAAATTAAATTTCTTCTAAAACAAGGTACATAAAAAATATATTTTAAAATCAATTCAAAACTGGTTGCTAAAATTAGATTGACGTCTCCCACTAACTCTACCACTACTTCAAGGTCATTTCCTACCCTCAGCTTGCTTTCTCTCGGGTTTGGTTTCCTCAAGTTTTTGAACTCTTGTAAAGATATAGCAATATGGGTTGTAGAACCACTATCAAGCCATCAAGAATCAATAGGAACATCAACTAAATTAGACTCATAACAAACAAAAACTAAGAGATTACCTCTAGATTTCTGCTTATTCTCTAACCAAGCCTTGAATTTTATGCAATCATTTTTTTATGCCCCTTTCCCTTATACCAGAAACACCATATGTTTTTCTTAATGAGAGTTAGTTTAGGACCTCTTACATTATGATGTTAACCAATGCCTGGTTTCCTTGAATTTTGATTCTTATGAAGAATATTGAATTGATTTTTTTTATATTTCTATTTACCCTTGCCAGAATAGGGTTTACCATGAGAAGTGAAAAGGGCTAGTTCACGGGATAGGTCACTCTTTTCTTTTTTCAACTTTTCTTCTTCAGCCACACACTTGATAATGAGGTCATTAATGGTCCACTTTTCACCAAAGGTATTATAGGCTGTTTTGATTTGTGTAAATTTGACAGGTAGGCAGTTTAAGACATGTGAGATAATGAAATTCTCATTTAGGTCAATGTTATAGGCGTTCAACTTGGTTTGGATGTGAACCATCATCAAAATGAACTCCCTTACACCCTCATTATTGTCATACTGCATATCAGTCAACTTTTTCATAAGATATCCAGATTCAGCGTTATTAGATACTTTGTATCTTTCTCCCAAGACAACAAGAAATTCTTTAGCATTCGTGGTTTCTGGTAAACCACTAAGTAGGTGCTCAGAGATGGTCTTCTTAATGGCAATCAGACTAAGTCTATTGGATCTCTCCCATTTGGCTAAGAACTCTTTCTGTTCAAATGTACTCTTCTCATTCACTTCAAGCTTACTCTCGTGCAGTGCCAGATCAAGGTCAACAATTCCTAAGGAGAATTCTAAATCTTGCTTCCACTTGTTATAATTTGATCCAGTTAAAATCTCAATTGAAGCAGAACAATTATTCATAGAAAATGTAACTGCAAAATTGGAATGCATTAGAATAAACAATAATGGCAATTCAAACATAATTTTAACTAAAACAAGCTATTACAATGAGGCCAATATAATAGCACATTCCCCTTTGGGCAGAATATACAAATCAAGGTCACAATCTAGATTAGAACTTCAGATGAGTTAATCAGTGAAAATACATTAGGTTCAAATATCTATCCCCTTTAGACAGATAAATATCTTAAACCAATATATTCCCCATTAATTTCATCCCAAATTAACTCCTAATTATAACATACAACAATACCCTTTGGGCAAGTTATAGCATGAGATAATTAAAAGCTTTTCTCAAATTACAAGGAAATTTTATGCATTAATATGAATAATTCCACTTTGGTGTTAATTATCCATAATAATTATAAAACTCCTTGCACAGGAATTATTTACATTTTGCCCAAAATTATGGCATAGTATTTAGGGAGGTGAAATATTATGCTCCTACTGTCCATGAACAAATTCTTTAGCATTTCCAAAGAGGCTTCATGCAGATACAATTGAAACAAAATCATATATTTCTTAAAACAAACATATTAAGGCATATATATTAGACTTGAGAGTAGTCAAATATATATTCTAATATGTGGAGAGTGAACATTATCATAAGGTTCAAAATATAATACATTAATTTTTCAATGTATCACCTATCAGAAAATTGTTCAAATAAATATTAAAATATATTATATATATTAATATTTATATAAAAAATATTTATAGCAGTCAAAAAATTATAAAACATATTCCAAAAAATCACATTTAAAATATAGATTGCAACGCAAAAAACGGAACTGAAAAATTCCATCTATAGAAGCCACACTCTTTTTCACTCTTCATAAGCGCGACTGGGCGTGGATTTCAAGCTCATTTTCAACCTTAAGCGAGTCAACCCATTTTTTGAAACGGGTCACGCAAACCCATGGGTTTCCAAACTGGGTTTCGTGTTTTCAAGCCTCTTTTCATGCAATTTTCTTGTGTTTTTTGTTCCTAATTCCATTCTAAATCTATTGAAACTAAAATCCCCAAATCTTATTAAGTTTTCATAGGTTTTTAGAAGCAAGGAGCTCCTCTTTTTGTCGAGCTACACGAAGCTCAAATTTGGGTGATTCTTGATGAGTTTTCTTGCAATTGTGGTGTGCGTTTGATTCATGGTTTTATTCGAAACAATTTAACAGCCAAAGCCCCAAATTTAATCCATAAATTTGCATGATTTCAATGCATAATTTCCAGTTTTGAGAGAGTCTCCATAGGCGAAATTTTTTTAAAGAAATTGCACTATATTCAACCAATTTTTTATGCAATTGATTTGTGTGTTTCTTTTATATAATCATAAGGAACACTATATTCAAAAATTATTCATCAATTTGCAGTAATTAATGAGATTGAAAATTCAATCTTGCAAACCCTAACTTAGATGTTTAATTCGAAATTTTCGTGGAATTAAATGATTCTTGATGTAATTGAAACACCGGTTATACTTACATGATTAAGGGAAACTTAATAATACAAAAATTATTCATTAATTTGGGCTATTTTGCAAGAATTGAAATTGAATCATGAAATCTTAATTTATAATCTCAAATGTAAAATTCTCCTTTCATAGTATATGGTAGTTCAAATTTCAGGCATTAATTAATTCAAAATATCAATATATGCAAAAGCCTTAAAGTTTTAAGTTCTAATTCTTTGAATATCATCCAATTTTATTTATAAAAAGTTATATGGATTAAAATAGCCTTTGGTTAAAACTTTTATGCATATGATCATGTCTTCAACTAATTAGATTCTAAATCATATAATTGTGGCTCTGATACCAAATGTAAGACTAAATTGAAGACAATTATATGAAATTAGAAAACTAGATTGATTACCTGTAGAAGATATGACTGTAGATTTAAGATACCGCATTGATTCTGAATACCTGAAGGTTTGAAAAAACTAGGACTTCCTCTGTGATTCACACTCCCTATCACAACTTATAATAAGGTAAGTTGTAGAGTTAGAATTCGACGTGAACACAGAAGGGATCTAACCAAATTTAAATAAAATTCTAGTACCCACCCATTATAGGCCTATGAGTTATGGACCCACACTTTTATCCATACTAATCAATTAGATATCCAGTCAAAAATAAAAAGATCACTAATAATAAGTAAGCTTTAAATGTATCTCTCATGAATCATAAATCAGTTCATTTTTATTTAAAACAAAACAATTGATTGTAACTCATTATAATTCTTACAGAACATTCTCATTGAAAGAGAAATCAAGGCAGAGCTTACAAAGAAGATGCAGGAGAAGGAGCGGAGCAAAGTCGAGGTCTCATGTGGGTGCACTATAATGAAATCGAGATCATGCCATTTTCATTTGCAAGAGAGATGAAAACTTCGAAGTACCACTTCCTCGTGGGATCCAAACGCTGGATCGTGGAGGAGAGGAAGTCTTTTAATAAAAAGGAGAATCTTCTTCCATAACATGAATAGAGCTACGTTTAGAAAGCTTTATAGGTTACTCTGTTTAGATTTTAGAAAGTCTAACATTGACAACTTTGCAGACGTGACAAGATGAAAACCGTGTGATCCAACGATCAGTTCAAACCCCCACGCAGCAAGGTTTCTTGTTTGTACTCCAAGAGGGGATCTGATTCCCTTTCCTCACATAGAATGAAGTTTGCAAATGAATACTTGGGTGGGGGCAGATTTAAAAGAATAAAAAATCAAATAAAATGAACTAGAAATAGAAGGTGTTGCTGTGATTTGTGATAGTTAAATTTCGAACTCTCCCTCTAGATTTTGACTAAGAAGGACTGGACTTAGCCCGAACCTTATCGTATGGAGGCTCCAATCCTAGGAAGGAAAAGGAGAATTATACAAGTGATTCCAATTACTCAAATAAAATTATTGTTTTCAACAATAATGAAAGGGAAAAGGAGGGGCAAAATCTGCTATCTTTCAATGCTCAAAATACACAAAGATTGCACATACAACAACCTGAACCAATATTTATATCGCAGAAGGAAATGAATGAGAGAAACGCGTCACGCCTTCAACATACCAAACCTCACATTTCAAACGAAGTACAATCGAGTACAAGCTGATCCCCAGAAAACAAATTACGGTGCTGCTGTCATTTTAATCCACCAACCAGCCGGTACCATGTGTAAAGAGAAGTTCAAAAAAGCAACTAGACCACCACTTGATATGAGTAGATCCTTCAGTACCCATTTCTATAATCGCTTCCTCAATGGCGATCCTTTGGCCACAGCTTTCATGCTCTGAGAATCCCTGAAACAGACAAAGTGCACAAGAGTTTTTCCATTGGGGTAGACTGCAAACACACTTGTCCCTATCTTCTTATGGCAAAGAGAACACATGCTGTCGCCGGTTATCTTCACAGCTGCTTTTCTCTGATTATAGAGTTCATCTTTCACCTGTGCAAAGCAAATTGAACGATGATGAAAACAGAGAAGCTAACAAAACAGAAGCATCTGAATATGCAAGATCATGTGGCTCTGGCACATTGTATCACCAAAGTATAAGGACAAGTAAAGAAAATTAGAATGCGATGATATATACAACAGAGCCATTAACATGTTTCTTTCTCTCTCTCTATACTGGATATGTTACAAGTTTCAATTATATCCCCCAACCCTACCAACTCCACCTAAAAGTACTACATAAACTAGAATTATGACCCGTGCAATGCACCAGATGCATACCTGAAGGTTCTCACTCTGTCTCAAGCTCTTGATCACTGAGCAATTACGGTACATTTCGCTAGATTTTCGCAAAAGAGGTCCAAGAAATGGAAGCAAGTTCTGCAGATAACAGATACAATTACAAAGCTTTATAAAAATGAGGCAACTCAATCATGACAACAATAAAGTATCTTCTCTTAACAGGCTGCAAGAGAAAAAGTCAGACCAATGAAGACAAGTAATAGGTGGTCTAGCTATGGTACAGCAACATCAAGAATTCGCCAGTGATAAAGCCATGATAGTTTTTGTGGCTTCCCCTTGGTGTTCTCACTCAACATGCCAAATCTACTGTGATTATGCACCAAATCCAACTTCCAAGAAAGATTATTATGATTCCCTTTACACACACCCCAACAAAAGAAAAAGGACCATTTGAGATTTAACTCCTTGATAGCATACAATTGATACCTGTAGTTTAGTCTCTCTTGGTAGTAGTTTAAGGGCCTGAGCTCCATTTATTCTATCCCATCTGCGGCTCAACAAATCAAGGACCTCGTCAAGCATGATAGTAGTACCACTTTCCTCACTAAAGTCATCCACATCACCATCACTCCGGCTACTGTCAGTGCTGCTCAAACTAAATTTTGTGTCTTCTGCACCCTCTATTGCAGCAATTTTCTTACTTCCTCGGCCTGCTTTAGATTTTATTGATGTCATAGGGCTAACCTTTGGAATGCTTGTATTCTGGGGGGATAAGAGATTAATGATTCTCTTTTCAAAGCTGTTGGTTGTCCTTCGTGGATTTAAATACATTTGCAGAAGAGTTAGGTATATGTTGCTGGGAGATTTTGCCGATGGATGATTTGTAGAATCATACACCCGATCACAGTAAGACAATGCCAATTCTGGAACATGAAGCTACAAATGAAATAGAAAGTCATTTATTTCCATAATATTCATAAGTAAACAAATGAAATACATGATGAATACTTGCACACAAATGAAAGAACCTAAGTGCATAAGGATTACCAGAAAATAACTGCCACACTGAACTTCCCTTGCACAGTGAATAGGAGATGATACTTAACATACCTTATGAACATATAAAGATAGTGCCAATTCATGTTGGTTCATTTTTCCCAACAATATAGCACGCTCTTCGTATAAAGCATCTGGCGGAAGACGTTTCAATAGAGCTTCTGGATTGTATCCTGATATACTCTCTAAAGCAGACAATAATTTCCTCCTTGTTGGGGAGAAAGCTTTCTCATCCCATTTATGTTGAGCACTTAAATCTGCATGCCACTCAAGTACTTCGGAAAGATAGATTTGTACCTACATTGCAGAATACTGAGTGAATACCTTTCTTAGACGAAAAATCATGTTATTCATGTTGACCATAAAGCAGTTGGGCTTGCATCACCAGCACCAAGGTGTTACAGGGTTTTTTGGTGCTATTTTCATAAAGTCCACCATCCCGTCCCCAATCAAAAGAAAAAGTATAACTGTTTTGGTCCTTAGAGCCATACAGCAAGATGCAACAAGTCCTCACCATTTCATTTTGCAAATTTCCAGAAATGGCACTCTCATTCATTGCAAGCATGAGTTCCAAGTAAGTAGCCTGCATGTTTGGAGAATGTTGCTTCAAATAGGAGTTCACCATGTCTGCGGGAATATTTCCAGACAGAAAGAGCTCAATAGTCTGTGTTGGACAGCTTTCAAGAACAAGCATTGAGTACTCCAGAACAAGCAAGGGGTCTGAATTACACAGAGGCTGCATCAGAAATCCATCAAATAAAAACAGCTGAGTACTTAACTTCATTTACATGATAAATATATCCCCAAGTTAAGAGCTATATTTTAGAAGGATTTGGAGACTTGGACAAACTATGCTACAATCTATATTAAGTGACAACTTTTTTCAATTAATACCCTAAGAGACTACAGAAACAATGTTCTCCAGTGCTACTGGAGGAAGATAACTGAATTAGCCATGCAGCCACTATCTGATAAATGATTATAGAATGTCATATATCAGATGCTACAGCTTCCTAAGCAATTTTTTAACGTGAGTTAATCTTGTCAAGCAGAGAGAATTCAGCCATCAAAACCTTAATAAAATCAAAGGAAATACTATGAAATGAATTTGCCTACCAAATAGAAATTTTACCTTGAGATACTCAATAATTGCCTCAGGCTTTAACCTATGTGTAACTTCAGATGGATTTGACTTTGACTCTTCCACCAGTTGGTGAAGAAGCTCAAGAGCATTTCGGTGCATTGAATTGCACTTGTAAAGTTCTAATAAAGCAACATTATTGTTGCCTTTTCGAATTATCTCTTCGCATATCTTCAAATCACAGTAGTTAAGACCTCTCAGTAGTTCTAAAGCTGAGGAAGATTGTCCAGTAAGAAGCAATGCTTGTAGAAGTGCAGTATCCAATACTGAAGCCATCTCCCGAGCTCCTGAACTAACAGGAACACTGCCACGCCCCTGACACCAATAATTTACCAAGTCATATGATTTCTATAACAACTATACGAATAAAATATTGTTAGACCACATCAGTATTTTAACGGATGATTCAGGACATTAGATGTCCCAAAGCTTCACCATAAATCCAGCAGACATCCTTTAGAGAAAACAAGATCAGTTTAATACGCAAATTTTTTACCCCAACAGAACAAGCAAAAAAAGAAAGATTCATTTACCTTATTTGTTTTCTTAAACCTACTACTGTTATAGGATACTAAGTTGTCCCCAACTGCATCTGAAACGACCTCCTCAGTTCCCTCAGCAGTGGCCTTCTCAATAACACTATATCTCTTCTTCTGCAAAAACTTTATGAGAGCCATAAGCATATTATGACTCATCTTTTTGGATTCAAGTGCTGCATCAGATTCTGACATATGTGGTGGTGGGGTTTCCATATCATCTGACAGACCTGAAGAACCTCTAGAGAGATATGGAGCATCCAAAGAAATGTCCACCAACTTCTCTGGCTCATTAACAATGGTTGTCTTTGGAAGGATAATGGATGGATACAAAGAAAGAACATAAGTTATATCTACTTGAGACGCCAGAAAATGTTCCATTGCTTCCTCATAGCTACCATTTTCAAAAAGATAGTGAGCATATCTGTAACATGATAAGACAAGCTCATTTTTAACAAAATATTTGCAATAACTGTATAAGAAGCAATTATTAATATATAAAGATTGATGTATTTTGTAACCTGTACTAGATATAAATGCATGAAAAGTAAAAACTCACTAAACAAAGTTAACCTTATCAATAATCTAGGTATCATTAACTAATTTTAGATTAATTGCCCCATAAGCATAGCCGTGTTCTAGGGTGAGTATGCATAGCTGAATTGAGACATTGATTAATTTCAATATCTCATACACTCTCAAACCTATATGAAACATGAAGTCTAAATTCCCTAAACATCCAATCTTGACAACAATCTCAAATAATAGTGTGTTAACACAATATGACTATTTAACAGACACAATTATTATGAAATGAAAAATGTGATATTAATTATTAATTAGATAATTAATTATATTTTTTTTACAATTACTATTAGGTTTAATTATAAATGAATGCAATATAGGTAGAAATTAAATTCTTTTTCATCTGCATTATGTTTTTGTTCTCTTAAACTTTATATATAATAATCAAAATGATTATAAGTCACATAATAGTTTAACTTTTTTCTTTCAAAATATAGGAAACTTCCCATGCCACACTCTATGATACATCATAATCCAGATTATCAGTTAAACCTTTCTTCTATCATTTTCAGTCCTTTGATCACCAAAATAAATTAAAAAAAAATCTATAGTGCAAAAGGAATGAAAAATGTGAGTGCTTATGTATAAAGTGCACCCCAACTTAATTAGAATAAGAGCAAGCAGAAGGAATGTCCTTGCACAAGGAATACCTAGCAATAAATATATCAAATATTTATGATAGTAGGCCAAATCAATGTTAGTTCAATTCTCAAATAGAACTCCTTATTCTGTTTCTATCATAAGTATCGCTGAATCTTTCAAATTCAAGAGCCAAGATTCAGCAGTTAATATGCAAGACTTCAGATATAAATACAAACTTGGATAACCAGCTAAGGGAAATATATTGAACTTCAAAAAAAAAAAGGTATTTATGTCAAAAAGAGTTAGGCCTAGTAAAAGCATCTCTACATGCAAAAAAGCATTACAGAATTATCAATTATAAACCATCAGTGCCTCGCCTAGTTTGTTTCTTTAACAAGAATTACCCTGTACTGGCAAATCACCTTATATGGATTGAACCCTCCTTTGCAGCACGGAGATTTGACTCTTCAGGAGGAAGGAGTTTGCACAATGACAGAGCTTCTTCAAAGTCGCCAGATGCTGTTAATTGGACAATCTACAATGGACAAGTGAAATACTTACCTCATGGTATAACACACAAAAGTAAGGAGATCATTTGGTAAGAATTAAATGTAATGGCTCCAGGGGGGTGTGTGTGTGTGTGCAACAATCACATCAATTAGCTGCACAATAGAATGATAACTAAGGATTATAAAGTAAGTAAAAAGTGATTCACTACTTTCTCATTTGCACTAGAATCCAAAAATAGGTACCACAGACATCTATAGCATATCATGCGCCACACCTGGGCTCCAAGAGGAACAGGGAAGAGGCCATGAACAGAATTATCTAATGCAAGAATCACAGAATTGTTGCTTTCGCGAAGATGACGAACGTTTCGAAGAACAACAGTCTGTATCAGTGGATATGGATCTCGAAGCGATCGAATCTGCAAAATGCAAATGGTTTAAAGTGCATGAATACATGTCTTCCACAGTAAAAGAATATCCAGGAATTTTTTCCTTTCTCAGCAAACAGTCAAACACCAAATCCTTAGTTACCTCAACAAATCTTGGCAGCAGAGCTATTCCATATGGTTTCCGAATTACAACTTCTGCAGGGGCCTCTGACCAACAAATCCTGCCTTCTGGAACAAGTTTCCCATTTTGGTCCACAAAGACCCCAATGTTCTCCTAAAAATGCATCAACAAATGTCAGCTCCTCTAACTCAAGCACATAAACTATAAGAAGTAGCATGAATTGAACTGTTGACCTCAGCAGAAACATAATATCATGCATGGAATATAGCTATTGCATGTGCTTTCTTGACAGTCTGCTGAGAAAACCATCCCTTTTCATCCCAAATAGACTTCAAGTTTTGTCCCACAAATTCTATATTAATGTTACTCAAGTAGGAAAAATTGAAAAAGTTGAAGTTGTTTGCAAGAACAAAATTAACCAAGAAGCCTATAAAGTTAATTGGGAAAGGAACTCAACAGAGGAGTTTGAAAATGGTTCCCAATTTACAATAAAAAATATACAGGCATCTTGTGGATCAATCATACACACGCACAACACGTGCAACAGGGGCATACAACAAACTGCAAAGTATTCATGGCAGTATATGAGGGTTTCTATCATAGCTTATACACTCACACACAATCAACATTACCAACATGGCATGAGAAAAGGGAAAAAACAAATCCTTCATTCATATCGGTAATGCACATTCAAAATTATGAAGCAGACATCTCATACACATTCAAGATGTCTGCCAGGAGTGCAACCAGCAAAAAAGCCAAGACAACAGCTAGTGAAGAAGAGAATACCTTTCCAAGAAGAAGTTCTCCTGAAGGTAGAGAGACCACTAAAGGCGGCGCTAGTCTCCCAGAAGTAAATACCTCAGACAACGCACCATTTGTAGCATTCAGTATTACATATTCTCTTCTAATCCCCAGGCATATATTTTCACCGCACCAACACATCGACTTCACCACATCCGGAACACCAAATTCTTTCACCTCCACAAATCCTCTGCCACCTGGACAGCACCCACAAAATATTCATTAAAGGCAGACAGTTACAAGCCTAATTTGTACCCCAAGAAGTTTTCAGCAATGCCACAAAGAGGGTTGAGATCATAAAGCACAATTTCAAGTAATCGGGGCTCGAGTTTCAACTATCTTGTAATTGTAAATCAACTTCTCAGTTATCAGAGAAATAGATAGTGCATGGTTAAATATCTACCACCGTGATAATCGCTTGGGAGAAAAAAAAAAAAAAGATAGAAAAACACTAGCAACTAAAAGGAATTACCATCGTGTCTGAAAATACAGACCCTCTTTTGCCTCGCGAAGCATAAGAAACCTCTTCGGTCATCCCAGCAGAACACATTGGCGCCCTTGGCCTTGGTGATGACTGCTATGGTTTCAAAATTAGGAAGACGGTGAAACGCAATAGATTCTGAAAGTGACAGAAGTAGCTCCCTGGATTCCAAGACCTCCATTGATACAACAGGCTTCTTCGCAAAGCCAGTCAAGTTTCTTTCGAGCACATAGGCTTCCTTCCGCAGCTCCTGAGCGTTGTGATCGGCCGACGAAGACCGATCGGAATCGGATGATTCTGGCGCGTATATTCGAAGGGAGCCATCAGAGCAGCCCAGAAGGAGCTTTGAGCCGTAAGATTCGACAGCTTCGATCTTAGAAGGGCAATTGCCGAGGAGTTGGAAAGAATCGTAGGCGCTGTGCACCATTCCGTCGTCGTCTTCCTCCTTGAACTCTTCTGATAGAGGAGTGCGCAGTAAAAGCTTGATGGAAACGACAGTGATCACATACGACGCCGTTTACTGCATCAATCCGACAATTTTTGCGCCCAGCGTTTTTGCTTCCGGAGGGCTAAGAAGGTAGACACCTGGCTAAGAATAAACAGCGACAAGAACGCTGGGAAGGGCAAAAGAGGGAATTGTCGAAGCCAATGTGTGAAAAAAAGAAAAACATTTCATTTTGAAGTAGTAAATCGCAATGTGCGGGATATTTAAATTCAGTTATAAAAGTGAGTGCATTTTGTAGAAACACATCAGAGCATATAGTCCCATATCGATTGATTCTTTTATTTTTATTTTTATTTAAAATTTCTTTGAATTCTTTTTATTTTAAAAAATTATTTTATATAGTTCCTAATTTATATTTTTAGGAAGGTGAGAACGATGTATGTTAAAAATTTATGTAGGAGGTAAAGTGAAGCTATAGGATTGTAGTAAAGTACATGAAAGTGTTGTTAATAGGCATGCAAGGTAACGGTGGTCGAAATTCAATACCCCTTTCTCCTTCAATTATGTTATATGCGTGACTTGCAAATTTTATCAAGACAGTGCACATAAAAGTCCCATTTTAGAAGAGTGATTATTATAATTAATTTTATCCTTTTTTATTATAAAATATAAATTTTTTTAAATTTTAGATCATATAAAAAAATATTTTTAAGTTTTAAAATATGACACTCAATCTTTTTAAATTTTTAATTTTATATAAAAGATTTCCTTTCATTAAATCCACAAAAATTGTCACATTAAACCCTAAAAAACCACGAGGAAGCTGACCTGAGAAAATAAGTCACTTTATCCTCACAGAACACAGAGAACCCAAAACACTCGGAGCAATTCTTTTATATATAGAGAGAGAGAGAGAGAGAGTATCACATAATTTATACACCCAACAATCAATATTTATCATTGCATTGCGATATTTGTATACTCAACCATCAAGATTTATTTTGCACGTGAAACTTACCTCTGCTGCACATGAACCCCGCGAATCTGTACAAAATCAATTCTAGCATTTGATTTTCTTAGAATCACTGCTTCAGGTGCACCAGATGAAATTTCAAACACCAGAACCATTTGCAAAACCGCACAACTTCTCCCATTCACCTCCCTCGTTCTCCATAAATAGAAAGCCCTGAACGCTTGAATCTCTACTGTCCCCTTTCGTCTCCATCGTGGTAGGGCAGAAAAGAGCACACGATTTCGCTTAACAGAAGGGTGAAAACGATTTTGCTTCATACCAACTCCAACTTTGTCGTTCTGCTCATCCTCTTTATTCTCAAAGGAAGACGATTTCGAGGTCGGTTGGAACAAGTAAGGATTTCGAAGCCATACATTTTGTTTGGCTTCATGTGCTCCTTCTTTCGCATCTAGTTATCCTCTTCTTCCATGTATCACGTGCTCCTTGCTCCACACTGGCACTTATCCACAAATGGATGATAATGGTCTTTCGGATAAGTGACAGTGAGCTGCAAGAGTTGGTCGGCATTGAATTGGTATTAATTGATTAGGTTCTTGAAAGGATAACTGTGTGAATATTTTCAATGTATTAGGTGATGGAAACTTTGAAAAATATGGACATGAGTAAGTCGGATTATACGGTTGGGCGGGAGATGGAATATGTTCAAGCATATAATTTTGGGATGGAATTAAAAGAAGAGCAATTGTTAAAGGCCTCACGGTGTTATAATTTTTTGACCGCAGAAAAAGTGTTGCAAATAAGAATGAGAGTCATCAATATGCAATCTGACTAAGAACTTGATCTTATTTTATTACTAGGGATTAACTCTAACACTTGAATGGTTATTTATGTTATAAACTTGTGGTTACTCCATATGATGCTCTGGCAACTATGAAATAGGAATTATATTTATTTCTCAGAAGAGTTTCTTTGTCTTTTCAATATTGACTTGGCAACTATAAAATAGAAATTGTAATTTTTTTTTTTTTTACATAAACAACAAATACAATAAATAAATCACAATGGGATATAATGATATTCATAAGGTAACACTTCATGGTTGAGAAACTTCCTGTTGTTGGTCCACCATTGTCTAAGACAATAGGGTATATTTGTTTGCAAGAAAGTTTTGGAAGATGCTATGCCTTGTGTCCTTCCAAATGGTTTCTATGTTAGGAGTTCTCACCATCCTCCGGTTCATGAGGCCTAGCTGCTTTTTGTTGCAGAAAATAAAGTGAAGGTCCCGATGGCTTGGTTCACTTGCAACATCAAAGCTTGGTAACCAAATTAATGTTTTCCTTATGGCCCAGTAAGAGGTCGTCCTCCTGTCTCTTCCTGTGGAGTCTTTCCATTGAATGATCCTAATCAGAGTAGCATTTAAATAGATCAATGTTGTATAGCTGATGACCAACCTGCTTTGAAATGTCCCAGATCATGGTCCATCCTTCCCTGTGTAGCTGCTATGTGTGTGCCCGTTGTGCCTCTTCTATCCACTGGCTAGTTTTGTCCTCTTTTTCTGCCTTGCGAGTTCCAAGCCATGAAAGCTTAATTCAGTATTGCCTTGACCTTGAGGATGTCCGGTTTGATGTTTTCATGAACAGCTTTGTTGCAGGTATCCCAGATAGTCTGAAAAGTGACAATTATGGATTTTGTAAGGAAAAACCAGTGATCATCTTTAGGTCCCTGCTTCTTCATCCATTCTTGAAGCCATACTTTGATGCTGTGAGTTGGGAATGTGTCTGTCTTGATCATCAGGGGTGATGCAAACCAGATCGCTCTAGCTAAATCACAATGCATGAAAATGCGGTCCATGGTTTTTATGCCAAAAAAGCAAAACAGGCAAGCATTGTTTGCTCGGAGGTGGTGCTTCGTGAGCCTGCCCAAAGATGGGAATGCTTCCTCATGATTTTCCGCACAAACAGAATCATTTTCATTGGGAGTTCAATCTTCCATAAGGTTTCCCCGATTTGGGAAGGGTTGTGATTTGAGGAATTGCTTTCCCTCCTCAAGCTCTAATATCCATCTTTAATAGAGTATTTCCCTTTGCTGGTAGCATTCCGTAGCAAGGTGTCCTCTTTTTCAAAGGATCAAAAGGACAACTGCGGGATTTGGTTCTTTATCTGATTAGTGTATAATGAGTCAGTCTTGGTAAGGTCCCAATTTGACTTGTCATGCAAAATAAGATCTGCTACTGTGTTGATTTGGTTGTGCTGATCTGATTGTATTGGCCACCATAGATGATGGTTGATGGGGATATTTTTTCCAAATCCAATCTGCCATGAGAATCTAGTAGTAACAAGGGAACCAGTTTTAAAAATCTCTTTCCATATCCAGGATGCATTGGAGTGCTTCTTCAGAGTTCCTTGTGAAAGAGGTAATGCAATACTTTAGTCTTAGAATTGTAGTTAGGTATGACTTATTATTATTATCTACAATTCTCCATACTTGCTTAGCTAGAAGGGCCTTATTAAAAGGGCCAAACAGTCTGAATCTTAATCCTTTTTCCTTTATAAGTTGACAGAGTTTATTCCAGCTTAGCAGATGCATCCCGGGTCTATTGTTATTTGTGCCCCAAAAGAAATTGCAACACTTTGAGTTTAATATGGTGCAAAATTTCTGGGGTAGATAGATGCAAGACAGCTGGTAAATGAAGGAAGAATTAATCACAGATTTAATCAAGGTCATTCTGGCTGCTTGAGATAGAAAATTAGCCTTCCAATCTTGAAGTTTGGTATCAATTTTGGTGATAAGGTCCTGATAGATCTGGTTCTGTTTCTTCTCACATTGACCCATGTGCCCAATTAATTCCCTAATCTGCTGGCAAATTTAACATTGAGTATTCCAGATAGGGACACCAAAAAGCTTGAATAATCTGTCATGGGTCTTATTTTGTAATTAGTTGGGAAGTATAATGTCTATTTTGTAGTTATGTATTACGGACCATGTGAAGTTATTAGGCAGATGTTAATTGTTGTTTATTATTGTAGTGGTCTTGTGAAGTCATGTATTGCCTCACACTTGGTGAAGTTAGTAGGCAAATGTTCATTTAGTAGGCCATGTATTGTCTTGGAATTTGTTTTGGAACATGTGAATGAAAGGAATATATAAAGAGCATTTTTGTTTTCAATATTTATCTTCATCATGGTTTTTAAGGAATTTTGGTTATTTGATTTGTTTTTGGTAAGAAAAAGTGGATAGCACATATTATTTGTGTTTTAGCATGAATTTGTGACAGATTGATAGAACTTTATCACAAGCATTCTAGAACTAAGTTGTACTGTGCAATTGAAACCATGAGAAAAATGGTTAAATTCACGTTACTGTGCACAAATGATAGCTTTTCTGAAGCCTGTGGATAGCCTTTGCTTGCATTAGATCGAATATGATGTGGGTAGCAATACATCTTATCTAATTTGCAGTATTTTCTTTATTATTATAGCAACCAATTAAATAGTTTGTAACCAATAATTCTTGCAACTAATTAAATAAGTTAGTAGTGTATTCATTCTCTTTGAGAATATTTCGAAGGCTTCTTTTTACTTGTCTATAAGAGAGAGAGTATGTGTGTGTATATAAAGAATTTGATTTTTATTGCAACCTAAGATGACTTTACAAGAATCTTTAAGCAATTTCAAGCAAAGTTGCACAAGCAACATCACCAACGACTTTACAACATATCAGCAAATTAAGAGCCCACGTCATTGACTTTAATCAAAACTTCCATTAACAAACTTTTGGATATTATATAGGGTTTAATCTAGCCTAAGCATGCAAACAAACAGCACTAGAATAAAAAAACCAGACATAATCTTTAAGAAGAATTACATAATTTGGGCAAATAATTAAGAATAACCAAGACCCAGAATTTCCTTTGCAGAGAAAATCACTACATCCTCAAAATTGACTCTTAACTTAAAACGAGGCATTGCAAAGAACATGCATAAATCTTCATTGGTAAAAAGAGTGAATAGGTGGTTATAAGAAGGTCATTTATTAAGAAAATAGTGAAAAGAGAAAACCCCAGTTTCAGATCAGACATTCTACAAACACAACAAAGGCATATTATAAGGAATAGAACCAAAAATCTAAATAAATGGTTTGTTCCTCTGAGCAAACACTGGAGCTTGTCTAAATGGAACTGTATTCTTATCACTAATTCAACCAGGCTCGAATGCCCAATTATGAAGAAGAAATTAATAGAATAAAATCATTCCGAACATAAAAGCTGTTTGTCTATTTCCTCCACTCCCAGAAATCAAGCAGAATCATGCAGAAGAAGACAAGTGAAGAATAAGAAACCTAAAATAGGGGGAAGCAGTAATAGCTTTCCACGAAGTGCAGACTGCGGAAAGGGATATGCAGAAGCGCATTATGGAGAACGAGGGCGATGAAGAGGAGATTGAGGTGTCCGTTTTAGCATATGGTTCTGATGCCATGCATTTTATGTGAGGATAAAATGGAATGGCTTATTTACCTTTCAGGCCAGATCAGCTTCTACGAGGCTCTTTTAAAGTTGATATGGCAATTTCCGTTAGTTAGCGATTTAACACAGTTATCAACAAAAAGAGATTTTTTTTTGGTATAAAATTAAAAGTTTAAAGAAATTGACTGTTATATTTTAAATTTTAAAAAAGTTTTCTACAAATAATTCAAAATTTAACAAGATTTACATGCATTTAATTTAATTTTTTAATAAAACTAAATTTATATATAGTTTTTTATATTTTTACTATTAAATATAAAATCAGAACACCTCCTTATTCACAAAAAAAAAGACTCATTCTTCACCTTCAAACTAAAGAGACAAACAACTAATGCAAATAAAACCTCCTTCTACCTAATCAGAAATTTAAAAGTTTTCTCGAACTATTACTCTTGCAAAAAATGTAACTCACAATTATCATAGTTTGATTCTAATTCTTATTACACTGATGAGATCACATTAAAACCAATTAGTCCAGATGAGTCCAGTGCTTATGCTAATGTTTCTGCCTTGTATATGATCAATCTTAATCTTGATGAAGAAGTCAAAGAGTCTAATATAGAACAAAAAGATTACATTGAACATCATCCTTATACAGAGACTTCTCCTGACCATGCACAAGCCCAAACACATCCAACTAATGGACCATGGTTCACATTTGATGATGTCACTCCAGACAAATGGGGAGACAAATTGTATAAGTTTTCAACATAGATAGAACTTCAAATGACAAGGCCAACTGCCAATCTTGAAGTAGTTCTCATAAAATTTACAACCAAATTTACATGCATTCTTTGAGAATGATTTCAAAGTCCATAAGAGTATGGCAACTTTAGTATTCCCATGCCCTAAGTGCAAATCCACTCCTTGGTTTGATTTATAGAGAATTTTTGGGACATTTCCATCTTATTAATAAGCAAAAAAGGCAAGAGTATTTTCAAATGCATTGTTGCTCTCTGAAAAAGAAAGATCTTGACCATCATTACCAAAAGATGACTAAGCGATACTATATGCTCAATGGATTCAATGATGTCAACCTCCCGCATAATTTTATAGTCTCCTTACTAGAAAAGCTTCAGCCAAAACTCTTAAGAGCAATTTAGTTACTCTGAAGAGATATGACAGACATCTCTTTAGGAAAAATTTACTAGCTCGCTTTTGCTACTCTTGAGAAATTATGTGAACAATATAAAATGTTTAATTCAATGATAGAAGATAAGCTTGCACTCTAAAAGGCTTGTAAAAAGCCTTTTTTCCAAATCAAATGCAAAGATAGATAAAGATGTTCTTATTATACAAAAAAGAAGTCTCATTTATATAAAACTCACTTTAAAGGTTACAATAGTTTCAGGAGAAAAAGACACAAGAAGCTTGTGAAATTTTTCATAAGATGAACTACACAATACAAAAGAAAAGATTGTTGCTACATTTGTGATAAGAAAGGCCATGTTGCAAAATAATGTCCAAACAAGCCAAAGAAAGATATCAAGCTTCTCCAACAGCTTCAAGCCAACATTCCTCTTCAACAAGATAAAGAAATAAAAGAACTCTTTTCAAAGTAAAAGGATGCTAATGATTTCACTGTTTTTTCTTTATCAGACTTACCCTTTTCATATTCAGATTTTTCCTCTAATTTTAAAGGTTTCTTCATCTTTAAAAAAACTGATGATTCTCTCTAATACAATTACTTCGTCCAGCCATGCAACCATGTAGAACAAGTAGAACCACCTATGCCTTATGAAATGCATATTCTTAAAAGCAAGTATCATGACCCAACTCTTGTTATCACCTATATGGATACAAGAGCATCAGAGAGCTTAATGAATCCCACAGTTCTCCTTTTTAAAGAGTGGAAGAAGCATTTTTTAGTACTTCAGTGTAACAGATGGCAAAATATTTAAAGTAGATCTTATTACTAAGGAAAAAATTGATATAAGTTTTTTCTCTAATTGCATTATATGAAAAAAGGTTCTCAAAAGCAATATTCTCGATAAAGATAGTCTTATTGGCATGGATATTTATTGATAAGCTAAATAATTACAAATCTTGCCTAGATGTATCAAATTCAAACGAAACTTAAAGCCATATACCATAATTCCTAAAATGGTTAAATTTCAACAAGTTTCTATTCGGTATGAAGAGATTAGAGATCAACTAATGCAGTTCTATCCAAAAATTCATGATCAGTTCTCTCATCATTTTTCTCTCTGGAAGAACCAAGATTTTTTCATCTAACTTTATTTTAAAAGAAATCAAGATGTGAATCCTACAAAAGCCTCACACCTTGACATGAATCTCGATGATTTACCTTAGCCAAAGAAGAGTGTGCAGCTTTATTAAAGCAAGGTCTTATTGAACTAACTAAGTTAGACTGGACTTGTCAAGCTTTTTATATGAAAAAAAGATTAGAATAAAAAAGAGAAAAAAAAAAAAGATTAGACATTGATTATAAGTTTTTAAACATATTTCTCCAAGACGATAAGTTTCCATTACCTAAAATCAATTCACAAACCAGTCTTCTCAAAGATGCAAAGGTTTTCTCCAAGTTTAATCTTAAAGCTGGATTTTGGCAAATGGGTATTAATCTATCTAAAAGATACAAAACACCATTTTGCATTCAAAATGCTTAGTACCAATGAATAGTTATGTCATCTAGGCTCAAGGTAACACTATCTCTCTTTCAAAAGACAATGACAAAAATCTATGAGCCTATCCTTCACAACACTTTCATTTACATTAATGATATTGTTCTTTATTCAAAAAATGAAAAAGACCATGAGAATTTTCTCCAATAGTTTCTAAACATTATGAAGCAATATGAGATTATGCTTTCAACCCGTAAAAGTCAATTGGGCCAAACCTAAGTAAAATTCCTTGGAATGAACATATCTAATCGATATCATTATTTAAGCCCATACATTACTCAAGAATTACTTAATTTTCCAAACAAGGATGTCACCACAAAGCATATCCAACAATTTCTTGAGATAGTCAATTTCATCAGAGACTTCCTCCCTCATACGTTGAATTACATAAGCCAGCTGTTAAAGCTCTTGAAAAGGAAATACCCCCACCTTAGGGATATGAACAAACAGTAGCTGTGAAACATCTTAAAATGGTCATCCAGAATCATTTACCTTTAAAGATTCTTGACAAAAGGAAAAGAATCCTTCAGACCAACGTTAATGATAATTTTTGGATAGCTGTCCTTATAGAAGAAATTGATAGAAAGTAATATTACTGTGGATATGTAAGCGGATAATTTAAGAACTTTGAAAAGCACTATCATGCTATCTACAAAGAGATTCAATTATCAAGAAAAGGATTGAAAAGTTCAGTTTCCATCTTAACCCTTATGAATTTATGGTTTAGATAGATAATTTACCATTTTATAAAAATTTAGAGTTTAAAAAAAAGGGCTTGCCTGATAAATAGTTACTCAGATGAAAAAATTGGTTCTCATGCTATAAATTCAATATTCAATATATTAAAGGACACACAAATCTTATAGCAAACTATCTTTCTCGACCTAAGATAATGAACCTTCTCACTGTTGTGAAGCCAGTACGTTTCATCTTCATGGCTCACTCAATTCCTAGTTTTATCATCCACCATCCTCTCCCACTTTTAGCCCAAATGAAAAAGGATTTCCTATTATGTTCTTTGAAGCCTATAACCCCAGCAAAAGTTCAACAATTTGCTAAAAAATTCCTTTTTTATTACCTCCACCGATACCTTAAAGATTCATCCCTTTCTATTTATCCATCCTACTTCAATCCTTAAACACCATTTTTGATACTTTTGAGAATTTGCAATTTCATCACTGATAACGCCTTATAGTACTTATGGGCACTCACTGTCCTTTACTATAAAGCTATAGAGTTTTCATATCTTCTGATCTATAACTTTCTCTATCAAGTTGAAAACCAAAATTTTAATTTTTAGATTCTCCTTGAATAGTTTTCACCACTTTATTGGTGGCAATAAGAATTACAAAAAATCATCTCTCAGTATAATTTATGGAACAACCTTCAGTCAAATAACATAGTCTCTTGCATTTTCATCTTTCATCGTGCTTATTGGACCAATAGACAAAATATGCTCTTAATTAGAAATTATGCATATGAGTGCAATACTTTTCTTAAATAGCCAAAGCATAAAGATTATATTCTTAAAAATCTTAAAATGTTTTTATGTGAAATTAGTAACTATTAAGGGAGTGAATTTGTTTTTTGCACATTTTTAGGCTTATTTCCTAGTGAATTCATTTCTAGAGAACCAAGGTTATCAAAAGTTGACCTTCCAAATACTTAAGTTTGGAATCCAGCTCAAATGACCAAATTTCTACAAAGATCTAGTTCACAATTTTAGCCTACTCAAGTCTATAATAAAAACATGTAAGATTCTCAAGATCTTAATGAGCTAGATGATTTAGATAAAATTGAAGACTAACTAACCTTACATTTTGGGAAAATAAGAACAGATGACCCAAATGACACTGACAACTCTGATGACCTAAACTTATTCCCCTTCATATGAGCCCATAAAAAAGGGATGAGGTTTATCTATTGTTAGACTATCTCACATACAATTACTATACTATAGTATATCTATTTGCTTTACTTTTCAGGCATGCTTTACTTTCCAATCTATGAAAGTAGCTTTAAGAAAAGTATGTTTCAATTATTGTCTTTTACCTTTATAAAAGTAGTTTGTTTACTTGTGTTAGCTTTCGGCTATAAGTAATGAGTCCTCCATTAGCCCTTGGCAGAGGAAGTCCTGTATTCAAGTTTACCTTGTATAAAACTCTTTTTTTCTTTCAAAATCTTTCATAGTAAATTCCTTACATTTATCTTATCTATACGAGTATGCTTTGCACTTGCCTTACATAAGCATCTTATGCATAAGAAAATATTATCAAAAGAGAACAATAATAATAGAAGATCTTACCTTGTATATGAGCTCTTCAATAAAGAAAGTTTCTAAAAAGATCAAAAAAATTCTTAATCCTAAGAGGTTAGGACACAAAGAAAGCTTAGAAGAGAAGAGGCTAATTGCCTAAACATATCAAGAAGAGGGTTCTATTGAGTCTAATTAGAATACTAAAATAGAATATTTTGTTTTGAAAAGACAAGGTATAGAACCTGTCCCTCTATCATTAAAAGATAAGTGTAAAAGGCATTCAATATTCTTTTGCCATAATTATTCTCTTTTGACTTCTAAAGAGAGAAATGAGTTTGATCAGATATCTCCACCACTCTTTTTAGACTACATCCAGTAGCATACAGATCTCATACTACATTATGGATGGTATCTCGTATAAAGAGCAGTTGAAATGAGGGCACTGGCACCCCCTTGTGGTATCAGAGCCTCTTATTTATTTAAGACAATCGAAATTAATTTGTTACAAAAAGAGTAGGAAGAATTTCTCATAACCATATCTTTTACTGATAAATCTTTTGAACCAGTTAGATTATATTCTTTATTTTCTTTCTTTCGATCTATCCCTTCCTTTTGTATATCCCATGTCTCAAACAAAATAGATAATCTTGTGAAAATAACCTATATTCTAGATGAAACATGCTTTAAAGAAACCATTACATCCATTCTCAACCCTTATGAGCTTTATCGTCAAAATCATTCCTTCACCTATTCTATTAAAAAACATATTTTCCCTAAACATGTGCCTATAAAAGAAATTGTCAAAAAAACTAAAATAGATTAGTATGGGTTACAATCTTCCCAAGGTGAATAATATGTTGCCTTATAAATTCCTACTAGCTTTATCTCTCACTAGATTTGCTAAGGATATACCCACATCTACCTAGAAGTTATCAAATTAGTCCTTGCCCTTTATGGACACAAAGGATAGTGGCAACAACCCATGTCTCTCCTCTTGACCCCACGTACACCTCTTTCCAAAATGCTTTGATCAGTGCAACCTTTGTCACCCTCAATGGTAGTAGTATTATTCTCATTATTGTCCTTAATTTCAATATAAAGCTGTTAGATCCCACTCTTTCCACCAAGCTCAAGGTCTAGATTCAAATTATTAAGGTAAAGCAAGTTGGAAATGTCATATCAACTACTTTTCATCATCAAATGATTTATTGTCTTCAGAATCATGGTATAGACCTTTAGTTCCCAAACTTAACTAATGATATTCTATACATGGTCTTTGACAAACCAAATCATACTACCATCATCCAGATTCCTAAATAGATTTATAAAGAAGATCTTTAATAGCTAATGCCTTTGGAATGGGTTACTAACTATGAAAAAGAGTTCTATGATAGTCAAATAGTTTTTTATACTATTGCTCCTCTTGTAATTGAAAGACTTAGATATTGGATTGTTAAATCAGCATTTAAAAGACTTGAAGCAAAAGAAGAAACTTTTTCTTTGACCCTCTTCTGCAGATCGACCACTCATCAATATATGATGATCACTTCTATTGTAATATCCCATATCGGATAGGAGGATCTTTGGCTAAAACCATATAAGTAGGAATAGTACTTTCTTTACCATGGATGCATTTTTCCAGTGATGGATATTGTTCCATGTGAACACCGTATTTTGTCCGGGCAAGTTTCAAAAATAATGATAAAATTAAACTAACAAAATAATAGGAAAAAAGAAGAAATGGAAAGCAAAATAAAAAGGGACTAGGAGAAAGAGAAAAATAAAAAAAAAAGAGATGAAGTAAAATAATAATAAAAAAATTTAAAAAAAAAACATATATACTTATATACATATATATATATATATATAAAGAGAAAGGGGAAGTCCAAAATAAAAAAAAATTAAGAAAGGGAAACCAAAAAAGAAAAAAAGCATATTAGAGTTTATGACCTACAAATAATTAAAAAAAAATCAAACAAAGGTTTACTAACTTAATATCAAAAAAAAAAAAAGACAAACAAAAGAAAATCAATTTAAAAAAAAAAAAAAAGAGGTCTTAACTTTGCTTCCTTTTTCTCTAAATGAAAGCCCAAAAAAGAGAATTTGATCCCAAAAAAAAATTAATTAAAGGAAGTAAAAGTAGCTTCCATCCAATTCTTCTAGACCCAATGGCCCAAATGTGATGAGAAGAAAATGGGCTAAAAAAATAAAATAAAAAACAAAAATAAAAAAGAAGAAGATTAAGAATAAAGATAGAGGAAAATTTTGAAAAAAGGAGAGAAAAGAAATAAAAAAAAGAAAGAGAGAGCCGAAAAAGAAAGCTTCAAGATACTAAATTAAAAAAAAATGGCCCAAATCTTAAAAAAAAAATTTGTAATCCAATCTTTCTAGATCTGGTTTATTAATTCAGAGATAAAAAAAAAAGAGATAAATAAAACAAAAAAAAACAAAAATAATAATAAAATATATAAAAAAAAATGAAAAGGGGGGTTCAAAACGCAGGGTTCCTGCGTTTTGATCCCAGCCCCTCCTTTTTCACATTTTTGCTCTCTGCCACCGGCGAAATAGGAGAGACACACATAGACAAAAGGGGGAGACGCGAGACGCAGAGGGGGATGAAGAGGCGAGATGCCAGGAGGAACAGATGGGGATTCGGAGTCGAAAGGAGAGACACACACAAACAAAAGGGGGAGACGAGAGACGCAGAGGGGGATGAGAAGGCGAGATGCCAGGAGGAACAGAGGGGGATTCGGAGTCGAGGGGAGAGACCGAAAAATCGAGAGGGTGAGAAAGCGAGAGAATCGAAGAAGGAGTGAGAGACTAGAGAAAAGGAAACAGAGAGCAATGAGGTTCGAATCGAAAAAAAAGAGAACGAAGGTCCAGAAGAGATCGAGAGGGAGAGAGGGAGTTCTGGGAGATTAGAGGGATAGACATGAGACGAGAAAGAGAGAGGGGGAGCGCGAGCGAGAGAAAGGGAGATGGAGAGAAGGGGCTTCGGAGAGACGAAGGCACGCGAAGCAGATGCACCGGAGGGAGGAAATTGTACGTAAATAGCGATAAGAAGAGAAACTCTCGGTGGAGGTAGGGCTGCAACTTCTACAAAATCCTCCCACCCAACTTTCAAGGCAATTCCTCTCCTCGTTAGTCAGGTTCTGCTTCTGACTCATGATTTTTGGAAATTCAAGTTCTAAGTGTGTACTTGAAAACCACTTTTTCAATTCAATTTCGGTTTTGTTTGGCTACTGAGGAAAATATATTTGAGTGAAAATGCTGTTGATGTTTTGGTTTGTTGGTTGGGTGTCTCTGCCATAAGCTTGCATGAGTCGTGTAAGATAATTTCGTTTTGTTTTGTTGATGCTCTTTTCTTGTCTTCATTCATCATTTATTACAGTTGAGGGTGTTTGAAATTCTGAAAAATCTGTTCTGTTCTTGTTTTCTAGCTTAACGAGTCAGTATATGTATGGGTTTTTTTTGGAGTTCTGATGAAATGCTGATGAAATGTTGCAAGAAGGGGAAGCTAAAGCCTAAGCTGAACTGCATCTACAACCTTAATCCTAAGCAGAAACCCAGTGATTAACTTGTAAATTATGCTACCTCCCTTTTTATAGTTAGGAGTTGTTGTCTATTTGACTGATAAGCTCCCTAATGGAGCTGTATGCATGCTTTTGGTGATTTGGTAGTTCATGATTAGGTTGCTTTGATATATGCCTCAGTTTTGCTTTCTGCCTAAATGGTGCAATTCATGTGGTTTTGAAATTCAAGGCTTAGAATTAGAAAGTTCTGTTATTGGATTTGTAGATGTAGTATTGACTCTTGATGCATTGTCTTTCGGATGAGATGACAGCCCATGTGTTTGTGTGAATCTCCCTTTTTGTTAATAACGTTTGCACCAATCTTTGATAAAATGGGGCATCCTGTCATGCACAAGGAAGTACCAACTAGCTTGTCTCGCTACGTGTCTTGAGTGAGAGGGAATTAGGCTTTGTGGTTATGATGGTTTTGAATGGATTATGATGTTAGAGTCAAATAATTTGGGGATTGTATCTGGCTAAGTTTGAGAAATTCGTGGCTGGTTTGTACTAAATGTTTTCTGATTAATTTTCAAGTATCTCATCATCTGTTTGGGAGTGGATTGTGGTTAATGGCTAAGCACGTTTGATTAGAAATCTTCCTTGATCTATAATCTGACTCTACTAAGAAATTCATAGAACAAGTGTGTCATGTTACTGTGAATTTTACGTATGTTCATTCGCTGCTGTTCTAAAGTTTTTCAGTATGTTCATAGTAACATGGCTGTTGTTCTGATTGAAATTAAAAAGTTTTGTCACATGTGGGGTATGTTCGAACATTGATCCATTGATTTGATCATTTTTGGAAATATAAATAATGGTATAGAATTTAAACGCTCATCCTTTTTATCTCTTTTGCATGAGTCTTGCCGGAGGATGTTAAACGATTAAGGAAACTTACCAAGAATTGAGCAAAAATCAAAGAGATGGTTGCACTACAGCAGATGAAACCGGATTGGATAGCATAGCAAAGTCAATTGGTTTGAGTTTGTTTTCCTGTACTTGAAATGTATTAAGACATGTTGTTTTGCTGGCTGGACACAAGCACACACCGTCAAAACAAATGTTGCAAGCTTGTGAATATTTTTGTTTTGATTTGATTTTTATTTTTCTCTTTTAGAATAGCCGTGTGGGATTTTATATCCCCTCGAGCACATAGGAAAATCCTAAGGATCATGTGAGGTAATAAGCCTCTTTGGTATCTATTAGGTATTAAATTTGTATTTTAATGAGTCTTGGGTTTCGACGACCTGCGCGTAATTTTGTTTTCAAAAGAATTTCAAGAAAAACAAGAGAAAGAAAATCAAATTTATATTTAGGAATTAAATTTAAATCTTTTAAAACAAAAAAAAAAACAAACAAAACCAAAGAAAGTGTTTTTCTTTATAAATAATAAAACGTTTTCAAATTTAAAATTTAGCTTTTCTTTTTCTCGAAAGTTTGCCAAAACCAAAAGAAAACATTAAAAACAAAGAAAACAAAAGAAAAAAAGAGAAAAAAAATTGAAAACAAGAAAAAAATGATAAAAAAAAAAGAGAAAAAAAATTAAAAATACAATAAAGGTAAAAAAATGAAATTAACCTTGTCTTAAATCAAAATATATCAACTAATTTTGAATTTGTTTTATTTATAAAAGGGAAAAGTAATTTTTGTTTTCTTTATCTTTTCACTAAAAAAAACAACAACAAATAAACAAAAATAAAAACAAAAACAAAAAAAATTCAAAGACGAAACAAAACAAAGGCAAAAACAAAATAATAAAAAATAATAAAAGAGATAAAAAATAAAACATGAACAAAACAAAAATAAATAGAACTAAAAACAAAAAGAAAGAAAAAGAAACAAAATAGAGCACAAAAATAAAAAATTAACGAGAAAAAGAAACAAATAGAAAAACAAAAAAAAAACAACAATAACAAAACCAAAAGAAATAGAAATATAAAAAAATAGAAAACAAAGAATAATAACAAAACAAAAAACAAAAAAAAACAAAAACACAACACAACACAAAATAAAAACAAAAACAAAGGCGAAGAATAAAAGCAAAAAGAAAAAGAACAAAATAGAATCAAAAAATAAAATAAAATAGAGGTAAAAACAAAAATAAAATAAATAACAACAAAACAAAACAATAAATTAAACAAAATAAATAAAAAAAGACAAAAATGAAAAAATGAAAAAAAACAAAAAGATGATAAAGAAAAGAGGAGAGAAAAAGCAAAGATGCAAGAAAGGTAAAATTAAATTTGCCTTTAACAAATCAAAACACATTAAACAATTTCAAAAATCGTTTTATTTGTTAAAGGAAAAAGTAATTTTTATTTTTTTTGTCTTTTTGTCAAAAAAAAGGGGAGAAGCGACCCAAACAAAAAAATATATATAAAAATAAAATTAATTAAAAAAATAAAGAAAAAAAATAAAAACAAGGAAAAAAAGAGGAAAAACAAAAACAAAACATAAAACAAAGAGGAAAAAAAAACCAACCAACAAATATAATCTCAATCGAACTATGTGGACTTTGATACCTCTCAGAGGGTACGTAGGCCCTAGGTTTTATCCTGGTTCAAGTCCGCCCTTGTAAATAATTATTTTTCCTTTAGTTTTATCTCTTTAATTTCATTTCTCTTAATCTTATTTTATTTAATCTCTTTCCTTTTATCCTGCATGTGATTTGTTGAGGAGAATTAGAATAGACTAAAGGCCATAATAATTTTGCACAACTAACTTAGGGTAACCGTTCTTAAGAACGGGTGTAGTGGAGTGCCTAACACCTTCCCCACTCACAATCGACTCACAAATCCATTATCTAGTTCATAGACCATTTTTCTCATAAAAAGGCTTTTCCAAAGTTTTGCTTTTTCAAAAATAAAAATTTTAGTAGACTCCCGAACCTTATCTATTTATTCCTATTTTTTACTTTCAATTTTGATTTTTCATAAATGCGCCACGCCGTCGCATTTTCGGGTGTGACATCCCATATTGGAGGCACTTTAATCGGTCACATCTTTCCAAGTTTTGTTCCTCCCATGATTGGGAAAATGCATCCACAGTAGGAGAGAGTACTACTCCCACTTATATGATCTTAGTTTAGGATCCTCTTATTCAATGTGAAAATACAAACCCTGCATTCTCACAAAAGGAGCAAGAAATTAAGAGGCTCAAGACCCAAATTAAAAAAAGATCTAATAAGAGACCACTCTAAGAGCATATCTAATACCTATCCTTCCTTATAAATGTATAACCATTTATAAGTAACATAATATATGTATGATATAATTAAAAAAAATTATGTAATTATTTGTAAAAATCATACACAGTCATATTATTATTAAAAAATCATATGTTTATCATATTTTATTAAAAAACTTAATAATAAAAATATATCAGAATGCATATAAGGGCTTTTTAACGTAAATATATAAAGAAAAAAATAAAAAAACTAACTTTTAAAACTTATTTCCTAAATTTATAACCAATTTTTAGCTTCGTGTCCTTATTTAAATTTTTTTTTTTTTAAAAGCTAACCCTTTGAGGGTCAAGAACAACTAACTCTATACGGGTCAATTTTTACTAACCCGCATAGGGTCAATCAAAGCTAATCCTACGTGGGTCAGTCAAACTGACCCCTAAAATAAGGGGTCAATAAAAAAAAATTAAAATTTTTTCTGATTTGCTTATATAGCCCGTCTCTTCTCCTACCCTATGTTTATTGTGTTTCATTTTTTTGCATTCTTCTTCTCCGTCTCCTCGCAACTCATGCCTCTTTCCCTTTAGATTTCTTGTATATTTTTGTCTCTTCAGTAAATTTGCTCCCCTTTTTTATCTACAATCTAAGGTTTGTATTTTATTTTCAAAAAGTTTTTGTTTCTCATGTGTTTAGTAAATACTCTTTTTTTTTTCTCCTGAGAAATTTAATTATTTGTTTTTTGAAATTTTTAACAGGTTCTCAAGCGTTGCATTCTTTAAATTTGAGGTCGTTTTTATATTATCTTTCATTCCAGATGTGTTGAAAATTTAAACTTTCTTATTAGCTTTCGTATTCTTGTTGAGGTTTGTAATTTATTTTAAAATATTTTTTATTTCTTATTTTCTTTTCATATATTTTTATTTTTTTTGTAGAAAATGCTGATAAGTTTTTTTTTCTATTTGTATAGATTCTCAAGAGCTTCTATTCTACACAGAAACTTTTATTTGTTTAAAGTTCTTTGTAATATCTTCGGTATCTTTTATCTTCGATCATTTTAATATATTGTGTTTAATTATTATTTATATAAAGGCATTGAGTAAAGATTGACAATGAGTAAAAGAAAGGAAATCATATGCATTCATGCAAATGGAAGAATTTTTGACACCAACGAAGAAACAACATTTGTTTGTGATAAGCTGAAATTATTAAGAGTTGACCCTGACATTAATCTTGAGCAGTTGAAGGCTGTAGTTGGAGAAAAATTATGACTTTCGTCAAGACAGTATGTATCTGAGTTGGTGTACCAATACTCACGATCACTTAATCCAACTTAGTACTTGTCGTGCACATTAGAGGACGATTTAGATATCCAAACTATGTGGGAAGTGAATTGACACTTTCCATCTTAACTGGGGGTACCAGAATTATATGCACACATCTCAACTAATTATGTAGATCCAAATGTTGAAGAGACTGATATGATTGAACCGTTGATAAATCTATGTGCAAGTCAGATTAATAGATCGGATGAATCGGTCTCTTTGTTTAGCTCTTATCTAAAAAATATTCATCCATTTGAGACCCAACTTTCTAATACTCAACCAATGTCACTCATTAATGATATATCTCAACCAAGTTCATCGAGGGGTAAGATGTGTCATAACAACCCTTCCAGTCCCCCAAATGTAACCGAAGATATAATGGATGAGTTTGAGGCGGAGGATGAATATGATACTCCACCAAATGCTAATGAATATGGGGAGGATGATATTACTCCGACTGATACTGAAGGGAATCCTATAACTTCAATGAATCTCCATTCTGAGTAGGCATTTGCTTTTTTTGTCTCAGATCAATAATGACAATGTGAGTGAATTTGAGATAGCTGACATGGAGGGGGTCATGGATCTAAATGATGACCAAGAGATGTATGTTAATATGTGATTTTCTAATAAGCAGTCACTGAGTTGTGCTGCAAAGCTTTATTCAGTTCCTAGACACCACGCATTGAAGGTACATCAATCATCAATGAAGTACGTGGAGCATCATTGTCAAGAGTATAGTGTTAGATGTAATTGGTATGTAAAGGCATGTTAATTTGAGAGAGAAAATGATTGGCGGATAACAAAGTATGCGGACCCACACACTAGTGTCTCTTCCATGCTATCATAAGATCATCTGAAACTAAACTCTGATATAATAGCATCAAATATTGTATCGATGGTTATAGAAAATTCCTCTATTTCAATCTGTGATATCATTAAGAGGATTCATAGCACTTTTGGTTGGATATACGATATCTTACAGAGAGGCATGGTAAGGTAAGCAACGGGCCATTGTAATCGCTTTTGGGAATTGGGAGCGATCGTATGCAGTTCTCCCGAGATGTTTATTTACTGTTCAACACTTTAATCCAGGCTCATACTTTGAATTTGTGACTAAGGAATGCCCGTAGACAGCATCAGATATAGAGGCAACAATTATGTTTCATAGGGTATTTTAGACATTTAAGCCTTGCATTTATGCCTTTAATTACTTGAAACCGATTATCCAAATAGATAGCACATTTCTATATAGGAAATATAAGTGGACGTTGTTGATTGCCAGCTCACAAGATGGTGCTAAAAAAGTTATCCCCCCTTGCATTTGCCATTGTTGAGGGTGAAACGTATGAGGCATGGGGGTGGTTTCTTAATAACCTTAGGTGACGAGTGGTACTGAATAAGCAAAATATTTGTTTGATATCTGATCGTCATCAGGGAATATTAGCAGCAATTATAAACCCAGAAAATAGGTGGCAACCACCCTATACACATCATATGTTTTGTTTACGTCATATTTTGAGTAATTTGAATACAACGTTCAGGATTGAACGGTTGAAGAAGAAGTTTGTGAATATTAGCTATCTGAATAAGCGATATTTGGTTGATGAAAAATTGGCTCAGATCCCATAGTTGCATTCAGAAGCGGTGAATTAGATAGAGGATATACCAAAAAGTAGGTGGTCACATACATATGATATGGATGGGTGTTACTGGGGCCACATGACAATAAATTTAACCGAGTGTATCAATAATGTCTTCAAAGGTGTTAGATTCCTGCCCATTATTGGCTTGGTCAAGGTAATAATGTATCGATTAAATAAATATTGAGTTGAGCGAGCACAAACCACATTTTCTTAGATGCAAGCAGATAGCTTATTCTTTGAGGATATCTATAAGAAGATTTCAGTCAGAATTGCAAGAGCATCTACTTTATCAGTTTGTGTGTTTAATAGAAGGGCTTCAAAATTTGAGGTCAAAGAACCCTACGATCCATCCAATAAACAATATGGACGAACTTGCAATGTTAGCTTGATGAACAAAACATGTGGCTGTAGCGAGTTTCAACTCTAAAAGTATCCTTGTCAACATGTCTTTGCTACATGTGCCAAGGTTTGTCTTGATCTTCTACAATTTGTACATGTTATTTTTCGGCTGGAGACAATTCTAAATGCTTTCAGGATAGAATTTGGTTCAATGGGAGGAGACGTTTATTTGCCTCACACAATTAGGTTTTGATTGGTCCCTGATCCTTCTATGATTTAAGATAAAAGTCAACTGAAATCTTCGCGAATACGCAATGAGATGGAGTGGCAAGAAAGCTTTAGGTACAACTAGAGATGTGGTTTATGTAGACAGATCGGATACAATCGTGCCACATACCCCTCTCATCAACCACGAGAATAGTTATAGTTATTTGAGCGAATTAAATATTCATTGTCGATGATAATTTGTATATGAATTGCATATGAATTGTCAATGATTAGTTTGAAAGTGCCTATTTGCTTATATCTTTCTTACGTATGAATTGTTGTTCATTAGTTTGATATACTAAGGTTATATTATTGGCTTATGATTTGTTGTTTACCAGTTTGACATATTAGTGTTACTATTAATAGATATTTGAAGTCTTAGTTTCCATTATGGACCCTCAGTAGGGTGCTGTTCCGACTGGACTAGAGAATGAGTCTTTATTATATTTACAGTCTCGCCACTTGTCTCTAGCTGTGTGGCAAGAACGAATGAGTAAAAAATTTACTTTATTATTTATTATTGAGTTAACTAAATTTATGACAGTTTCTTTAATATAATTATATAGGATGACAGAATTCTATGCATAAGACGAATAGCACAACAAGATAATATATTCAATCTCCTTCAGGCCATTATCCCATATCTCGTACATGTTGGTTTTTATGGTGTTTCACAACTCAGTCATTTTGACTTCAATGCCGCCCTTGTGTCAACCTTTATTGAGCGGTGGCGCCCGAAGACACATACATTTTACCTCACCAGATATGAGTGCACAATCACACTGCAAGACATCGCTATCCAATTGGGTTTACCTTGTAGGGAAATGTAGTATGTGGATAGACAGATTTCAATTGGTCAATTGTTTGTAATGAGTTACTTGGTGTGATATCGCCTCCTGAGACATTGGATGGACAGAGGTTGAGCATTCCCTGATTGATTAAGACATTCAACAACTTATCGAATGCCGCAGATGATGATATTATTCACTAGTTTGTACGAGCATATATCCTGCATTTGATTAGGGGTACTTAATACTAGATAGAACTAGACATAAAGTTATATTAATGTATCTTCCACTACTTGTTGATTTTATAGAAGCTGGTCAGTATAGTTGGGGATCAGCAATATTAGCTTATCTATATAAAGAAATGTATAATGTCACCCATTATGACGAGGTTAATATAGATAGTTATCTGACTCTATTTTATTTATGGGCATGAGACTGATTTTCCTATCTTGCTCCACGAAAACCCCTCAACCCAATCCTCGGATGGCTATTTATCCTCCTCGACCCCCACTGGGTTTCATGTATATATATTTTTCAGATGTGCTATTTTTCGATAATTAATAAGCTAATGTGCATTCTCCCTTTCCTCACAGGTGATAGAATGTTCCACAATATCCCCAGCCAACAGCAGATGCCTTGCGGCAGTGTAGAATATTGTTAGATGAAATGAAGGACGATGAGGTTTATATTTAGGTACTTACTTGTTTTTCGATTTACAATTATACCGCAGAGTAACTATCTTCTGTTGTGTAGGTCATTTGGCTTCCATATGACTCACCCGAGGTTGTCTAATTGATTCTAGAATATTGCTTAGCGATGTCTGATATATGGCGTGCATCTGTGCTTATATTTTGCTTTTGGATAGTTGAGTGGCATCACGCTGATCGCGTTCTCCGTCAATTCGGTAGGGTGCAGCATATTCCAAAAAAATCATTTAATATAGGATCGCTGCATACTCTTCAATTAAGAGAAAAAATTCATAAAGACTGTAGTTTTCATTACAGCATAGAATTCGTGGCCCTTGGTAGTGGCACCGAATGACCTTACTGATAGATCACTAGATTGGTTATCAGACTACATGCGTTAGTATTAGTGACATATGCGAAGATGGATCCATCCTGCTAGTGGTTCTCAAGGTTTTATGGTATGACTTTTAAATAATTTTTATCTTTATATTATGTATCCTTATATAAATATATATATGTATTATTTTTAGCAATTGATTTTCTCTTTAACAAATTGATATGTTGGAGGATTTATACAGACTAACTATCACTGACCCGCCAGTGCTTAGTTATGGAGATTTTAACAAACTGATGTGTTGGAGGACTTATACAGACTAACTATCACTGACCCGTCAACGCTTAGTTATGGAGATTTTAGGCAAAAGCAAGCAGTGCTATTGAAAACATATTGCCTGCTTTAGGAGAATATCGAGATATATTTGCTTCCCAACCAGTTTCGCCACCATCTGATCTATCCAAACCTTCAGACCCAGAGGTGAGACCAGGAAAAAGAAGCT
Organism: Erythrophleum fordii; assembly: GCA_032878935.1. Classification (NCBI taxonomy): domain Eukaryota; kingdom Viridiplantae; phylum Streptophyta; class Magnoliopsida; order Fabales; family Fabaceae; genus Erythrophleum; species Erythrophleum fordii. The sequence continues at coordinate 2,700,415 of JAVQMF010000036.1, forward strand.
ATGGGTTCCTCTCATCCAAGGAACCAATGTCTGGTGGAGACTTTAGAGGATTTCATACAACATGCCATCATCATCTTACACGACAACCCCTATGTCTGGTAGTGACGTTAGTCCTTATTCTGTTTTACCACAAACTGTCGGTGGAGATGTTGGTTCTTCTTCCTTTCCACCATCCATAGACATTGGCATTCCAAGTCCATCTTTCTGTGCACCTTACTATACACCTTCATTGCCTTCCTCCACTTATATTGAGTCATCTTTCTCCACATTATAACCGCAGTCAATGCAATCTGCCAGAGTACCATTTACATTAGTATTTACGGATCCAGCTGCATTTAATGCAGAATATTACAATATTTCTTTCTTACAGCGAGTATCTTACCAACCTCAATAAGGCTTTCTCACTCTAAATCAACCAATTCTGCCTGTTCAATCTCCTCAATGCAATTTCAATTCCCAACAAATTCGCCATCAAATGGAGAATGAATCATTTGAAGAAAAAAATAAAAAAGTACTTGTCAATGATACCGAGGAGAACGAAGAGGAAGAATAGCCACAACAACGCTAGCCACAGTGAATGAGGAGAAGGTCTCGGTGTAGGACAGATAGTCATTATAGCTGATAACTATTATTCTTTTTCAAATTTAATATTCATTTATATTATTTAATTATAGATTTAAATATATTTTAAGAAAACTTTATTCCCTTCTTCAACAACATTAACTTATCAAAAAATTAATTAATACAATTATATACATATCTATATAATAACTATATATACATTACAACATTATTTTTTAATTTTCAAGCGTCATATTTTTAAAATTGTTATATTTCATTTACAAAAATTTCTTCTCATACATTAACAATAAAAAATATATCTTCAAATGTATGAAAATAATTTGATTAATATTTCTCAGAACATAAATATTTTACAATTACAACTTCAAAAATATTTTATATACATAGGCCATGCGTATATTATAAATAATTTTAAAAATACTTTTACAAATTTCTTTTAAAAATTATTATCTGAACTTTTTTTGAAATAGTTACTTTAAATTTTATATCTACCTACTTAACAAAATTATTTAATATTCCTCAAAACATTAATATTTCACAATTAAAATATTTAAGAAACTCAGATAATATATTTATCATGATGCAAATTAAAAATTTTTCCTTTACAGTTGAACTAATTTTATACAAATTTAAAAAATAAATATATAAATAACTATTTCATTTTACAAATTTTTTTACAAATTTTTTTATTTTTTAAAATTTTTTAAATTAATTATTTTTAATTTTTTACCTTAAAATTTAAATAAAATTAATTAATATTTCTCAAAATAATATAAACAAAGTAAGACGTTATGTTCTTCAAACTATAAATAATAAATTTTTTTTATAAGCAAAAAAAATTTATGAAAATTTAAACAATAAATGAATTATATTGTGGTTTTACAAATACTTTTATTATATGTTTAAAAATTCTTATATGAAATTTTTTAAAATTATTATTTATATTTTAATTTTTTAAAATTTAAACAAAATTAATTGCTATTCTTCAAAACATAAATTTCTTATAATTATAAAATTAAAAAAATTATATATGCAAATTAAGTCATTATATTTTTTAATATATAAATTAATATTTTTTCCCCAATTAAAAAAATTCCATATAAATGTAATTTTAGAAATACTTTTACTAATTTATTTAATTTTTTAATGATTATTTAAATTTCACCTTTTCCCAATTTCAATGAAATTAATGAAATTTTCTTAAAATATAATCTGAATTTTTTAAAAATTATTATTTATATTTTAATTATTTAAAATTTAAACCAAATTAATTCCTATTCTTCAAAACATAAATTTCTTATAATTATAAAATTAAACAAATTATATATCCAAATTAGGTCATTATATAAATTAATATTTTTTCCTAAATTAAAAAATTTTCATATAAATGTAATTTTAGAAATACTTTTACTAATTTATTTAAATTTTTGTTTACTTTTTTTAATGATTATTTAAATTTCACCTTTTACAAATTTCAATGAAATTAATCAAATTTTCTTAAAATATAAAATTTTTAACAATTACAGAATTAATAAAATTATATAGAGAATTCAAGATATTACATTTTTTAAAATACAAAAAAAAATTAATACAAATTTAAATAATACATAAATTTAAAAATATAAATTTATAATTTTTTGAAATTTTTACTTTTTATTATTTTATAAATTTTAAATAAATTAATTAAAGTATTAATTTTTTATATATTTCTAATTTTAAAAATTGACCCGTGGGTCATGGGTCAATCAGTTTTAAATTTTTTAAAAAAATTTTGGGACATGGAGCCATAAACTCCGTGTTATAAAAAAAAATTTATATATTCTCAAAATATGTTTTTGAAGTTATATTTTTTTTTTTGTTTTTTTTCATATATTTACGTCAAAAAGCTTACATATAAGTGTTTTTCTTGTTTAATATTTATATATATATGATTTGGAATTGATCATCCCAAAGCCAAGACTAAAAAATGGGAAAGAGACTAGGATGTAAAAGAAGAATGTGTAATGCATTTCATATTAAAGTTAGTAAATCATAATATACTAGACATTAAATTGAGTTATTAAGGAGAGTGTATTTTAAAGAAACATATCTAAATTATATATTAATTCACTTTCATTAAAAAAAAAAAAGGAGAACAAAATTAAAAAAATGTGCCTTTTTTTAATCAAAATATCAAATCATTAAAATACTATCATTTTCTTTACATTATTAATTCTCTAAACTAATTATTGCAATCTATATATAATATATAACGTGAATATGTTAAAACGTAGACTTGTTCAATGAAAAATAAGTTAAAAAATTATTGTCAAATTAATCAATAGAGTTTGAATATACAACTTATGTATCATAAGTGAAAAAATTATAAAAATTTAAATGTTAGCACATATTAAAAGTTTTTTTAACTTTCATTTTCATATTAATAGATATACCTTCTATAATTAAGTCTTATTTAGTATATTCAATATTAACTAATAATAATGTTATTCTTAAAAATTTCGGGAGCCAAACATATATATATATATATATATATAACGTCTGGATTCTCTATAGTTGAAAGAAAAATTGATGTGTATCAAAAAAAAGGAAAAAAGAAAAATTGACTCTATATAATTAGAGAAAAATAAATTAAAATGTGAGATTAACATTTCAATATATACGAAGCTGCTACACTTTATAAAGAATTTATATTTTTTTCATTACCTAAAATATATGCTTAAGGCTTTTGGTGACAAGAAATTTTAATTTAGATATAAAATACTAAATTAAAATGTTTATAAATGATTATGTTATTGAATATACAAATTTGATTGCTTATATTATATTAATTTTTTTACAAAAAACAAATTTTAATGCTTAAAAAATTAGTGCAACGGCAGATTCGTACTATAGCTTTTTTTTTTTTTAATTGTAAAACTTCTTTTGTCAAAAATAACTTTTGTTATACCATAGATGCTCCGTAGCAAAGGGTCAGTGGGCAAAAAATTAACATCATTGTCTATCAAGTATGTAAAGGGCACAATTTATACGCAACTTTTTTATATAAAATTTATATGCAATTTTTTTTATATTTTTACTAAGTTTATAATAATCTAACAATAATAAAATAAATATATAATTTTTATAAATAATTATATATTTGTATATTATTGTTAAAAAATTATACACTTATTATATTTTAATTAATAAATTTAATAAAAAGTATAAAAAATTATATTTAAATTTATTATATAGGCAAACTACCTATTCCAAAGGCAAATACCAAGGTTATGTTTGGTTTACAGGAAAAGATGGAAAAGAATAAAATAAATAAATAAATAAATAGAAAATGATAATAATATCTTAAAAAAATAGTAATTAAATAATAATTATAAAAATATAATAAATATTTTTTAAAATTTTTAAAAAATCTGTTACATTTTCATCAATTTTAAATTCATGAATCTAAGATGATGATGATACCGCCTTAAAAGAATAACATGATGATGTGATATAATTTGGTGGGGATGGGCCAGAATCTAATTGCCTAAAAAAAAAAATAACGAAAGCCAGAATCTAACATGTTTTTGACACGTTATTGTAAATAGCTCTAGTTTTACATTTATTTATTTAATAAGAAACCTTTTTATTTATTGTTAGGTACACGAAGTGCTTCGTGTGAGGGAATCTCAAGTCCAAACTGAGAGCCCCGTGAGCTGAAGACAGGGTGTGAGAAAGGAAGATTGGAAGGATGACTCTTGGTCTGATCAATGCAAACCCTGTTGTTCATGCGAAGAAGGAGAGAGTCGCTCGCACCGAAGATCCCCACGCCGACGATGCCGTTGACCCCCTCGATATTTATGATATCCTCCGTATTATTCTTCTTCTTTTTTGTCTCTTCGTTTTTCTTTTCTTTTAGTTTAGATTTACTATTGCTATATCTCTGGTAGATGGCAAATTCGATGATCGAGTTTCTGAAAATTGAAACTAAGCTTAGAAAATTTGTCTCTGGTATGTAATTTTTCTCCACGGTTTCTTAGAAACAAAAGCAAGTACAGTAGTAATTTTCTCACTGTTTTTGTTATATCTGATGTGTTGACTGCAATCCTTGACTTCGAATCTGCAAATTTCGTGAGAGATATTAGGGATCCGGAACACCCTTATTCCTTAGAACAACTCAGCGTCCTTTCTGAGGAATCAATCACGGTGGATGACAAATTGGGTCGGATTCTGTGAGTATTGGTCCCTTCTTCTCAAATAGCTTTTCTTACAGTCTTATCTGATTCAAATTGGAGTCAGTACTGAGCAAATACAATCGCTTGTTGCCTTGTTGGAAGCCACTGAATTCCATTTGTTTGAGTTTCTTTTAGTTCATGCTTAATTTTTGTATTTCTGATTAGGATAACTTTTACACCGACTATCCAGCACTGCAGCATGGCCACAGTGATTGGTCTTTGTCTGAGAGTTAAACTAAAACACTTTTTCCCCCCTCATTACAAGGTTGGTTCTTCCATCCTCTCCTTATAACCTCTAAATAATTTTTTCTGCCACGTTTCTCGTCATGGTTGTTTTACTAGAATTCACTGTAATATTCATGCTTGATATGTCTTCTACTATTCAGATAGTTATGCTGCTTTTGTTTCATCTAAAAAGCAAGGTGAACAAATAACTATGTGCCCTCTGTTTCTTTGTCTGTGAACTTTTCTGCAGTTGACAGTACTATTCGTGGTGCTGGAATGGATAGTCCCCGCATTTTCGAATGATCTAACGTTTTAGTAACTTTTTCATATTCTAACGTTTTAGTGAACTATTTTCATATTCTTTGGGTCATATATAACCTATTAAAAGGCACCGGTATTACCCGTGCGCCATCTTAAAAGGAAAGGAAAGAGTTGTTTCTTTATGTTAATTTCTTAATAAAAGTTTGTTCCGGCCCCATATACTCACATTAAAGGGAATTAAATACTTGCTTCCATATGGAGTGGAATTATCCTGATTAAGTGCAATGTAAGATCTTTTCTTTCTCTCTACCAAGGTGGGTAAAGCCATCCCTGATATGACCTATTGTTCTTCTATATAATCAGTTTCAAATTTTCCATTTGTCATTGTTGTATTATAAAGTGCCTTTTTTCTTTTTCAATTTCTTTAAAATTGATAACGCTGTTATAGTTTTAACTTGTTAATAAATCCCACCCCCCACCTAGAGGCTCTCTCTTGTCATGTAAATATCATTCATTTACGATAAAAACTCCCATTTCATTCAGACCTGTTATAATTGTTACGGTTACCTTATATCAGGCTATTTTCTCATCCACTAATCAAATTACTCTTTGTAGGTGGACATCAAAGTATCTCCAGGATCTCATGCGGATGAAGAATCAGGTGCAGCTGAACTTTTCTTTGAGCAACATTAACATTCATTCCCCAATGATACATAAAAGTTATGCAGTTGTTATTTACTCTTTACGATTTGTGTAGTAGTTCTTATATGAACAAATGGGAAAATGAGAATGACTCCGTATGCAATGCCATTATTGGTCCGTGATTTTCTGATAAAAAATTGAGCTCACTTTGTTAGTATTGCGCAAAATTGTTGATGATGATCATAAGGTCCCTTGATAAGTTTCTCGTGGAATTCCTTCTTCTGGTCAACATGTACCAATTTTATAACTCTGCGCATTATTTTGGCGCAGTCAATAAACAGTTAAATGACAAGGAAAGAGTTGCTGCTGCCTTGGAGAACCCCAACCTCCGCCAGCTTGTCGACGAGTGTCTTTACTCTAATGAACTATGAAGAATTTCACATAACCTGCACAATAACTTTAACAGGGTGTTTGAGGCTGATGAATGCAATAAGAAATAGGCTGTTGTCTCTGGATGCTAGTTGTTTTTGTCCTCCTCCAAGCCAACCTTGTGTATAATCCTATGTTCCTATATTGTATGTCGTAAATTAAATTAGAAATCATGTTTTATTTACTATATTTCAGTTATCATGATGTGACATTTGCTGTAATGAACTAAAGATTGTCTGTAATATCTGATGGTTTGCATCTTTCATGCGATTTGCATAGCTGAGTTGCATGCTTTATGAACTTCGTCGATAGCATAGCAACGAGGGAAAGAAACGTAGAGATTAAAATTTTTGAAATTCAAAATTTATAATTGTTGGAAGTATTTTAAAATTCGAATATGGTAATAAAATGTTAATATTATTAATTTTGAAAGAAATGTAACGATTACTCAGCCACTTTTAGACCGGGCAATCCATAAATTGTCTGTTGCTTTCTTGCCTTGCCTGTGTTTAATTCAAACGCTTATATGCAACTGTCTTGTCTCATCAGCAGATCGACAAGTCAAGATCCTTGAAATTTTTATTTTTATTTTTTAATTTTGGGGTAAATTTTCAAATAAAGAAAAGAGAAAAAAAAGAGTAAATAAAACAAATTTAATCTTGTATATATATATATATATATTATTCTTTTGTGTTATTTTTTTCTTAAAATTTACAAAAAAAATAAATTTAAAAGGAAGGAGTAGGCCAAGCATGGGGCTCATAGATCTTGCTTTTCTCTAACCAAATTTATTTTTTGCATTTAACCAATAAATGCGGAGGATCCAAATATATAGACAAAATACGCCCAACAAAATTTTATACAAAGTACAACGTGATACAATAGTTGAAATCCACCCTGTTCTGCCAACCCAACTTGTTACTTTTATAGTTATATTATTTTCTACAAACTTTCTTTGTTATTCATTATGTCTGCCTAGAAATTCCTCTGTTAATTGTTCCCTATCTATTTCAAATTTTTTGGCAATTACTAAAACTTGTGATCCTGTTGGTGAATTTTCTAGGGACATGTGCATAGGTACTGGAGCTTTTTTTTTTTTTTTGGGTACAAAGGGGGCAAAAGCCCAAAACAAAACAAAGGGGAGACTAAGAAAAGATAAAGCGAGGCATGGTTACTCTGCGGTTATCCTCATTGAGGATGGGACCGAGCTCCATCGGTGCAGTATAGAGTTTTTGGTAACCAAGAGGATGATCCTGAGCCCAATTAGCCAGCCAATCGTCACTACGATTCACTTCCCGATAACAATGTATGAAGGTCACCATCCAAGGCCTATCTAAGATACTACGGATTTCTTCCACTATCATGAAGCAGGGGTGCATTCTTCCACACCCATTCTCAATAAGGGAGATTGCGGCGCGGGAATCAGAGTTAATGATTAACTTCTTGATGCCAAGTTCCCAGGCTATTCGAAGCCCCCAAAGAATGCCCCAAAGTTCAGCATGTGTAATGGTGCCAAAACCTAGGTTACAAATGAAACCTGACTTCCAACACCTAAGGTTATCTCTAATAATCCCTCCGCAAGCTGTTGCACCTGTAGCCAACCGAGAACCATTAATATTCAATTTGTACCAGTCTTGATGAGGAGGTTTCCATCGGATAAAGCTCTCTTCCCTTCCAGTTCGAAGCTTTGTTTGGCATGTGCCTAGGAGCACATCGGAGTTGGTTAGCTAAAAGACCTTATGGATAATACTAGTATTGCTTTCTGAAGTTTCCGAGAAAACGTATTTCCAAATGTACTGGGCTCTGTTGCAATTTCTCATACAATGGAGGGAGGTTTCGGTCTTATCACAGTTAAAGGGGCACTCACTACCTCCTCCCAAGCCTCTTCTTGTTCTCAAATCGCATGTAAGAAGTCTGTCACAAGCTAGTAACTAAAGGAAGGCTCTAATCTTTTCTGGAACAGGCCACTTCCAAACATTTTGCCAAACATTTCGACCGTAATCCTGATCACCTGTAGTCATCATGCGATATGCGGATTGGACCGAGAAACATCCATCGTGTTCTCTTCTCCAAATCACTACATCCTCCCTAAAGTGGAGGGTGGGGGGAATAATGTTAACTATGACTTTCTGAACCAATGGAGGGAGAGATCTATTAATCTTCTCCCAGTCCCAATCCCCAAAGGGGGACAAGGTACTGGAGCTTATTGGTATACTGGTTCAAGTATATTGGATTTAAAAATTTACTCCTTTCAAATCAGAATGAAGTGCTGAACTTGTAGATCTAGAATCTAATGAATGCCTATGGGTTACGCTAGATTTTGGTAAGTTTGTCGTTTGCCTATTACTCATTGAGAGTGATCTTTTCATTTTTACCCTTACAACTTCTCTTAAAAATTTTATTATTTTATCCATAGTTAAAGATATAATTCTTTTTGGAGACTTATTCCTTTCCTAATATATTATTTAGGTAAGTCGACTAATTTTTCTTCATGCTTTTTATGTTTAAGGGTTATTATTGTTGATCTTTGAATATTAGTTTCCATAATTATTGTTTCATTTCTAGTTTTGGATCATTTATAATGAATTTTGAATAATACTACTAAATGACATACTCCTTCTTTAAAAATGCCTTCTTTTATCTTCATACGTAATATTAATACGTCTTTTGCTCTTGATTTTCTTAAAGCCACTATGTAATTTGGAAAACAATTAAAATATATTCGACCATTACATAAATTTACTTTTAATACTACTATTACATGTTCCTTAAATGTTACATTTCTATTACCCCTTAATGGTAAAAATATTGGATGACTTATGCCAAATCTATGTAATGGCTTGACTACTACCTAGGTTAATCCTACATGAAGGAAATCAAATCTATCTCCCTTGTGTTGATCAATTAATTTTTCTTCCAAAAGCTTTAGAGTGTCTTGTATTGTTCCTATTACTCTTCTAGATTCTAGTATTCTGCATACAAATTGAGTGCTGAAACTAAATGTTATTCCATGTAAATTTCATTAGACCTAACATTAGGTATTGACCTATTTGCTAATCTAGATTCGATTCTATTATTACTAATTCCTTGTTGTTGACTTGATCTTAATCTTCTAGTTCATGTGAATCTAAAGAAGGAGGAGGTTCTATCATGACTTGATGCCTAAACCATAATCTTCTTAATAAATTAGACATTGCTCTATTCTTATTAATTTATTACTTGTATAGTTATTTGTAAGACCTATAGAACCACTGCTAGTGAGGAATTACCTTACGCTAAATTCTAACTTAATACAACTAACCAATATAATATTTCACAGCTCCAACGCCAAGGTACAAACATTTTCCTAGGTATTAAAATAAATAAGAACTTAACAATTGCTAATTTACTAAATCAATTCAATCAATAGGCTCTAATACCATTATAAAACTGGACCATATGCTAAATTGTAGTAAAAGCATTTCAACAAAGTAAAAACTTAAGCTTAAAATAATAATAAGCATAAAGGAAATATGATCAGCGTTGAGCAAATATTTTAAATATGTTGATCAAATAGATGGACATACAAGGATGGACGCAAGAACGAGATGGAATCAAAGGCTGAGAACAAAGGGATTGGAGAGAATACAAGACGTAGAATTCAAAGATGCCTATGCTACTGATCAAACAATTCATTTAAAGAAATAAAAAACTGTTATCCAGACTTCAAAGCTCCTAAAATTCGCCAATGTGGAACATGCTTTTGAGACAATCCTTACAAGATGCTTTTCACCATGTGATGGGGTACTTTGTGATGGAGTGCTATTTGTTTTGACACACATGTCCTTTGGATTTTGAGGTGGTTTCGTGGTTATAATCAGTCACGGTAAAATTTTAAATCTATTAATTAAATTCTTGAATCATGAAAAATTTTGTAACAAGTCATTTTTTCATTTGATGTTAAGTATCTTTGGTCATTAATCATGTGATTATTTTTATAGATAACAAGTTTGATTAATAAAATTTTTTCTTTCTCATTTAACTTCGTCATTTGTTTTGTAGCCAAATCTTCCATGTATCTTGGTTCTAATCCACAAAACACCTCTTTTTGAAACCGATGGTGTGTTTTTTTTTTTTTTTTCAAATGGGGATCAGCTACAAAGTCAATATGATTTTACTATAAAATTTAGCTGAAAAAACCACTTTTCAATTCTTTTTTTTTAAGTTAACAAAGAAATAGAACATAATTCTCTTAAAAAAAGAATTTTTATAAGTCTCAATCATAGTTAAGCTTAGACTTAAGATATTGACAATATATTAAGATCCAGAATATGCAATTTGCAAATGAAAAATGAATTTTAAATTGAATTATATAAATTGAATAAGTTTTAGAATTGGTAACAAAAGAACTTTAAAAGTGTCATTATGCAAGATTTACGTCTTTCTCTTTTATCGGCATTTTATTACAAGCCATGTGAGTTTTCAGCTAGTTATAAAAGTTTGACTAATTATAGAAATTTGATTAACAATTAAATCTCAACTAACATTTTGCGTTAGTTATTTCTTCAAAACATCTAATTCAACCTCGTCGACTATCTGCAACCACTAGCCATTGATAATGGCCTCATAATTTTTAGTGCTTAGAGAAACAATAAAGAATTGACAGATATAAATGATGTGGTTATCAAAAAATTGAAGAAGAGCTTCAGTTAGCTTACCTTGAAGGTGATGATCGTACAAATAAAGCATGATAAATACGAGCTGAATGATTAGAAAGTTGAACGAAACAAAACATCGTTTATTCAACTCATTAATTAGCCACTAAAATATTGGTTCTCTCCTTGCTGGGTTTTCATTCTTTTTGCTTCTTAACAACTATAATATGAATATCGAGATTTTGTTATGGAAAGCTCGATTTAAGGGTTGAGTCTTTTTATCATTAGATCATCTCAAAATGTATACATATGATAATGCATTACACAAATTTTAAATTAAAATAATTTAAGGGTTAAAATTTAGACTTTTTAAAAGTCGAACTATCCATGAAAGAACTTATTATTAAACTTGCTCAAGTAGCTACTGTCTGAATAGGGAGTGGCTCTGGTGCTACCTCCGCCCCAGAATGCCCATTCCCAGTGTGAAAGGGCTTGTCATCAAGTCCCCAGAACTCAGCAGTTTTTACATCATCCTCTGTCATCAATTGCGAGAACTCGCCATGGTCATACTTCAAGGTGGATTTTCCCCCAAACTCACTTGGAAGATTTTCTAAGTCGAAGAATGATTTCATCAGCTCCACACTCTCCTCATCTTTAGGAAAAACAAACTTCACCTTCTGAGACGTTTTGGGATCCAGGAAGTATCTCACAGCCTATGAAAGTCAACGTAGCAGAAATTTATCAAATGGAAGAGATAACTTTTATAAACCAATATTTCATTTAATCCCAATTGCAATCATACCCAGAATTGCTTTTTAGATATGTAAAGTGAACTTCATTCTTAATTCTTATACAGTGACTAGCTAATTTTCCTAAAAAGTTGAGACTCATACAAAGTTGAGAACACTTAAAATTAAGGGCATCTTGATCTTTCAATATGAAGATTAAGGAGTCTAAAAATGAAACCATTATATAGTAAAGCAAAACAGAATATAGCTGGTAGGATAAGAGAGTAAACCTTCCAGAAAGCCTGAAACATTTTTGGTGGATTATACAGAAAAGCAATAGCAAGCCTTTCTGGATAGTGGTTTTGTAAAAGATAGATAATATGACGGGCTGTTTTGACAGAAGCACTTGTGTTCAGTGAAAATCCAGTGAAGTCTATCAACCATGACATTCTCTCTTGACCTTCGAGAAGATTGAGGATAGCATTTTCCAACAGGTACACTAAATGCTTGATATTTTCTTCTGACGATGCTGTATTCTGACAAAAATAACCAAAGCAAGAAGATGTCAAGTACAGATTCTACTGAAAAAGCCTTCTAACAACATATAGGCGTTTAATCATTTACGAAAGATAAGACCTGCATCCCTGGTCTCATTATAAGCACGGTCCTCCCAAATCGATCACGAAAGTTTGCCCTGGAGACTTTACCTGTCTCACCCTCATGTGCTACTTCAGGCTGCGTGAAGCAAATTAAAAAATATTTGGAAGGAAAATAAATAAAACTACAAATATGCAGTACTCGCAGACTATGCAGTTATCAAACACATGGAGAGGGAATCATAGCATCTCAATCAATTTTGGAAATTAATTACATGCTCAAGCTAACATTATGATCTTGATCAATTTCTGAATTACAAATGCATCTCAATTTGTACATTTGGAAATTTAGATGTTTTCATTTTTATTCGATACTTCAATAATCTCATAAAGAATAACAATTCGTAAAGTATGTTGCTTCAAGAGAAATCTAGATATCTTTACGGTACAGAGTCAACAGAAAGTATCATGCTGCACAATATGAATAAAAAAGACAATGTAGGGGGAGAGACACAGAGAAAAAGAAAAAAGAAAAATAACTGTCTCTTGGATTAAACAAGAGATGACGAAGATCAAACTCCAGTAGATTTTGCACTGATTTGATAAATCTGAGTTACCCAACGAATTTCCTCAGGCTTATAAGTTGACCTCCACTTGAGTGTCTCTTCCAGCATTTTCTTGGATTGATCAACATTCCAGTTTCGTGCGTCTAAATATCTTCGTAGACATGAGTCTGTGCAATACTTCACTCTACGTCCAGATAAAGGCCCAAGAACATCCCTTAGTTCTGCCACCTGATTGTACATGTGATTCACTTAGTGCTTATTTCCAATATATTTTCAAGCTTATAATGCAAAATGAAAATTTTCAGGCTTCGCTCCCTGGACGTGCTTTCAGAGTCACAAGATTCCAAGGAGAAGAGATGTAATATACTCGAAATTTCCAGGTATTACAATTATGACATTTTTCCAGATTTTGTGTGGAATCTCTTGTACCATTTCAAGGAACCATTTATTTCAAAATCTTATTCATATTTGATATTTCTAACAATAAGAATGTCTGCAAACTCGAAAAGGTGTCAAAAAGATATCATAGAAGAATACCTTTGCATCTTCATGCGAGGAATCATTCTCCTGACGATGCTGGGTTTGCCTTCTTCGAAGGAACATGTTGATCACCAATGCAGTCTATCCTGAAGCAGAAATCTCCAAATAAGACCAGTTTTCTTCTTTGAATTTTGTATCACCAACTTCACATAAATATGAAAGATATAATGTATCATCAGATATACATACAGAGGTTGGAATATAGTCAGCTAAAATATGAGAAGAAGAAAACAATCTGCATATATAATTAGATGCACATTAGAATAAGGAATCCTTAGTAAGCATCGGCCTAGCATTTCTCTAACAAATGCAAAGTTTTTCCTATAATCAAAATTAATCAAACATACGGAAACAGCTCGGTGACTCACAGTATGATATTTCCCCAGAGAAAAAGAAAGAAAGAAATTGTATGAAATGAAAAGACTAGCATATAAACGTCATGAAAGAAAGGGGTGAAGTAACTCCGTTGTTCATTGAATAAACAAGATGAAGACGTTAAAGTGGAAAATCTCTAGAACTGTAGAACATGACAAAATTGGAGTCTCAATTTTCTTCTTCAACCCGATCCATTCCACGTATTATCAGGAGAAAAAAATTTCGAGGGACCAAAAAAAAAAATACTTGCAGAAAATTGACAAGAGCCTCGTTTAGACGAAGGATTTTCAAGCACTGATCACTGACACTTCGCAGTCGTTGACTTAAGCGATAATCATCTGAAATAAGAATAGACTAAACCCTCTACGTAGCGCTCAATCAATATTAAAATTTATACAACCAGCATTTTCAGAACTCCGAAATGAAAAACAGAGGGAACAAATAAAAATTTTCAGAACAAAAACGCAAAAATGTTCAAATCTTAAGAGACCCATATAAGCATCCAAATGGAACATAACACAGCAGAAAATAAAGATGAAAATAAAAAATAAATAAAATTGGAATATAATTTAAAAGACTGAGGAAAAAGACTCTGAATGACAGATCCGTCGCGAGAAAAGGGCCAAGCAGGAATTCATATGTTGAAATTAAGAAAGTGAAACGAGATATGAGATAGCCGGACGGACGTAGGAGAATTACCTGCTAAAACGGAGGAAAGAAAAGCTGCAACTTCTAAGGAAAGCTCTGTTTTTTTTTAGCTTTTGCAAAGATCAAGGAACTTAAGAGTGTGCGTCAGCGCGTACGTTTCCTGTAGCATCAGCTCCCCAAGATGTCATTTAACAACGTCCTACCATAAAGGAAGCGGACAGAGAAAGTGTCTTTCTGTTTGGAATAGAAATTCTTCTTTAAATTTTAAAATTATTTTAAAAATTTTAAAAATTAAAATTTTATTTGAGATCTTTAATTATAATTTTTTGACAAAGTTTAAAATTTTGTTTTTAAGTTTTTTAAATAATATTAAATTTTAAAATATTTTAATATAAAAAATTTTAACTTAAAATTAATATATTTTTTTTTCTCAGGGCCTATTTAATTGGTGATATAAAAGATAAGGAAATGTAAAAAAAATAGATAAATAGAATAAAAAATAATTTTTTTATTTTTACTTTTAAAATGTTAATTTAATAGTTAAAATAGTAATTTAATTAATAAAATAATAAGTATTAAAATATAATAAATATAATATAAATTATATAAATATATTATGTGTAGACTGGAATTCGAAAGCCATGTCCAATTAAAATAACCAGCTGTTTTCCCTTGCATATTGCAGGGTCAGAAAGAAAAAAAAAATCATGAACAATATATGTTTGTATGTGTATGGATACAAAAATAATAGTTGACACGCAGTCTCGTGTAAAGTCACATTGTAGATGGCTTATCTACAGTGTGACTTGTTCAAAATTTATATAATAAAAGATGCTTAATTTTTGTTATTATTATTTTTCATCATAAATATTTATTTTATATTTATATGTTACAAATTGGAGATTCACTATGAAATTAATCTGTCTCTAGACTTAGTACATTGATTATGAGACTAACTGCTCGTTTTGTATGCAAAAAGTCTTAAATAGAAATGAAAATAAAAAATAAAAATGTGATTTTGTAAATGAAAAATACTTATAATGCTCTTATTTTCAATGCTTAAATAATAATTTATAGATAGTATTAAATAATGATTAAATAATAATTATAAGAGTAAAATTATAATTTTATCAAATTTTTATTTTTCTTTCTCTTTCCCCCGCCCAACCAAATATGTCATAACATAAATATTATTTTTTCAAATATCTAATTTAATATTAATTTATGCTTTGGGAAAGATATTATATACTCATTTTGATCTCCAATATAAGTCACTAATACTTACTTTATAGATATTTAAAAATTTGATTAAAAATAGTTTAACTAATTAAATTTATATTAAAGTATAATTTTTTTTGCATATTTGCTTCTAACCTAATTAAAGAGTTTACTTCTATCCTTAATAAATTACATTAGTTTTAATGATTCTTTATTTAATTAGAAATATTTAAAAAAAATTATTTAATAATTAAAATAATTTTTTAATGAATAACTTATATTATAAAGCGAAGGAGTATTATAATCATTTTAAAATCATTTTTCAATATCAGTCACATTATGAGACAGTAATATTCTAGTCTTTTTCAGGCACGTACAACGAAGTGAGACCGCAATTTTGTTGAACAGAACTAGAACTGTACCAAAACATAGGAACAGAACTAGACGGAACGTGTTGATCGCATCTTTATGGTCGCACGGAAATAAAGATAATGGAATAAGACAACTTAACAAATCTATATGAGCAGCTATGGCGGCCTCTTAAATATTTCGAAATTAAATAGCCTTGCCACTTTTTTGTCAATCCGTAGGACGCGTTAACGCTATGATTGTTCATGGGAATGGTTGGAATGAGTATTTGATACAGGTGTGATTTAAGATATCGGATTTGTTTTGTTTGGGATGAACAAATCTGATTTTATGTTAAGATACTTTATCGTCATCTCAGCTAGTTTTTCTTTTATAAATTAATATTTATAATATAAAAATATTTTTATAAATTCAAAAGTATAAATTTTAAAATAATAAGCTTTGGTGAAATAATTTTAATAAAAAAATAACTTAATATTATTAAATAAAACATAAATTACACTAGCATAATTAATTTTAGATAAATTTATATATTTTTATTATTTAACAAAAAAAAATCAATAAATATGCACGTCAATAACAAAAACAATTAAAAAGTAGGGTAGATATGGACAGATGATAAAAACTGTAACTTGTAAAGAGAGTTGGATGAAATAAAATTAAAAAAAAAGTATAAAATAATAAGCTATTGATAACAAAATAATAATAATAATAACTATCGGGTCAGACTGAACAAAATATATTTTTACTTGTAACCTAGCTAGACCAAGTATAATTTTGTTAAAATTTTATCCATTTATATTTTCGGCCAATCTGACCAGATTAAACTAGGTTGGATCAGGCCCTTCAAACCTAACGGGCCGATGAACACTTATAATTAATGCTATTTTGGTATTGTTTTAATTTAAGATTAGAGTTTAATAAAAAAAGACAAATTATAATTATAAAGACAAAAATTTTATCTACAAAATAGAATTATATTTTAAAAATTTTAATTATATTGTATAGTTTAAATTTTTAAAATATAATCTTTTTAGTTAAAATTTTTATCTTTACAATTATATTTTTTATTAAACTTTACATCCAAACAAAATAAATAAATAAATAAAAACCAAAATAACATTATTGCACAACCTTCAGTATATCCTTTTATAACAAAAAATATCGTTGCCATTTTTTCTTGCCCTGGGAAGGTGGTGTCTGTTTCTTTATTGGTTATGTACGCATACTTATTTTATGTTAAAGTACTTTTTTTCTTCTTACTTGTAAAGTTTATCTAAATATTAAATATTAGTGACTTACTTGACAATTTGAACATTTTTCAAGTAAGTCACTAATATTTAATATTTAGATAAATTTTACAAGTAAAAGAAAAAAAAAAGCACTTAATTTTCAAGTTAACAAGTTACTAGGCCATATTGATCCTAAACCATTAGGTAATGGTCTTCTAATAAAGGATTTAAATAATTAACAAGTGATTTAAAATTCAAACTTCTGCTTTGTGCACATTAATATTTGTTAACTCTTTTGGATATAGTGAGCAAGTGAATAGCTACGTCATTACAAGTTATGTGCACACAGTAACAGATCCATGAGCAGCCCCCCCTCCCCCTTCTCTCTCTCTTCTTCTCTTCATTTCCTCTCTAAGACCTGCAATAGGAAAACATACATTGCTGTACTGAAAATTCCCACTGGAATGGCTGCCAATTTCAAAATGAAAATCAAGGATGATTTAATGCCTTCTCTGAGTCCTCAAAATTCAAGCATAGGTTTCAGGCTTTTAGCACGTCACGCTACATACCCCTTTTTCTTAGTTCTTGCTTCTTTAGAAGATAGCTTGGACCATTTCAATAATATTGACCAGAAGCTCATCAAAATAGAAGGAAATATGCCTTTTCCTTATCATTTTAATTAGTATTTTAAGAAAAATTTCTAAGTACACTATTCTAATTTAAAGAAATATACACTTAAAAAGAAAATTTAGGCTAAATATGAAGCCCTATAACACCTCTAATTATACTAATTAAAAATAAATGAATAATTTATTAATGTGTGAGGGGAGTTTATTATTTGCAACATATTTTAATAAGTTTTTACGACAAAGTTAGTTGGTATCTTATATATAAAAAATTTTAAGCATATTTAATGTTAAAAAAATATTAATATGCTTTCGTATTTTTTAATAATTAATATAATTTACTAATTTTTTACTGGTCTAGTGCATTATATCTTTTGGGGCTAGTTTTAATCTCAATCTGATTTATTTACTTTTGGATATTACTTTATAATTTAGGGTTAAAATAGACTTACTATAACATATGACTTGTTGTTTAAGGACATCTATCTCTCACATGTTGTGAAGCAGTTAAAAATATATATACTTTCGAGTGATAAATGTTTTAAAAAATATTAAAAAATTAATTTTAAAAAGCATATTGTTAACTTCATATGTTATTAGATTGCCAAATCCTGGCCAGAAAAGAAAAAAAAGGCAAATCATTACTATGGTGATTGAACTTCAAATTTATAACACCTGTAATATATATGTACGTGCAATTTTTTCCCTTTAGGAAAATAGACACACGCATCTGTATAATTATTCAAGTAAATAATATCTCCATCAAACTTGCAATTGCAATTCTCTTGATAATTATGTATAACTTAATCCCCCCCCCCCTCTTTTTTTTTTCCTTCCCTAGGGCCGAGGAGGCCTAAACCACCACAATCTCCATGTGCTAACTTTTCTCATGATAATTTATATTGCAAAAAGTCTAGTTAAAAAGTGTTCCAAAGTGAAATGAGATATGAGGTGGATTATAACACAGAAGTTAATATATATGTATATATAATATAAGAATGCAAACATGTGAAGCATAATATTTTAAACAATGCCTAGTGGATACAAAATATTAACCTATAAACGTATTCATATGCCATTGCCAGATTTATGTCACAAAGCAACAATCAATTAATACCAAAAAAAAATAATTAATAGCCTTTTTTCGTGACTATAACATACAGAGAGGTCGCTTCCAGAAGCCATTTCTCTTTTACTTTCAAGAATACTTTTTGGTGCAACAAAAATTTTAAGAAGCTTCATTCTTCTCTCCTACACACACACACTCTCTGTAAATAAAATATGAAGAGTGTAATACCCTTTTTGGTATCAAAATTATATATCTTAATGAAAAAACTAACCCTAAAGACAAGCTATAATTAATAAGGAGAGCAGAAAAAAAGAACAAGCTAACAACACGAACATAGAACTCGTGATCGTGAACAAATTTCGTTTTGATTTTTATCGCAAGTTTCAATCAGCAAATACTAAATTAGTCCCCATGCTTGGATGAAAGGCCACTTGCCGAGTATAGTGATATTTTTATCGATCTCTACCAACGCATTTAGGATAACAGCCAGATTGTTGATCTTAATGGCAATTAAAAGAAAGCAATGAAGAGCTTTCGTAACAAATGGGTTGGGGGTTTTATTGCTTGCCCTTTGTGCTCCAAGCCTATGGATATAATTTGGATTCCCCATATTTACTAATTGAATATGCATAGTGTATTTAAAAAGAGATAGAGAAAAGAAAAGAAGTAAATCTTATACAAATTCTCATTTTTTTTATTGCTATCTCTTTAAATATATGAATATATAAATATAAAAAATCTAATTTATTAATAATAAAAAAAATGAAAAAAAAAAAATGGAACGAACCTTCTTGTTCACTTCAATTTTAAAAGTTGAGAATAATACCATATGAATTATAAGTTAGATTGGAAAGTGATGGGGCATTTCTAATCTTATGTAGTAAATTTATTTATAAGTGGAATTAATGAATAACGTGATAAAACTCAGCTTGTTCAAAAATAACAACCCAAACACTTGTTTTTTCTGGGCCAATACAACACAAATAGTCACTGGGCCTATAATTCTTGAATAAGGCTCCTAACTGCAACATTCACAAATGGATAAAGCTCTTAGGTTGACTTGTTCAAGCCTAAGAAACAAATAATGTCAGTAAAATAATATTTTATTTTAAATAAGATTTCCGACTCGGCCCTAATTGGTCATAACGCTTAAAAAGCTCGGGCTGAACTAGGCCTTAAGGCCGAACCTTTTCTTTAAAAATACAACTGTTGGAATTAAAGAAGAAAGGTAGACAAAAAATAAATTATTTTACTATGATAAACCTAGTATATTACCAATATTTTAAGTTAACAAATAAATACAAATAATTTTCATGAAATGATAAATTATTGACTTGTCTCACCTTTTTCACAATAAATCATTAGATATGCTTTTATATACATACACACACACACTAAATATATTACTATACTAAAATAAAAAAAATCTATAATTTTTGCTTAACTCTAGAAGCAGCCTTAAAGGCAAACTTTTAGTGTTGAGCTAAGCTAAAAATACCGACCTAAATCTCCAAAGAGAGAGGGCCAACAATTTTTTTCAATACTTTAATTTTAAATTTAAAAAATTTATTTAAAAAAAATTTAAAATAGCAAGGGATCTCTTCTATAAAAATACTTTTCGACCTGGTTGCATATAGTGAAAGAGCCAGTTAAGGCTAAATTGGCCCTAATAAAAAGCTTCATTTCCACAATTATGGGGTAGCATCATTAGAGTTTAATTGAAACCCTAATCCCTCACGAACCAAATTAAAGTTATAAGAATTTAATTACAAATTTTTGAAATAACAAAAATATAATTAAAAATTGAGTAAATTTTTACAAATTAAAAAATTAATTTAATCGATAATGAATTAACAAATGTTAGATATCACTGATGATTGATAACCAGAATTATGTCCATTAACCTGAAGATGTTTGCAATTCATAGCCAAGGGAAGCGAAACGAAAAGAGAACAGAAAGCAGCCTTATTTTGACCTCAAAGACAAAATCAGGTCTATCAAATACATTATAAAAGTATAAAATCTCGTAGATTAGTTTTTTAAATACAAAGGATACAATTAAATAAGAAAAGAGAGAAAAAGAAAGAGGAGAGAGGATAGATGAGAACTCATCTGTTCTCTTTTTTCTACATAACTTTGTATCAAACAAAGAATCCAAATTTGTAAAATCATAAGTGTTATTGACTAATTCCACCCTAATCTTTTTATTTGCTACTACTTTTGACATGTGTTAACGTGAAACTTAAATTTTTTAAAGTTCATTTCAACTAAAATAAAGAAAAGGAAAGAAAAGTGAGAGAGAAGAGGGTCCACATCTGCCCGTGTGAGCTCCACAAAAGTAAACCCCCACCTTTCATTCTTTTTCTTTTTTCCCATTTCACCTAGAAATACATTAGGTGATCCATTTTAGTTAATGTGACCCATTCGCCCATATTATTTCAGTTTCCACGACATTTTCGCCCTTTAACTGTGTTATTTTCACCTAAATGAGCACTTAGATTTACCCATAGTAATAAATCAGATCAAACAGACGCAATCTCTTTGTCCCCCTAAAGCATACGAAAACAAGTTGCGTCTAATACTTCATGACGTTTAAGTCTTCTTTCAATTTTCCTTGCAGTTTATTTGCCTCTTTTGACTTGAAGAATTTGTGTATGAAGGCACTCAATCTCGTTCCCCTCTCACAAAAGCCAAATCCAAGCGACTTTGACCCTAATCACCCACCAAGTCTACAATTCCAAATGCAATGTACCAACTGAAAGCTAGCACGCGTACAAAGTCAAACACAATTTCGAATCGTACAAGGAACATAGAGAATCAAAGATTCTATATGATTTTTCCTTTGACTGAAGAATATTTTATGAATTTGCTCCACCGAAGTCGCTATCACAGCCCACTCGCACGATGAAGCCAAGCCAGAGAGAAACAGCTGTTGAATATTCTGTCTCTTTCCTGGCAAAGAAATCTCATTAATATCCCCAAGTAAATTGTTCCTTCATTTACTTCACCAAACACCATAAAACCATTTGTTTCCTTATCCAGAAAAGAGAAGAAGCCGAAACAAGGGTGGTTGATGGAAGCACGCGGAAGTTTTAGGCGGTCCAATTCACACGGCTCGGTGCTCTTATCGCAATCCGTGACTCCGGAATGTGCGAGAGTCGCCAGCTATGAGAGGCTCTCTGAGTCCGTGAGATTAACCGGGGAGTGCGATGTGAGCGATGGGCGCAAGAAGAATAGTAACGTGGGTTTGGCTCTTCTAACCAAGGTCCTCACCTTCACAAAAATCTCGTCCGACCACGAGAGGCCGCAGGTGGCGGTGTCGACGGCGGAGAAGAAGGAAAAGAAACGGTCTTCTTGGCTTCCAGATCCAGAGAGGAGGTGGCCGATTCAGGGATGGTAATTGATTTTCCCGTGATTTCTGTGCTACTGTAAATGTAACCTGAGAAATCAAGAGTAGGTTAAGTTTATCAATCACAAACTCTCTCTATTGCTTTTTTTTTTTTCCGTCGTACAACCGCTTTTGCTTGAACGCATAGAAACGAATACTACACTCATTGAATCAAAGAAGTCGGAAAGGGAAGAGGACAGACTAATTTGCATTGTATCCAACTTTGGTATGGCAAATTTTGACGGAGTGAAAAGAGGTTAGAGAAAATTTTTGGCGAGATCTACAGCAAACAAGAAGAGATGGGATACATTTTAAGAGTGATAAATAGAACTCAAATCTATCATGAAATTGAAGCAATTCTGATATCTGAACTCGTACGAATCCGATCCCTGACCTCGGAGAGAATTTTTGGGGAATCTACTGCAACTAAGGTGGGATATCATATTTGAAACCGAAGAGAACGAAGCCAGCCAACTAAAAAGATTTCAAAAGCCTAAACAAGGTCAACTGCAACAGCAGCGCTTGAAACGAACTCTGCCAATCCCATTAAAGACCCGGTCCCTATGCTCTGCTACAAAAAACACCACAAGGTCTTGAGTAAATTTCTAGATAAATTCGATCCAACAAACACATTTAACATCCTTTTCTAGTAAAACTCAGCACTATTTACACTTTTTTCTTTTTTTTTTTGGTGGTATGGAGGAGGGCCCTCAGATTATCACTATGTATACTTGATAACTACCCACAACTAAAGCTTCCATTTGGAGTACGGTAAGGATAGGTTACGGGGCAGGTACAGCGTTGTGGCTCTGATTATACACATATAACCATGGTTCAATGCAATCCACACATCCTCATGATGAAGATAAAACAGTACAATACCTCAATCAAGTATGGAGCTATCCTAATTCCATGCTATATTATATGATTCACCTTCATTGAAACTTCTGTTCGAATCCAATTTATAATAGTAGGTATTCAACTGAAAATGCACGGAACAAAATCAACAAAATTTCTTCGTGAAACCCATCAAGATTTTCAATGACAAAATTCGTAACTCAAGCTCAAATTCCCACGCATTAATAATAGCAAACCAGAGGCCTGATAAGTGGCAAGAACTAAAAACCCAGAACAACAGAATATTGAACTCTTACAACAGAGAATTATTCATCATATTTTCAAATTCATGCACCCAAAAGAAAAAAAAAATACCTCCAAATTTCTCACACATTAAATCATAAAGTAAATAATTCAAGCCCAGAAGAGCTGAAACCCGGAAAAATTTACGGAGAAAGGAAAGTGAGAAATGATCCACTTGGCTAAGCGGTCGATGGAGTTTAAGATGCGAGAAAGCATGTCTTACGCAGTCAAGATACTGAGTATCTTGTAAGGATCGACCAGATTGATAGCGGCTTTTTATTCGACAACAGTCCACGACGCAATGTTACTTGGTCGATGCACTCCAGTGGTTAAGAATGCTCGACGATGTCCTGTGTTTGGAGGAGTAACTAGGCGGGCAGAGTGATGAGCTAGAGACGACAGAAACGAAGGCAAGGCAAGAAGGCCGAGGGTTGTGTTGGCAGCGACAGTAAGATCCCCAAGAGCTCCATCACGGCTAATTTTTCACTTTTCTTAGTACATTTATATTATATGGTTTTCGGGATGAGTAGGCTGATTTTCAGAATGCTCAGGTGTTTATATATCATCTCAAAATAATATATAATGAAAAATATTGATCTCAGTTATTCTATCCATAACTTGATGTAATTCAAACAACTCTAAATATATTCGTATAAAGCTTCAAATGCCGTTTGAATTTTACTCCTTTGAAAAAGACTTATAATTATTAAACATGATAATAAATATCTATTATTATAAATATATTTTACCAAAAAGATTTCTTTAAAAAAATTTTATCCACAAAATACAATATATAAAAAAATTTTATAATAATTTTCTTTCTAATAATAAAATTAATTTTAAAAACTTTTTTCAACTAAAACGTTCCAAATACTTTTTTCAAACTCAGAAAATATAAGAGAATTCATCAGCAAAAACAAAAATTAACTTGTAATACCTAATTTCGAGAACTGACTGTTTTTTTATACAATTTACTTTTTTACACAAATTTTTATCAAAATAAATAAAAAAAATAAAAATCAAACCATCCAAATAATCTAAATCAATCGGATCCAATTTGTCTTGATAACTTCTTATTTTTTTGGAATGGCACCAGGCCCCCGAGATAACCATTGAGCATTGCCATCCTGAAAATGAGATACAGATCCGGGTGGATTTGAACCACCATCCTCTCGAAGCATTGCTAGAATCAATAGACAGACTAGTACTTGTGCGTACCAATTTCTTTAATAAACTAGTACACACCTTAGCCCATCTACAAAATTCTCCGCAGAATGCTTCAAGCGCTTTACCACTTTCAGCTTACGGATCTATCAATGATAAGGGAAATTAAATACACCTTTTCAACCGATAGTACACAATAATTTTTACCTGTTCAAATACTATAGAGTACACCAATTATGAACACCCTCTTTTTCAATATCTAAAACGGGAGTTCTAAAGAAATAAAAAAAACTTTCCCACATTTGCATTCCACCCTGAACAATTTAACTTTAAAATTTTTAACAAAATACTCTATTCAATACTTTGACTTTAAAAAATATATTTAAATTCAGAAAAAGACATTTTAATCACTAAACTTTTTGATTCTAGAAAAACCTAAATATAGAAAAAAAATCTATAATTTCAATAAAATTTTAAAAAATCCACATAACCTACTCAACCAAAGAGAAAAAAACAAAACCTATCTGTGATCAGACTGAATATTAAAAGAAACAGTCCCACACGACTGCGTCCACGAAATTTCAGAACCATAAATATACAAATCATAACAACAATCGTTAGATTGAACATTACTTCACGGAGATGAAAAACTGAAAGTCTAGGTATAGTAGTTTCCAGTGCCAGATAAAAGCGATATTTATAACCCTGAAAAAGCAGCCAAGTCATAAAAGCTTTAAAAAAATTACTAATCTTGGGATTAGACTACCGGAGGACAAGTTACGCTAGGGGGAAGAAAAAAATATATATATTCTTCATCCTGCGTCCAACAACTTAATCATAACAAGGTTTTTAACCATCATTCTAATCCATATTACATTCAAACAAAAACTGAAATATATTCTTTAAAACTCGTATTTATTTCAATATTTTCCAATTTAGTTTAGACTTTAATCTCCCCTGACAAAAATATTTAATATTTACGAATAGAAGGGAATGAAGTTTTTTCCTTCAAAATCGAAGAACATCAAAATGTAATTTTTGTTGCTTTTTTCTCCCA
The DNA here is from genome assembly GCA_032878935.1 of Erythrophleum fordii. Lineage (NCBI taxonomy): Eukaryota > Viridiplantae > Streptophyta > Magnoliopsida > Fabales > Fabaceae > Erythrophleum > Erythrophleum fordii. The sequence goes on from JAVQMF010000036.1 coordinate 2,726,118, forward strand.
CCATTTCCCCCTTCCAAACATAACCAACAATAACTAAATACCGCTTAAATCTTCAGACCAATATTATACCACATGAATAAACACAATTATGACTCGCAATTTGTAAAGGAACAGATTATACCTTGAGATTCAAGTAAACTTCACGTCGTTTTAAAGATAAATTCCAAAAAATAAACATGAAAAATTACATCAGTTTGAACACCCGGATTAACCTGTTAATAGCATTAGCTGCAGTCAAATACTTATCTCCGGACAATGAACACCTTTGCTACCACAAACTACAATCTACAAATATTAAAGTCTATAAAAGGGTAATGCGAGAAACAGAAAACCCTGTAAATGGAAAAACAAGAAGTTCAAATAAGTCGCCATAACATAGAGAACAATACAAACTTATAATAGTAAGAAAAGCGAAATCATAGAGGATAATTAATCTCTCAAGGTTAATGAAAGAAATAAGAAAGTATACGTAAACTTAATCTCTCAAGGTTAATGAAAGAAATATGAACGTATACGTAGAGTAAGAGATACAAACATATATGGAACATGCATCCTACAACCGTCAGCACTTCACAAATTACAAGTTACCCTCGCGTCACATAACGATATGCTGAGCATCTACAATTAACTTATTTTCCAAAACATCACCATAGTGACAAGCGAGTGGAGAATGTTGAATCCTGTCGCCCCAACCTTATACACAGTTCTGCATTACAAAGCACGACTGCTGGAGTAGAAAACTCTCAGCATCATACAATAATACAATCTATACTTTAATCGATTTCAAAGGTACAAATCAACTCATTACAGTGGTCTACCAGCACTTATAAGCAAGAATTGCAAAATTAGACAAAAACTACAGTAACTGGAGATTTCAAGGACTAAGCCAACAATATTTAATGGTATTTTCGCGCTCAAAGACATAATTCAATATATTAAGGGAGCAACTTGGCGATTGGTTACATGACACACTTAAGGAAATTTCATGTTTAAAAAGCATAATTGGAAATTGGAAATTCTGAAGAGCCAGAATAGAATTTACTTGACATTAAGGTACCTTTCAAAAGACAGAAGTGAAGTATGGCGTTATATAATTTCTCCAGAAGTTAACTAAACGAAATTAAATACTTAAAACGATTGACGACAGGAACTAGTAGCCGTGCTCAAATACTCAAACATATTGCTATGTGAAATTATTAATTTAAAAACGTTATACATTACAACCAAGGAAAATGCTATGAGAAAAAATTATTAATGTTAAAATGATATATAAAATGTATCCCTACCGAAAGACTAGATATAAATATCCAGGAAGTTGTAAATTAAAAAGATTATATCTATATACCTCGTTTGATAGTAAGATTCAGATCAAATCTGCCGACATACCCTTCGAATCCGGTTGTGATAAGCAGGCGAACGAAAGATAGGAAATAATGGACGCAGAACGTAAAGGAGCACACACCACACCAAAGGGGAGACCCCGGGCAAATTCCCGTACGATCTCCCCTAAAACCAAAAAAATCTTTCTTTTATTAAGATATTTTTGTGACCTGCCATGCAAGCTCACCTGTCATGGCAAAGGTCGGATAACAAAGATCTTTCAGAACATTAAGCCCCTCCATTTTGGGCCCTTCATACCAAAATCTCATAAATCCACCACATCAACAGATACCTCACAGCTTCAGATCGATAATTAAAATTACATCATCGAAGATCTGTAAAGATATACACGGTGGAACGCACTACACAGGTCCTCAAGCGTACTCATGTAAGATGCACCAATTGAGCAACTATATGAGGCAAGCAAATCGTTCATCGTCCGCAGCAGGATCCACGTTGAAGTCATCAATTCTCCACCATACCTGCAGAAACAATTCCTCGAGCCTTACAGAGACAAGATTCAATAGTTGTCTACAAACTAGATTCCAAGAGGAACAGGAACATGGAGCTCACACGTCCGGGCTATAGATCTGACGCAAGAAGATTTGAGTCGACGGTAGACGTAGGGAAACAAAAAAGAGAGAGAGAAAGAATCAGAAAACTGAAATCGAACCTCAAAAATTACTAGAAGTGAAGGTTGGTTGCGTCGTCTGAAAACCACCGTCGCATACGGATCTGGCACGGAGAATAGACACCGGACATACGCGCCAACAAGATCTTGAATTCCCAGAAGAGGCAACAGAGGGCGCAAGACGAAGGTAAGAAATGAACCCTAATGTTCTACATATAGGGGGCTGAAACGCAATGGACGGCTAAGATCACTTTATTTGACGGTAGAGATAGGATGACGTGTCACAATAGGTTCCTCTTTTGTCGCTGAGGCGGTGGTGTTTGTTATCTGTGATTTTTTTTTAATTACTGACAAAGATATCAATATTAAATTTTTTTTGAATTTTAAAAAATGAAAAAAATGTAATTATAAAAAATTATAAAATAAAAATAATATGAAAATAAAAAAAACTGGATAAAAAATAAAAAATATTTATAAATTTTATAATATAAAATGTATTTTTTAAAATTAAAAAGTTTTTAGAATACTGTTAAATTGTTTTAAAATTAAAAAATTTTTAATATAAATATTTTTAATTTTAAATCTGAAGTGTAATTTATTAAAAAAAAAAAAAATCCTTGGGTAACGACCATCAAATTTCACGCAGCTTCGGGCGGTGTTTCCTAAATGGACGGACGGCATTGAGGATCTGGCAACAGTTCAACATTGCATTGGGTTGTCTATACGCACGTAAGATCAATTAAATAAAAATATTTAAATTTTGATAGATAAGAACAAAACTCCAATAAAAGCTCATTGGTTTTGGTGAACACTAGGAGATAGAAGCCTAGAAACTACGAAAGCAAAAGCTACACCAGTGAGGTGAACGAGAAGCCCACTCCTTGTACCCCATAGCTTGTTGGATGCTCAGATTTGGGAGGTGGTAGTCCAGCCCAGATCATGGGTAAAGCTGCTGATCCATTCTCCAAACCTTCCCAAAGCTCAATGTAATTACTAATTCGCTATTTGCTACCAAATGGAGCAACACTCACATAATTCGCTTTGGGATTGAGCAACAAAAAGGGTAGTCCAGCCCAATTATGGGTGAAGCCACTGAGCCATTCTCCATATCAAACCTTCCCAAAGCTGTATGCAATTACTAATTTGCTATTTGCTACCAAAAGGAGCAACACTCAGTAATCTGCTTATGAATTTAAGGCCGCAATTTGAAAGTTGAAATCCAAAGGAATAATTAACAAAATTTATTTTCTTTCTATAATTCATTCAACGGATTTTGTTTTTCTTTGGCCAAGTTGAATATAACTTAATGGCCGAAAAATGAAAATACAGAACAGAACCTATTGGATATTCACCGTTAGGTACAATTTGATATCATCTTAATATTTTATTACTTAAATTGTAAATTAAAAAAATAATATGAAAATTTTAAGATACCTTAACTGTAAAAAAAAAAAAAAAAACTCGACTCTTAAAAAAAAATCAAATTCTGCATAAAATTCTTTTGTTTTAATTTATTTGTATATGTATATACATACTTTTTTTATTTTGGGTAGGTTCACTATTATTCTTATGGCATCTGACATGAGTCTGCTCTTCTACTGTAAAATAATTTAAACTCTTAAAATTTGATTTCAATAATTCAAATATATATATATATATATAAACATTTTTTTCACACTACACAAATTATAGAATAAAAATAAATTTTCAATTATTAAATTAAAAAATAATATTTAATATTAAAAATAAAATCCGTAAATCTGGACAGCCCAACTTCCAAACATTTAGCTCAAAAACAACGAAAAGGGGCGCCTACATCCGCATTTACGGAGTTCTTATTGTTGAATGGACGAGTTATTTTTCCATACATAACCAGCAGGAGGCCCGCACGCTCAATTTATTGCAACTTGTAATTACACAAACGCTTAAATTTTGACCCAAAATAAGAGCACAAATTTTTAAATTTAGTCCAACTTGTAATTATGAGAGAATATCTATGTATATTAATATGATTTTAGACTTAGTCTCAATTATCTTAAGAAATAAAATAATGCATTCAAAATATAAATATAAAATTACAATAAAAAAGAAATTAAAATATATACAAAAGAAAAAAATTACACTCTTACTGTGCTTTTTTATTACTTCTGACATATAAAATTAATTTTAATATTATTTTACTTAAAATTAATTGAAAATACATGTCAAAGCAAATAGTATAAATTATCAGTTTATGGATATATTGCTACGATTTTTTCACAAAAATCTAAAAACAATTATTATAATTCCTTGATGAATACTATTTTATTGAGCAATATATTCACAGTCGACGAACTTGCCATTAATTTGAAGGAATAAAAAGGGTTAACTCGATCGTTTCCGGACATTAAAAACAAAAAGCTATTGTCCAAATTAAACTTTCACTAAAAGCTTTCGCGAGTTTAATACAAAAGACTTGCTAATATGAAAGATGCTTAAAACAGGAGAAAGAAAAAGGGGAAAAAAAAAAAGGATAAAACAAACAAAGAAAAAGAATAGTAAAGACTAAAGAGCACCCATGGCGCAATTACGTACTCAAATAAATGATCGACTGCATATGAATAATCTAGTTATTAGCGCTGGTCTGGTGCCTGGCTTTTTCCTTCTCCTTCACCTCACTTCCCTGCGTCTTGTCATAGGCTTGATATTCCCAAATAAAACCAAATTAAAAAATCGTCAGTGCCTAGATAATCGATGATCATTTCTGAAAGAGATAAATAAAAAAAGATGTAAATTTATTGTTGATATTTGATAAATATGCATGCAAATTAACCTGGGTGATTTTCATGGACAAACTCATCCGTCTCAATCTTTGAATCTGACTCGCTTCCACCGTAAATCCCACCAAAACCTTCCTCATCAGACCTTGTAGCATACCCTTCCCCAAACGAATGAGACATCACATCCCTTCACAATATTAATACAAAATAGTTAGATTATAAGATTTGTCTTCTTTTTTTTTTATAAACAAATTTTAACTAATGACAAATGTAACCACTGGCGACTTCTTATTGTTTTCGCACAGTATTATTCAATAATGCTGAGCAACAGTTTAGCAAGTGTTTTAACGAAAATAATATGTAATTATTAACATGTCACAAGAGCAATTAATAACAGTAGTTTTTAGCAACATTTCAAAGTACTGATAATTACACAAAATATTAATTAAGGAATACTAACACATTTATAAAGTCATTACTAACACAATAAAAAACCGTAATTAATTATAATATGCACCAAATACACCCCATGACACTGATGCATCAAACATGAAATTTAAAAGAAAGAAAGAAAAAAAAAAAAAGATAGGAACACACACCCAGTTTTTTCATTTGGATTCTGCGGAGGCTTGTCCATCTTACGAGCACTATCGGTTTGGCTGGATGCTGAGGTCGATTGCCGGAATCTTATGAGAGAATTCTGGGGACCAGAGTTGGGAGAACGTGGGAAGGAAGAGGAAGGATAAGTTCGAACAGTCTTGATTGCGTGAAACATCTGATCGAGTCTGAAAGTAAATTATAGCCAAGTGGTGCACTTTATATACACCGGATTGATCAGCCACTTGAGTTTCGACACACAAAATGGGGGCTAAGGTTTAAGCGTTGTGGTCCCTGGTCTTCCTATGTTGTTTCGGAAAATCTAGTGCTTTCATGTCTTGACACGTGGTGTCTAGGGGACGCGCGTCCTTTGACATGAGTGTCGCGTGTCTTCTCTGCTTTTGACCTTTATGCATGCTCCTTCTACAAACTTCTGCTCTTTTTTTAATAACAAACCTCTTTCAACTTTTAACACAATGGCTTATGCTTTGTGGAAAAATGGCACGTCATCAGGTAGAAACGTTGAAGGATGTTATTTTTTTGGCGGAGAAGAGAAGCTCGTTACACGTATAATATTATTAGATGGAAATGCACAACAAATTAAAAGAAAAGTTGATTTTCACTCTGCTTTTTGCAGAAGAGCATGAGCTGGAGTTCAGAGTTTCAAATGACAAACAGTAATCAATTGCATCAATAAATGAGTGAATCATATAATTCTAATTCATTTGAAGTTTAAATTTGATATAAAAAAATTGACTAAAAATTAGTTAAATTAGTCAAAATCAAATAAAATCGATAAAATCGACCCAGTTAATGGGTTAGTCGGCTCAAAGTCTCATGGGAAAAAAAAGGGTCGAAGTCTAACTCGGAAAGAGAAGAAGCATAGAGAGAGAGAGAGAGAGAGAGAGAGAGAGAGAGAGAGAGAGGGGGGGGGGGGAAGAGCAGTGCAAATTAGTAAAAAACAATCATATCAAAGAGCAAAATGCAGTTGGAAGCTTAATCTGAGAGTGAGAAGGAGCATAGCTAGGAAATCGAAGTTGGGACTTTGAAACTTCTCCTTTGTGCAATTATTCATTTGATCGTGGATGTAAGAAACAGCGGGGAACTAAAAGGCAACAAAATTTATTTTATGGAAATGTTTTCATATCCTACTTAAAAAATTTATATTTTTATAATATATTATTTAAATAAAATACTTCCTTTTAAACTTTTAGATTAAGTTAAATGAGATTAATTTATTAATGATATTATGACTTTCTCTTTTTTAAATTTAAAAATTTAAATTTAAATTAGCAATATATTAAGAATTTGAGAATATAATTTTATATCTACTTAGTATTCATATAATGCATAACATGGACTAAAAAAAAAAATTATCACTAATACTATTATAATAATTTCATTAACAACTCTTGATAATATTTTGAAAGGAAAAAAAAATGTTTATCTAATAAAGTATAATAATTTATAACTATCTATAAAGCATAACAACAATCATTTTATTCAATAATATTTTAAAAATTTTTGTACTATTTTTAAAGATAATTATTGGTCCAACTAAAAACAATATATTAACATTTAAATTTAATTACGTTTTACTTAATTATTATAGATATATTAATGACAAAAATATATCAAAGGTATTCATTGATTAAGTATAGACTAAAAAATGAAAGAAATATTAGAATGAAAAAAAAAAGATAAAAAAAATATGAAAAGGATAAAGAAATAAAATAAAATAAAATAAAAATTACAGGCATAAATTTAGTATGTTTAATTTAAAATTTTAAATAATAAAATATACATGTATGTATTTAATGAATTTTAAGTCCAATAAATTTAAAATTTCAAAGAATATGAGGATATAATTTTAAAATTCAATTACCCTATATATATATATATATAATATATATATATATATATATATATGTGTGTGTGTGTGTGTGTGTGTGTGTGTGTGTGTGTGTGTCCCACACGCCCTCTCTACGCTCTGCCACCACTTTTGTTCAGTTTTGAGGGAGATGAGAACTAGGAGAAAAGAGCTGATACACGATTTATGCTTGTTGGTAACTATAAGTTAAATATTTATATTTATATTAAATAATTTTAAATCTTAAAGTTATTCTAAAAAGTTTAAGAATTAAAATTTCTAACTTAACATTTTACACTGTAATTTGTGTGTAATTTAAATTTTTTGCTTTTTAAATCATTCAAAATAATTGAATTTTTTTTAATACAAATATCTTTAACTTAAAATTAAGATTTTCAGCTGTAATTTTTCCAAGATAAAATTGTCGAACCATTCAATTTGCTTGCTTCCTTCGAAATTCTTATTTGCATGGAAAATATTAAAAACAAAAGGTTTATGTGCAAAAGTGCAATGGAATGGATGGATGTAATATACATTAGTCGATGATTTTAGTTTATTTATTTATTTAGATATTATAATATTTAATAAATTCTATCTAACTTAATTTACATCAACATGTTATTATGTATAAAATATGTTAATTAAATTTTCAAATTTTAAAATAGTTATATTTATTTTAAATATACATAATAATTAAAATTTTATATTGTAGATTAAATTACATAAAATCCTCTTGAGTTTTAGGTTATGTACAAATACCTTTAAAAATTAACAATAAACTTCTTTAAACTTTTAAATTTGTATAAGTAGTCCGTTGTTTTATTAATGTAGTGTGATATTTCAATAACAATAACCTCTGAACTTTATTTTTTATACATAAAATTTTTTAAAATTTTAAGTTATATATAAATAACTTTTTGAACTTTAGCTCATACATAAATAATCCCTGACGCATCATCCATTAATGAAATAACGATAACTAACGACAAGAGGTTATTTAAACAAATTTAAATGTTTAAGAGAATTTATTACCTAATTTTAAATGTTAGAAATTTATCTGCCATGATCCAAAATTTAAAAAAATTACAGATAATTTAACTCATAAATGTTTTGAAAAAATGGTTCAACCCTAATTTGACATTAGTTAAACCTTTATCTGTATACTATATTTTATCCCAATTTAATAATTGATCCAATCTTTAAAACATTACTCAAAATATCAAGTATTTTGCCAATTGAATTTCTTTTAAGATTTCTATTTGAATTTTTTATTAAAGAATTGAGAAATCAAGAAAAAAAAATGAACAACTCAGAAAAAAAGATGACGGGTAGAAGACATTATGACAATATTTGAGCTGTAACTCATTAGTTTCTTCCCAAGTCCACAGACTACTTCAGACAGTAAGAGACGGTTTAGTACACAATATTATTATATATGACAATAAAGAAGAAATGAAAAAATGAATAAAAATAGATAAGAAATCACCTTCATTCTCTTATTTAAAAAAAAAATTATAAAAAGAACCGTGTGAAGAAATAATAATAATAAGATTATAACAAATATTGCATAAAAGATTACGTTACCCAGGCTCTAAGCCATTTTCACCTTTTTCGGTCATTGCATTGGATAAATAAATAAATATTTAGCATAGCTTTTAGTGCACCTGTAATCCGTTTTATAATAATACGAACACATTGAAACTGATTCTTGCCACGAGTGAAAAAATGCAACTCAGCACACAATACAAGCAGAGAACTTAATTAACACAAATAAAAATTCTTTCAATTGGATTGCGATCATTCTGTGCTGCAAATACAATGTAATTGAGCATGAAATAGATCATATCAACATTGATGATGAACGCTACAGTTTATCTTCAAAGTCACGCATCTACAACACTTTATTGCATGCTTTCTTATTTGCACAAGTCATTCCACTCTCTGAAAATCCCCATAAGCCATGCATAATAATTTAATGAGTACGTCAATACACACGAGCTTTGGGAGGGAATGATTCAATCTCATGATCCAATGTATTCATGTGCACCGGCCTGTAGTCTAAGCGGACCTTCTCATTCTCCCAATATCTGCAATCAAATGCACAAATCTTAGCTAACAGAAACAACTTATTGGTACAAAGGTATATCTTTCTTCAAAAGAGTCACTACAACAAGTTCAGCAAACCAACAAAAATTATTCGTGCTAAAGGACCCAACAACCCCAGCAAATTTGCAACCCAACCAAAAAGTGGATGATAAAAATACTTCCACTGTAGCTGTGGCCATTGTTAAGTGCATGATCTAATGGAGACTAACCACAACATCTACTACGCCAATGGTCAGAAACATTATTGAAAATGACTGAAAGTTTTCAATTTCTCGTATGGTTTGCAAAATCTTAACTTCTTATCCTTACAGCTTTAAATGAACTGTATAACAATTGTGTAAAATTTCATTATTCAACAGAAACATCTCTTGTGATTGAGGATCTTCAAGCAAGAACCCCTCGGAAGGGACCAACATCCAGATCAAGTTTTCAATCATATATTATCTATAAGATAATACAAACATCAGACAATGTCAACATTATTTCACTTTAGTGTCTGGTTTGTTGACTGCTCGGCCGCTCAACAGTTCAAGTGTTCTTTAGCAAGAATAAGCTTAAATGTAATGGAAAACCATATGGATCAAGGTTCCCACAGGAAAGGGAGAGAATGAATTCTCAATTATAGTACCTTCTATTGTTAATGCAAATTAATATCCTTAACATAAAATTCAAACATGACTCACCCTAATGTGTGCTTCATCCAATTCTCATCATCTCTTTTCTGCAGAATTGAACAATGTATTCAATTACCACTATTCTTGATGTTGAAGAAAAATCTGGACAGGAGATAGAAAATAAATCACACTGACCGTAAAGTCCTCGCGGGCATGTGCTCCTCTACTCTCTTTCCTGGCTTCAGCCGAGTGCATGGTGATGCAGGCATTTATCAAAAGGTTTTCCAACTCAATTGTCTCAATCAAGTCAGAGTTCCTGCAAATAAACTGTTGGAATGAACAAGCAGAATGTCTTGAATAGTAATACTAGTAATTCTTGTAACATTTGCAAAGTAAACTTTTACCATATCAGACTCCGGTCCTTCAACTTCACATCATGAAAACTCTCCCATGCTTTATCAATTAATTGACACCCTGCCAAGCAGCAGATGAAGTTCAGAGGAAGAAGGTAACTACAGAATGGTCAAAACCCTATTTTGGTCCTAAAACTATATTCAATATTTTAAAGTATTTTTGGTTGCAAATAAATCTATAGGTTTTGAAAAACATTCCAAATAAACTGTAGAGATAGCATGGCATGCTGACTGGCATTTTCTAACTTATGTGGCATTTATTTTGCCAACTAGACATCCTAGTCAGCATTTTATCTTTCTCCCCTCCCTTTCTCTCTCTTGTTTCCTCCTCTCCCTTTCTCTTCTTTCCCCATTCTGTTCTGTTTTCTCTCTTTGCCCAGTCTACCTAAAAACCAAAGCTTACTCCTTGTGTGAATCTCCCAACAAATTGGTGTCTATAAGACCTAAAACTCCTTCCTTGTATGAATCTCCATTTGGCCAGAAAGAATATCGCCAATTCTGATGCCATCTGGGAGCATTTGCCCCTTATGATTATCTATATCATTTCCAATCCCCTTGCCTTTGTCCCTTTAATGAAGAAGCAAAAATAGAGTTCCGATTGGGGGAACTTGGAAGTTAAAATCAGAGTCCAGAAGATTCCCCTCTCTTCTCAGTCTCTCAGTCCAAAAACAGAGTCAAATTGTAGGGGCACTCAGATTCAAAGGCCACCAAACCCTAAAAGTTTCTTCACTGCAAAAATGGAATTTTTTCGCAATTCTTGTACCATTCATTGCAAAGATTAATTCTAGTAAATGGAAGATTGATTTTGAAATCAATTTCTGTTTACGTGCAAAATCGTGTCCTGAAGTTGGAATTCTAGAAATAATAGAACCAAAAATAGAAACCAACAATGCTCTGTTTTCGGAACTACGAAAATGAAGGGGAGTGTTTTTTATTCTGGTCTTTGCAGGAACATGAATCAAATTCAGAACCAGAAATAGAAACCAACAATCCTCCAAGAACATCAATTTCTGGTCTTTGCCAGCAACAATAGATAAAGGATGATGAATGGAGACGATCGATTCCAGAGATTGTGCATGATCAGGAAAAGAGAGAATGGGGAAGAAGAAAATTATGAGTTGGAGGAGAGAGAAAAATGCCCACTCAGCATGCCACATCATCTTTACCAGCAAGCCATAATAGCGTTACCCTCTAGGATTTATTTGGAATGCTTTTTAAACTTAAGGATTTATTTGGGACAAAAGATACTTTTAGGATCAATATTAAATATACTTTAAGGGCCAAAATAGGGTTTTGACCATACAGAATTGGTGAGAATGAAAGGCATACTTGAGGAAAAGAAAGGAAGGTAGGGGAATTGAGTATATTTGATATAAAAATAATTACCTTCTTCTAATGTTTCCTGTGTACGGAACACAGCAGCATTGTTTTGCATTATTCGTTGCATATTTAATCGAATGCTTGAAGTTGGTAATGAACCATTTGAGTTTCTCAGTTTGTCCAACCATGCAATTGTTTTTTGACCAGCATCCTTCTCCAAAGGCTTCTGTTTTGCTCCTGCAAAATGGGAGGTAGATGCATTTTTATCACAACCATGTCAGTGCAAACAATCTATTTTAACAAGTGGAAAAGAATCTTGCCTGGCCTTTGGATCTCTGCAACCCTATTTGCACAAGCTCTACCAAAAACGACAATGTCCAGAAGTGAATTTGCACCAAGCCTATTGGCACCATGGACTGACGCACAGGCTGCTTCCCCAGCAGCCAACAGACCTGGTACTACTGCATCTGGATCGTCACCTTGAATGGTAACCACCTAAATAACATAATAGCGCATTAGTCAACAATTTCTCCTCCCACCCCCAACCAACAATAAAGACAAAGAGCACAATGACCAATACTGTGCCTACTGCACAGGTTTAGCAGGACAAAACCAGGACTTGGTCTAATTAATCCATTGTGCCACCTGCCCCAACTACAACAAAATTAAATAATCCCAAGCTTGCAGTCCAAACAAATGGTCAAGAAATCTAGGAACAGAAACTCATAATGAAAAAGATCTGGCTATTTCTGAAGTGACAGACAAACAAAGATACATAAAGCACCAAATACCGGTGCCAATGCCACCATATAAATGGGGCAGTGGCTCACATAGTTATTACTGACAACATTTAGTAGCTTGCTGCTAAAAATTTAGATTCATACGCATCAACATTTCCACAATTTCATTTTTTTTTTCCTTCTTTCAGTTTCTCCCAAAAACTTGCTTTGCTTTCTCTGAACTTGCTGCCATCATACACTTCTCTTTACTTTATCCCTCTCTTTTACCCAAAATTAAAATTAACTATATTTGATATTGATGGCCAAGAAAGCAAACAGAGCCAGGCTGGAAAAACCATGCTGATTTTGTTTTTCTTCCATTCTGATTTCAAGCTGATCATTCCATATTTTGCTAAAAAGAAAGCAATGTTACTTGTAATCAATTAGCAGGGGCAGTGATTTGAATAATTACATTTGGAATTGTATCATTGTATAAATGGAAAAAAAAACCTTTGTTTGAAAAATATTTTTGTCAAAATAAATATTGTATTTGTGCCAGAGTCTCACGTGTGAACATATCCATATAACCTATTGGTACTATGATGCAAGTCACTAAACATGTAGTATATAATTTTCATAGTGATTTGATGGAAACCTGAGTTCCCTCTTTGAAATTACAGTAGAAAAACAGCAAAAAACATAAAGAAAGCAAAGAAAATCTCTCTAACTCTTCAAGGCCTGGAACCTTGCACAAATGTTCCCCAAAATTTTGCCTATCTCACCCCCTCACTCAGCTCTCTTTTTATCACCTCCATCCAAACCAACACCTTCTAGATAATTCCTCTAACAGCCTCCACATATCCCTCTCCCTTCCTAGATATTTCCCCAAGCAGTGTTTCCCTTAACAGTCCCATATTCCGCCCTTCTTGCACATATTTGGAGTCTATCAATACCGCATCCTCGAAATTTTACCTTGCCCTCAAGGAAAGTAATAAGGGGTCCATCAATATGGAAGTAATCTATAGGTACAAAATGGTTTTCATATAAATCATCACTGAATGACATCTAGGTATTCAAGTCAATAACCAAATCCATAAGTTAAGCCTTCATAGGCACCATTCAAAAGGTAACTTGATTGAAGATTAATCAACAAATATCCATTTCTAACTCAGTGCCACATTGGATGGCTTATTTTAGACTACTTGTTTTAACTTCATACCTCTCCATGATGGTTTGTGGGAATACCACCCATGTTGTAGTGCACGGTTGGCAAAACAGGAATGGGTTCCTTCGTGACATCCACACCAGCAAATATAGCAGCAGTTTCAGAGATACCAGGAAGCCTTTCCTTGAGCACATCTGGGGGCAAGTGATTTAAGTGTAGATAGATGTGATCTTTCAGAGGTCCTGCAGATTTATTCGACTATCAATGCAAGCATGTCCAACTTAAACAGAAGGTGTATGACCAAAACAAAAACAGAAGGACAAATGTTCTCTGATATAAGGAATACAAAGGTCATGGTTTCATGTAGCTCAAATAAGCCACTAATTTATAGGTTTCAAACATAAATAATGTGCATTTCTAGAAAAAGCAAACTTGACAAACAACTTATTATGTTCAAACACTAAATTTCACCCAAGGTATGTTGCATCAGTTACATACAAATTATGGTATAATATAGGGATGATCATCATGGGTAGGGTACTATATTCTCCATCCTTGGACCCATATTTAGCAGGTAAAACATTTTCAATCCCCATTGAATTCTTGAATCCCTGGAACATAGCCATTTACCCAGAAAAATTTTAAAATGAACACGTTTTTATTAAGTTGAGACTTATTCACATAAAATCTATTCATATAAAATCACAACAAAGAAAAAAATATCCCAGACAGCTATTGATATAACTCAAAACCCACAAAATACTATTTGGATGGTATTTTTTATATTTTTATAATATACTATATTGATCAATATATATATATATATATATATATAAATGTATGTAAAAAGAAAAAAAACACACACCCATAGGGTTTAGGTATTTTGCCCATCCATAGTCTAATAGTGTTCAAACTTCTTATTAACTCATGAATGGACAAAAGCAGAAATATCTTCCAACTCTCGGATGTGTGAATGGAAAACCAGCATACCTACACCACGGCCTTCCCGTATCTCCATGGTCATTGATCTAGAAACAACATCTCTTGATGCAAGGTCCTTTGCAGTAGGGGCATATCGTTCCATAAATCGCTCACCTTCACTATTCCTAAGAATTCCACCTTCTCCACGAGAACCTAGAAGGTCCAACAAGAAAATGAGAAACACTATATTTCAACTTCGTTGGATAAGGTGCATTATGAGATGCCACCAACGGCAAGTAACGGGTGGCAAATAAGAAAGTAAACTAACAACCTTCTGTGATTAGGCAACCAGCTCCATATATACCTGTTGGGTGAAATTGCACAAACTCCAAATCCTACAAAATTTATGCCAAGATACCATGACAGATAAAAGATTCACTCCATAAGATAATAGCAAAAGGTTGCAAAGCAAATAAGAAACCTGGAGTGGGACTGCTGCGCGTGCAACCATGGCATTGCCATCTCCTGTGCATGTATGTGCTGAGGTTGCAGAAAAGTATGTTCTACCATAACCCTAAAGGAATTTAGAAATTGAATACATAAGACACGGCAATAACTAGTGTAGGCAGATAAGAATTTCACTGTTAAACATTCATATAAAATCATACTCCTGTGGCCAAAATTGTTGAAGCAGCTTGGAACCGATGTAATGTTCCATCCTCCATATTCAACGCAATTACTCCTTGGCAACTACCTGAATTTCCAATATGAACAATTAGTTTAGTTTACCATAAAATCCAACACATACACATCAAAATTTTTATTCTTTTCTCACTCCAGTGTACGTGTAAACAACAACCTGAATTAGCTTTTACAAATAATATTGACGGGAACTCTAGGAATTGAAAGGGGCAGGAAAAAGGGGGGGGGGGGGGGGGAGGTTGAGTTCATCAACATATATGATGAATAAATGATGATCTCAAGAAATTGTAACCTTGGAATATCTATTTCCTGTAGCACTGTGTGGGCATGTTGTAGATAAACTCTTTTAACCCTTCCCCGACCCCCTAATTGGCAGTGTAAGACTGCTGAGAGCTTGTTCAATTAATTGATTGTAGATTGATGCAACAACTTACCATCGCTATTCATTAAAAGATCCAACGCAAAATATTCCACAAAAAATTGTGTATTATGTTTCATGGCCTGGCCATAGAGAGTGTGCAATAAAGCATGTCCAGTTCGATCAGCGGCGCATGCACAACGGTATGCCTGTCCACCTGTGCCACAGCAGCATAAGGAAATCAAGGTCAGAGCTCTTTTTCAAAGAAAAAGAAAGCATTCTTGCTCCAAAATTTTCACTCACCTTTTCCAAAGTTCAGGCTTTGACCCCCAAATGCACGCTGGTATATTCTTCCATCCTCAGTTCGGGAAAATGGTAATCCATAATTCTCAAGCTCAATGACTGCTTTTGGTGCCTCCCTGCACATATATTGGATGGCATCCTGATCTCCTGTACATCACAGCTTGCAAGTATTCATAATGAAATAAATAATGTAGATTTAGTGGTGCTCATGCTTGCACAAAAACCTATGAAGCCTTTAGACCTTTGGCAAATGCCATGCAGCTTCTTCCACTGGAAAACAACCAGAGGACATAGATTCTCCTCAAGGGACAAACACATTCAACTATGAAAGAATCAAAGAATCTCTACATGTCATGACTTTCATGATGGAAAACTCTTGTGCTTAGATTATATTAAATTTTGCAGGGCATAATTAGAAACAATATTTCTGAGATTGAACAAGTTTTGTACCTAGCCAATCGCTTCCCTTGACAGTATCATACATGTGCCACCTCCAGTCATCCTCAGTCATATTTCCCAATGCAGCATTTATACCGCCCTATAAAAATTTAAATTTCTTTCATGAGCATGGCCAATTGATTTAAGTAGAGATAGTTTTATGATGTTCAGTCAATATACTTTGGTGTGTCATTTGATACTTTATATTTCATGACCCAACTGAAGAAGTAAACAAGAACACAAGGATAAAGGATAACCTCAAACTTTATTATTGCTTCCAGAAATCATGGAAAATGAAAATTTTCCACTGTCCGCATTAAAGTGTCAAACAAAGATCAAGTGGTGGTGTTACAGTGACCCGGAACAGTGATGGGATAAATAATGTCACCAAGCAACAAAATGTAACGTCAAATTTATACAGAAACTAAAGGTTACTCCCTCATCATATGAACCTGCTGGAAATGATTATCAAAAAGGTAAATAAAAACAAAAATATTACAACTGGATATTAATCCAGCTGAATAAGACATGTGGGTTATTCAAAAATATGCATATCTACATCTTAACGGAATAACTGCCACGTATACAGATTACTTATATCATGGTAGAACCCACCGAAAGACTGAAAATTAACAGAAAGGATAAAGGGTAAATGAATTCAAATAACAAATAATATGAAACTAAACAAAAGCTATAATACCAATGGGGTGTAGTCCTTATACTTGTGCATATGAAGCATATAAATGGTATGAGAAACAGTACTCGCTAAAGCTTGAAATTTTAATGTATCAAACCTGAGCTGCAACAGTATGTGAACGAGTTGGGAAAAGCTTAGTAATGCAGGCAGTATTGAACCCATGTTCCGAAAGTCCAATAGCAGCTCTCAACCCTGCACCACCAGCACCTACAACGACTGCATCATAACTATGATCCACCACAGTATATGAGGAGTTTCCTCCACTCTGCACAGGCATAAGTAGGCATATTCAGTAAGATATTAGCATTACAACTCTATAAAGAAGCAAGGCAAATTCAGCTATATAAAAATCTGCTTCTGCCTAAATCAATCAAGGTTGAATAAAAATCCCAAATCCAGCCAGCTATAAGCTGAGTGGCTTACAGATATAAATCTTAACGGTGTTACGAATTCACCCCCCCCCCCCCCCCCAAAAAAAAGAGAGAACAAGCAATAGGAATATACTACAAAAAGTCATACAATAATTAAAATTTAAACTTTAAACCAAAAACGAGTTTAAAAGTAAAGTACTAACATGAATCAAGATTTGAGTTAAGTCCATATACACGGAAAATGATCAAACAAGTAAAATGCGTCCAGTACAACTGGCTGAGGCATTCAAATAAGATTCGAAAGAGTTATGACGGAGAAATGGAGAAAGGATGAGTAAAAAATCCAAGCAAATAAAATTCAATACTCTTTAACAACGTCAAAAACCTAAGATTGATAAGTTGGCAATAATCGGGGGAGAAAGAGATCATACAGAGAAAAATCTAGAAATGTGAGATCGAAGTGAGTCATTAGGAATCGATCTCTTGGAAGCCGGTACACGAAGTCCACGAGCAACACACCGCCACATTTCCTTAACACGCTCGCCCTCCAACCCCGAGCTAGCTTTCAATGTATGCGTGCCTGCCTCGCGACACCCTTCTAATTTCTCTCGCTGTGGCTTTTTCGTGTAACTCTTATAATTGACTCTCGATGTACTTGGGAATAATGAATAGCGGAGGCTAGAAAGGCTGGCTTTATAAGTAAAGATTGTAAAATATATTTAAAGGAGAAAAAAAACCAAGCGAAAAAATAAACTCCATTTTTTTATATTTTTTATTTTAAAAACACTTTATAAATTTCACTCGTTAAAGAATTCAATTTCCTCTCAATTACAATAGCAGAGGTATGTAATTTGATTTTAATTTAAGCATGTGATTAAACATGTATATTTTTGGCCAAAAAAATGTATATATATTTTATATGACGATTAGTAAATTAATTTAATCTCTTTCAAATTATAAGATTTCTTATTTTTATACTAATAGTCTTATTTTATAAATATATTGTTTAACAAAATGAATACCTTTAAATTTTGATAAAATTAAAGAATGTTGCTTTGTTGTTCCAAATTTTATTGATCTTCCTTTTTTGTGGGATAACAAACGAAATTGTCGAAAACAGTGGAAGAAATGCCAACCCTGTGATGCCTTTAAGAATCATTAGCAGAGCGTTAAGATTAATGTAAATTTAACAATTTTTTCTACTAATTTTTTTTTTTCAAATTCTTAGATTTTATCTCCTAACCTAAAAATATGTATGATCATATTATAACTACGTATGATAATTTACAAGCTATGGGTTAAAAATCTGCTAATCCATAATATGATGTTACCTAAAACACTTTCTGACAAAATTGATGAACAAATAAGGAGAAAGAAATCCACTAAGATTCTATTTTATTTTTTATAAATAAAGTATTTTTAATTTAGTTCTCTAGTCTCATGTATAAATATTTTTTAAATTTAATTTATTATAAATAAAATTATTATCAATAAACCTTTTTAATCAAGTTTCTGTTAATGAAACACATAATTCATTTTTTTAATTTATATATTATATAATAGTGATTAGGTAATATCCTATAAAAAAAAGTTACATGCCAATCATATATTTGTATTAAATTGACAAAAAGCATTATTAATAATAATTTTATTTATAAAGACTAAATTAAAAGAATGCTTATTATAAAAGATTAAGTTACAAAGACAATTTTATAAACGATGAAATTAAAAAAATATGAGTGATAAACTAGATAAAATGTTACTCTTATTGAAACACATACTGTCTCCACTAACCCTTCGTGTCCAGCAGCAAAAGGTAACCATTATGGAGTTCGATTGGGAGTTCTTGTGAGAAGAAAAAAAAAAAATTATTTGGGAGGCACTACGGGCACAATTCATGAGATTTTATCGCAGAGGATCCCATTTCGTTCGATTGACGTGGAAGAACAGAAGAGACACACGGCAACGCCGGAATGAATGGACATCTTAAAAAGTGAGACCTCCTGGTGTTTTTTTGGCCACGTCTGATACGATGGAGACTTTAGTCACCAAGCCACGTTGCCTTCAACCCTACCGCAAGGTGCCAAAGTGCCAACAGGATTTTTTTCTTTTTTTTCTTCTTTTTTGTTTTCCCCGTCCTTTTAACTTTCGAACTTAAATCCGAGACCATAATTGCAGGAGGGATGCCACTTTACAACAGACATTAATGTTTCGTTTAGTTGGGAGATGTAATAATAAAAAAAATATAAAATATAAATAAATAAAAATATATCAAATAACAAATAATTTTTTTATTTTTATTTTTTAAAAAATAATTTAATAAATAAAATAATAAACATTATATAAATTATATAAAAAAAATATTTTCACGATCTACCAACTAAACGAAGTCTAAATTTTTTATGAGCCAATCTTGAAGTGACAGGGAAAGACGCAAAACGATGTTTAAAAAGGTATGGCTGTAGACTTTCAGCAGAATGCTCAAGCCCATGAACTTAAAGGCCTGTTATACCTGGGTTTAACCGCTTTAATTTCTAGAAATAGTTTCGGCCCATTTGGTTAAAATAAAACAAAGGAAAGGGCAAGCCCTTCCTCCTTCTCTGGCTGTTTGGTTAGTGGTTTGCATTGGTAGTACAGGATTTCAGATTTAATCTGGCACCCTTCGCTGTAGAGCGGGAATGGCGGTCTGCTTCGGAGCCAAAATGGTGAATGTCAATTTTGCCCTTGCTTACATCAGTTGGATGCAACGCGATGCATACGGTAGTCTATTGAGCAAACAGCCTTTGGTCCTATATTTTTCTGTGAGAGGAGAGTAAGATTTCGACCCATCGATTGAAGCTCGCAGATCAACCACACCTTCTCTGCCCACCGCTGTCAAGGACCACCACTCTCTCTAACTGTAATGTTAAATCTTGCCCTTCCCATTGCCATCTTCAAATACCCGATGATCTGAGAGCGTTGTTGAAGGATGGGGAAATGGCGGACCAACTCCAATTGGGTTTGCCCTAACTCGTCGATGATCGTTAGATGTGCAGGTTGTGCCCCATCCGAAGGTCGACAGTCTACGATCTTCTTCTCGATCTGCTTCAAAGATTTCAACAGATTGGGAGTTGATGCCAAATTCTAGTATCTACAGAGGAAGCATGACGACCCAAATAAAAACACCTTGTGATTTGGTTGGATGAGTAATGAAATCCAGATTTTTAAAATCTTTTTACAATAATTTTTTTTTCTCATTGACATTTTAGTTATTTGGTTAGGCTTGCTTTTTATTTTTTAATATTTTAATTCAACTAAACATTTAAACAAAAAGATAATTTTATTTCTTTTATTATTATACCCAACATAACAACAATAATTTCATCTAATTAGTTATTTTCTTTTCAATTTTAAAACACCAATCGACCCATTATACATAGTTCTTTCCATTTGTGGAAGAAGGATTGTAAATTAATCATGAAGTTTGACTTGTGTAAAATTTGTTCAATTCAATTTATTTAT
This sequence comes from Erythrophleum fordii, assembly GCA_032878935.1. Lineage (NCBI taxonomy): Eukaryota > Viridiplantae > Streptophyta > Magnoliopsida > Fabales > Fabaceae > Erythrophleum > Erythrophleum fordii. The sequence continues at coordinate 2,746,983 of JAVQMF010000036.1, forward strand.
TAAATAAATGAGTTTGAGCATAAAATTTAATTTGTATAATAAAACAAGCTAAACTTATAAATTTTAAGCTTGACTCAATTAATTTATAAACAATTTGTATAAAAAATAATATAAGTATTTAAATATTATATGTAATTGCATATTATAAATATTTTTATGTATCATGAAAATTCATTTAAAACATTAAGCTCATATAACTTATTTATGATCTTAAACAAACTTATATGAGCCAAGTTTGAGATTGAACTCTCACTTGACAAAGTCAATCTTGATTTTATTTTTGAGCTCCTTTCATTACTTGAAGAGAACTTAAACAACTTATTTATTAAACGAGCAAGGTTTAAAAATGCTAGGGCTCAACTGAACCTAGGAATATGTGATTTTCACATCTCTCATTTCTCATTCCCCAACGAAAAACAAATTTTTGAGATCATACTATGCTTTAGTCGAAAATATGAACGAGCAGGGCTAGTACATTAGTATATAGGTCGTATTTGTTCTTGCTTGAAGCAATATTACACGAGAGATTTCTTTCTTGCTTTATGTTTGATCACAATTTACCCTCTTTAATTCTTTTCATTTATGAGGCTTCATATCGAACTACGAGCACAAGTTTAAATTCAGGTGGCATATCACTTCTTTTTTATGATGGTAATAGTTTGGCTTGTGCAAAATATATAAATACTAACATATAATTAATCACGTGTTTTTTAATCAACTAGTCGTACTGCCCGTGCATTCACGGGCAACTTAAAAAAAATTTTGTGGGGTTCATATTAAAAAAGAAGTTTCAGAAAGAAAAATTCTTTAAAAAAAAAGAATATCAATATACTGATTAGACATTATGAACAGTGCTACAAACAGTAATAAACAGTAATATTTCACGGGTTTTTATATATAAAGAAGATTTCAAAAAACTATTACAATAAATTTTCAGAGTAATAAGAAAAGAAAATATATATATATTCAATATGTCGGTAATGTACGGAAAATCGGTGGTATAAAATTGGAAATTCTATAAAAAGAAGGGTAATGTTCATAAAAACTCGAGTTCATGGAATTATCCTTCACCAATACTTAATTATTGCAGTATCCATTATTTAATGTACACTATTCTTTCTAAAAGGTATAATAAAAGATTTGCATCAATAGTAATTTTGTTTAAGAATATATATATATATATATATATATGTAACCATGGTCATAGTTAAACCCTTACCACAGAAGAGAGAACTAAAATAAAGAAGTACCCCGCATTTTGAATGAGATGATGAATAATGTTGTTGAAGCTACTTTTAAAGTGGGGTCTTCATGATATGAATATATCTTTCGCATCCTAGCTACCTAATAAATCACATAATAACAAAGTCAATAAAAGCAACTTGTAGCAGCGAGAGGTATCATTACTGGATTGGGTCTCACAAAAAGTCCAAATAGTATTTCGGTTTTTGTTGTTTCACACTCCTAAACAATATAAATCACATAATAACATAGTCAATAAGAGCAACTTGTAGCAGTGAGAGGTATCATTACTGGATTGGGTCTCACAAAAAAGTTCAAATAGTATTTCGGTTTGTTTCACACTCCTAAACAATCGAAAAAAAATTTGCATGTCCGTCCAAAACCCCATTATAACGATTTATTCCCCCATGGTACTGGATTGCCTCCTAAATCACAAGCCCAACCTTTATTTTACGTTGGAATATTTTTACAACAACTTTGCACCAAGTCTTGGATAAAAATGATATTCCTGGATAAAGCTAGCCACAGGAAGAGCCCCGTTTTGGTTCTGCTCTATTTTAAGCATCAAGGGTACGTTTGATTTGGTCTTTGCCTTTTCTTTTTGGCCTCTTCTATGCATATATAGACTTACCTAGATCTTATTAACTTTTTACTATCTTGGAAGGTACAACATGATGAACAACATCATAGATTCCCAGCAGTAAATTATTAAATTAGCACGTTAGCTTATATTTCATGATATTCAGTACGTGTATAGAAGAGCATGTGTCTTTTCCTGCAGGTTATATTTAATTTGCAGACACGGTGATGATAAGGACAATATTTTAGTTTGAAGAAGGAAAACAATAGAAAGTCGACGAAATAAATCATACACAAAGGATAACTAAGATATTATGCAAAAGTTATACTACAATTTACAACAGTGGAATTGATAAACATTTGCAGGTCCTGGCTTGTGCATGCATGGGAGGAATATGTATATAAACGTACAAATATTGAAGGGGTCTGATCTAGTGCATGTTAATATATGTACTTTGGTTTTTTTTTCATTTGTCCTCCTTTTTGCTGACTTGTGAGCTACGCGACAAAGTGATATGGTTGTTTATGTAAATACACATGATCAAATCAAAGAGTGGCGTTGCACTGTGATGGGTAGGCCTTTAGGAAAATCAACGAAAGGGTAGGCAAAAGGTTGATCCTTCTCAGCCAAGTCCCAGTGGTAGTTGAGGATGAGATGGTGAATGAAAACGGCCATTTCTAGTTTCGCTAACTCCAATCCCGCGCATAGTCTCGTCCCTCCCCCAAACGGCATGAAGTTATTGCTCCCGCTTGTGCTGCTTCCACGACTCCCATTGTTCTGCGCAATATCATTTTTAACAATGACAATGAGTTAAAAATTATCAAATCAATAAATGAAGAGAGAGAGTAACTAGAGCGTGAGAAAAATCCAGTAATGGATATCAGATATGGCCATATGAAAGGAAGAAGCAGAATTCGTGAGAACGAGAGACACAAGGGCCAATTATCAAACAACCTGAGGCTGAGGGCAAATTAATAATGTTAGATTTGGTTTTAGATTGCTGATTTATGGTGCTGGTGCTGTATAAAGGTACTTGTCACCGTCATCTTGTTAGTTGTTATCCTCTTCGTCGTGGTTCGGTCCCTTTCCCCTTCGCTCCTTGTGCCATTTCTTAACTCTCAAATTGGTCTTTTTAAAAAAAAAAATTAAAAAAAAAAAATATATATATATATATATATATATAAATTAAATTGCAATAAGTAATAAATCTGGTTAGGACCAGACGGGAAAATAAAAGCACAGACGCACGTGCATGAGGGAAGCCCACTTCCACATGGGCATTAATGATATTTGTAGAACCTAGCTAGTTAGGCCCTGACCAGTCCACAACGTAGCTACAATATATGATTATCATCTTCGCGGCATCAGGTGGGACACCATCTCTTCACTCGCCGATCATGACAGTTCATCTCCACGACATATCCTCCGAAATCATACGAGGACGTCTTCAACCTCTTAATTATCACCTTCATATTTGTGACGCTTACCCTAACGGCTTCAACGGAGAAGGCCACTGTTACTGTAGTGCAGAATAATGATGCACGGGCCCGCTCAGTCCTCCATCATTGGCCACATCATTCATCTCTATCCCCATAAGATCATTTATTAGTCCCACTCAGGATGCAAAATGCTATTTGTCCCGAACAAATTACGAAGATAGCATTTCTATAATCCATCGTTGAAATGCTTTTACGCGACTTTCTTTTCTTAATTTATTTATTTTTGGGCCGAGTATGCTACTCTTCTCATTACTTCATTAATTGCATCAACATTTTTTTAATATAATTAAGGGGTTTGTAATTATTCAAAATAAGAGCAAAACGAAAGGTATTGATACTATCATGCATGTAGCCAAGATGATAACGTCTTGTTCCAGGAACGAGGATTTAATATAGACAAAAGTCAACAGTAATGATAAGTCGGCCAAGGATTCTTTCAGTTTGTCAAAGCCGTACAGTGATATTGTACCAACGTAGGGTCTGAAACGCCAAACTGAAAATCCAGTAAAGTTCAATAGAATGAAAGATGACCGGGGCTAAGATTATTTCTAACACCAAATGACATTTTTGGCAAAATCCCAATCGCCAATATTCCAATATTAATTATAGCCATTTTGTTCACCACCCATTGCCCGAGAGGCAGAGGTACCGTGTGGGGACCCGCACATGAACGAACTGAAGGAAAAAATCATGTGTACATATATGGTGTACAAACAAGAAACGATTTAAATTTGATTCGTGCATGTAGGATTTACACATTGATATTAAATTTGAAATTCGTTATATGTAAACATCACATATACATAAAAATTCCTCCGATTGAGATTCTTCAAGGCCTTGGCAAAGGTTTTCTTTTTTTCATAATAATTTTAAGCCATGGCTTTAGAAAAGAGGAAAGGGATAACAATAATTATAGAAGGCATGCGGTGTATGGTTTATCTCACCTGCCATCTCCATGGATCGAAGAGTTGAGGGTGATCAAAAAGAGAAGGATCCAGATGCACGGCTGCAAGCACTGGAAGGACTTTCCACCCACATGGAATGTCATAACCTTTGAAACACATGCAAACAAACATTTTCAATACCAGAAGGCTTTGGATTAATTTATAGTGACTTTTCTTTTTCTACAATACCAAAACTAGCCTTTCTGTCTTTTTTTCCATGAAAGCAATTTTTATTTTTCAACTAGAATAATATTCTTACCTACCTTTGTACCGAATATCCTTGATGGCCTTCCTGTGAAGAAACCTCACAACATTTCCTAGCCGAAGTGTCTCGTTGACAACCTTCAGAAACGTTGGGGAATTTATTAATGGGGTTCAATTGTAAATTAAAAAAGGGAAAAAAAAATTTTGTTATGACTTACACAGTGAGTAAACTCCATTCGTCTGTAGTCATCCCAAGTTAATTCCACCTCCCCTGCTTCCTCTTTGGCTCTGGCAATTTCTGTGTGTTCTTCCTATTATTTTTCCCCACCAAAAAGAGAAAGAAAAGAATTGAGTAAAAATGTCAGTTTTTGATGCAGACTACAAGAGGTGATACACCACACGTGACATCGTCGTACTTGCTTACCCTTAACTGTTGTACAGCTCGAGGACAACCTGGTAAAAAGTAGAGAGCAAGAGATATGGCTACGGATGAAGTTTCATGACCGGCGAAAAGCAAGCTCAGAATTAAGTCAAGAATTTGCTCTGTTGTAAGATTTGAATACTTCAAAAGCCAGCTTAGAAGGTCAACTTCCTGCAAGCTTTCATTTCCCTCTTTGATATTTTGGGCTGTTTCTTCCATTTTCTCCTCTATGAAGTTCAGTATGGTGAACCTAGACTGTAAAATTATGAAATATACAAGATCAAGACCTTAACGCTAATATTTAATGGATAACAAATGGGGCTCTCTAAATAATTATTGATGATTACCTGTAATGCCTTCCGGTATGCCGTTCCAGGCAAGTTCAAAGGTGCCGAAACCACCCCCTTCATGAAAGTAACGTACTCTTTCTTCAATTCCTCTGTCTCAGGATCATCAGGTTCCAAGCTCATGATATGTTTCGCCATCAAATTAAAGGTGAACTGTAATTTACAAAAAGCATGAAAACTTTCAGTCTTTTGTTTCATAAGAAATCACTAAATTTAGCATGAAAAATTACCTTCTTCGCTTCTTCTTGAGCTGACAATTTAAAATTCTGCTTCCACGAGCTTAGAACAAGCAGGGTATGCTTCTCCACGTCTTTCAACAGAGTTGTTCTGAGCCTGGCATTGCTCATAAAGTTGAGTGATATAGCTCTCATGTCTCTATGCATGTCACCCACTACGACCAACATAGACCATTTTCCTAGTATTCCACCAATGCTTCTTGGGTAGCTGCATTCAAACAGCTTCCCTTCGTTCTGGAATATGAACTTATTGAACCCTGCATCTGCTGAAACAATCGTTGGCTCCCCAAACAATGTCGACTTGAAGATTTTCCCATACCTGCAGAAAATGACGCACTTTGAGTCTTTTCTATGAAATAGAAGATGGGTTTGCAATATAAGGTCCTGAAAATTTCTGGGTGCTTCTGATTTTACCTTGCTATATGCTGTTCCATGAACTCTCCTATTGTAGTTGCAGAGTATGGCTTCAAATACCCAATAGTTTCCCCCAGAAGAGGCAATCCCATTCTGCCTGGGGGAAGATTAGGCTTGGATTGCTTTCTTTTGAAGAGAATAATAAAGAGTAGAGCTAGAATGGAAGAAAGAAAAAAGAGATTGAGGTATGAATCAGACATTGAGCCTATTTTTTCTGATTTTGATGTTCTGATTTATAATGTCTCTGTGTTCTAAGCAGAAAGCGAAACAGAAACACGTTTGTACGGCTTCCCATAAGATAAGTAAAGGCTTTAACTTCTGCTATTGAAAAGGAGTTTCCATTTTCTGGTTGTAACAAGATGCCCAAAGCAGGTGGTTTCAATGAAATCGGACCTAATGAAACCTTGAAGCCAATAGGCTGCTTTTATAAGCTTCTCATCCGTCTTTAAGCGCAAACAGCGGAAAGTGGCAATTAAATCGGCTTTACGCTAAGGAAAATGATGACTTCTAGAAATTTAGTTTAAATTATGTTTAAATTCACTTTAATTAACTCATCACTCTTTTTTATTAAAAACAAAATTCCTACCATTATATTTTTATAATCTGAACTAATTATATGGATTATTTTATTGGAAAAAATCACCAAAAAGTGAGAGCATTATTATCAAAATCATATCAAAACTAATCAAATGGATCAAAAATGATGAATTGATCATTGAATTAATTTGGTTAATTCATAAAATTGATCTATCAAAAAATTGATCAAAATTAAATGGGATTAAGGTTGAACTGATTTTGAATTTTTTTAATTCTTTATTATTTCATCTTAAACAAATCTAAAAAAATTAAAAATAGAAAACAATAAAAAAGATAAATGGTTAAAAAAATATATAAAAATATATATATAAAAAAAAAAGATGTATCCATAACAACTAAGTCAACTTTACACTTAGGAAAATGATGACTTTTAGAAATTGAGATTAAATTATATTTAAATCCATTTCATTGAACTCATTACTTCTTTTATTTATTTATTTTAAATCATCCTATGTGCTACGTCAAATTTATTATATTTTTATAATCTAAATCCTCTCCTATGTATTATTTTATTAGAAAATACATAAAAGAGTGAGTGCGTTATTATCAAACTGAAATCAAAATTGGCTAAATTGATCAAAATCTAATCAATTAGCCCATGATCTAGTTCGATTAACTTATAAAATTGGCTCATCAAAAAATTGGTTAAAGTCAAACTAATTTAAGTTCAACTAATTTTGATTTTTCTTTTGAATTCTTTCTTATTTCATCTTAAATAGATCTGAACATTTAAAAATAAAAAATAGCAAAAGAAATAAAAGATTGAAATAGAAAGAATTTTAAAGAAAATGAAATATAAGAGAAAAAAAAATGGGTATTTGCTGTTTTTGGTACTTGTTTTTCCATCATATTTTATCTCCTACCAACATTTATTTTATATATCAAGATGTTTTGTTAAAGTCACTCTTTCCTCTTTATCAATGTTTAAAATTAATAATTTGTAATATTTAAAATTTAATAGTATTTATTTTTATATTAAAATTTTAATATATATAATTTTTAAAAAATACATTTAATTATCACTTGTTCAATTACAATCAAACTAACAAATAATAAACCAGTGTTTCCATTAGTTTAGTAATTAGTTTAATTTTAAAAACTGAGTGAAAATGTGTATAACTCCACTTTTTTTTTGTTTACTTTTTGTTTTCTCTTAATCTCTCTCTAAGATAGCATTATGCTTGAGCGCCCCCACGAGTTTAATAATTAATCTAATTTTAAAAATATTAAATAAGAGTGTGTACAATTTCACATTTTTGTTTGTTACTTACTCTCTCTTTGCTCTTAATATCTCTCTAAGATACTACCTTCCTTGCAACGATTAGAAGGAATTTTATATTGATATTTTTAGTTAAACCCAATCTAACTTTAGAAAATGAGTTAAATAATGGGGCATTAAATTTTTTTTTCTTTTTTAAATATTCTCCTTCCCTTCATTTGATCTTTAGAAAGTGGGTGAAGGCATGCAAAGATTTATTTTTCTGGTATTTTCTTTCCTAATTTTTTATTTGTTTTAAAATGATTGGGTTATTAGATAAATCCTTCATTTTGTATTATGCCAATTAAATTTTGTGAAAAATGCCAATGCCCAAAAAAACAAAAAAGATATGTTAATTTGTAGATTGGATAAATTATAATATTAGATTATACCTTTATTATTTATGATGGCAATAATATTACTTTTTAAATGCATATTTATACGATAAAGATAGACAATAATGATGTCCTTTTAGGAAATACTATAAACTAAATGCACAAAATGGATTCTCTCTTGCTTGTTTTGGAGCAATTTAAATTGTTTGTGTTTTATTTAAATGGTTTGAAATTTATTTTATTCTATTTATTTTTTAAAAGCAAAACACAAAATGAATATAGTCTTTCAACTTTTATCAAATAGGCTATTTGATAGAAGTCAAGCGATTATTTTGATCTTGTGTTTTGTTTTCTTCAAAATAAAAAATAAAATTTTAAGACTAAAAAAATTAAAAAAAAAACATAAAATCTAACTTGTCTAAATAAAGTTTAAATAGTCAAATCTAAATCATAAATGCAAAGACTATAAATAAAAGAGTTTCTTCACATCAATTTTTTTTTTGGTGAATCATATTTAGTATTTTGTTATAATTAGCTTATTGTGAGTGAAGTGTGTAAATAATGATTTTAACATATAAATGTGAAAGGCAACCAATGATTATGCCCTATAATTTTGCTTCGACAAGATTAATGTGAGAGGAAATAAATAATTACCATTCCAAGCTCAAAGGAAAAAGGAATTAAGCTTCCTTCAGTATGTAGATTCCTTGGTGATAAAAATAAAAATGAAAAGATAAATGGAATATAATAGGATAAATTATATTTGGTAAGAATAAAAAAATTATATTTATATTTTTTTATTTAATTGAATAAAAATAAAATAAAATAAAAAACAATAAAAATAAAATGATAAAAATATCCTTACTTATATGTCTCCACTCATATCACATCAATAATAATGTAACTCTCTATATATAAATACAATAAATATATTTCCATTAGATATATTATAATTTTATATATACATTTTAATATATAGTTTTTATATATTTTAATATATAAATAATGTATATTAAAATGTAATATACGTGTATGTGTGTGTATGGGGCAATGCGAATTATTCACCCCGCCCCCCACATACACATATTTTAGAATTGATTTTTGTAATATCATTTAATTATTATTTTTATGTATATAATTTTTAAATTATAATAAAATTATAAAAATATAATTATAATAAAAAATATATCAAGATTAGTCTTTCCCATATCAAAAGTTGGCAAAAATAAATCAATGAATCAATAATTGTTAAATAATATTATGACAAATATATAATTTAATTAAAATGTATATAATTATTTTTTAAAAAAGTATATTTATTATATTTTAATTAAAAAAACCTATAATAAAATTATAACAAATTGTGTATAAATTTTTCTTTTGAAAAATCCAAATAGATAATTAAAAAATAAATAAATGGAAGAATCCTCTTAAAGGAATAAATTGCCCCACATACAAAGGGGAAGGACTTACATTTGGCAATTGCCAATTGGCACGTATATCGTCATTTTCATAGTAATAGTTTGAATAGTAATTAATGGGTGTATTTGATATTTGTGTTTATACTTTAATATATGTGTCACGTGTGGACATGTTACATAAAAGATGTTACCATTTTACATGATATGAAATGTACCCTTTTTCATATTAAATATAAAAATATCAAATATTTTTTATTCATAATATCCGGTATATTTATCCGGGAATCTAAAATATAAATATTTAAAGTAGCTAAATTTTCTAAAAATATAAATATTTTTTAATGATATCTCATACTATTTCAAAATTATGAAATCTAATGGCATTCATGAAAGTTTAGATTTATCTTTTTTTAAAAAAAAATATTTTGTGACTTAGATTTACACATACATCTCTTTTATTTTTTAAATAGAAATGAATCTTTTGTATGCTTTTAAAAATTGAGTAAATTACCTTATCCTCCTTTTAAATTTTCTCACCACAAAACATATTGTCCTTCAATTTCTTATAATTTATAGAATTTTTCTCATATTTAAAAAAAATGCACATACCATCTAATTTTTTTAAAAAATAACAAATCTGTTAAACATATTTCTAAATTATTAGATTTAAAATAAAATATAAAATATAAAAGTTCATTTATGAATTTTTGTTTTTATTTGGAATAGGATAAATTGGTCATACTTTTAATAATTATGTTAGTTTTTTTCTTTTAATGGAGTTACTTGTGTGCTATTTTGAAATGTAAGGGAGAACTTTATAGGTTTAAAAATATAAGGAAGATATATGTGAAAATTAAAGAAATTTGGAAATACTTTAATGCTAAATGTAAAGGAGGTTTTCTAAGATTTATAAGAGAAAAACTTACATGTATTTTTTTTATATATTCTTATTATCTGATTTTTTTTAATTACAAACTAAATGCACAAAATGGATTCTCTCTTACTTTTTTTGGAGCAATTTAAATTGTTTTATATCTTATTTAAATAGTTTAGATTTTATTAGATTTTATTTGATTTATTTTGAAAAGTAAGATATAAAATAAATATAGTCTTCTAACTTTTATTAGAAAGGCTATTTGATAAAAGTTAGAAGATTATTTTGATTATGCGTTTTGCTCTCTTCAAAATAAAAAATAAAAATTTAAAACCTAAAAAAAAACAAAACAAAACATAGAAAAGAGTTTCTTCACATTCAAGTCTAGATCGCTCAATGCAAAGACAATGAACAAAAGAGTTTCTTCACATCAATTTTTTTGTTTGGTGAATCATATTTAGTATATTTTGTTATAGTTAGCTTATTGTGAGTGAAGTGTGTAAATAATGATTTTAACATATAAAAATGTGAAAGGCAACTAATAATTGTGCCTTAGAATTTTGCTTAGACAAGATTAATGGGACAGGAGATAAATAATCACCATTCTAAGGTCAAAGAAAAAGGGAACTAGATCCCTTGAATTGCCATTATCTAAAGTTCTTTAAGGTGCAAAAAATTGAGCTATCTGATGAATTGACCATGGAAATCTACCTATGTTGCACATTAAAATCCAAATGCATGTTTTAACTTGAAGGAGGCCAACATCTAAAAACAATCAAAACACAAGGATTCATGCGATTTATCAAGCCAAATCTATACATCCACTTTTGTTCTTCAATCATTTACTCCAAATGCCTGGAACTTCATCATCACCTACAAATTTTCATGTGTTTACAATAAATCAACAGTCTCTAGGAAGGAAAATTCCAACAACAAAAATGGAGATAGTAAATTTCAACAAAAATAAAATAAAAGAACTTGCATTTAAACTAAATGCAAGATAGTCATTATTGGCTATTTTATATAAAGTTTAACTTAATTTATAATGACACTAACATGAATTCAGGACCAAAAATTTAAAATATCTACAAACAAATAAAGTAAATAGAACACTTAAAAGACATTACTTAGAAACATTATATTTGGCATCCACAAAGCCAGTCGATCGCTAAATAAAAAAAAGATTATTGATTTTGAAAACCCGTCAAGCTTTTTTTATAGCTAATATCACCAACACTCTAGTGTTAGTTCGTTAACCAATACACTAGTAGATGATTGGAAAATAAAGCCACAAATATGGGCATTTGGAGCTTGTTTGATAGCTAATAACTACTCAAAATCGAAATCAAGCATAACTAAGCCATGGGTCTAGGTGTCTGGAGTAGATGATCAAAGAATAAAGGTGGATGCAGAGATTTGGTCAAATAAAACACATGAATTCCTACATTGATTATTTCTAGAGGCTGGTCTCTTTCATGTCAAGATGTATTGTTTCTCATAATGAAATGGTACATTTGGGTTTTAATATGCAAAATGACTAAATTTCCACAATCCACATATTAGATAATTCATATTTTCGCACTTCAAACAATAATAATTTAAAGGATCTGGTTATAAGAAAAAATGAAAACCTTAATACTAATTTTTAAATTTTTTAAATATATTGATATTTTTCTTAATTAATAACATTATTAATTGTTAAATAAATTTAAATAATTTCATTGAGTGTTTAATATCACTATTAATTAAACATTGTCAACACTACATATAAACTTCAATGTAAATACAATTATGATTGAATAGTACACTAAATCCAATATACCAAAAAAAAATTTAGAGATATTTATGAGTTATAATCTTACGATTGGTTTTGTACATAGAATAGAATAAAAAATAGAATGAAAAATATGATTTTGAAAATGAAAAATAACTTTTATGCTCTCATTTAAAAAAAAAAGATAAAAACTTTTGAATAATAACTATAAAATTATAATGAATATTATTTTTTTTATATACCAAATAGGGCCTTAGACTACCAACCTATGATGAATAAAATTTTATTCTTTCAGTTGATTCACCTTTACTATTAAAACAACATTCAATGTTAGAAAAGAGAGCATGTCCAAAATGTAAGATGAAAGGCAATCTAATATATATCCTTATTTCTAGTTTAATTTACAATAAGACAATACTATTTTTAAAATCTATATGATTAATTAGTGACTCTTTGTTGGATGAAGATTCTTGGTTTATATATGTAACAGTTCATATTCAAAATTGAAAACACCATTCTAACAACATTAAAAAAATAATTTCCTAATTTTCGTTAATTAGAAGTCTCTGTAAGGCTAAACATTTTTTAACTCTATGCTTTAACTTTTATTGCTACTCGGCGTTATACAATCTTGTAAGAAAGAGTTTCTTAAATAAGCATATATTAAATTAATTATAAATTACATATATAAAAATGTAAATATATAAAAGTTTATTAAGAGCTATTTTTTAAAAATTCATTCTAAAAAAATTGCAAAATAAGCCAAAAATAGCAAGACCTAATAAACCAACCATAAATAGAAACGAAATAAAAGGAGACAGGACCTAAACACAAACAAGGAAGAATAACAAACATGAACCACATGCTGCCCACCTAAAACAAACATAGATAACTAAAAGAGCAACAAAACAAGAAGAAAGAACAAACAAACATGAAATCACATATTACCCTCTCAAAATAGGTATAAACTCCTAGTTAGCTAATTCCCTCCCTATCAATCAGAGCAAAACTAGCTCTCTGAGAATCCTCCATTATTAACTTAGGCAGAGGGGATAGAGGTATAGAAAATCACTTATGAGGGCCCATCCCCTTTGAGGTACGACCTGTAAGCCAATCAACAGGTTTATTACCTTAGAAAGAAACCAAGGAGAAGGAACATCATGAAAAGGAATCTTTAAGAGCTAGGATGTCCTGCAATGTAGAATAGCTTTGCTAACAACAACCATTAGACACACCTGAAGAGATCAAGTTGAAGAGTTCTTCACAATCCATTTCCACACACATTGGGCTATCCTTAAGATCAACAGAAGCAAGCAAAACTTCTCTTAAAGCCAAGGATTATGCCATAAAAGCTGAGGAAGCAACTATACTACCATTGAAACCTCTAACCAAGTTCACATTCCAATCTTGGCAAACAATACCAATACCAATACCAGTCTTGGTATTCTTCACATTAAAAGAGCCATCAACATTTATCTTGAGCTTCCCTTTACTAGGAAAACACCAAAGGCTTTGTTTACCTTTTCTCTTATCGGTAGTTGCAGCTTTTCCAAATTCACCCTTGTATCCTAGAACTTTGCCATTAATAAAAAGGCTTGCTGTATTACTTTGTTTTTAGAAACTATTACTCCATTAAAGATATGATCGCACCTTCCCTTCCAAATGTTTTGGCAAATAGAAACAATTAAAGCTTTACCATAAGCATCCACTCCCTCCTTTAAAAATATATCAGCACACCATTTATCAAACCTTGAAATATAATCCTCATAGATTATTATTGATAAAGAACAACCAAACTAACATTTTTTCACCCAGGGACATAACAGAAAAATATATTCTATTATCTCCACCTCTTCCCTGCAAATTAGGCACAACGAATTAGTAGAACACTTCATCTTGAACAAAACTTTTTTGGTGGTTATTGCATTTGAGGCTACTCTCCAAAAAAATTGTTTTAACTTTGAGGTACTATATATGAGGAGTTGGCAAATTTTTTGCCATTGTCTTTTTTGCTACATAGTAACTTGACTTCACACTATACTTCCCATCTTTTATTTAGGCCCACACTATTTTGCCTGATCCCCCTTATATAGAAATAGGAATCTTCATAATTCCTACCATTTCTTCCTTAAAGATTATTTCCTCCAAGACTAAAAGGTTCCATTTTCCTTGTTTGATCAAATCAACTACTTTAAGGCTTCTTCTATTATCTTCTGGTTTATTAGAACTTAAACAATACCCCCTAAGACTTGGAATCCATTTATCACTCCAAACACTAACTGATACTCCTGAACCAACCTTCTAGCATAGCTCCTTCTTCAAAAAATCCTACCTTCCAAAATGCTAGATTAAGCACAAAAAAGCTTTATAACCTTTCCTTGCCTCTAAGAAAACTTGAATCAAGAAAATAAAGATCTTTCAACACCTTACACCACAATTCATCAAGATGTTGCATTAACCTCAAAGTCGTCTTAACAAGAAGAGCTAAATTAAAATTAGTTAAATCTCTAAATCTAAGCCCTCCCTCTTTATTGGATAAAGTCAAAGAATCCCATGTCTTCCAATGAATTCAGCCTTCATTATCATTCTGTCCCCCCCAGAAGTTTGAAATGATTCTATTAGGTTCCATACAAGACTTTTTTGAAAATTTAAAGCATGTCATTGGAAGGGTGGGAATTGCATTAGCTTCTGCGTTATTAAAAGCTACTTGATAAAACATAAGTTTGTAACTACTTTTTATTTTTATTTTATTTTTTGTTACAAATAAAATATATAAGGCTTTGAAAAAGAGTTAAGGGTAAAAAAGGGGATAAGAATCAAATTTAAATTCATTAGTCCCTTTAAAACAATTTTAGGGGATGTGCTACTTATTATTAATTTAATTGAGTTGTATGGATAAATTATCCAAAAAATGTTAATTTATATTTCTTATATTGTGTTAATATTAAAAAGTTATTTACCAATATATCATTAATTGATAATTGGTTGCTCGTTATTGATATTGCCCATTATTTGGGCGTAAAAAAGGAGCTAGCTAGTATCCAATCCAAAAGCATTTATACCATCTTGTACCTAACCAATGTTAGCCTCCGGCATATCAAAAGTTGGCAAAAGCAAATCAATAAATCAGTAAAATGAAATTGCATACGCACTAAACCAGAAGGTATAGAAAGTATGAACAAAATTTGACTCAAATATCCCAAGACCTAATATAATAGATAGATTCGGGTATCAGAAATCAAAACTCAAGATGGATTAGACTTGAAAGTGTAGTTTTCTTAATCTTTTTTATTAGATTTTAATTAAAATATAATAGATATTTAATTTGTTAATTATATTATGACAAGTATATAATTTAATTACAAAATTATGTAATTATTTATAAAAAATATATTTTTATTATACTTTCATTAAAAAATTGATAATAAAATTATAACAAATTATGCATAAATTTTTGTTCTGTTAAAAAACCAAATAGGTGATTGGAAAAAGAAAATATGTAATAATCCTTTTCAAAGGAAAAGTTGCACCACAAGTAAAGGAGGGGCTTAATATTTGTTTGGCAATTGCCAATTGGCACATACGTCGTCATTGCCATGCTAATAGTTTGAATATTAATAGATGGGCATATTCGATATTTGTATTTATACTTTAATATATGTGTTACATGTGGACGCGTTACATGTAGGATGTTACCGTTTTACATCATATGAAATGTACCTTTTTTCTTATTAAATATAAAAATATCAAATATTATGTTTTTTGTTATTCGTAATAACTTATATATTTATCCTGTCATCTAAAATATAAATATTTAAAACATCTAAATTTTCTAAAAATATAAATATTTTTTAATGATATCTCATACCATTTCAAAATTATGAAATCTAATGGCATTCATGAAAGTTTAGATTTATCTTTTTTTTTTTTTGTGACTTAGATTTATAATTTTTATAAGAGTAAAATACTACAACCTCTCTTCAATTTTTCTTATTTTACACATACATCTCTTTAATTTTTTTAAATATAAATGAATCTTCTGCATGCTTTTAAAAATTGAGTAAACTACCTTATCCTCCCTTTAAATTTTCTTACCATACACATATTTTCCCTCAATTTCTTATCATTTATAAAATTTTACTCATATTTCAAAAAAAAAAAAATACATATATCATCTAATTTAAAAAAATAACAAATTTGTTAAACATATATCTGAATTATTAGATTTAAATTAAATAAAAAATATAAAACTTCATTTATTAATTTTTTTTATTTTGAATAAGATAAATTGGTCATACTTTTAACAATTATGTTAGTTTTTTCTTTTAATGGAGTCACTTGTGTGCTATTTTGAAATGTAAAGGAGAACTTTATAGGTTTTAAAATATAGGGGAGATATATGTGAAAATCAAAGAAATTTGGAAATACCTTAATGTTAAATGTAAGGGAGGTTTTCTAAGTTTTAGAAGAGAAAAACTTACATATATATTTTTATATATTTTTGTTATTTGATTTTTTTAATTAAAATATAATAAATATATAATTTTTCAATAATAACATAACAATTGCATGATTTTTTTAGACAATTTTTATAACCTAGCATCATATAATTATTTTTTAAAAGAATTTTTCTTACACATACTATAATTTTGTTAAAAAACTTGATAACGAAGATATAAAAAATTATATATAAATCTAGACTATTTTAAAAATGAAGGGAGATGTATCTAAGAATATAAGGAAAACATAAATGTTATTGTGATTAACACAAAAATAATTATGAATTTCATGAATGATATTTAGAATACTAATTTAAAATTAATAAGAACAAAAAAATGTGATTTGGTTATCATAACAAAATAAAACTATAAATACAATAACGTATTAATGAGTTGAGTCTTCCTCACCATTACGGTGTTCTTTTATATAGTGTCTTACAAGGTCATTTTATAAAAGTTTTAATAAAATCTAATAGTCTATATCTTTTAATTACCAACCAAAATTAAATTATAAATATGTGTTAACATCTAAATACCATATAGTTACTTAATTAGTTAGGCCTATAATATATTTCAATATACTATTAATCAATATATTCTTTTAAAAAATAAAAATAAATCAATTAGTATGAGCACGCATCTAAAGTTTTTCTAATAAACGATGCAAAGGAAGTAAAAGTATTTACTATTTTGATTAAAAAAAATAATATATTTGTCATTTTTTTTATTAGAGAACTTGATAGTAATAATATGAAAAGCTACATCTAAATTGAATCCTTTTAAAAGTGTACTCTCTACATTAGTTGGATATATTTTTATATATAATTTTAAAACTTAAATTCAAATAATCAAAATAAATAGATTTGATCATGGGTCAAAAAACTTACCTAATCACCAAAAAATGAATATGAGTCGAAAAACAAATGAACCCATTTTTAAAAGCTCCAATAAAATATACATCAACATCAGGCAATTTTTTAAATCCAACCCTTCATTGTACACACACACTATTAATATATATTTCACTTACCTTTCTCTTTACTTTCCTCATTGCTATCAATACCCTTGGCACTCTAAATTCCATAATAATGATTTAGCACAAAATTATGGTTTAATGTAATGAAAAAATCAAATTTATTTATTTTTTCACTTGAGTAATGATTTGTTAGTTTTAGATGGTTTATAAAAATTCATTTTACTACATATCTAAGTTTACAAGTTCTGATTATAGTTAAGTAAATACGAATGAGACCAAACCTTAGGCAATTTTTTAAATCCAACCCTTCATTGTACACACACACTATTAATATATATTTCACTTACCTTTTTCTTTACTTTCCTCATTGCTATCAATACCCTTGGCACTCTAAATTCCATAATAATGATTTAGCACAAAATTATGGTTTAATGTAATGAAAAAATCAAATTTATTTATTTTTTCACTTGAGTAATGATTTGTTAGTTTTAGATGGTTTATAAAAATTCATTTTACTACATATCTAAGTTTACAAGTTCTGATTATAGTTAAGTAAATACGAATGAGACCAAACCTTCTTATTAGTTTAATAACGAATGAATAGGGGTGTGATGCATCAATATTGTTGAATGATTGATGACTATTAGATAAGATTGATGCGGATTTAACAGAATAGATATGTTTTGATATGGGTTAGTTGTAGTTTATCTTGTGGAGAATATTTTTAGATATGTTTTGATATGGGTTAGTTGTAGTTTATCTTGTGGAGAATATTTTGAATAGTTGATAAGTGTATATGTAGTTGAGATAAGTTGTTACAAGTAGTTGTATTGTTGCTAATTTTTAGCTGGTGTAGTTACGGAAGTGGTTATACAAGTGATTACCAAAAGTGTATAAATAGTCTGATATATGATCAATAAATCAAACTTTTCTGATCAAACTTTTCATGGTATCAGAGCGACAGGATATCGTTCTGCCTCTTTAAACACATATCATGGAAGGAGAAAGCAAGAAATCACCTTACACTTTGTTTTCAAATGATAATCCTGGAAATTTGATTACCCAGGTGCAATTGAGAGAAAACAATTATGATGAATGGGCTCGTGCTATCAGGACGGCGTTGCGAGCTAAGAAGAAATTTGGTTTTATTGATGGAACAGTGACAAAACCAGAAGAAGACTCGGATGAGATGGAGGATTGGTGGACAATGAACTCTATGATTGTGTCATGGATAATGAACACGATCGAGCCCACCGTAAGATCTGCCCTGACACACATGGAGATCGCCAAGGATTTATGGGATGACATCAAAGACTGTTTTTCAGTTACCGATGGAGCCCGGGTGCATCAGCTGAAATCGGAACTTGCAAATTGTAGGCAACAAGGAGCTTCCCTGATGAGTTACTACTTGAAGCTGAAACAATTATGGGAGGAACTAGCCAATTATGATGTAATTTCTGGGTGCAAGTGTGGAGAATGTGAGTGCAATATTGTAGCGTAGTTGACAAAGAAACGAGAAGAAGAAAAACTACACCAATTCCTGATGGGATTGGATAATACATATAGAGCTGTGAGATCAAATATCTTAAGCACATCTCCATTGCCCAATGTGAGCAAAGCGTACTCATTGATTTGCCAAGAAGAATGGGTGCAAAATACTTCAAAGGGTAAAGAAGTAAAGGCAGAAGCCTTAAGCTTCGCTGTTCAAACTGCTGATAAGAGCGTTGTGTGCAAACGCTGTAATAGAGAGGGGCATGATGTTGAAGGATGCTTCCAATTGATTAGTTATCCTGAATGGTGGGGCGATCGACCTAAGACATCGAGCCGAGGCAAGGGAAGACAGCAAGGAGGAAGAGGACGAGGAAAGAGTAGGGGGCGTGGTCGTGTTTCAGCACAAGCTAACTCTGCTCAAATAGGTAGGAAGCCTGAAGAAGAAGTTAAAGCAAATGCAAATCAGATTCCAGCTGAGCTGACAAATGAACAGTGGGCAGCCATTATGAGTTTGTTGAACATGCGCAGCTCAGGAAATGTTGAGAAGATGACTGGTAAGGACAATTTACATTGGATAATAAACTCAAGGGCCACACAACACATGACAGGACGATGTGAAATCCTGTCTAAGACACAGCAGATCCTTGGTTGCCCAATTGGACTGCCTAATGGCAATCAAGTGATAGCGTCAAAGAAGGGTTCAGTTGCCTTGAGTGAACATGTTCGACTGAAGAATGTTCTTGCTGCTCCAGGATTGAAATTCAATTTGATTTCCGTATCACAATTGATTGATGAATTAAAATGTAATGTATTATTTACTGATAAGCTCTGTTTGATTCAGGACCGCACTTCGAGGATGGTGATTGGAACGAGTGAACGATGCAGGGGGCTCTATCATTTGAAGACTAGATCACCGACTCAAGCACTCAGAGTAGGAGCAGAAGATGTGCATAACTTGTGGCATAGGAGAATGGGTCATCCGTCTTCGAAAATAGTAGAATTGATTTCTGGAGTTAGGAATTTTAATTCAAATAAGAGTTGTGATGTTTGCTTTAGAGCTAAACAAACCAGAGAAGTATTCTATTCAAGTGATAATAAAGCCAATGAAATTTTTGATCTTATTCATTGTGATTTATGGGGGCCTTATAGAGTTCCTAGTTCATCTAATGCCTCCTATTTCCTTACGATTGTTGATGATTTCTCACGATGTGTATGGATATATTTGTTGATTGATAAAACAGAAGTAGGACAGGTTTTACAGACTTTCTTTGCCATGGTTGACAGACAATTCAATCGAAAGGTGAAAATGCTTCGGAGTGACAATGGGACTGAGTTCATGTGTTTGAGAAGCTATTTCAAGAAAACGGAATACTTCATCAAACATCATGTGTAGGAACACCACAGCAAAACAGACGAGTAGAACGAAAGCATCGACATATCCTCAATGTAGCTCGAGCTTTGAGATTTCAAGCTGCTCTTCCTATTGATTTTTGGGGTGAGTGTGTGTTGGCAGCTGGATATTTGATTAATCGCACTCCATCACAGGTCCTTAAGGGCAAAACGCCTTATGAAGTTCTGTTTGGTAAGCCTCCTACTTATGATTACATTCGTGTGTTTGGATGCTTGTGCTATGTTAAAAATTTGAATCGTGGCAAAGATAAGTTTGTTAGTCAGAACCATAGATGTGTCTTTGTGGGATATCCATTTGGTCAAAAGGGATGGAGAGTATATGATCTGGACACGAAAAAATATTTTGTATCAAGGGATGTAGTGTTTTGTGAAGCTGAATTTCCATATGCTGTCAATGTTGTTCGACATGATCCACCAGGCCATAAACAGATACAGCAGGCTAAATTTTATAAAGCAGAGGATGTAGTTCCACGGGCAACACGTCAGACGGACAGTTCTAATCATGATCACGGTGACGAGGGTCATGAACCATTGTCATTTGCTCCAATGGAGAGTGCTGAGGTGAGGGAGGGAGAAGTCGTGATGGAACCTAACTTGGAATCAACAGAAGAAGTGCAGGAACTTGGGCGTGGTTTACGCACAAAGCAAGTGTCAACTAGACTGAAAGATTATGTAACTTATGCAGCACAAAGAGTGAGCCCCTCTGCACATTCATCCGAATCAATCCCACCCTCAGGTACGCCCTGCGACTTAGCTTGTTATGTGAATTATGCAAATTTTTCACCACAACATCAGGCTTTCTTAGCAGCTATCACGAGGAATGTTGAACCCAGATTTTATCACCAAGCAGTAAAAGATGTTAGATGGCGTGAAGCGATGAGCAAAGAAATTGATGCTCTTGAGAAGAATGGCACATGGACTCTTGTTGATTTGCCCAGAGGAAAGAAAGCAATCGGTAGTAAATGGGTCTATAAAATCAAATATAACTCTGATGGTACAGTCGAAAGATACAAGGCACGACTTGTGATCCTTGGAAATAATCAAGTTGAGGGCATCGATTATAACGAGACATTTGCTCCGGTGGCAAAGATGGTGACGGTGCGCACTTTTCTCTCTGTAGCAGCAGCTAAAGGGTGAGAACTTCATCAAATGGATGTGCATAACGCATTTCTTCATGGAGACTTAACTGAGGAAGTATACATGAAAGTGCCACCTGGATATCGCACCACCAATATCAACAAAGTCTGCCGTTTATAGAAATCTCTTTACGAATTGAGACAGGCACCTCGTTGCTGGTTTGCAAAGCTCGCTGCTGCTCTTCTTCAGTATGGTTTTACTCAATCTCACTCCGATTATTCATTGTTCACTCTTCATCGTGGTGAGACGCATTTGCTTGTCTTAATATATGTTGATGATCTCATTATTGCGGGCAATACGACGCAATTGATTGTCCATTTTAAAGCATATTTGAGTCGTTGTTTTTATATGAAAGACTTGGGTGTGTTGAAATATTTCTTGGGTGTTGAAGTGGCTAGGAATGCTGAGGAAATTTTATTGTGCCAGCGTAAGTACGCTTTGGATATTATAAATGAAGCTAGTTTGTTAGGAGCCAAGCCCTCGTCCTTTCCTATGGAACAGCACCACCATCTCGCATTGGCCAAAGGGGACTTACTTGACGATCCTGAAAAATATAGGCGTTTGGTAGGGCGTCTGATTTACTTAAGTCTTACTCGGCTTGATTTAACATATGCTGTTCACATTTTGTCTCAGTTCATGCAATAGCCACGGAAAGAGCATTGGGAAGCTGCCTTACGGGTTGTGAGATACTTAAAAGGGAGTCCTGGACAAGGCATTGTTCTTAAAGCTCAATGTGATCTCAAACTTCAGGCATTTTGTGACTCAGATTGGGGAGGATGCCCATTGACAAGGCATTCGCTTACAGGATATATAGTTTTTCTTGGCAGCTCACCTATCTCTTGGAAGACTAAGAAGCAACAAACGGTGTCTCGCTCATCAGCTGAAGCGGAATACCGTGCTATGGCTGCAACGGTTTATGAACTCAAGTGGCTTAAAGGTCTATTGTTGTCATTAGGAGTATCTGTTTGTGGTACAATCCCCATGTTCTGTGACAGTCAGGCAGCAATGCACATTGCTGCCAATCCGGTTTTTCACGAACGTACGAAGCACATAGAAGTCGATTGCCATTTTGTGCGAGATGCGATAAAAAATGAAGATATTTCGACAGCCTATGTCCGCAGCAATGCACAATTAGCTGATATCTTTACCAAGGCTTTGGGACGATAAAGGTTTATTTCCTTACTTCACAACTTGGGCATTCGAAATCCTCATGCTCCAACTTGAGGGAGGGTATTAGATAAGATTGATGCGAATTTAACAGAATAGATATGTTTTGATATGGGTTAGTTGTAGTTTATTTTGTGGAGAATATTTTTAGATATGTTTTGATATGGGTTAATTGTAGTTTATCTTGTGGAGAATGTTTTGAATAGTTGATAAGTGTATATGTAGTTGAGATAAGTTGTTACAGGTAGTTGTATTGTTGCTAATTTTTAGCTGGTGTAGTTACGGAAGTGGTTACACAAGTGATTACCAAAAGTGTATAAATAGTCTGATATATGATCAATAAATCAAGCTTTTCTGATCAAACTTTTCAATGACAATAACAAAAGTAAACATTCATTTAGCAAAGAGAATTTAATGTTCTTATAATTTTTTTTCTTTTAAAACACTATCACTTATCCTTCATTTTATTGTTTTAATTCCTCCTAGTACCCTTTATACTCCATGGTAATGTTTTGATACAAAATTATGGTTTAATGCAATGAAAAAGAAAATTAAGTTTATTTTTTTCAATTACGTAATAATTTATCAGTTTAGATGGTTTATAAAAGTTCACTCTACTATATATCTAAGCTTATAAGTTGGGATTTTGAGTAAATATGAATGAGTTATAACCTTGTTATTAGCTTAATAATGAATAGATATGATACATCAATGTTGTTAATGTTGTTAGGTGATTGATGGTAATCGCCAAAGCAAACATTCATTCAGTAAAGAGAATTTAACATTCTTATTTTTTTTTTTCTTTAAAACACTATTACATATCATTTTTTTTTTCTAATTTTCTAGTACTCATGGTACTTTGTACTGCGTAGTAATGATTTGACACAAAATTATAATTTAATATAATAAAAAATAAGTTTATTTTTTAATCAAATAATGATTTAGCAGTCTTAAATGGTTTATAAAAATTTACTTTGATACATTTTAACCTCTGTTTTGATTTCAACTAAGTAAATACGAATAAATTCTAGCCTTTTTATTAGCTTAATGATAAATAAAAGGGGTGTGATGCGTCATTATTGTTGAATGATTCATGACAATAACAAAAACAGGTGTTCACTGAGTACAGGAGTGTGTCACATGGTGTCGCCCGTAATAAAGCCACTCGTGCGGTTGGCTAACATAGCCAATGATTGCTACCATAGGAGTGTGCCACATGGCGTGACCCCACGTGTGGATGAAAGATGTATGCAAACGACAATTCATTGCTCACCAACCGTCTACCACTTCATTCATTTTAGTACTGTGTATGTGTATGGCTATGTTGACTTCACACCGTTTGATTTGACTCCGAATTTACTACGAAATGGAAAAATTACATAAGTTTAAAATATTTATTATAAAAGCTTTTAAATTTTAAATTATTTTTAAAATATATAAAATCAAAAATTTAATTATAAAGATTTATTTCTTGAATAGCAAATAAGAATTGAAAAATTATGTGAACAATAAAAATAGCTTATAAATTTTATAATATAAAATGTAATTTTTTTATAACTAATTTTTTTATTATTTTTGAATCTTTAAAATAACTTTAAAATTTTTATAATAAATATTTTTAATTTATAATCCTGAAATGTAATATTTCGTTGCCAAAATGCTCACAAGCCACAAACGCCAAGCTAAAGATTTTATTCTTCTTCCCACGCAACATGATTATTTTGTTATTCAACATTTACCCTCTCCCATAAGGATAAACTATATTACTTTTATAATTTAATTAAATTATATTTAACATTTTCTATTTTTAAAAATATTATGTTGCTTTCTTAATATATGATTTTTTTTTGAAATCATACTATATTAAAAACAAAATTACAATTTTATATTAGAGTTTGATGTTAACTTAGTTGCCTTTATTATATTTAAAACTTATGATTTAGTATGTACCGAAGTGGAACCGATTTTTCTATGATTCATTTTTTAAATTAATGTTTTTATATGTAAAAAAATGAAGTAGTAGAAAGTCAAATAACTTTTTACTCTTCTCCCAAATGTAATATTTAGTTCTACTTAATGTACAATTTACAATTTAAACAAAAAGATTAGGTCAATTGACTATAAAGATAACCTTAATTAGTCAAAAAATGTGAATTAATTAAAACTGTTATTATAACAAATTATTAACTTAAAACATATCACAAAATTTAGATTAAGTCTTAAACTATTAAAGATATGATCAACCCCAATACCTCTCATCAAATTTCTAAGACACTTGCCTAAGACTCTAGGTTATAGGATCCTAATCAAACCTTACTCAAAATCTTTAAAAAAAATCTCTCGATAATAAAAAACATTCTTAAATGGCGTCACAGCCTCGCATGGTTGCGCTGTAGCATAATTCATACAAAAACTAGAATGCAAAAATAACACATGGTGCCACAGCCTTGCAAGGCTACATTGAAGAGCGCGCTTCTGTGTTTGGACCATGCTGAAATGTCTTCTTCTTTATTTGTGTGAGACCATGCTGTGTCATTGCATCAAGAATTCAGGATTCTAGGGCAAAATTTCTTTATGGCACCGCTGCTCTAAAGAGTTGTGCTGTGGCATCCTATTCACAGAAGGCACCAACAAGTATGAAAATAAATGGTAAAATTTAATACTTACTTACTACAAACTCTTAACTGAATCAAATAAGTATAGAACACCTTTAATAGCTCTAGATATGCCCTTCTAATGATATGAAAACTTAGAAATAAGTGATCAAATACATGTGCACTCTTCCAAGTGACAAAATTTTGGAAAAACCAGAAGAATACTCTTATGACAACAACCATTGTAATGAACCAACAACTCATATACCTAAATTCTTATCAAACTGGAGCTTTAAAACTCGCCCTAGCACCCTCTCACTCTCCACCTACAAATTTCCTCTCTCTCCTTGGACTTTTTTGGGATAATTTGTTGAAATGAGAGTGTGGGAGGCTAAAATTCAGCTTTAGGGTTAAATTAGGTCGTATGTTTAGCTCATAGATCTATGTGTTTTGAGTTATCTAAGTTTTAGATTCTGTTGAATTTGAAATGGGCCTCTTTGAGAATCCACTTTGGATCATTGAAATTGGATTTAATTAAATCTTCTAGATTAATAGGCTTTAATTAATTTTATTAGGATCAATTATTAATTTTCACCAAATAAAATTTAAAACCATAATAAATATATTTTTGTCACTTAAATCCTAAAATAATTATTTTTTTCTCAAAAATATTCTTATTTATTTATTTCTTTCTAAAATTCTTGATTTAATTATTTTTCTTCAAAAAATCCTTAATTTAAATTATTTTCCCTTAATAATCCATATTAAAAATTTTAAGATGTTACGTCTCTCATATCTATAACTATAAAAATTTTTTTAACGTTATTTATACTAATCTATGATTTTTGGGATCAAATATTAGAAGGCCCTAAAGCATATATATTAGTATAAATAGAAGCACAGTATGTTATGAACAAAGTTAGCTCTATCGATTAAAAAATAAGTTTGAGAATTTTTTTTATTATATATCAAATATTATTAGAGATAGATAATATATAAAAACAATATGGGTATCAAATTTTGTTTAGTCAAAATTTAAAGAAAGTTAGTATAATTTTTTTAAAAAAAGATAAGGTTAAAATGTAAAGAATCTTATTTTTGTGTAACATAATCCCTCATTTAAGATTTTTTGTTCAAAATATTAATATCATTTGTCTATGTTAAAAAAATTCAAAGTCAGTGAAAATAATCTAACGTTGCTATCTCAAGCGACCAACAATGACCGTTTTGTTGTAAACAATATGAAAAGAAATGATATAAGAAATTTATCTTTTTACTTCTTGGGATGAAATATATATAATTTATTTTAAGCCTCATTCAGCCTATGTAAATAACTGGTCTTTAGATTTTTTATTTAAAAAGAAAAGGATTATGTTAAAATCTAAAAAATTTATAATTAACTTTTAAAATTAAAAAGGAAATTACACAGAGATGTTTGCATTTTAGTCAAAAATAAAATCTTGGACTGGATTCACAGAACCGAAGAACAGGCATGGCAAGTTGTGGCTTGAGGACCAGCAGCAATAAATAGGAGGAAGAGGGAGTGTCAAACAAGGAAAGAGATGAGATAGGGGGAAACCACGTGTGACTTTAAGACAAGTATTGGCAGTGGACATTTATACTCCATTTGCTGGTAAGGGACAAACGCATGCCATCACGATACTCTCTCTTTGAATTTATTCTCTATTTATTGTCTTCCTGCAGGATCAAGTACCAAACCCAGTAGTACTGTCAAATCACAGGAAAATTGAAGCAAACGGAATCCAACCAAAACCTTTACATAACGCAGAATTAACTTATGAACTCATTTCATAAATAAATGATAACTAATTAAAAAAAGTATCATTTTAATATCGTATAATTTTCTAAAATTTTATGTAATAAACACTAACTATAATTAATGAATTTATAGAGTGAACTTTTAAGAGAAATCTTTCTCTATAACTTACTCATTATTGGGTTATAATCTCAAGCTTGATGTCTTCTAACTGTCATATCTGAAACGGTCAAAAACCAAAATGAGAGAGAGAGGGGGGGGGGGGGGGGGAGAAGGAGTTTTGGTTGCATTGTAAATGAATTGCAGAACAAGGCTGCAACTGCACTGCTGCTAATTTGACTTGAATTGTGTGAAACGCACAACACATAAGAATGAAAGCAATCCACAAACTCTCGCTATCCCCCATCTGCCATAAAATCTTTTCAACTCCAATAATGAACTACTGGTCCTCACCCAACATGTCTATAGCTAGCAATACCAACCAGTTTATAGCCTTTAATGAGTCTTTGACACGAACGAGGTCTTTTGTACTGTCACACACACAGGTTCTCAGAAAAAGATAAAATTAACAAAAGGCTATGGACACCCTAACTTTTGACTATTATATATTTATATATATATATAATTTTAAATAAATTTAATGATTAAAACATTCAATCTCTTAAAAGTAAAATCCAAAAATAAAAATTTAAAGTGGGAAAATAGCAAGTGTTTGTTCATGAATGGTGAAAGAGTTGAGCAAGCCAAGGGGACCTCAATGATTGGTCATGCGGTAGTGTGGTTAATGATACCCTTTCAGGGGACTATGCATGCTTTCCAAGCCACAATCTTTGACCACCTCCACCCACTACGTTTAACTCTCTCTGTTTCACGAAATATTTATTAACGTTTAAGAACTTTAATTGATGAGATCAAAGATATATCCACAACAAGAGCGGAAAATATCTTTGAACACTACGAAATTAACCTATGTGCACCGATTTGAGATAACAGTAGGATGTAAAGCACAACAAAAACGAGAAAAGGCACCTTTGAATTTTGTAATGTTTAATGTTTGCAAAATGAATATATATACATGGTAACTTCGTAGACACCTCATGATAAACAAAGTTAATTTCTATGATTTAGGTAGGAAGTGTGAATTATTATTCACACAATATTGAACATTTCATGCACGTTAATGCATGTTAACTTTTATTATTATTATTATTATTATTGAATTTTATTATAACTATTTTTTTTTTAATTTTCAACCCTATATTAAAATGTTAGTTGTAATTTTAAGAGTTTTTTCTTTTAGTCAAGATCAAAAGACATCAAATAAAAAGCCATATATATATATATATATATATCTCTTAATTAGTATGGACAAATCTATATAAATGAGTACATGAATCTTACGAGATACGTTCAAAGTTATTATACTTAGTTATCCGAGCCATTTCTCCTCTTGTTTTGGGCCATGATTCAAGTCATTTCGTTTGAATTAAAACTAACTAACCAGTACCTTCGCAAAACATATGGTTACATGAAAATGGGCATTTAAAAATGGGAATGGGAGAATGAATAGGCCAAAATGATGTTTGGTAGGAGAAATGGAATGGAAATGTATATTCTTGGGGTCATGGCATCAGGGTGTATAGAATGAGAATGGGAGAAGCGATCTCACATGAATCATGTTTGGTCGGCAACAATGCAATTCTATGGTCATTGTGACAACTAGCTCTACTTAATTTCATATGATCTATCATCAAATGCAATAAAAGTACCCGTATCAAGGCTTTTAGCAGCAGTTTTCAAGCTACTCCATAACTCAAGTGGACTTGTGAGGACCAAAAATGAAATTTCTTTTCATTTATATTCATAACTTCCATACAGACATTTGATTTGACCCACATGATCATAATAGAAGACCCATTTGTATAATGGAGCCATATAGTCAAATTTGAACCTTATGTCATAATAAGGTCTTAATTTTTAAAATTTATAGCTTTAACTACATATTTTAGATTATGCAAATTAGACGTTTATGAAAAGATTATAGTTTAAACTTTATGTTGTAAAAATTTTAAATTAAAACAAATTCATTTGACTCCTAAAAAATCACGAAATCTTAGAGTTGGACAATATAAATAGTAATTGGTATTTGATAATTTTTTGAAATCAACTTTAAAAATTTATAAATATTTTATAGAGTTCAAAAAAAAAAATTTGTCTTGTTAAAAAGTTCTATATGTACCTTAATTGTTGACCAAAATTTAGCTCTAAACTAAATCATTTGGACTACAAGGGTAAAGTTATATTTTATAGTTCATATCGACAAATTTTGATTTAAAAGTGATTCAATTGAGATCAAATGTACAATTCCTTCCCTTGAGCAAAAATCAATCCATTCATACTTCTTTTCTATAGGGAGCTCATGCATGAAATATGGTTAGCTTTTAAAAACCACTATCTCACATCCAAGCAAGCACATAAGACTCATGGTATCTAATTCATTAAAGCATGTTCCATTATTATATTTCCATATCAAAGTAGCATGCATTTCTAGTTACAAACTTGTATATCAACTGCTATTACATATCATTATTGTATATATCACGTTTGATTATTACTTTATCTCATAAGGTACATCAAACCAATTTATACATCACAAGTATGTTATTACATATTCTAAAGCTCTAGCTCTTCTCTCATTCCTTTTCCTTGCTTATGGTACCTATTATGGTTAGTGAGAGATAAAGGACATCTCAATAGCCAAACTCATTTCAATCAATGCACACTAGGGATGATCATAAGGAAATGCAAGTATAAAGGTTTTATGCATAAAAGTAACTCAAACATGATAATGGCATGAAACCCTTGTATTTATTTAGCCATGGCATTGAGACATACTAATTAGACTCAATTAAGCTCATAGGTAAGAACTATTACACTCAATTTCCCTCCATCTCATGCTAGGAGCCAAACTTAACTCATATATGCATAAAAGTACATGCTAAAAAGCCAATTTAAAATATAACTCATACAATTATTAAGCAACTAATATATAAATCTTACGAGATTTAAATTCTTAATTTTTCTTGCTTTTTGGTTAGACTAGCCATTTTTTCTTTTGTTTTATGTTTGTTACTCTTTTAGCCTTTTCCTTTTATTTTCTCTAAATCTTTATTCCCTCATTATCATGTCAATTAAGTTCTCTTTTAATATCTAAAAATTTTAAAAATACTGAGTATGACATTATTCCATACAATATCCTATTCCTACAAATTAGGCATTTGGATTTCATAAAATTTTTTGATAAAATAATGGAGTAATCTTAGGAAGGTGAGAATATATATCATTATCTTTAGCCATTTTACCTTCATTGTACTGTTCTATGTATTATGTTTTATTTTTTTAAGATAAAAAAATAAAAAATTATTTTAATTGTTTATTAAGAGTGTTTACAAAAATTCAGTAGAACAAAATTTAAAAATAAATATTTTAATATATTTTTATACTAGAGATATTATAATCATTTGTTTATCTTTTCTTTTTATTTTTGCATTATTTTCATTCAATCAAACTTAAAAATAGAATGAAATGTCTATTTCTTTTTATGACATACTAAAAATAATTATTCTATTCCACCTAAACTTACTTCCATTTCTATAAAAATTATTCCATAAATCAAACTAGACTATTGGAAGAGCCCATTCCCATCACTTTATGGAATTACAATGATACAGAAATCAAGATTATAGTATACTAAAATAATAATATAATAATATGTAATATAATATAAGTAAAAAATATTACAAATAAATATATTACCATATAATATATAATAAAAAAATTAATAAATGAAAATAACATTTTTTTAGAATTTTTATTTCTTCTCATATTTTATTAAAATATTAAAATAAAATTATTAAAAACTCTAAATATAATCAAATGAAATTATATATTTCTTATAAATTAAAATATAATTAATATATAGATTTTTTTATTAAAGGCATTATTGTTATTTGGTTATTTTTTATTTTTATTTTATTTTTAACAAACTAAACATGAGAATAAAAATAAAATAAAATATCTATTTTATTCAATATCATGCCAAACATAACAATGAGTCTTAAGGTGTCATTTTATCAATATCATCTTCATAAAAAATATTTTATCTAATCAAACGAACCTAAATATTTAGGTATAGAAAGAGATGGAGGGAAGCGAGAGAGAGAATGCGAATGAGTACATTATGCCTAGGAAAAGGCAAATAAAACATGCCATATTCTTCAATTATCAAATAATCCATCTCAAGCACTGAATCCTATTGCACGCCAATAATTAATACCATATTTGTTAGCAGTCTTTGTGCTCCGAATCATCAGGACAACGGAGTCTCTCCCGTTCTACGAAAGCTAACAGAGCCACAAGTCAAGAAGGTAACTGGGATCCTCAACAAACGGTGGCCTTTAAACCTCCATGATTCAATTTGTATTCAATACCTTGTTGCCTTAAATAATTCAAAACACCCCTGACAGCACTAAGAGAGAGAGAGAGAGAGAGAAGAATAGGATGATGTGAAACCAAAACCATTGGGCTATAGTGTTAAGAGCTCATTTACTTTTGCTTTCGGCCACGCCTCACCACATATAGTCCCCACCGACAGGTTCATGCCTCAATTGAATAAATTATAGTATGTTATGGATTACTGCAACCACAACATCGGGCTATCAAATGGATTATTGCAACCACGGCATCAGAATGAATATCAAAGTTTCTGCTGTGACGCGAGGCAAATACAGCCCCAATATAGCATTGTGACTGTGTCACCCTTTCGTTTCATCAGCAAGAATAGAAAGAGAGACAAATCAACCCACGACAACTAAACCTAGCTAGAGTATTAGGACTTTACATTAAATAAGTGCTTTGCTTTAAGATCTGTTTTCCTGTTTATGAGTAGATCGTCTCTCACTATCTTAAGGGTGATCGCAAGGGAAAAGGAAGCTGCTTTGAGATACACATAGCACCCAAATATATATCAAGAATAAGAAGAGCTTAACACTAAATGAATTTCGAATATATTCTCATCACAAGATTTAAAGTAAGTTCCTTCTCTAAACTTCCAAGCTAAAGATGACATAGATTTAATCTAAACATATGAAACAAACTTTATGTCTCTTTGATATTAACCTGAATTCAAGTTTAAGAAGCTGGAAAAGGGCAAAACTTATTTAGAAGAAATTATTTAGATATTTGTCATTAAGATTTTTAATAAAATCATAAAACATGAATTTTTTTAAGGGACACTCCACATATCATGTTTTTATTAAAAAATTTTAACAACAAATATTTAAAAAAAAAACTCATCCAAATTTTGTTAAACATGCAAATGAGATTTAGCGTATTCGAGCTTCATGTGGACAAGGTTTTTTCAAGGGGCTTTCTACTTTATTTCCTTTGCATATTCAAAACTGGCATCATATATAATATGAATTAGAGTAAATTAATGATTTAGTTTTTAAAAAAATTATTCCTTTTTTAATTTGGTTTTTAAAAAATAAAATCTTTCAATTTAGCCCTCAAATATTTTCTCCAATCAAAATGATCTTTAAAAGATAGCCACAAATACTTGTCAAAAATATCATTTTGATTAAAAAATAAAAATATTATAAAACTAAATTGAGAGAATTTATTTTTAAAAGACTAAATTGAGAGACAAGTAATTTTAGGAACTAAATTAAATAAATTTATTTTAAAAATAAAAAAAATATTGATCTTATTAATTTACACCATGAATTATAAACAGCTTTTCAGTTTTATTATAATGAGCCTTATTAGTGAGCATATTATACGATACTTTCAGCTAGCTACCCCACTTATTTGCTCTAAAGAGTAGCAGCATTTCATCCACCGTCATACAACTATGTATAAAATAGCACCATCAAGCAAAGATAAGTCAGGTCAGATCGCAAGATACAATAATAAGAACCTATCAGTTTAAAAGGAATATTATAAAGAGAAGTCAGTTAGTGATATTCATCTAATACCCCTACCCTACCTCTCTTCCTTAAACGGGGCTCAAGGTAGAAGAGGTAGATGGGGTTTCAGCTTATGGTATGCTCAACTAAAACCTAAAGTTATGAAGCAAAAAAGAATCAGTGTGCAGCAATAATTTTCTGATATCATTTATAGTTCATACTCGTCCCAAAAAACACCTTTGAAAGGCAACATACTCAGATCTATGAGCAATCGTCTTCTTACCTGTATGCCGCCAAGTGCAACCATTTTTCATTTAATTTTGCTTATCGTGCTTATGATCATCGATACCTTGAGCAATGTCTACAGGGTAGCATATACAACAAAATGGACACGTGCAGCTTAATAAGAGGTATCGTATAGAAAATTATTTTTTGCTTTGCTGAGTATCTAAGCAAAATATATATAAAATTACAAGTGCCAATAAAAAAACTGCCTGAAGTAATGTAAAGTATACACACACACACGCACACACACACACACACAAACAAATTCTTATGTTCAAAACGCCGAAAATCTAATGATTAAAGAAACGAGTTTCATCATTCTTCAGGATTCTAGAGAGGGAAAAAAGGAAAAAAAAATCTACAGACTTCCAAATCAAAAAGAGATAGGTATCGGAAGGAAGGAGTAAGAAAGGAGGGGTCCGAGGTCTCTACACAGCGGCTTCCTGCATCTCGCTCTACACATCGACAAAACGACGTCGTTGCTGGTTTAATGAAACGCTGCGTCTTAAGTTCAGAATTCTGAAATGAAGCCACGAGATCTCGTCCGTCCGTTGCCCGAAAAGCTCAGCCGTCCGTGCAATTTCATTTTAACACCCTGCGTTGTCTCCCTCCACCCAACTACCCGTACTGCATTATGGCGCCAAAACACGAAAAAATCTGAGGCATTTGGTGGCAACGTGACAATGAAGCTCGTGGGAGAAGGGTGAAAACTCATGCTTTTTCTCTCGTTCTTTCTCCAACAATCTCCAACAGCAGCCATCCTACTGCACAAGCTACATTCTTCTATTCATTCTTTGAAGTTGAAGCCCGTGGGTCATATTGAGAGACAAGGGGCCATTGATAGTATTTAGATTTCCTGGTTTTGCAAGTTGTGAGATTGTTGTTTTTTTAAGTTGTGAGATTGTTGTAAATCAATTAATAAGATGTAGGAAATTTATATATTCAATCTTTTTCATAAGAGAAGCAAGAAAGGATTGATTTTTTCTCCCTTTTGTAAACTCTTGTATAAATCAAGTAGTTGTATGCTTAATGGTTTTATTTGAAGCATTATTTTTCCCCCATTTAGTCTATTTTATTATCACTTTTGAAATAAGTAAGAATAACAAAGCGGTTAACTCTTATTTGATTCATGGAAAAATAATGTAATACTTTATGTTTTGAATGTTTAAGCATGTATATGCAAAGTGTCAAGTATGCAATCCTTTGTGAGCTGAATATGGAAGAATTAAAAAAGTGTGAAGTATGCAAACTTTATGTTTTGAATGTTGAAGCATGTATATGCAAGGTGTCAAGTATGCAATTTATTTAGCTTTCACGATCAAAGTAGGTGTTAAAGTATTGTTATTTCTTTCAGGGACTATTCGATGGAGGGTGACTTGACCCTTAAGTTGGGTATGGAATTTGATAGTTTAGATTAAGTTTGGAATTTTTAGGTTGCATATGCTAGAAGAACTGGATTTGGTGCAAGAAAATATAATTTCACAAAAAATAAGAAAGATGGATCCATACTTTCCTATAGATATGTTTGCTGCAAAGAAGGTTTGCGAAAACAAGATAAAAGAAATGGCATCACTATTAATCCTCGTCCAAAAACTAGAACCAATTGTAAAGCAAGAATGTGTGTTGCACTTATAGATGGAAAATATAAGATTAATATATTTATTGAAGAGTATAATCACCCACTTCAACTCCCAGAGACGGTACACATGTTAGCATCCTAACGTAAATTGACTAAAGTCCAAGCCCATGAGATAGAGTTAGCAGAAGAATCTGGGCTTCAACAAAAAGTCTCTTTTCAGTGGATGAGTAAGCATGCAGGAGGTAGAGCCAATCTTGGCTACACACGGGAGGATGTAAATAATTATCTAAAGTCTAGAAGGCAGAGGAGCATGGAGTATGGAGAAGCTGGATGTTTATTGCAGTATTTTCAAGAACAGTTGGCAGAAAACCCGTCATTTTATCATGCGTACCAAATAGATATGGAAGAACAGATTACAAATGTTTTCTGGGAAAATGCACGAATGTTGATTGATTACGCTTATTTTAGCGAGGTGGTAGTCTTAGACACAACATATAATACAAAACTGTGATCATAGACCACTTGCAATTTAGAGGATCAATGATTTTTGGGGTAGCATTACTATATGATGAAACCATTGAATCCTTTCAGTGGTTGTTAGAAACATTTTTAGATGCACACAAGAAAAAAAGGACTCTAACTATTTTTACAGACCAGGATCAAACAATGGCAAGAGCATTATGTGATGTGCTTCCAGATACAAAGCATGCATTATGCACATGGCATTTGAGACAAAATGGGATCAAGCATCTTGGAAATATGATGAAGTGTGGATCACGTTTTCTAATTGATTTTACAAAATGCATGTATGAGTATGAAGAAGAAGCCCAATTTGAGGAAGCATGGAGTCGATTATTATCAACATATAATGTGCATGAAAATACATGGTTGACCTCAATTTATAAGATAAAAGACAAATGGGCATCGTGCTATATGAAAAAGGCTTTCACTTTAGGCATGCGGAGCACGCAACCAAGTGAAAGTGTCAATGCCAATGTCAAAAGTTGCACAAAAGCGAGTATGAACATTAATCAATTTTTTAGGAATTTTGAACGAGTTGTGGAAGATATGAGATATAATGAATTCAAGCGTGAATTTGAGTCAAGGCGGAAAATGCGTCGACTAATTGTTTAGAGCTCGCCTATACTTAGACAGGTTTCCCAGATTTACACAGCCCCTATCTTCAACTTATTCCAAGAACAATGGGATCTATTTGCTGCTGCTTGTATAAAGCACAAAAATGAGCCTAGTTCGGTCTATGATTATGTTGTTAGTATGGTTAATGAAGAGGGAGAATGGAAGGTTCAATTTGAACCTAATGATGGATCAATTTCATGTAGTTGTCGAAGGTTTGAAATTGCTGGAATATTATGCTGTCATGCTTTGAAGATATACAATGTTTGGGATGTTAAAAAACTCCTTGAGAAATACATATTAAAGAGGTGGACAAAAGATGTGAGAAGTGGTATTATACATGATACTAGGGGAAATGAGGTCGAATCAGATCCTAAGCATGAAATGACGCAGCGGTATAGATAACTTTGTCCTATACTTATAAAACTAGCAATTGAGGCGTCTGATTGTCCTAAATCATACTCATTAGTTCATAAATGGGTGCTAAAATTAAGTAAACAAGTGACAAATCTTTGCTCCAATAGATCACATACACACAACGATGGCGATACAAGCATGGCACCACGAACAGAGTCTATTACGCAACCCAAAGGATTTAAGAAAAGAAATGGCACCAGGAAGAATAAAAGATTATAAAGCTGGGTTGAAAAACTACGTAAAAAAAGAAGAAAAGCTTCACCAGATAGAGATTCACAAACTTACAAGGTACATATATGCTCTCATGTCTCAATTTTTTTATAGAAGTTCAATAAATTTTTACATTGCTTTTGTTTTTTAGGACATTCAAAATGCAAGCGAGTTCTTCCACCACTGTACTTCAAGCAACAACTGCATTTGCACCTCCAACATATACAGAATTATTACTGGTTAGAACAGTTAATTTCTTTTAACTTACATGGTATTATTGGATATTTAATGCATGTGATGTGATCAATATTCATTTATAATTTAGGCGCCAATGGATTCTCCCATGCCATCTTTAGAAGTATTGGAGTTCAGTAGAGATTTCTCACAAGGTATATAATACTAAAGTAATCAAAATTTAATAAAATAATTGATTTTATTGATCTCAATATGTTAGTTACAACAAACACTTTAATATCATACTCTCTTTTGGTTCATAGAGTACATGCTATCTTTGACTTTGTACATTGTAAAACTATCACTTTTTGTCATTTATATTACATCTTACACTCTAACATTTCATTTGGATTCATACAACACTTCTTGGTTCTTCTTTGGCTTTTGTAGATGTAGAACCAATAAGCCAACCAACCTTTTATATGCAGAACCAGTAAGCCAACCAACCTTCTCTACAGATGTAGCTTCCTCAAGTAGGCCTACAAGAGAGATAAGCACATATATTCAGCACTATAAGGGTGGGTACATGTATTGAACCAATTATTTTGTAGCAATCAAGTATTCAGCTTTGTTTGGCAATATCATATCTTATTCACATATGTTGAGCCAATTACTTTGTAACAATCCAATATGCACTTAAACAAGCCACTGTTACAGTAGTTCACATGTTATTTGACTCCTAAACACTTTAATTCAGACCTTGGAATGAATGTGCAAAAGCTCCTCTAAGCAAACTAACTCCTATTAAAATGCCAAATAACTTAACCAAAATACACCATGCAACATAAAAAATTAATAATGAATACAGCTTATCATTAGTTTCAATGTGTCTACAGCAAACACATCTTAAGAGAGAATTGCCAATTACACTTCAAAAAATTGCTTAAACTATCCATCACCTAAACCAGTTCTAATAAATGACATGATACCATAAAAAACTCTTAAAAAAATAAAGTTAGTAGGAAATCAAAAGGGAAAATGGATTCAGATTCAAAAAAAGGATATTGTAGTTATTCAAGGAAGGAATCCCATTTTAACAGGTCCATCTTAAATGATAGTGCAGATGGGAGTGTTCAACTGAATGATATGTCGCACATATCATCTCAGGGAAATAGTCAAGGAGTACCGACCTATGTCTCTGGATCTTATTCTCATTTTAATTCTCAGAAGATTGGATTTGAAATCAACAGAATTCAACAGATAGTGTGTGAATCAGTTCACAATGCACAAGTTCATCTGGAGGATTCAGATTTACCACCAAAGGATGTCTTGCATAACATTTCACCATGAAGAATCAAAAAACAGAAAAATCAGGATAGCTCATTTTCAATACCATGTGACCACATCGACCAATCTAGTGTGTTTGAAGAGTAGTCTCCAATTCATTCCTATCTTTTAGGTCATGAGTTTGGTCCAACAGAGAAAGAAGCTTCTTCTGCAGCTTGCAGTGTGCAAAACAACAGTTATGGATCTATCCTCTGGAAATGGATACCAATTGGGAAAAAGAATACAAGATTGGCAGTATCTAGATCTGATAGTTCATCACAAGAGTATTCTGATGAACCACAGCATGAGGATTCTATATTGGAAAGCATTGCTGAACCAAAAGTGGTATCTTTTTCGCAAAGTCAGGTTTATTTGTTAAATGAAAGCAAAACATGCATGGATCAGATTTCCAATATTTTTTCTTGTCTAGATAAGGATGAGAATAAAAAATTGGAGAATCAGGTAGCATCTACTCTGACAGAGCACAAGGACAAGCTTGTAGTTGCTAATCACTTAATTTATGAATATAAGTATCATGGAGCATCAGAAAATTATTCATACAAAATAGCTCAAGCCATAAATGATGCCTGTAAGGTACAACTAGCGTGTGAAGCTGTACACAAAGTCATTGGTGGCCCAATTGCAGAGTTTGAAAGACTACTTCATAAATGTAGTCCTTTTATTTGTCAATCTCCCAGATCACTTAGTTGTTTAACCTACTCACAAGACAATGCTCAAGGTGTCCCTCTGTGCAGACAAGTGACACCAGATCTAACTTTGGGATGCCTATGGTAGTGGAATGAGAAACATAGGAGCTATGGGTTAGAGATAAGGGCTAAAGAGTATACTTCAAGGAGACTGGGTAGTGGGCATTTTCCATTTTGTGCTTATTTTGTTCCTTCTTTATCAGAAGTTCAGCTATTTAAAGACCACAAAATTCAATGTATACATAGCAGCGACAATTTTCATGATGGTAATATTTCCAAGGCTTGTGAAATCAGTGACATGTCTGAACACTCAGCTGCTAGTCAACATCCAATTTTTTACGTACTCTTTCCTCAGCCTCGCAACCAGGACACAAGCATTCCAACACCCAAAAGTCAAATGCAATGTTCTA
Source organism: Erythrophleum fordii (assembly GCA_032878935.1). NCBI lineage: Eukaryota > Viridiplantae > Streptophyta > Magnoliopsida > Fabales > Fabaceae > Erythrophleum > Erythrophleum fordii. Next base: position 2,786,388 of record JAVQMF010000036.1, read on the forward strand.
AACTATTTTCATCTGCTACAGATAATGTGTCTGGTCCATCTATCAGCTCAGCATGTTGTGGCTAGCCTTATATTTGGAATTGATTATTGAACAAGAAGATGCCTAAATTGAAACCACACTTTGATCAAATATTCATAATAACTATCACCACGAGATCCAGTTTGATCTCCACTAAATTGACCAGATGAGGGCTGTTATAGAAAATATTAAATGTTTATAAGAAAATCATGAAAAAGGAGGGAAAAAAATCCACAATGATCTAAGTATGTCTAAAAATTTAAGTAATCTTTATTCATGATTACCATCCTCGACGAACAGCTGCTTCAGTGGTAATCTCCCTTCAATCAATTATTTTCACTATAAAATAGACAGAAAAATCATATATTTATTAACGAATCTAGAACTAATTTCAAGAAAAAAAAAAAAACAAACCTCTGGATTGCTCATGCCTCAAGCTACTGGACCTCAGATGCGTGATGATATCATTCACAAACCTGTTGGAAGAAGCTGTTGGAGGAAGACGATGCAGGGCGTTTTCAGGGGGAAAAAAAAAGCAAACCTCTGGAATGCTCACGCCGCAAATGCGTGATGATTCCATTCACAAATTTTGTTGGAAGAAGCTGCTGGAAGGAGACGACGCAGGGCGTTAAAATGAAATTGCACAAACGGCTAAGATTTTCGAGCAACAAACGGACTAGATCCGTGGCTTCATTTCAGAATTCTGAACTCAAGACGTAGCGTTTCATTAAACCAGCAACGACGTCGTTTTGTCGATGTGCAGGGCGAGATGCAGGAAGCCGCTGTGTAGAGAACTCGGACTCAGGAAAGGAGGGGGAGGAGGAACCCTATTTTGACATGTCAAAAGCTTCACACCAAGCCTAGATATGTATGCAAGATAACCAAACTTATCATTAGCCAAGGGATATGGATCTTAATTTTATCTTCTAGTCTTTAGTCTTTACATCAATGTTTAATCACTCTTCAAACCTTACATGTTACAAAATAAAATCCCAACTACCCTATCAATTAATATGTGATCCCTTACACTGGTCAGTAAATATACACTACCTCCGATGTCATATATAAAAAATAAATAATTAATTCACAAAGATTAAAAGAGTTAATTAAAAATAATTAATTTTTTTAATTTTATTCCAAATAAAAATTATTTTTTAGAAATGTCTTTATTTAGTGTGTGTATTCTCTCATTGAAAACAACAACTATTAATTAAAATACTAAAATTAATATTCCAGACATTAGTAGTTTATGTTTTATATTTTAAACCAAATCAAACCTTAAAAAAATCTTATATATGAAACTGAAGATAGTATTACATTTTGAAAATTGTTTATCTAATCGATGTTACAATGTATATTTAAAGTCTTTGGTACAGCAAGCTAAATTCGTGTTTCAGCCAAAAAATGCTACTCAGAATGGTAAGGGACATTAAGTCAATTTATCAGGCAGTGACTTAAGACTTCATATTCTACTCAGACAACTAACTGATAGGAATTTTATGTTCATAACTATGCATTCACATATCATACAGCTAGATACAACTAGACACTACCTTATTTTTTAGTGACAAAAGTTATGATCTTCACATGTTAAAAGAGTATGACAAACTCATTTTAGTTTTGGTATATTGGTTGTGAATGTCATAGACGAGTACTCTGCACCCAAAAAACCTATGAAAGACCAAGTTAGCTAAATGCTGAGATACAGGACAAGAGTCGGGGTATGTTTCGCATGATATCACCATAATAAATGCTCATATGGACAATTGCAATCTTTCCCTCTTCCTCGCCAATGTTTCTTAATTATGCGTATAAGAAATGTACTTATGACAACCAAAAGAAGCCAAAATGGACTGAAGTAGGGGGCCAGACACGACGAGACAATCATGCAAAATACTAACCGAAATCAAATCAAAATTATCAAAAACCAACCCCAAGCTTACAAAATTGTCAAACATAATAGCTTCAACAATGTTTGCCAAGCTCCAATGGGTTCTACGGATAAAAATCGAAGTAATCACAATGATCCCTTTCGGCCCAAAAAAAAAAAGTCCCTAAGAGACGTAATAATCTGGATTATAACACAGCAAAAACAATCATTCACAAACCAAATCAAATATATATATATATATATATTCTCTTTTTGACCGAAACCAAATCAAATATTTACATCCCTAGAGCACAAGTAAACCGATTGGAGATCAGCTTCAAAAAAAAGCATCTGACTGGTCACTGGTTGCATCAAAATCCAATACCCAACCATAACCACTAAAGACACAAATCACTAATATGGTAGAAGCACTTCGTGATTGAACATAATGTTTTCAAGGGTTCAAGAACCCTAAAACTGCTGACTACATAGTAGCATCATTCCTGAACCATAATCTATTCCATTTGGAACATTTACAAAATGAAAGACGCATTCAGTGGCTCTAAATGCCTAATGTTCCTCAAAGCATCATTCCTGATCTAGTCCATTTGAAACATTTACAAAATGAAAGAGCTATTCGACAACTTTGCACATGTGAAACATAATTCCTTGAGACGGCTCGAAAAGCAGTTATGTAATGTTACCACGAGACAGCATTTTTCAAAAGCATCTTGGCCTTATGCGGATGAGAGCAATTAGCTGTTGAGAGTAGAAAGCATGCTCCCAGTTGCCGTTGGAATCACCACCTCCCATCCTGGCCCTTTAAGAGGAAGAGTTTGGCTCGGACAATTGAAGTTATCAGGAATAAGATCACTGCGATCCAAAAGCTTCTCTAAGTCTTCATCACTAATATCTGTTTGGATCGCTTTGTCTTCAGCAGATTCTTCCTCTTGAAGCAATGCCAACAATTCCTCTTCCTTAAATCAGATCAAGTACAAACTCCAAATTAAAACACGTTAAAGGCAGCTCAGCAATCTAAATCCCAGCACTAAATATAAGAGAACCTACTGCCAGATTTTCCACTGTCCTAATGTTCTCTTCATATTTCCAACTTTATTATTAGCAGAGATTCCATATCCATGCTTCATTATATTATTATACCTATCAAATCATGGTCAACATAAACCAATACAGAAAGATACTGCACATAAACAAGCAAATTGCCAGAGGCCTATCAGGTAAGCCAATGCTCCACAAGAGGTCTTATTTCTCTCCAGTCTGATATATATAAGCAGAGTCATGCTTGATTAGTGGACATATTTTGTACAGAATAAACCAAAAAAGAAACCCATATATTATTGGCATGGTGCAATAAGCTGAAAATAATCCTTTTTGTTTTTAATATTTACACACTAGTTATATGAATATGATGATAACATGACAAATTAAGGTTTACAGGACTAAAAGACAATTCAATAAAATGCCTATCGTTCAAACACTGTAAAAGCAGTGTGCTTAAGCCTAAACATGCATAGATCGGAGGACAACAAAAATAGAAAATGAATAGAAAAGCAACTGCTAATGTACAAACCTCTGTGATGTCCATAGTGTTGGGCTTCATTCGTTCCTGATAAAAACGCCCTTTCCCAATCACCACATGCTCAAGCTTCAACTTACTGAAAGCTTTTTTCAACATGCGACCCTGTAAATAGAGTTCATCAGATCCATCTCAACATAACAAGCAACATGCACTTGATATCCTGATGGGCAGACATCAATATAACGCAACCAAAATACAAGATTGCCATGTACCTCCACGGATTGAGCTGTTGCAAGCCTGTAAACATGCACAGGCTTAGTTTGACCTATTCTGTGACACCTATCCATGGCCTGTAAATCAATCTGCGGATTCTGGAGAATGAATGAACTTATATAAGCAAATATAACATCAAAGATGTAAAATGCAATAAACCATTTGGTAAAGTTCCCAGAAAAAATATATACCCAGTCACTGTCATAAAGAATGCAAGTGTCAGCTGCAGTAAGGTTAATTCCCAATCCACCAGCCCTAGTACTGAGAAGAAAGATCCTGTAATTGCTGTTCACATCATTGAAGTCCTGAATCTGTTAATGGGCAGAAGAAAGTTCAACGAGCTGGACATAATTCAGCCATTGATAACATGACAAGGTTTTAGTCCTTGATTAGAACTAATGTTCTTTAGAACAGCTGCTAATCTCTGTAAAAGTATATTGCAAACGAGACTTTGGTCCCCAATTAGACCAATATTCTCCATGGATTAAAATACTGAATTATGCCAACCAGTTGAACCAAAAAACCAATGAATTAGCTCTAGTAAGTTTGACCCTTCAAATCAACTTGCCAAAAAGTCAATTAAAAACTAACTGAACAAATCAAAAATTGCTTTTTGATCTTTTTGTCCAAATCAAAGTTTTGGTACTCTACAATAAGATTTATGATGTTTAACAAACACTATTCACCCCATTTCACATAATTTTCTATCATATACAAAATATTTTAACTAATTTGTATGCTTTTAAATATTTACAACCCATTTCATATAGATTTTCTGTCATATGCAAAATGTTTTAACCAATTTGTATATTTTTTAAATATTTATATCTATTTTTAATATTATTTTACAATATATCTATTAATTCAATTATAAAATATCATATATATATATATATATACTTCTCTATATATATGTTAAAAAATATTTTGACCCCAATTCAACTGTGATCAAATCATTCAACCATGAATAATTTCTTATTCTAATTCAATGACTGATCTAATTTTCAAAACATTGATATTCTCAAAGAACAGCTTGTTCTCTCTGTCAAAGATCAGAGTAATTTGCAACATATGTAAGAATGGAAAGAGACAAAAAAACCCTTGTTTTTGCCAGGCATAATTATTTGTAATCTACAGTAACTTATCTACCACTTCAGTTCACATTGTTATCTACCAATATCTGAAAATGCTCCATTTTCGTTTGATGCTTATAATGCACAAAGATAGACAAGGAAAAACCCATTCCAGAAATTACAAGGCATTATGTGTAGCAAACAATTAAAGATGAAACTAAACACTTCCTTCTTGGGTAACAAAGGTGTCAGGGAAACTTTTGCAATAATGTAGAAACTAGCTTAAAACATATGGCAAAACCTTAAAAAGAATACATAAAACAGACTATTTTAAGAAAAAAGATTCCAATTCTCTGCACAAATTTTAAATGCATAAACCTGTCTTCTCCTTTCATCTAGTTTCACATTCCCATCAATTCTGCAAACTTCAAGGCCCTTTTCACTAAAATAGTAATCCATTATATCCAAAATTTTAGTCCACTGGCTGAAGATTAGAACCTGATAGCAAAGGCAATTACCAGTAAATAGCAGCTTTCCAACAAAAGAGGAAGTGCACAGATGTGAACATAATAGTTGAAAACATACTTTGTGCTTCCGTGCAAATAAACGAGCCAACAAACGGTCTAGTAAACGGAATTTCCCACATTTTTCAATTATCTCATTGACAGGTGGATAGAGAACTATCAAAAAAGCAAAAATACAGCTTAGTCATCATAAAGCATCAAGTCAATAAAATCATTCAATTTTATAATACATACATGAACCATCAAAGGCTGACTCTAAGAGGTCAGGATGATTACAGTTCTTCCTAAGTTGAATAACCAAATTAGTAAGATTTTTTGAAGCACGTCCTGCAGTAGAGCAATATAATACAAAATTGAATTAATACAGTTCTCTTAATCCTATATGTAACTGCAATTAACAAACTAGATTTTATAGACATATAAGATGCATAAACCATAAAATGTTTGTATTCCACTATTCCAAAGCAGTAAGCAAAAACAGAGTTGGGAGCTCAGAAATATGATATGCAGAGATATCGGTTTTCCTGGTTGGAAATATGAAAGTAAATCTCACCAATTGCAGATTTTTCACATAAATAGTTCTCCAATGTCTTATTAACTAAATGTTCCTGAAAATTCTTCTGATGTTCAGTCATACTGGCATAAATAATGATCTCTTTCTTTCGTGGTAGCATCTGCTCAACATCACTCTTCATCCTTCGGAGTAGAAAGGGGCGCAGAATGGCATGGAGCTTAGCTACCACCTGCATGTGATAAAACCCTTAAGCCTTCCAGTTCAAATATGTAAAGGATAAACTATACAAGCTGTCTTATTAATTCATGCCTGGGCTCTTCTTTTCTCTTCTAATTCTTCTTTTGTTGCTCCATTACTGCACTTTCCTGACAGATTAAACCTATAAAGAAATTTGATTAGATAAAGAAGGTAAAAATCAAGGGTAACATGCGGTGTTTCTGGTTTGCATTGAATGAATTGAAACCAATATTGCCAAAAGGAAAAAAGGCAACTGCTTATAATGCAGAAAAATACAAAATAACAGTCATGTATAAAAAGGAAGGAAGTGCAAAACAGACCTTGCAAAATATAGAATGGATAAAGGCACTTTTCATTAGAAAAATATAAAAATGGAAGCACCATACGATCCACAGAAAAGTCATCAAAAGGGCATCAGAATCAAATAAAAGATCCAACATAACATTGGTTCAAAAATTCCACAATAAAAGAGTAAATTAATTAGCAACTTCTGTTATATAAAAATAGATACCATTGGAAAACTGCCAAAGTTCCCTTAAATGCTATGAAATTGCCCCAAATTGCTTCCGTTCAATGCTCAGAGATACTGATGCAATTCATAAACCCAAATGATGATACAAAGTCATAAATTATTCCCTGCTTTTTTCTTTTCACCCCACTGTTAAATAAATTATATCAGTTAAATAAGTTAATTCATCACAATGTAGCCAAGTTTGAGTCACACATCTTGGAACCATATATTATCAGCAGTCACATTTCAGAGATGAAAATCATACAAATACTTGAAGAAACAAGCAAAACATGAAATGACCTTGGAATTACAAATAAGCAAAGCATACTAACCATGACTCAAATTCTTCAAGGGATGAGAAAATGTCAGGTAAAATGAAGTTCAACAATGACCATAGCTCAGCCAAGTTATTCTGAAGAGGTGTCCCAGTTAATAGAAGCTTATTTTCAACAGGTAAGAATTTCAACATCTGGACTAATTTGCATTTTGAGTTTTTAAGCCTGTGTCCCTTCATTAAAAGGAAAGTACAGTTAGAATAACATCAACAAATCTGCTTCTAAATATCCAATGACTTCCTGTTCATAACATCCAACTAAAAGGAAGGCTACAATCACTCACTAACAGATGAATCTTTTACCTCATCAATTACAACATATTTCCATTGGTAGAATCTGAGAGATTTTCTTGCATCAGCCAAAGCAATTTCATAGGAAGTGATGACTATGGGAAATTTTGGGCCAATTGTTCTGGGCATACATTTCCTTTGGATCTCATCTCTTTCCTTCTTCTTACCATGGTAAATAATAGAAGTAAGGGTTGGAGCAAACCTATTTACATGTATTCAAACTATAAGATTACGTTGCAAAACCATGACATAATATAACTGCATGGAAAAAAAATTTCTAGAAAACATTTACCGAGAAATTTCACTCATCCAATTTGAAAGGGTTGATAGAGGAGCAATAATCAAGTATGGCCCATCCAAACCCTTCCCTTTTAGATGTGCAAGGAAACCAATAGTTTGGATTGTCTTCCCAAGACCCATTTGATCAGCCAAAATCCCATTCAGTCCATTTTGCCACAAGGAGATCAACCACTTGACACCCTTCATTTGATATTGCTTCAACTTTCCACCTGTCAACATAGGTATAAGCTCTTTCTGCTCCTTCTCAATTCTTTCCTCTTCAGTCAGGTTCATATCTTCAGCTCTCTCACTTTCTTTAGATCTTGTAAGCATGGCAGCTACTGCCCTTTTGGCTTTCTTCTGAAGTAATTTCAAACATTATTACATAATTGATCGCAACAACCTCAGACTAGGTGCAAAAGTCATCAAATAGCATAAGACAATCAGACAAATTATAAGTGCATACTTAATGCATACACAGCAGCAAAAGGCACTAATTGGTGCTTCTTATACTAGCTTCATATAGAAAGGTATATACATGAGAAGATTTAATATTCCTTGACACACCAAGTTAAATGAATAAAATAAATAAATATATGCAGTAACAGTTTGAACTCACATTATTGTATTCTGAATTTGCTTTTCTTTTTGAGCCTCGGCCCCTCTTTTTCTCAACTGGCTTATCCTCTTGTTCACCTCCATTCTAGTAATCAAAATTCAAATAATAACTACTCTTAAACCAGAAAAAATAAATTGGAATGCATAAAAAGTTGACACAACAAGAGCACAAGAGAATACAAGTGTGATGTCATCCATTTTCTCCAGTAGAAATTCCGAGTACAGTTGAGTTTGTGTTAAAAGCTCATCCAACTTGCTAAACTGATTTTCATTCAAGTTGGGTGCCTCCTCTGGCTCATGTTTGGATTCCTCCTCCTCTTCCTTGATTCGAGTTTCCAAAAGGTTTTTTTCCTCTTCTGCCATTGACCTTGATATAAATGAAGACTCTTCATTCTTAACATCTACTTCCTCTGTCTTTATCTTTACATTTAAAATGACCAGGGAAACATAAGCAATTTATTGGAAAAGCAGTAACTATCAGCAGAACAGTAAGTTATTCTAAAAGGTTTACCAATTACAACCACCAAATGCATACTAAAATAATATAACTATTAGATATTCATGTGTCAGTCTATGTTAGTCCTTGCCTAAAAAGGAACCGTTCATTGCAAGCATACACGTTGTGAGTAATGGAGTATCAAATAAACTGTCAGATTGACTAGATGAACAAGCAAGACAGCTTAAAAACAAAATGTTCCCTGTGGAAATAATAAGTCGAGCACAAGGGGGGCGTGGGTGGGCTGTAGAGAGAAAGAGAGAGAGCTAAGAAGATCATCAAGTTTTCCTAGCAAACACATTTAAATGTTTCCTCTTCAGATAAGTTCAGGCTTCCATTTTAGACTGACTGCGTAGTCACCTGGGAAGAAAGACACTACTTACGAGAAAATACTTTCCAAGCAAGTATTTACTTCTGACAAAGAATAACGAGGCCTATATATGAAACCATACCTCATCTTCTAGTACCAAGGTAGGTGACTCTGCATATCCATCGCTCTTCACTCCGTTCTTCTCCTCCATTCCGAGCCCTAAATCACACAAAAAGACACAAAAGAAAAATGTCAAAGTGAAATCAGAAGACCAAAAATGAAAAAGGAAGTCACAGGACACACACTTCGATTGTTCAATATGAAGACTGCTAGAGGTGATATTTGCGTTGGCAAAATACCTATCAGAGAAAACAGTGGAGCAACAGCAGAAGAAGAAAAATAAAAATAAAAAAAGAAGGAAAATGCGCGATTTGAACAGAACAGGTTTTTCCTTCTTGAATAGCAGAGAAATGGAAGCCCTATCAGAGAACCCAGAAAAGATGGAATTGAACGTCTGAAGCTGAAGAACAATAGTGGGTGGGAGTAAACAGACCCGAAAAGGCACTTTTAATAATATTTTTCCCCCAATTTTCCTAATGGGCGGGAAAGTTTGTTTGAATAATTGCCCTCGTATTGTTGCCTTATTTACTGGAAAAAAACCCAACAGATTGACGCCGGCTTCCATTCTTCAGCTAACAGCTAGGGTCATTTCTAGACAGTTCAATTTTTTTTTTTTTAATTTTATTTCAAACGGCGGTGCTCTGGTGAAGTGTCGTGCAGCTAACCAGTTGGGTGTGTTTCCAGACAAAATAACGCGCGCTTTGTTTGTTCAGACACGTTTGACTTCGTTCCCCTTTGAAGCCTCGCACCCCAATAGATAACTAAAAGCAACCAAAAATTTATTTCCATTCCAAACACAGCGTTACGCCTCGTGGTTCGTTTCATCCGTAACACCTGTTCATCGTAAAAAGCGCTCTTTAAAATGCTTGAAAAAGATAATTACTTATAGATAAGCTTTTACTTGCAAGGAGCAAAATTAGATGTTTTGCCCTTTGGAAAGAGCAAATTATGGTTTGCAAGAAGCAAACCATGGTTTGCAAGAAGCAATAAATAGCTGCTTCTATAAAACGTGGTTTGCCAACCGGGTTTCCAAACACACCATTAATTAGATTTGCCCTTTGAACCAAGAAAAAGAAAAAAAACATTTGATTAAATTATTGTTCTTGTGTCCAAAGAAAAAAAACATTATTAACTTGATCTTTAAAAGTGTAATTCAGTTCAATTTAGTCTTTTAACATTTTAATTACTTTTATTTTTTAATGAACTAAATTAAAAAATTAATTATCTTGTAAAGAAAAATAATAATAATAATTTACTCAAAACATTATAAATATTTGCATTTTTTATATATAGTTTGTCGGGGAAGCAACATTTTAAATGTCTTTAACCAGGTAAAAAAAAAAACCAATTTTTTTTTGTTATCTTGCATTTTTTAATGTTAACGTCAATGATCTGTCTTAATATTTATAAAGTTATAATTTTTCAACTTTATTTAAACATTTGGATTAATTCTTTAAATTTAGAAAATTGCAAATTAGTCCCTCATCATATATTTCATGTCATTAAAATCCTAAATTATTTATCTCTCCATCAACCATTAACGACCATCCCTAATTACCCGGACAAGCTTTTCGTATATAAAGCTTACATGATCTGATCCAAAACATACAACATTCCGCTTTTACAAACACTGTCAGACTACTCAGACTTGACTATATGCACTGTGGTTTCGTCTATAATGGGGAAAATGGCACACCATGAGAACCATTACAGAGATGCCACCAAGATGAAAGAAGTATGAGAACCCAGTTCAATACGCCGGCACCACTACTCGGCATGGAATCACCTCTCATGTAACTACTGAAAGCACAAAATATGAGAGTATATACTTAATTGCACGTTGAAGGCATAGAGTAGCCGACTAAATAGAGGGCTTGACTTAACGGGGAATATGACATCATGGGTAGTTCATACACGTAAAAGATGTGCGTGCGCAATCGCAGGCTTGATAATCAAAGATGTCCAGATGTGATAAGATGGGGAGAGAAAGAAAATTAGCTGGAACAACTACTATATACTAAGCATCAAACCTTTACCTGGTTTACTAGAGTAGTGATCATGAGTAACACAAAAATATCCTTACTTTTGTCTTTACCAAACTATTCTTAAAAGCTGTTTTCAAAGGAAAAAAAGATAATAATTACTTCTTCGCATCACTTTCTGCATTGTTTAAGTTGGGCCATTGTAGTGGCGCTTGGCATATGCTAAATCCTTGTTCAAAGCATTGTTTTATTGCGATGAGTAATCTTAACATGATTCTTCGTACACTAGCATTGCGCAAACTCTCATAGGGAGAGAGACTCCACAAATTTATTGAGCTTTCTAAAGCATTTTCATTTAATAAAGAGATTTTGCTACTTGGAGTTATAGTAGAACTATATGTCATAGGCGGTTAGACATTGGAAGATATCGAGGCTAACACACATGTTTGTGTTGGAACTAGATAGGCACAGGTGTTTCTTATGCTCGTTGCTTAAAGACAGATTTGTTAATTTTTAAGAAAACAGGATACAACTTGTCTATTTAACTGGCTCCTCTTAATCAGCATTAACACTTGTTTTAACCAATAAAGACACTTCTTCATCACACAGCTTGCCTCTCTTTGACTAATGAATTAAATTATTGTGATTAATAAAATTAATAAATTTATCACAAGCAAAGAGCCATGTAGGAACTATCTTTATATTTGAATTTAAAACGCATTACGTAGAATCAAATCACTAATCCTTTATAAAATAAAAGATATAAAATCACAATAAATAATACAAATAAAAAAAAATTTAAACTCAAGATGCAGCTCAGTTATTCACACCATCCACTAATCTTGCGAATTATATGTCAAATGCTAAACAAGTTCATTAAAAATAATGTGACTGCATCTTGCCATCTGCACGTGGGCCTCACCAAATGTTGAAGCTTCGGGCAAACTGATGATCAAAAGAGAGCAATTTTCTCACAAAGGGGTGACATCCACGTTTACTTAGGCTAGTATTCAAAAGAACTGAAGATTTTAATACTCTGTGATACAGATTATTATCGTTATTATTATTTGTTAATGAATCAGTAATTCATATTACACCGATTAAAATTATTTGTAAAGGGATATAATCTCAATTGACTTATGAACTAATAAAAAAATATTTTTATCGTATAATAAAAAATTATATTAGTTAAAAATTGTGGTACGTTATATCTCAAGGGTATAATCCTTACCCATTTCTCTTACAACAAAAAATTATATTATTAATATTTGGCAAGATAATTATATGCAATCAAATAACAATCGAAGTCATCACAGACAGGAGGCTAAAGGATTCAATAAGATATATCATTGGGCTACACGTGGTCACTTTCATCGAGGTGTAAACCCCAACACCTGCAAGACGAAAATTTTATCTTCAGGGTCCATAACTTCATGTCAGATCTATGCAATGTTTAAATTATCAGACGATATACCATATTGTTTGATTTTCACTTACAATGCTCGATATAACTCCCATTCATAAGTCTCAAATAACCATTTATTTATATATTTATTTGACAGTTAAATAGATTCTGCGAACGAGTAAAACAAAGCAAAGTAAATTACAGATATATCCCAGAGTCTTTTCTTTGCTTGAAGAAGAGGGCAAATAAATGACTGTCTCACCATGTCCGAACATTGTTCTCCGTAGAAAGTTTCCAGAGCTATATAAAGGCGAAACACACCTAAGAATGATGACAGAGATTCTCAAACCCCATATACTCTTGATTTTCCATCTTCTCAACCATGTTTTCTATCCCCACCCCGCCTGTAATATATGCCCAAAAGAGGACATGAGCTGATGAGCATGTTTTTATCAAAATAATGAACAAGAAATTATGGGAATTACAGAAAGTACCTAAACTTATTGCGCTCACAAAGATAGTCAGTGCTAGTATGAAGATGATTATGGATGCTCTGCCAAGGATTGCAATTATCTTCCTCACCACATGCTGCCCAGCGAACGCAGCAATGGTCGCCACCAGCACAAAATAAGCAGCTGCAGCAAAGAGCAAATTTTCCCCCCATAATCAGCAAGTTTCACAACTTTCGATGTTAAATGAGAACAAGTAGACTAAAAAAAATCCATTGTTCTCCAATGATGATAAAAAAGAGAAAAATAAGTAATGGCAAGGAATATATTATAAGTTGTAATAAGATTACTAGAGTTTTTATCTAAAAGTCTCACCTTTTGAGTTTGAAATGGTTTTGCGATATAGTATCAAAGATTTTATAACTAAGGGATCAAAGGTTTTATCCTTGCCACCTTAATTCTTTGAATGAAATTTCAATATAAGGTTGTAGGTAGGTCTATACTTTGCTTACATTTCAAATCCAAAAAATTTTCATGTAAAGAGGGGTGATAGAAACTTAAATTTTCATTTAATTTAAATTTTTAAATAAAAGTGAGATTTCACTACATGTGCTTTATTACGGGTTTTTGTTGCTTTTCCGTTAACCTTATAGGATTAGTTCTAGTTTTATTTATTGTTTCTTACCGTAGGGTACTGGGAAGCGATCCAGAAGGTAATATTGCACCACTGACATGGAGGATGAAAAAACCATAGCAAAGGTTGACGTAGCACTTGCCACCTGCAACAGAGAAAACATTTGTCAACCTTTATTTTTCATATCAGATGGTAAATGTTCTTTTGGGAACCTTAAAGATTAGTAAATGCACAAGAATGGTTAAGTAGGTATCTGAGGGGGAATTCCCAATTCCAGAAAGAGTGGTCCCAAAATAAAGCCACCTCCTAGGCCAAGCAGTCCACCAACAATACCAGCTATAATTCCACAAGAACAGTACAGACAAATCTGATGAAACTTCCAATTTGTGATCTCCTTTCCCATTGAAGCGATCACTCTAGTTCCTTTGTAAAGGCATATAACCTCAAAAAGGGTCACAGAGATAGCAATAGGCACCTAAAGGTGACCAAAAAGAAAAATTGTCATACCATTGATACCAAACTCAATTTAGTCCCTGGAGTAACATATTATTCAAACTGCTTGTTGCCATTATTATTATTATAATAATTATTTTTTGGTTGTGTGTGGTGTATCCAAATTTGTAGATTGTTAGTTTACCTGCAAGGAATTAAGAATCCAATACATGATGGAGCACTTTTCAGTGTATGTCTGCATAGACATAAAGATATTCAGTAAACTCGAGGGAAAAACTACTTGGTAAATTTTGAACAGCAGGACAGGTGAATTAATATAAAACCAAGTTAGCAAATTGGAGGTTAAATATAGGCTGAAACATGATTTCTCGAAGACAGATTTTAAAAGCTACCAGCTGCTTTTGCTTGGCTTATGAATCAGAAAAAATAAAATTAACAGTTTATGATGTTGATAGCTCACCTTAACAATCTGAACAATGAGAAAGCCTACCCAAACGTACATAAGGAGTGATAATTCTTTCCAGTAAATGTTCTTTAGTAGAGGGACCTAAACACAATTGATAAAACAAGGTAAGAAAGCAGCAAAGTTCTACGCGAAATGATTTGAAATAACACATGGAATTACCTCCTCATCTTGTGCATCAGCTGGACCACTTGGTAGTGATTTGTAGTCCTCAGGAGAAGCATCTGCAATATTTGGTAAATACAATACTGTTCTGACGGTAAAAGAACAAGAGAACTTTTCTACTAGTTTTACAATAGCAATATTCCTGGCTGGAAGATTGGTTGCTTATCTCATAGAAAATAGGTATTTTCTTTGGAATGTTTATTATGAACCTGAGCTTAATTTGTGTGGAATTATCATCTTACTGGTTGTGTTAATTAAATAGAAGTTGTCACTTGTTATAGAACTTAAAGATGCACATATGATTGTTTTTTATTGGGAACGAATATGTTTATGAATTCTTTTTATCTGAAAAGTCTTATCAATGTGTTGTGTTTTCTTATATTATTTGGTGTTTTATAATTTTTTTTTAGTCAACTCTTGTTATAATTTTTATATTCATGAAAAAATTTATCTTTTATAAGTAGGTTTATGAGAACTTACCACCTGATTTAATCTCTGATTCTACCAACTTGGCTGCTTCCTAAAAAGGAAATAACATAATTTTTACTATCAATAAATTTTATAAGAAACTCCTTCAAAAGTTTTTAGGTGTAACTATACCTTTTTCATCAATGATTCTTTTTTCCATGTATCTATACCTTTGAATAAAGCTTTTGTTGACGTACCTACAACCAATTACATTCAGGTTAACAATCAATAAATCTATATATTAAGTATCACAAATATAAGAATAATAATAACTCAAGACACGTTTAGATTTAGATGGCTATGAAAACTTGGCAAATACACTATCCAATAAAAACAAGAAGAAGGAATAGGGGTGTGTAAGACCTAATTGGCTCAGTTAGCCTGCTCAACTAATATTGGCTCAAGACTAGTCAAAAAATTAAAAAGAAATGAATACTATCAAGTCGCGACAAAAAGGTCAAGTTGGGATGAATTTCGAGCCAATTTTCTGGCCTAATTAAGGCCACCCCGACTTAAGGTGTATATATATATAATGATAAGGACTAAATTAAAAAGAATTTTTTTAATAATTTTATCCAAAAAATTTTAAACATATTTACAAATGATAAATAACTAGAGGAGTCAATATTCATATTAAGGTTCTCGAAAGTATAATTATTACATTCAAATAAAAAAATAAAAATAAAATATGCATATTTTTTTAAGTTTTAGCTCCTATATTTATATTTTCTTTCTATTTTCTCATTTAAATTCATGCTTTTTTATATCCATTACGTAACTTTTAAAAAAAATATCAAAACTAGTCATATACTCAAAATATAAATATATGAATTTTCAAAGTTTCAAAATTTTTTTCTTAAAATAAAAAGACATTTGGCCCAATTGGTTCATTCAGAGCAGGTTAGATCTTGAGACAAAAATTTTGTGCCAAGTTTAAAATAAGGTCGAGATTTAGGTTGAGGTAATTCTTGACTTATTCTCGCCCATATACCCCCTTAAAAAAGAGAGTAAAAAAAAATATGTATTTTATATATTCTCTTACTTCTTTATATCACTCATTTTTTTATTGTATATGGTATAGTATTATAAAATAAGTATAATATTTGATAGAAAAAGATAAATCATTAAGATTTATCTTTAAAAAAATTCTCTTTTAAGATAAATTAAAAAAAAATCATTCTCAAAACATAAAGGAACACCAGCTAGAGTACAGTTAAGACCCAGCATATGTAAAGCAGAATTTATTACCTAAGAATAAGATAATAAGCAAAACTGTCACCATCCAATCGGCAAAAATGACATTAAATGCGACACCAATGCTTATTCCAAGCATTAGCATAGGCTGGAAGAGCAAAGCCAGGTCATAGTCTATAAGTGGCATCTCCAGTGTTGGGTGTCTAAGCCTCAGATTGTAGTATACTGTTGATCCAGCAGCACCCATAATCATACCTGCCATTAGAAAATCACAGAAAAATACTCAAAACCCGAAATTGACATTCGGAGTTCTATTTAAATATCAACTCTCCATGTGAGCATGTCAGTAATTAAGCATTGTCATTTTTACTAAAACTCAAAAAATTCCCGGGAGCAATACTAACACTTTGAAATGGCTGTAGAAGACTTGGGGTCAAAACCAATGATCAAAGTGAGCATAGGGACGAAAATGCCTCCACCTCCTACCCCTCCAACGCTGCCTAAAGCTGCTCCAAAAAACCCAATTATTGATCCTACTACAATTTTCCAACCAAACTTCATCTCCTGCACAAACAACCAATGCGATGCATCTTAGAGTAAAACACCAATATATTACAAACAAAATAACAAAAAACACATGACCATAGTCCTATGCTATAACGAGATGCTGCAAAAGTTGCTCATGGCATGCAAATATGTTTGAATTTGATATACTCACAGGCCAAACATGTTCATAGGAAGACTTATCATTCTGCCAGATGAAATCAATCACTCTAACTAGAACTCCTCGTCTTTGATCTCTCTCAACAAAACTGTCAGATTTTTTGTCTTTCATAACTGTCTCTGCTACACTGACGCTGCAGATCATAATTAGGCTCCACAATACCAGCCATGTTGCTTTTGCTGCTGCTCTTGAAGTTTTCTGGTTCCCTTCTATAGCCATGTATGAAGTTTAGAGTTCAGACTATAATGCTGAATATGATGCCTCTCCCTTGGGTTTTTCTTTTCCACTGCTTACTTGTTTATGCTTCTGCAAGCACTGTTGAGAGTAGGAAGTTGCGAGAAATGCATTCTTGAGTACCACTACCATTGTGTCTTTATAACAACAAATGCACTCTTTCTCTCTAGTTTTCTGTGGCCCCAGGGAATCAGACAATTTAATTTTCCAAAAAAGAAATTCAAAATTTGGGGCTTTTGGCTATCGCGTCTATTTGTAACGTTTCCCTGTACTGTATGCAAGCACTCATGCTAAAATGCTGGTCTTGAACAGTCGTTGCATCATGCTAAAGTGCTGGTCTTGAACAGTCGTTGCATTATAAACAATTAAGTAAATTAGATTTATTTTTTAAAAAATTTTGTTAAAATTATATAATTTTTAAAAAAATATGCTTAAACTATTCTTCAAATAAAATATTATATTACATTTTAGTTCAATTTTTATTTTTCATTAAAATATTTTTATTAACTTAAATATATAATTTTTTAATTAAAATATACTTTTCCATATTTATTTTATAAAAAATATTTTAATAAAAATATAAAATTAAACTAAATTGTATATTTTAAAATTAAAGAAATATGTATAACTCTAACAAAATTTTAAAAAAAAGCGATGCTATTTTTCTGCTTTTGTTGCTTTTGTATAACTCTATCTTTAGTTTTTAATTTTTTAGTATTACTAATTAATTGCCATAGTTACTCTCTCTCTCTCTCTCTCTTTGGGTCCAGTTGAAGACCCACTGTTCCTTTGTCGATGCTGAGAGAATTGCTGCACAATTTACTAAAGATAACGGCATCGATGTAAAACGAGCTTTTTTTTTTTTTTTCTCTCTTAAAGGTATTTTTGGAAAAACACGATTTATATGAACATATCAATCAATGACTGATGAGTGTCACAAATGATTTAATAAAATTCTACTAAATAAGAGGTTTAATTTTCTATGTTAATTCTCACTTATCAGCTTTACTTATAGAAATTAAAAAATTACACCTATATTGCTCATTGGATTACTTATATGTTTTTTGTTTCAATAAGAATAGCACTAGTCTTTACTTAAATTGTAGGTGGGCTTGAAATTCTGAATTTTGCATTAGTTTCCCACGAAAGACTACAATAAACATCTGAAGTGAAAGATATACTTCAAGGAGGAGCAGCGGCGCAGCCTGTCTTCTTGTGCAGTGCCTTCTTCTTGAAGTTTCGCGGAAGCTGATGTTCTGATACATCCATAATTTCCATTTGGTTCAACTCAGCCTACCTCTTTCCTCTCTACTATTCATCACCAATTGGACATTTTTATATTTTTCTTTACACACAAACACACACACACACACACACACACACCCTCCTTAACTAGTTATTGGGGGGCAGTGAGTGTGTTACTCGAGGGATCTTATCAGCAGGCAAATTCCCTTGTTTAAAAAGACAACGTATAATAACAAAGGCACCTCTGAGATCTAGCACAAGAAACTAGCCGACGTATTTTCCAAGAAGTTTCATAGAATAAGCATTAAGCATCTTTTTGAAGCAATTAATGAATAGTAAGCAACTTGAAACTCAAGCATTTATTCGCTCTAGGATAAATTGAAGGGTCTGTGCTTCCGCAAGTTGTATAGGATTTTGAACCGATAAATGGCAAAGCAATGAAATTTCCTGGTAATTTCCACTGATTTTGGATTTTTTCTTCACTTTTTCATAAAACCAACTAGAAAATCACTAGGCATATATAGGCTACTTATTGATTTAATCTGTTTGTTTGAATGACTGTTGTTACTGTAAAATTTCTCAACCTAACAAAACAAAGAGCTTGCAGTCGTAAAGCCACAAGTATCTACCATGTTCTATTTTTTTATGGAGCGGTTACACCACATCATATATGCTACGCGTGGTATTATTCCACTTAAAATTCATTTATAGTTCAACTTTTGGTTATATTTGAGTATAACAGTGCATCATATTAACACATAGGGTGTGATGGAACTGTTTTCTTAGATAGTTTCTCCTAATGGCAATGAGGAGCGTATTACTTACTTCTGTGTCGGATTTTTAGGTCTCATTAAATTTTCGATGAAATTGCAATACACAGAAAATGTGTCAGCCCGTTTTCTACACTCTCGAAAAAGGACCTAATTCATAGCAATGTCGATATCACTATTGGATTGGATGAGGTCTTAATGAAAAACAAATCTTCTACCAAGTAACACACATATTGTGCAATAAAGGAAGTTTAGAGAAAAAGATATCTCGGTTTCCCTGTTTAGGGAGCGACCCAGCGAACAGAGCAGAAAATGTGAGCAACTAAGATTTTAGGTGGTCTTAGCAGTGCCACTTATTATCTTAATAAAATTATTTTTTGAAACATTAAATACTGTAACAAAATAATCAAATTAAGAAACATGATCATCTACAAAGAAATCATTTTATTATGTTTTTCAATCTACAATTGTCTTGAAAAGAAAAATGTTATCCCATAAAAGCACTAGAATGAAATATGAGAAGAAATCAGACACCAAATAGAAGAAATTATAATTCAAAATTTGAAGTCTAAAAAATTTGAGCTAAATGACTTTTAAGTTATAATCTCGAATTATAATTTTTCTCTATAATTTAAATTTTTAGTTTTATAATTCTTCAAAATAACTTTAAAATCTTAAAATTTATAATATAAATATCTTTTAACTTAAATTGCTTTCTTTCCCACCGAAAAATAATCTTGGCTCACTTCTCTTTGACTCCTGCATGCATATTAGTGTTAACACTTCCGAGTGCTGTACAACAAGAGACTCTAGTTTGTACATTAAAATGAATTATTAGCATTACCTAATCCTTTTTTGGGGCAAGTGAAAAGCCCCTATCGCTCAAAAGTTGGTTCATAAATCTCTATTATGCATGTACTGCAACTACATGACAAAGATGAAACTGATAAGATCCCTCGCCGGGCAAACTGCAAGACGACAATAGCAGTCCTCGAGGGATGGCTCATCTGAAAAAATCTAGTCAATTGAATTGATAGCTTAAGAAATTCTTGCATCAAGCCATTTTCAATAAAGAAGGAAAAAAAATTAGTTTACAGTTCTGAAAGCAATTCAAACCCTCCTCGCCCTCAGGTCAGGACTTTGAACATAATATCTGTAAGATAAACAAAATTTCTAACCGGCGTTCCAATGTAAGCAATAGAATTACTGAATTAGGCAAATGCATACATACAATGCTAGTAGCTCTATAAGTAAACAACACTTGCATTTCCACTGATTTGACCCCAACGGCTATAGTTCCACGCATATCCACAAACCAACATTACGAAAGTATAAGATTCAGACAATTGTTCACCACAAATACAATAAAGTAAAACCCCTTACTGTTTCTTAAAACGTCTGCAGAAGACATAAAAACCCAAAATTAGCACCAACACCATTAGTTCAATCCTATCTAAAAAACACCAAAAATTAAGAAACAAATTACAGCTCCTAAGATGCAGGAATGATGCCTCGAAATACGGACATCAGAAATCCACATTCAGCTATTTCATACAGATGATAGCATCAGCTAAGTTTTCCTGTTGTGCTTTGATCGCTCCATGCCTGAAGTCATTAATTTCAAACATATCAGGAACGAATAACAAGATTCACATCCACAAATGATCATGACTGAACAATGAGGAATTGCTGAAATGTACAACCATGAGTCTTACCATTTTAAGTTCAGAGATACTATGCTTGAAGTACTAGTAATCATACTCTCGAGAATGAGACCTCTCAGTGCGATGATATTCATGGTCCATATCACGATTTCTCTCCAGGTCATGAAATTCAGATGCTGTACGTCCAGTGTGGAAGTCATCCTCCAACCTATCATGGTCAGGATATTGATTGTAATGGTCAACATGGTCATCTCCATGATCATACTTCCCCCGTCCTTGATGATGCTCGTAGTGGTCATACTGTTCAGCATCATGATCAGGGTCTGCGTGTCCATGCTCAGGTTGATTGTACCACCCATGATCATCCTCAGGTTCATAGTCTCGCTCCCTTTCACCATGTCGGTCCCTCTCATGTTTAGATTCAACACGATCATAATCAGACTCCCTATCATGTGAGCGTCCACGATCGGGGTCCCCAGCTTCATAGTCTCTATCCCTTTCACGATGGCGATCATATTCTCTGTCCCTATCACGGTCCCTCTCCTTATCACGATCCCGGCCCCGCTCACGATCACGACCACGATCTCTATCTCGATCACGACCACGATCTCTTTCCCTTTCCCTGTCTCTGTCTCTAGTCCTGTCCCGATCTCTGTGGTGCCTATCCTCCCTATGATCACGACTACGAGTCCTATCATGAGAGCGTTCCCGTGACCGCTCCCTTTCTCTATCTCTATCCCTACCTCTTTCACGGGACTTCTCTCTATCCCTAAAATCATCTCAGCTACCATCAGTCAAAGTGTATGCTCATGACACATAGGATAAAAATTTTAAAAATGATTGTTCAAAGTCCTCAATGTTATAACAACCAATGCAGGAAAACCTTAAATTTTAAACCTCCCCCCCCCCCCCCCTGTAATTTTTTTTCCTTTTGTTTGGTATGATCAGCAGTCAGTACAAGAAACCAAATACAACTTGATAAATCTAAAGTGAGAACTCACCGATCAACCTGTCGTTCCTCCCGCACTTTTGGTTCTTCAGAGCGAGAGGGTCCTGATTGCAGTTGCTCCCTGAGAAATAAAGGCACTTAAAAATACACTTCAAGAAAAACGGAAAGCATCCAGCATACTCTATAACTGACATCCAACAAATTTGTGTTAATTTCTAAACCTAGGGTGATTAAAAAGTCACAACAGTCAGTGGGTTGGTTGTTGAAAAAGTTTAATTGCAGATATCTTGGTGTGTCAATGATTATTATTTCCTGTGAAAGACTTAATTTACTTTTTCTTTTTTCTGTTGGGTGGGTGGGTTTGACAGGTTTCACCAGCAGATGGCTATAACATGCAGCCATAGATCACTTTCAGTATGAAAGATGTCGAGAGAGAGTTTATATTCCATACTTCAGGAAAATCATAGAGCCCCCACGTCCACCAGTTATTGTAGCAAGATCAAGAACACCACCTATAAATTTATTCAATTACCAAACAAGATACTAGGAACATCATACATAACATAGAATTATGTGACAATGCAATTAACTTTTTAACTTATTATAACTTATTCAATTAATTAGACAAATTGACAACAAAGACACAACAAAGATTTGCAATTGGTCCACTTACCTCCCAGAATATCGCTGATTAACTTCTTCACCCCCTACTCTAGTAGTACCAAGCCCACCACCTAGTCGGCGAGGTCTCCAATTAGGAACAGTCCTCCCGCGTTCAACATCCACAAGCACCCTTCTACCCTCAATTTTCCTACCATCAGCTTGTTTATAAGCAGCTGCATAATAAACAGAAGATGAGCTTATAAAACCACATAAAATGAAGAAATACAAATCAATTAGCAAACATATAGACCTTTCATGTCCCTTGTGTGCAGGTACTCAATGAATGCATAACCCTTAGGCTTATTTGTATTTCTGTCTGTCACCAATCGAACCTGCATGATAAAAAATGAAAAAAGAAAACAAAATCAGATAAGAAAATTCTGGTCTTTGGCTTAAAAGAAAATAATATAGAAGATGCTTTCTCACTTCAGAATTAACTAAAACGCTGCTAAAAGAATAAGACTAATAGTATAATCCTAAATGGCACGGCAGACAGGCACTATGCCTAATTAGCCGTGCTCACCTTTAAATCACACAGCTCCCATCGCGAGATGCATCACCACCAGCACTAGTTGCAGAAAAACCGATGTATATGGGGCCAATTAACCAGTTGTTGACTAGACTCCCCTTACCAGGGATATTTGTTTTTTTAAATGATAAAAAGAAAACAACTATAAATAATATAAAGTATACCATGACATCCTCTCAACGGCTGATTTGTTTTTGATAGCCTCTAGAGCCAAAGATAAGATTTAGCAACATCAAAAGCATGCTAACTAAGAATTTAAACAACAGAGGAGGAGATTGCAATACTCCCGACAAATTTTACCCAGTGCAGGAAAAGAACAGAAGTTGTCAGTCTCCTTTTCTTCCTCGAAAACAAGGCCAAAAGGCACAATTTCGCATCATTGCTCTGCCCAACTAAAATATTCAGCTATGCCATGCGAGAAGAAGCACTTGAAACTGAGTGGTTTGGTGGAAATTTAAGAATCATTTACCATTGGTTGAACAAGATGATCTCCCCCTTACCAGGGATGCTTGTTGAGAAGCTAACTTAATACTAAAATAATTCCTAAACATACCCTAGCCCCAAGAAGACCTTTTATCAATAACTAATGAACTATAAATTATGTGGAAATTAAGTAAAGAAATTATATATTATATGTAACTGATTAGAATAACACTAAAGTAGAAACTCACAAGAAACTATGCATTGAAGCAACCAAGTTAGTCTTGACTTGAGTCTTGCGAACCACTCTAGTAGCAAGAAGTAGATTATACTAAAGCATTTTTCTTTTCAGCAAAATGATCAATTAGGTGTCTCATTGCAACGACTAAGAACACAATTATGAATATTCATTGGCAAATTAAAAGAAGTAAAGTCTACATCCAGAAAAGCTTCCATTTTATTTATAATCAAAATACAACACGCGCGCGCGCTTATATATTTGTTTTTGCATATAAAAAACTGTTGAGACAGACAAAACACACTTCTAGGGTTCATAAATTTTGAAGATGTCAAGAAGTAAATTACAATTACAATACATAACATGTAGGAAACTCTTACCGAACTCCTTTGGCAATACTCAAAAATACCTACCCGTTTGATTGGACCATATGACTCAAACTCCCTTTTGATTCTGCTTTCAGTGGTCTCATAACTCTGGGAAAAAATTAGTAACAATCAGATATGACAATTGACAAGGAATGTTCTAATAGGGAGTGCTGCATTAAGATCACATTGAAAGTTATAACGTACAAGTCTGGCCACAAACAAGGTCTTGTAGGGATCTCCTGATACATTTGGGTCATTATGTGGATCATCTGCGAAAAAGTAGATATAAGAAAAAAAACCCAAGAAAAATAAATCCACAAAAACTAAAAAGTTCATGACAAGATAGGATTCATCACATTTCTCTAGCTCCTCAGCAGCCTTGGCTGCTCCCTTCTCCAATCTTAACTTGTGTATTCTTGCTCTTCTTTGCACCTGTGTTCACCAAAGATTTATCAACATCCTATACAGATCATTAAAAAGTATTCTCTCTCTTCATTTTTGCTTCCATGCTATATTAAACCCAAATAAGCCTCTTCATCTTGTGGGAGTGATTATCCATTCCAACCTTTAAATTAAGTTACAACACACTTGCTATATATTAGCTGTATTAAAAGAAAACGAAATAACCAGTAAATTAGAACCATGTCAGTCTACTAAATATTATAAAAATTACATGGAGTCTTTCTCACAGAAATTTATTAACAATTTGACAACTGGTAAAGACTTAAGGGTGATCGTGATTTTCTCAATTAATCTGCTATAGCTGACACTAAGGAATGTCCATAGAGCAGCCATACAAAGCATAACTGCTTATCATCCCTAAGTCCTAACAATTTGAGAAAGATGTTTTAGAGCATGTCAATCCAGCAAACAATAATTAGTACAATATAAATAAGCAAACAAACAAAAAATTCGTTTGCAGAGCCATCTCCAATGTGAAGCTTAAAATGTATAATTCAACAGTGCCCATCATAGCCTGATAGTTAACAAATAGAATAATTAACTAACTCCACAGCATATTCATCACGTAAATAATGAATGTAAAGTTCATTTTAATCAATACTTGTTAACATTTGTGGTTATTATTATTGCAATGAAATCTTGGTGAAACAAACACAAATCATGGAGAGCATTCCAAAGGAGAAACAAAAATTTCACTGTCACTCACATGATTCCAGAGGAAAAGCAAAGCTTCACAACTGAAGAACTTGCCAACAAAATAATCAGTAACAAATTTAAACAATAAGAGACACGTTACACCAAACCTCTTAAGAGTAAGAACGCCAGATGCAACATCCACACAAAATAATGAAGTGATTCTAAACATGAATATCGTAAACATAAGTATTTAATCTCAGAAGAAGCAAACATTACAGGAGTTTCAGCTTCTTGGACAGGAGGAGAATATTCAGGATCTCCAGGCTCAGCAAACTTACTCGCAAATTGTGCCATCCCTGGGGTTATAAAGAAGGCAGGCATGTCAATAATCATTAGTTAAATCATAAAACTGACGCCAAACAGAACAGAAACAAATCTAAGATGACTAAATACCTGTTAATGGTGGACATTTTCTTTTTTCCGGAGGTGGTTTATACTCTAACGGAGGCCTAGGCTCAAACAACTTCAAAAGGTTGGCTGTGAGACCAGTTGGATGACTCTGTCCAATCTGCAATACAATAAAATAACATAGAAATATATCAGTAGACATATTTAAAACCTAGCTGCATGATTAAGGAAGGAAACTACAGGTTTTCGAAACTAAACAAGCATATTTCTTTAAGCATAATAGAAATAATCAACTAAAAGAAGTCCAAATTAAATCTAAGCCCCGTATAAGTCAGTCCCATCTGTGTACAGGAGTTAATAAGCAGAACAATCTACACCGGCAAACAAACCAATTAACTTACTGCAAATGACAACAAAAAATTTCGAATCATGCAGAAGTTGCTGTAGATCGACATGTCACAACATTTCACATGTTTATAATCAAGGATTGTGAGAAAACAGTAGCGATAAACCCTAGCCATGGCGATAAATTATTTCTTTTTCCAGCAAAGGAAAGGCGAGTGTTTCCAAATAAACATAATTCACAATAATGAAAACAGACCAGCTTGAGCTGGAGGACGTTGGCACGGTTCTGGGCTTTGGTACGAGCCTGCACGGCGGCGTTTTGGTTGCGCATGAAAGCATCATTGTAGTCTCCCATGGCGAATCGCAGCCGAATTTGAGCTCAGATTACGAGAGACTCACAATACGATAGGAACAAATTGCAACAACGAGCTTCAAGATGGGATCGATTTTAGGCCGTCGGGCGCAGATCGAAGGTAGTAGTAAGCCTTGACGCGGCAGCTTATGAGACCCCGACTATCTGTGCGAAGTATTTATAGCATATATTGAAATACTTGTGTACGGTTTCTAGCACTATGATGCGTGGAAATCACTTTCTGGGTCGGTTCTAAATAACCCGGTTTCTATTTTTTTAATCCACTTTGTCCCATTTTAATTATATATATAAATTAAAATTAAATATTCTTATATAAATAATTTTGTTAACTGGATAAAACCAGAATAGAATGAATTGTTAAAATTGATTAAGTAATTTTTAATTTCGTATATATTACTTCACGATTAAATGAATTAGCTCTCAATTTGTTGAATATGAATATTAGGATTATTAAAATTTTATTGGGTTTAGGCGGCCTACCTGACTACAATATTCATTCAGCTCTAAATTAAGGCTATGTTTAAATGGGGAAAGGAAAAAGTGAAAAGAGAGAAGAAAAAAGTGAACAAAAAATATTTTTTTTATTTGTTTGAATAAATGGAGAGAAAATAGAGAGAAAGAAAATTTGTCAATTTAAAATGACAATAATGTGCTTATTGTATAATATTAATAAGTTTTATATTTTTCAAAAAAATATATTTTAATTACAAATTAACTATTTCAAATTTATACATATATATTTTTTAAATAAAGAATAAGAATAATGAATTAAAAAAATAAATTTACGAAAACTACATTTTTTAAAAAAATAGTTAAATAATGAAATAAAAAATAAAAATTATTTTATAAAAATATTCAAATAATAAAAAAATCATTTATGAATAAGGTCAAAAAATTTTTTATTAAACGAAAACACACTCAAAATTAAATAATTAATTTTAAAAAATAAATTCTTTAAATTAATTAAATTTCATTTCTTAAAAATTTATTTATAAATTATTTTATTTTAAAACAAAAAATATGATTATTTATTTTTAAATTTCATAAATATTATTTTAATATATATTAATTGATTTAAATATAATATATATAAATATAATAAAAAAATTTTAATTATAGTTATATATTATATATAATATATTATTATATATTATAATACTATATAAATTAATATATAAATATTATATGCAAAAAAATATAATATATATATATATATATGCCTTATGGGAATATATATATATATATATATCTTATCAAATTTTGGTCGAAGGCCACCAATTGCATTTTTTTTCTTTTGATATGTAATTTATTAATTTTAAAATCAAAAAATATATTTTTAAATTAATTAATTTCTTAAAAATTATTTTTAATTTATTATTTTAATATATTAAATATAATTATTTACTATAAAAATTTTATAAATATTATTTGAATTTATATTAATTGATTTAAATATAATAAATATTTTTCAATTATGTTTATATATTATATATAATATATTATAATAATGTATATATTAATATATAAATATTATATATAAAAATTATAATATATATATATATATATGTGCATCCGACCAAAATTTCATATGACCAAATTTTGGTCAGAGGCCATTAACTATAATACAGTTGGTGGCTTTTTTTACTGATATGTAATTTATTAATTATGAAATTAAAAAGAAATTTTAATATATATATATATATATATTTGAAATTAATTAAAATTTATTTTTAAAAAATTATTTATAAATTATTATTTTAATACAAAAAATATGATTATTTATTTTAAAATTTTATAAATATTATTTCAATATATATTAATTGATTTAAATATAATATATACATATAATAAATATTTTTAATTATATTTATATATTATATATAACATATTATTATATATTATAATAGTATATATATTAATATATAAATATTATATATTAAAACAATTATATATATATGCTTTACCAAGAAAAATGCATATATACATATTATCGGGAACGAAGACATGATAAAGATATTTGTATAAGAGGTAATTTGGGAAAATAAAATACAAATTATATTAGTCAGTTATTTTCTCCTCATAATTTTTTCATATTTTAAAAGAAAAATTTTAGGTGGAGTCCACAGTATTTTTCTTTTCAACTTTTCTTTTCTTCTTCATTTTTTTTTTAAGTTAAACGGGAGAAAACTTTATTTTTCTTCTCCTCATTTCTCTTCTCTTTGCTTTTCTCCCCATCCAAACACAACATAAAGATCTATGGGATTGATAAACAAGCAACCCTAAAGGCGTTAAAAAATGAGAACAATGTTTTGAATTACGATAGTTGATCTTACCCATCACTCTTGAACTTTAAGCATAGTAATCGCTCCTAGACCTTCCTCACTATCTTTCATTCTTCATCATCAAATAACTGTTTGTCCATTTAAAAAATCCAGAACAAATTAATGCTATTTGATCCCCTCTTTTTAAAATTGTTGCTTTTTCACAATGATAAACCATCGCCATGTCAAAAGGTTTGTGATTTTGACTCTCTCTATTGCGTACTTGCAAATTGGGTGAATTGGATTTTCTATTCCTACCATGTAGATCGTCTAAATTTAATTTCAATGATCAAGATTTTATTATTTTTTAATTAAAAAATAGAATGTAGAATACAAATACTTTTTTATTATAAAATTTTAAAAAATAATATTTGATATTTAAAAAATTAAAAAAATAATATCTACACTGTTCAAAAACTCTTGAAAAACAATAACACTTGTCACCTATTCTATACATGAGAAAAGAGGAGAGTAAAAGGGACAGAAAAGAAAAATTTAAAAAAAAAATAATTTTATTTCTTAAATTATTATTTAATCATTATCTAATCTTTATAATAATAATTATTCAACCATTAAAAATAAGTATATTATAGATATTTCTTGTCTATAAAATTATATTTTTCTTTTCAATTTTTAACTTTCTACTTATCAAATAAGTCATTGATATTACTTTTTGCAAAAACTAAGAATCCAATTCAGTGAGTTGGAAGAGTAGGAAAATTTTGGCTTTGAAATTTTCCATGCAAATTCATTAATCTTTATATTTGCATAAATATGATGAATGGTTTTACCAAGCACCCTCACCATTATGAATGGTGAGAGTGGCTTTTCTCAATTTGTGGTGTGAACATAATAGCGTCTATTCAGGCCGTTTTATCATTTTTTTTTTTTAATTTTAAAGTTACAAAATTTAAATATAAAAATAAAATTATAAATGTAAGGTCAAAAATCTTAATTATAATGAAAAATTATACTTTAAAAATTGTAACTATAAATTTTTAAAATATTTTTTCTTATAATTAAAATTTTTAATCTCATAGTTATAATTTTTATTTTTATATTCAAATTTTGTAATTAAAAAAAATAAAAAAATATCATTTCTAAGCTTCCATTTAGAGTAGAGAGCAATAATGATGAACCAAGTGTAATAAGCCATCACCATATGAGTCCACATTTGGTGCTCATATGTGTTGCAAGGCTTCTGAGTTATTTAGATTAAATTTGAATAGTTTAAATGTTATTTCATTTTATTTTTTATTTTTAATTATCATTTTTTAAATTTGATAATTATTTTTTTTATTTTACATTTTATATCTTTTACTATAAAATAAAAACATTAAAAAAAATAAACGATCTAGAAATGATAAACATGATGTATTTATCACCTTTGGTATGTACCAAATCCGGAATCATAACTATATTTAAGGGTATTTATCGACTTATTAGACTTTAGGGGCTCGCCCGAACCCTATATAATCAGGTCGAGCAAAAAATATATATGGATAAAATTTTAAACAAAACTATATTGAATCAAATCAGATCGGGTCACGAGCGAATACATATTCTGCCCAACTTGTCTTAGTAGTTACTTTTTTTTTAGTTATAAATATCTTGCCATCTTATATATATATATATATATATTATTTTTATTTCATTTGATTCTCCCTACATGCTGCAACTTTCATTACTTACCAAAATCCTCCTTACTTCTTAATTGTTTTCATCATTGATGTGCATGCTTATTGACATTTCTTTTGTTAAATAATGAAAATACATATATTTACCTAAGACTAATTATGCTAGTATAACTTATATTTTGTTTAATAATACCAAACTATTCTTTTATTATTGATAAAAATATAAAAGTTCTAAAAGTCTATTATTTTGAAATATATATCTATGAATCTATAAAAAATATTTTTATTTTATAAGTATCAATTTATAAAAAAAAAAAAATGGTCCGAGCAGCTCAAACCCACTCTAACTTAACATAAAATCGAGTTTGTTTGGGTAGGATCGGACCACGGATATAAAAACAACTCCAATATTTTAATCTAGTTAGGTATCGAGCCTACTAAATATCTGACTTGGTCTGGCCCATGAACAGTTCTAACTATATTGACTTACGCGAAGGGCGAGGTGATGGCAGGTAATAGGTAAATTGAGATTTTTTTTCCTTATTTGTCAATATAGGATAGAATAAGATGTGCATCAGTTCTTATCTTTACTAATTTATTGGCTGTGGAATAGTAACAAAATTTTTAGATAAATGAAAAAAATTAAAATTTGATATTTCTAATGTAACCATTATATATGTAGACACATTTTCATCAATTTACTAGTTGAGAGTTCATATTCTTTCAAAGCTGTAAATTTATGCCTATGATGTCAAAATTGTAAACGGAGTTAAAATTATTGAACTTTAGACTCAATTTATTTAAAATTTAACGAAAATTAAATCACAACTCTTCCATAATTAATTTATTTACTACCAACAAAGTTGTTTACCATAGACATGCATTTTGTGAAGCTTTCATGAACATAATTTTATTTAATGAAGACAATTATTGACAGTGATGGATAAAAAACTTCCAAAAACCAACACTGTACAACCCACCTCAAGATATAATATATGAAATGAAATCGGGTCCCCTTGATTGGGATACAATAAATTGTTCAATTGAACAAATTTAACGACTCATATTTTTCATAATCTCAATCATTTCTTTAAAATTTATAGTTAAAAATTTATTTTCATTTTACATTATACTTCTTAAAAAAAAAAACATGAGAAATAATTTTTTTTTCAAAAAAGAGATATGGAGATTTGCTCAATTGAGCAATTTACCAAATTCCGCAATTAAAAGGATCCGATTTGTCTAATACTTATGCCTGCGAAGAGCAAATGTCCAACGTTACAAGAAAATACAAAACAGATACTGAAAGAAGCCTTTCACCTCACAGGTGGGGTGCTTCCCCATGCTCCAGGTTAATTATGCCCCTCAAAGTGTTTGATCTCTCTTTCTTTATTTTTTATTTTTAATTTAGCTGGTTTACACTTCGTAGTCTCAATAATTTAGCTGTTTTTATTCTTTTGTTGAGCTGATCAAGAGTCGAATTACATAGTTATAATTTGTATAAAATTATTGAAAAATGAGATTTTAAAATTAATCATTTTTGTATAAAATAAAAAATAAAATTCACCCCACAATCCAAAATAAACCTTAGTTACAGATAGTGATGGACCCACATAGTGGCTTTAGGATCTTGATATAGAATTCGCCAGTGATGACCCATGACGCAAGGGTCACCGCTAACCAATGCTTGATATCAATAATTGTTCGTTTGCATGGCCGACAAGTTAAAAGTTATGGGGAGGTATCCCAGCATCGATCAAATCCTCCGATGATGCATTTCCTTCCAACGTCAACAGTATCTACACATGAAAATTAGAATTTACGTCATATAAACATTTAATCCAAAGCCTAAACCTTAGGGGTTAATTATGCTTAATTAAATAACTTGCCTGTCTCATTTTGGGACGTTTTCTGGGAGAATGGCGAATGCTGGCAGCAGCGCAGGCTGCCATACGCGCAACTTGTTGATTACTGTAGTTGCCTTCCAAAAATGCATCCACCAAGTCTCCAAAGTTTCCATCCTCTAACCCACGGTTCAGTAGTGGTCGAGCCTGGTCGTTACACAATTTTACAACAGCACGAAAATGGATTTTAGAGCTTATTACTTTTACTATATGTCTTACTGTATTAAAATGAGTAAATTAAGTCAATGAAATATAAATGGGTAAACTATATCATATTCCTGAACCCAAGTCGGGTTAAAGAATTGATACATAAATTTTAAAGTGTAATAGAATATTTTCGGAACTTTAAAAAGATAGCAAGAAATGTCTTGGACTTTAAATATCAATTAAAGTTAAAGTAAATTATATAGACCTTTTTAAATTTTTATTAAAATTCTATAAATTTTCTTTCTATTTTTAATATATATACAAACTTCTTCTGAAATAAAAAAAAAATTATTCTATATTTTGATCTAATTTAAATTTTTTTTTATTAATATACACTCAATCAATCTAAATATATATAACTTTAATTTTAAAAAATTAAATGGATAATATTTTGATCAAAAAATTTAAAATTATATTAAATTATAAGAAAAATTTTTATTTAAAAAAATGCATATATATATATATATATTAAAAATCTAAAAAATCTGTATAATTTTACTAAAATTCGATGGAGGCTTATATAATTTATTTTTAAATACTAATAGCTAGATCCCACATGTTTTGCCTGCAATGGCAACACTTGTCTTAGACTTAGTGTTAAATCTACAAAAAGTTCATTTCTGTTACTGAAAATTAACTTTAATTTGATGTTTTTATTTTAACCTAAAATTTATGTAGCTTTTCATTACATTTAAAATTTCAGTATGAGTATTATAATTAATATATAATTCAAGGAAATAAAACTTAATTTTTTAAAATAAATATATTGACATATTACTTATTAGAAGTGCCTAATAATAAGTATACTTTAACATTAATTTTTTATTAATTTGATTTAGTTACCTATTTTCAATGTGTTAGGTGTTAAGCATTAATTATAGGAATAATTGAAATTTACAACCTTGCTAGCATAGTATTAGTCGGTACTAACCCAGTCCACCAAGGTATCATCCAAGGCGTGTGAGAGATCCATAGGGCGCTTCCCAGTCAAAATTTCTAATAGCATCACCCCAAATGAGAAAACATCAGATTTCTCTGTCAATTTTCCACTCGATGCATATTCTGGGGCCAAGTACCTGTTAAACGTCATTTCCAATATTTTCATTATTCAATCATCAAATTTCCTATCAAGTATATAGCTTTAGGCAATTATATATGTACATCATTATCTTCTATTTGGTTGTTAGGCCTTCTGATGCAAATGCTTCCAAGGTGATTTAAAATTTGACTACTTAAACGGTGTTAATGACAGTTACGTGGAACCAAATCATGTTCCATTACCAGCAAAATCATTTGAGTAAATTATATTTACATAACTTATATTCATATTCTCTCTAGTTTTAATTTATGCAAAAATTTATGATCTAAAATAAATTATACTAATCTTCTTTTAAGTATGGTTAAATTTCACCTACTATCCATCTTATTTAAAAAATTATAATTCATTTCCTTACTAATTTATTTTCTATTATTGACATTAATTTTTTGCAAAGTATACATTCTTTAAAAAATAAAATTATTTTACGTTTTCTTATTTTATAGTTATAATAAAATTATAATCTTATATTAAAGTTTAATTTTAACTTAGCTACATTTATTGTCATATTAAGAATAAAATCACAATTTTATATTATACACAAAATTAATTTGTTAACAAAAAAAAATTAGGAAAAAAAGATTTGTACAATATTTATCCAAATATTGAGGGATTTGAATTTTCCTCCAGCAACTTTTCAATGACCTAATTTAATGAAAGATAATTTATTAAAATGTTAATATTTATGCAAACTTAAACCATGACAAGTTAATGTAATATTTTTACGATTAAGGGAGATATGTGTGTGTGTGTTTAATAAAATTTAAAAGAGATTCCAATATGAATTACAATTATAGGAAGTGTGAGTGTATATTTCAAAATTCTGAAAAACGGACGTGAACATAATTTACTAAAACTACTTTCATTTTTGTATTTTTCTAATGAGACTGCTAGACGTTATCAGAACATGTGTTGAAGAACAATTACCCTAGTGTTCCCATAACACGAGTTGAGACGTGAGTATTATTATCGGATGTCACCTTAGCCAAACCAAAATCAGCCACCTGGTTGAAATGCATTATAATTAGCCTAATCAAATTAGCTTCGGTAACATTAATTCATTGTTAAGATTGTAAACATGTTCCATATACTAAGAAAGAGAAAAAGAAAAAAAAAAAACAATTGTAAACACATGTCGTCAATAAAAGTAGAAGTTTTAGAAGGGTACCTTGGCTTCAAAGCTTTCGTCAATTAGGACATTAGCGGCTTTGATATTACGATGGATTATAGGAGGATCACCTGATAGTTTGTTTGTAAATATAATGAAAATGAGAAAGCAAACAGGATTAATACAACATTAATAAAGAAATGAACAAAAGAAGGATTTGAATCTTACATTCCTCATGAAGGTACGAAAGCCCTTTGGCAATTCCTATTGCAATCTGTACCCTATGAGACCACCTCATGGGAGGCACACCTTTTCCTGTCACCGTTAAGTATATCTTAACAAAATTTGATTACTTTCTCGTAACAAATATATCGCATAAATAATATGCTATGCAATTGTTTTTGGTCGCATGGTAGGCTTTGATCAAACTTACCTATGTTTGAGAGTCAGGAGGAAAATAAACCCAACCAAAAAAAAAAAGGAAAAAAGAAAGAAAGATAGGGAATAAAATGAATGAATAAATAAATAGTTAATTAAATGATTATTTTCTTTCTTCTTATGTGAAAATTTTTTTTCTTTTCAAAATTTTTTAAACTAGAGAGCTGCTTCCAGAGCTCAAAATTTCAGTGGGTCTTGCCAGAAAAAAAATATCCACAATAATAAACAGTAAATTACAATCATATTTATCAAACTCACAACTTATATATATATATATATATATATATATATTAGATTAAGAGAGCTTAAAAATATAAAAAGAGTGAGTAATTTAAAAAATTTTTAAAACGCTAATTGAAAATACTTCATCATCAATAACTTTCTTCAATTATCCTCCAGCCAAACATATTTTAAGATATTAAATTCACATCAGTATTAAAAATTAAAACAGATGCCATATAAATTATTTAAAAATTTTAGTTTTCTTGGTCATGATTATTGTCCAAACTAGTGTTATACTTCTAAGCATAAAAAGGAAAAAGCATAAAAAATAAAAATAAAAAGTAGAATCACAGTACTGATAAAGCAAGGAGAGGGAAAGTTACCGTGAAGATGATGTTCCAAATTATTATTAGGAACAAATTCATAAACGAACATTCTTTTTCCACGAGCAATACAGTATCCGAGGAGCAACACAAGATGTGGATGATGGACACGAGTAATGGCCTCAATCTCAGCTTTGAAGTCTTGTAGTCCACGTGCACCTTCTTCTTTGAGGCTTTTAACTGCAATAGCCTTTCCATTAGGCAAAACACCTTTATGCACATAACCCAACCCTCCTTCTCCTAACAAATTCTCTTTGGCAAATCCATGTGTCGCCGATGCCAACTCCTCGTACGTGAATGTGCCCTCCCTCACCTCATTTCCGACATTTCTCCTTATGTTGCAGCTTAATTCAGATTCTTGTGCAACTGCAACATCGTATTGTTGTGCATTCTTGTAATTCTCACGGCCTGTGCATACGTACATATATGTTCGATAACATTCATTGTTATTAACCCACCATATATTTGTTTGGCTATTTCTAAGATAAATGCATTGCACCAATAGTGTCACGACTCACGAAAGTTCTCTCTTCTAAATAGATTTTTCACACGCCTGGTATATTATCATTTTTATTTGGTATTTTGATGAATCTCGAGGTATTTTAATACACTAATATTTAAGATATTTGTGTCTTGAAAATTACTACAAGACATGATAACATCAATAAAAAATTATAAGCGTCTCATATATATGAACATTTGTTAACTTCAATAAAATATCAATTGTGATATTTTTATGATAACTTTCAATTATCATACAAAATATGAAAAATTTGAATACTATGATGTCTTATAGATAAGATAGAAATTTAGATTAAAAAGATTATAATAAAAAACTAACCCCTAAATATGAAGATTCAGTCAATTGTTTTTGTTTTTTTGGTTTCAGATGCTTCCAACATAATTATTCTCACTGAAATATGCACAATGTCAATAATTAGAGACAAATGACCTAAGAGATGAGGCGATCATATAAAGGAATGTAAACTCAATAAACGAGCGAAGGCAACACAAATAGTTTTGGCACCTTTTGCAAGAGGAGGATCTTCATAATTATGAGCCTTCTTTCTTTTCTTCTTTGTTGTGCAAAATACACAAAAAGCGATGGCAATAATAAGAAGGGCTCCTATCCCAAGCACTGTTCCGAATGCTTTTGAATTGTTATGTTTAACAGTTTCAGGGGACGAAGACATTATTTATTATTTTTGTTTTTCAAACAAGAGTTTCCAGCCGAAAGGTTTATTATGACGAGAAAAATAACGATGCCGGAAACTTCATCCTCCCCTGACTGATCCTCTCTTAATGATTGAGGACCCTGAAACATGTTACCAAGTTAGTTAACAATACAATTCCAAAAGGCAAAAACCAAATTAATAATCTTTTCGTTGATTTAGATTGTAGGATTTTGAAAGTTTCTCAACAAATTGGGGAGGAGGAAGAAGAGATACCTGTTAGGGACAGAGAGAGACGTTCTCAAATGAAAGAAAGGAAAAAAAAAAAAACAAAGGCGTTGCGTGACGATTAACATTTTCCAATGGAGATCGTTGCAGTCCCTCCTCAATAGTCTCCTACTAACTAGGACCTCTGTCCCTCTCTCCCCAAACTGCTTTCTCAACCACCTTCGCTTAGCTTGAGTCAAATTTAGATTTTACCATTTTCTGACTCGTTTTCAAGGTCTAAACGTTAATTTTTACGAGATGATATAGGAAATTTAATTTCTCACAAATAAGTTACTTCTAAAATATTTAAATATAACAAATATAATATATATATAGAGGTCCTTCGTAATAAAGGAAAAGATGATGACTTATTATATATCAAGTACTTTATAACTAAGTTTTCAAAATCTTTATGAAAAAAAAACACCATAAACCAAAAAGTTTGGAATACAGGTTTTCACCTTTGCAAGGTTTGAGTCAAGTATAGATTTTGAGGGAATGGTTTTCGTTTGTTATTGTCTGACTGATTAGTTCGCTCGGATTTTTTTAACAGTAGTTAGAAGTATTTTTATGGGGCAAAAGACGGAAAGGAGCATCGCATAATATATTGTTCAGAATTGTTGATCGCCACATTCAACAACTTTAAGAGAAATGAACAAAGTCAAAGGAAAGAAGAGAACTGCCTTGACTGTTCGACAAATTATTGAAAAAAAAAAAAAACTCCAAGAACTGGTCCCAAGTATTTAGAAAATGAACGGGAAAGTAGATGGCTCAGCAGATAAGACTTCAGACATTCGAGAACATTGACCAGATAAGGTTGGCAAAACTAAAAGTTGGAACACTAGAATTCTTTAAAGCCTCCTTGCCTTTATCAGTGCCGGGTTGTGACATCTCTAATCTCGCTGAACAACTGGTGATGGCGCACAGGTACGAGGCTGTTAACGTAAGACACAAATCTTCCTCCCCCGTTAATACTTGCCACGTTTACGTTTAACGATTGAACCTTGTTTTCATTGACATCATAGACTACCAGATTCCTCCCAACAAGAACTGCGAATTTGTCACCACTCAAACAGGGCAAGGCACGCAAACATTCCTCCTCCTCCTCATCATCATTTATGAACTTTCCAACGGGGAACGAAATTGCACGCTTCAGACCC
The DNA here is from genome assembly GCA_032878935.1 of Erythrophleum fordii. Lineage (NCBI taxonomy): Eukaryota > Viridiplantae > Streptophyta > Magnoliopsida > Fabales > Fabaceae > Erythrophleum > Erythrophleum fordii. The sequence continues at coordinate 2,824,552 of JAVQMF010000036.1, forward strand.
ATATCCATACCCCCATATACTTCGATCATGCATTCGTCATTCCCTTGTTTATAAGGTAGAACATAGCATAATTCCCCATGAGATTCTGTTAAAACACCTTCTGGCCCTCTGTTAGCAGGAAGTGGAAAAACGCTAGATAGTTCGTACCTCAGATCAAAGGCCAGTACTTCACCAGATAAAGTCTCCCAGTAGGCAAATCCCTTCATGTAAAAACCATCTCCACAGAGTTTCGTGCCATTTAACTCAGAGCATATAGTGTCAACAATCCTCCACGTCCTAGACCTTGATGAGAAAATTTCAAAGCGAACAACAGGTTCATTGATCATAGGAATGGCGCAAATGAGCTCATAATTTGCTGCAAAGTTGAAGAGTGACGGTTCATAGGCAAGCACCAGAGCTGATTCAGGTCCATGGTAGAGATTTGAATTAGGAAGCACTAGCCATTGCATGTTAACAGGGTTGCAGATGTAGTAATTATTGTCCCCAAAACAACTTTGGCAGCAAATCAGACCATTACATGAAGTCCTTACAGTAACAAATTCAGAGAGGAAACTCAGAGAGGGGCTAGCAACGCCATAAGCATATGAATTCATTGAGATGAAGAGTGGGTAGTCATTAGGGAGTTGATAAAAGAAGCCAGATTTGTTTTGGAAGTGGAAACTTTGCCGGTGGGCAAAAAAAGGATTATTTATCCATTGGTTCCAATTTTTACAGACAACTTTGAACCTGCAAAGTGATTTGGCAGGAAGGAAAGGAAGAACAAGCTCCTCCACAACATCTTCAATGCCCAACTCTTTCTTGATCTCAGGGTTAAAATTGTCCTCTGAAGTTTGCCAGGATTCTGTCTTATGTGCATTTCCAGGAAACTGCAACGAAATTGACACTGAAGTCTTGTGAAAACATCAAGATGTCAGCCCGATCACTATCAACTAGTCATTGAAATAAGATTGCAAGAGAGATTAGTAGGGGCAAAATTCTAGCAGGTTCACTCCAACTATGTCTATTGCCTTGCGATTGCATCGTAATCACCATGTAGACAAATTCAGACTACCTTTACAATAAGAAGTGAATATTTTAAATTAAGCATAAGGAACTCCTTATATGTCTTCTGCTGATATATAATCACAGTCAAAGCAACTGGTTTCAAAATTACTTTAAACTGCAGGAGCCTAGTGTTATTTACAAAAAGAATTATTACACTTTTTCTCCCTTATTTATTAGTATATTTCTGCTATACATATTGTCATTCAACAATTTATATCGTCAATGCCTACACTCCAGAAAACAAAGTAGCTCCGAAAATACCTGATCAGATACATGCTTAAAATCTAACTTGGGGGATGGTAAACTGTATTTCTCTTGAGCATCCTGAGCAGAAAGATCATCAGTAACAGACTCCGGGTAATCTTGAATGTCCATGAGCTCTGAGTTATTGCTGCTTAAAAAAAAAAAACACTAAAGCATAATTAGAAATTAATTAATCAAATACTACACCTCACTTGAAAAAAAAAATCAAGAAGAATGAAGCTTTAAGCATATAATATTAGGTAAGGGCAGAAATAATAGATCCACAAAACTAAAAAGAAAAAGAAAAAGAAATAGAAATCATTAGTAGATAATCGGTTTTCAAATGTAAGGTTCTGTTGCCCTGTTAATTGCAATGGTGAACAGTTGCATAACGGAATTCAGACACAAACGGTGCTTTAATGCTTCATTTCTACTCTAATCCGATACTATTCATTCTGAAAAAATAAAAGACAGCACAGAACAAAAATGTGAAAGCAATTACAGATATCTCTTATTCTAGTAGACGACCAATAATCAACTAGGTAGGAACTCTGCAATTTATCAGAAACTAAGGGAAATCCTTAGAAATATTTAAATCCAAAGACATAAATCGTACCCTGTTTTACACTCAGGACCTTTTATAGGCATAACCACTGACAAGTAAACAATCTCATAAAGCTATCACTGTTCATTCAACCATAATTACCTCAATTACCAAATAAGGTCTATAAGAATAATCATTATGAAATTACATAAGAATCATAAAAAATCAATGTATGATTATATTTTGACCCACTTTGTCCTGAATAAGAAGAGGGAGGGGAAGGTAACAGCTTCTGTCATTTTCAAACCTTCAATAATGACTGCTGTCACCATTTTTTGGTGGAACGATTCCACTATATTACAGTCATATGCTTAAATATATATTCATATATTGAAAATAACGTCTATTTAACGAAGTGGCAAATCTCACATTGAAACCAGCCAAGCCAAGGAAATCAAGGACACGGTAAACAAAAAGTTTAAATTTTCATTAGTAAAAAGCCACAAACTAGCTACCACAGTGTAATTCAATAGATGCTTCTTAACAAACCCATTAAAGTTAATGCCGATTACAAAATTAACAAATCGAGAACCCAATCTATCAACCAGAGAAAAACGAAGTGCGATGAAAAAAAAAGTAAGCCCTGCCACTTCTATTATCATTTTTCAAAGACCAACTAGTACACGACACAAAATTTGAAGAAAAAAAAAAAGACGGGAATCCAGTAGTGAGCAATTGAAACTGAGTAGTGGGTTTAGAAACAAACGAGAGGAATCTTCATAGTGGCTCAGTAAACCAGGAAAAAAAAAAAGTGTAATGAAAATAAAAGTAAGGTTTGCCACTTTTATTATCATTCATTAAAAACCAGCTAGTAAACGACAAAAAGATGGGAATCCATAAGGGGGTAATCGAGTAATGGGGTTCGAAACAAACAAGAGGGATCCTCATAATGGCTCAATACACACATTTCCCGAACTATGAAATTCATCTGCAGAAAAACTTCCATCCCATGTATTCTTGGAAAACCTAGAGATTACACAACCCCCAAATATCCTACTTGTTTACCTTCCAAAGGCAAACTAATTCACAGATGGACATAAATTTCTTGTCTCAGGCAAACAAGAATCCGAACGATCGAGCTTCGAAACTTAGAAGTCCAAGAAGAAGACATCAAAACGATATCATAAAATAGGAATTATAAAAGACCGCCGAGAAGAAATGAACAACACAGAGAAAGAACACATAGATACCCGTACGATGCGATATACCTATATCGCCAACAAACCGGCAAGGATCTCGTCTTCAACGGCAGACACGAAGAGTGGACGGTAGCGTGCCTAGGAAGTCTATAAAACTGTTGACTCTAAAGTCCGAAGAACTCTTCTTTTTTATTTTTTATTTTTTGGCCAGAATTCGAAAGTATGAAGAACTCAAAGCGACGAGCATTCCCACAAAGACCTGCACGCATATCTCATTTTAAGCTGAGGAACGGGTCTATTAAGCTGACACGTGGTCAAATCACTTAGGCTGAAAGGATGAAATCGTCTATGCGAAGTCGTCATCAGCAATAGCGTGCGAGACACGATCACAGGAACCACGTAGGAAACATTTTAATGTTTTCAAAGAATTTCCATAAAAGACTTGTAATCGAATATTTAATTATATGAATTCAAATGGGAATATCAAATAAAGTCATTCGTGGAGTTTGGTTAGAAAATATAAAAAATAAATACAATAAATATAATAAAAAATAACTTTTTAATTTTTTTTAAAAAATTAATAATTAAAATAATAATTTAATAGATAAAATAATAATTATAAAAATATAATAAATATTATATAAGTTATATAAAAAAATTCGTTCACATCGCAGTGAATCGTAGCATTAGAATGTTTTTATGCTGATTTGATGAAGTACATGAATCGATTTTAATTAAGTAGAGGTACATGGAGGGTGGTTAGGAGAGCGACAGAAAGACAGTGAGGAAGTGGAATCCAGATCATTAAACTTGTGAAATACAACTGTGTTACTTGTTAGCCTTTGCCCTTAGCTACGTTGGTGTTTGAGGCAGCAATCTCCGGTACCGTACCTAAGTTCTTTTTTTTTTTTTGGGGATATTGTAGATATCTTCCTTTGGAGGCAATCCTACCCAAGGCACAGTCGGACGCCGAAAGACGATGTCCTCTCTTAACAGGGATTCAAATCGTGACTTACCACAATGTGGAGAACTAGCACCTTCCGCTAAACCCAACCCCCGTTGGTTACCTAAGTTCTATATACACACATATATGTATATTCCAATGGAAACTAGTCAGGTTAGACGGATTAATATTTGGGGCCATCTAAAATGGATCAATTTTTGTTATAAGCCAAAAAAATTGGACTCAATCGAGTTGAGTTTGGGTAGATTGATCAGGTTTGATTAGATTAATGTCACAATATTCATTTTGATAAACTTAACATTATATACATTTTAAAATTCTAGACTTCATTGTATCGAACTAACTCAAATTTATAAATAGTCAAAGGGTCAAAATATAATATCCTCCTCTTAGGATATGTAAATATATGATAATATGTTAATTATAATTAAATTGTGTGATATAAATTAAGTTATATGGTTTGATGTACTTATTTAATTAAAATACCTTATACATTTAAATAATTGTCACTATTAAAATGAATTATGTGAATTTTGTATTAAAATTTTAGTAAATATAGTTATTTGTTTTTATGTGGATTTTGTGCTTAATTAAAATTTAAGTAGATATATGTATTAAGTAAAGTGTGCTAAATAATGATGTGATCAAATACTAATTTTTTAGAGAAAGCAGAATTAATTTAATATCGTGTTAAGCAATAAATAAGCTTTAATAAAATTGATTTGTGGTAAATATTTTACTTAAATATATTGAAAATACATTATATAAGCTACATTCACCAATAGGAAATTTTATATGAGAATTAATATAGCATAATTATCTAATTAAAATAAGGTTAAGGGAATTAACAATTTAACTAAAGAATTATTATCTTAAAATAAAAATACAATAATAATGTATGTACAGAGAATAATGGAGGAAAAATACATATATTAAAATAATTTTAGAAAAGCATCATGAAAATAAAAATAAAATAAAATAGAATAAAGGGAAATTATAAAAATGGATTGAAGATGTTGATCCATATATGCTTGCAGCTTTCTACAATCCAATCACAGAGTGCTTTAGATAGGCGCCATGTGTATCTTTCGTTTCCGTAAGTAAGAAGCATGATATAATTCTATAATGCGAACTTGGGAGTTAAGGAAAAGCAGCATCATCATAAACACACCCACACTTGGCACTAATGCATCTCGATGCCTTCTTCTTCATTTACAGCAAGACAACTTGGCCAAGTATATAGAATAGAGGGACATGAGAAAGAGAAATAAGAAAGAAGAGAGTGAAATACCGAGAGAAGAGAAGGGCAAGAGAAATAAAGAGAGAGAAAGATAGGAAAGGAGGAAGAAAGTTTAGCTAAAAAATGTTTAAGGTGACGACAATAGATATTTTTTAAATGTTATCATGGTTGTAATATCATTATAATATTTTTTTTATCTTCTTTTAAGTATTTTTTTTAAGTAATATTTTATCGAGATGATCATGCAATGATAGTAACTTGTATATGAATTAATTTAGAATTTTAAATGAATAAGTTGAAGTGATTGTGTTCAAATTAATTATGCTATTTATGTGGAAATAAAAGCCCTTCCTTTTTTAACATTGTGCTACTAAAATATTTTAGTATTTTAATTCATGGTTATAGTATTTTTTATAATTTTTCAAAATAATTAATTAAAAATTGTAGAGGCCTAAATCAAAGTAATTGGGTTTCATAAATTATACCTTTTATTAATAAATTTCAAATTGGATAAAATATTCATGTTAGAGAAATTGCTATTTTAGACTTATGTATACATGGCCACTTTTTACGTTGTTATGTCATATAAAAATTATTATATGGATGATAGAGAAATTATTACATGATTTTTGTAGGTTTTAGAGAGAAAAACTAATATGACAAAAAAAAGGTCACATTTATGTGGCATGATTTTCACAACATATGTAGTAGAGGAAGAAATAATTATAAACTAGTGAAGACCCGTGCACTGCATGGGGTGGGTAATATTTTTTTTTGAATCGAAAAAAGATATATGTATACGTAATTGAAGGAAAAAGCTATGTATTAATAAATTTATTGAATATATATATATATATATAAACATAGTGATAATATTAAAAGATGAGAAAGAAAAATTAATGACAATAAAATAGTAAGGAGTTAGGAGAAGAGTTGTCATTTTTAATGTAATATATAATTTAGAGGTTACATATGAGAAATATAAGAAATATATTTCACACTAAGGTAAGAAATAGAATTATATAAAGATAAGTGCTTAAATAATTGACATAATTTATCTAGCTAAAGCATGATGGGAAAAAAAAGGATAAAAAGTTATGGGAAAGTGTCATGAGAGAATGATTTCAACATAGTATAGCTAGTCATAAGAAAAATATTGCATAATAGGATAAGGAGTGAAAGTATATTCCTATAGGCCAAGAAATAACTTACATAATTTACCCAAGCAAAATCTAATCCAAACAAAAAGGATGAGCAAAGTCATTGTACAATGTCATAGGTGAAAGATTCTAAAAGTAAAACACTTGTGGAAAGTGTTTAGTTGTAGAGAGTAATGGTACAAAATAATTAAACAGAATAGTTAGTGAAGTTTTTCTTGCTTCACCACCTTAGGAGGTTTCATTGCGGAAAATTGTGGAGTGCTAATATCAGACTGCCTAGGAATTTTTGTTTCAGATATTGATCTCTTAGCATTTAGTGTCTTCAGTGTGCTTGATGGTTTAGGTGTAGAGAACTGGGAGATTGTGAGGTCATCTAAATCCTCGTGATTAACTGAGGTGCTATGAGACGATGTGTCCTTAATGGTAGGTGAAAGATGATTTTCATTCTCTGCCATGAACAATGTTGTGTCCTAATGAGGTGCAAGAGAAGAAAGAAACAATCAATTACATTTTCAATGAAAGAAATAATTTTGAGGGTATAATTGGAAAAAAAAAGGTGGAGTAAGTTGTATACCAATTCAAATCCAATGTTGAGTCTAGGTGGCAAGTGAGTGAAACTGGAAGTTGATCCTTGATCACATTCAATTGGCTAATAAATGGATAGGAAATTCATGTTTGGTGTGATGTGGAAATCATTATTTAATGTAAGAGGAATTAATATATATGTGACCTCATTGGTTGATAGGGTGAATTGGGACATAAACTTTTCGTTATCACTGATCTTGGCAACAACATAGTTGGAATGATGTCTCTGTAGGTCACTATGAGTTATCTTGATGTTAAGTAAAAACTTTTTTTCCATTAATTCGTTCCGCTCGAGTGGAAATGAGTAATGTCATCCTTCCTAGAAGTTTGAAAGTAAAAAGGTTAGAAAAATAATAAAATATGGGAGGTAAATGGTCGAATGTTATATTAAATGGTACAAAGTAATGTTATGTTTAACTAAGTGGGAAGGTCTTGAAGACAAAGTAAGTAGTAGTTGAAATATATGTTTGAGACTTTTTAAAGCAGGAGTTAGAATCATTATAATAAAGGCAAAAATAAATTCATAGATAGGAATATTATATATATGAGAAGTAGTATTGCTGGGTACAAATTTGTTGAATGATTTTGTTGTTTGGTGAAACAAAGGTTTAATGATAAATTAGGTATATATGTTGAGTATATGTCTTGTATGAAGAGAAGAAAAGAGAAACGAATAAAGGATAAATGTATAAACGCATGGAATTTAATTACAGGAATGTAGTGAAGGATAATAATACTACAAGTTGAAAAGTGGAAACTAAATATGGGGATCTTTGATTAGAAAGGAATATGATGATCTAAGTGACTGTAAAAGATTGTTGATAATGTACAGGGAAAGGTACAATGAGTTGAAGTAATGGAACCTAACAAAGTCTTTGTTGCAGGTCCTATGCTAGTTTACGAAGTAACTTCACTACAATATCATTGAAGAATATAACTGATATTGTTCCTATGTCATCCATTATAGTGAAATGGAGTTTATACCTATTTAAGGTAAGTAAATAGAAATAGCATGATTGAGTAAAAACTACTATAAAATAAGGAGACAATAAAACTGAAGAAGAAATAGACAATAAGAAAGAGAAATTGTTGTATATGGGAATAATGGCAGTTGGTGAATTTTTGCATTTTGGACAAAGATTTTTATCATTTTGCACCTTGACCTTACTTTGGCACTTGTTGCACCCATCATACACCCATCCAAAATTAGTTTTGATCTTTTGGATAGTGCCTAAAATGATACATGTTGAGGGCTAAAGAAGATTAAAGTTAGAAGTATGTATATTTTTATGTTTGGCTCAGAAGTAAGAAAAAAAAAGTGATTGAAAAATTAGAATATAAACCTCGATTAGCTGAAGAAGTTGGGAGATGGACATTCGGTTGGGCATAATAAGAAAATCTTCATCATGTGTCTAAAATGATTAAGTTGAAAGTTGACTACAGTGTTGAGTGATTGGCTGTGGTGATGAAGGCAAGTTGAAAGTTGAAGTTAGAATACTCAACAGATTAGCATTAGTTAGGAAGTAATTAGTAAATTAATATGCAAAATTGTTGGTAAAATCAAACCTTTCTAGCATTTGTTGGACTTGGTGGACCTTTGGATTGAAAAGCACTTTTGTAGTGTTTCAGGAGGTCGAAAGTTGCATATGGTCTAAAATAAGAGTTAAGATAAGTAGGAAAAGACATAAGAAAATAATAAGATAGTTTTGTTCGTAAGATAAACAAATTTTTTATAAAGTAGTATAGAAAGTTAAACACATAGGATATTGTTATATGATTGAATTCTTGCAAGATAGAAGAGGGGGATCCGTGTGTTGTTGAATATATTGAGAAGCAAGTGTGGCAGGTTCACCAAACAAGATGCATTGGATAATGTTATTGCTAGTTGACATGTGAAAAGGAGCAATTATTTAATATAGTCACTGGAGATATATATAGGAAACGAAAAGAAAGAACTGCATGAATAATTATGAGTAACCTGCTGTCTCTAATGGTGATAGACATTTTTTGGTTTGTAACTCCATCTCGTAAGAACACATCTAAAGTGCCAAAGCTATTTAGTTGTCCCATAACATCTGTAAGGGCAGGGAAAAATATTAGTCATTGGTGAAATTAATAATGAATAATGTAATAGTCTATAAAGAATGAGATCATTAATGGAATGATATTTTGAAACCTATAAGCATATCGGGTAGTGCTTTTTTCTGTAAGATGTCAACAATTGGAATGAAATCAAAGTGGTACATAGAGATCTTTACAGTGCAGGCTTCTACATGTGTGCTATGATTAAAGGTGACTCTATATGGATAAGAGGTAGTCTTGAAGTTGCCAGTGTTACGGTGAACACAAAAGTTCTCAATGTAATAACATTTGCCTTCAAGTAAGATTGGAATGTATTTCTTAATGAGCATGCTCATTAGGATGCTTGCTTGAATTTTATGCTCCTGCATTAACAACACACGGGAGGTAAAAAAGTTATCCAACATAAAATATTTAGAATAGCATATGACTATATTGATTATGGTTTGCTATGATATAGTAATAGTGAACAAACCTTCTCATCCAAGAAGACCATGTTCAAGGAGTTAATCTGCTGTGGATTGAGTGGTTGTTGTACTGTCCACAATCATATTACTCTAACTCAAATTCTCCATATTTCCTTACTTATATCGACATCCTTGATGAAATCATAATTGGATGCATCCATTTCTGTGTTTTGTAAGAGAAAAAAATGAATGGAATAATAGATAAGATTGGAGTGTGACAAGCAATGAATAGAGATTTACTGATTAATATGGGGAGACAAATAAAGTTTTGAAATCACCAATAATAAACACATAACATAAAATGAGTGATAGGATTTTGGTTTAGAAAACTTAGATGTCAATCAAATGGAAATAAATAAGTGGAAGAAAATATGCTGTGCGAGAGGCATTAATCTATGAGAAAGAATGTTATTAAGAAAATGTATAAAAGTGGAGAAAAGGTGAAGATTTGCACAATAAAAAAAAGGTTGTAAAAAGCAAGTATTTGATAAGAATAAAAGTACAAATTTACGTTGCATGTTAAACACATAAAGGATAAATAGCTTAGAAATAGTAAGGAAGAATTATAAGGTACAACTTTGGAAGTTGAAAGTGTGAATGAACAATGAGAACATAATATATAACATAATGCAACTGGAGGAAAAGATATTGTAATGAGCGAAGATAAAGTAAGACATGGTGAACTAAGGTTACCTCTGCAAAGATCTTCAAGGCTCTAAGGAAGGTGCCAACCAAATTTGTAGAGAAACGTTGTTAGAGAAGAAAGAAAACAGAAGTTGTGGATAGAAATGGAATGGAGATGAGTGAGACAATGGAGAGCATTTGTTAAATGGATGATAAAGCATGATGATGATTCTTGAGGTCAAGAGTGACGTGGTTTGGTATCAGTCTAATCAATATGATGACTATGGCACAGAGTTAAAAATGATGGTAATATAAAGATTAAGAAGTACATATATATTAAATGCCAACAATACAATTTGTCAGGAGAAAATGGTTTATCATCACTAAAATGGAAAAAAAAAATTTTTAGCAGAAAAGGAAATGTCGAATCAGTGAAGGATACTTGTTTTGTAGAGGCAAAATCAATCATTGATATGAAGTAGTGGCAGTGCAGATGTTTTGTTTAGTGAGTGATAACAATTAACATAGGAGAGTATGTGTATTTATTAGTGTGTAGTGTAGTGCTATTCATGAAAATTAAAGCCAAAGCTACATAGTACAAAGGATGAAGTAAGGAGAGAAGTAATAATAGATGTAAAGCCTTTGTTGTAACAAAAGAGTGCACATATGCAATATTGAATACTAATGCACAATAAGAGGTTCAATAAGAAAATATTATCAATAGTAACAAAAGTATTGTATCTAATGTTGAGGTAAGACAACATTTTTGTAGAAATGTGAACAATATAGAAAGGTTAAGAATACAAGTGGAGCAAATAATAAGTAAATACCTAATTATTCTTTTGCTATTATTGAAACCCATTAGTATTTGAGTAAAGACGTTATAGGTTTAAAACTTTTACATCTTTCAAATTTATTGGGACAAAAAATGACACGTCTAACAATATAGTGCCATGTTCATGAAGGATCCATTTTAATTTGTACAATATAGAATAAAAGCAAGAGTAAAAGAAAATTATTGCAATCAAATACATAAGAGATATATAACTCCAATAACATGCAGTGAATAAGGTTATAAAAGGTGGTTTTTCACTGGGTTAGGAAAGAGGGGAAAAATACATGTCTATGTAGTTATATCTATATCTATATATATGTATACATGTAGACATATGTCTACATATATATAATACAATATATATATATATATATATATATATGAACTGACTAAGACACTGGTTACCTTATGTAATAAGGATACAAAATAATAACTTTTGACGTTTAAGGCCATATAAAAGATGACATTAGTATAGTTGAACCATTGGAAGCTGTAATGATAATTTTGTTGTTTCATTTGTGGCCTTAAGTTTTGGTATATGTACATCACTACTTAGGAAGGGTGATATAATGGGAAAAGTAAGAAACAAAAGAATGCAAATGGGAAGGTGCAATTTATCATGCAAATATAGATTTGGTTCAATAAATTCTTCAATGTAATTGAAAGCAAAACACATTAATGAGACATTCTATATAGCTATACTATTTCATAAAGGTATAACAGCTTGAAGTGCATAGGCTTTTAAATATCTTCCAAGAATCTATAAATACTATTAACCTAAGAATATCATTAATCTGAATAACTCTGATGATGTTTCAAGTGGTTATTTTGTAATATAAGTAACCCATTATTGCTTTAGGCTTAATGTGCAATTGGTTGAGGGGAAGGAGGACAATGCTGAATATTTAGGAGGGAAAAGTATATGGGAATTAATATTAAGGAAAGTAAACAACCTCAACTGATAAAACAAAGAATATTAGAAGGAGAGGAAAACATAGTACATTATACCAGACGGAAACAAAGTAATAGAAGTAAATGTTAAAGGTGGAGGACCTTGTCTTGAGGTCCATAATGCTATTTGGAAAAAAAGGATGTACAAACGGTAGCTTGATTAATAGTTAAACCTGTATATATAACTCTAATAAAGTATTAGTTATTAATAAAAAGTAAGAAAAAATAACAACTAATAGCTCAAATAAACAATAGCCACATATAACATGTTATATATATATGAAACATTAAAGAGCTGAAAGAATAAAATGTCACCTCCAGCTTGCTCATCAATTTAGTGACTATGCATAGTGAGTCCTAGGAAGGCTTGCAAATGGCTGGAAAAAAAAAAAGAAAAAGTATATCATACTTGATTTTGTAGGAACAACACTTTGCAAAAGAACGTGAACTTTGTGGTGGGTGTTGAGTATTAATAATTTCTGAGAGTAAAGCCACTTGAGTGCCAACCAAATTTGTACTCTTTTAAAGAAACAATGCATAATTCAAAAGCTTGGTTAATATTGAGTGATGAAATGCCAACTAAAGTTAAGCTTCTGTAAAGAAATAATGCACAATTTAAAGAGTTCAACAAAGTTAGAAAGATGGACAATATGTTTGTGTAATTGGATTTGGGTAACATAATAAATGCAACAGTTTGATGTTAGATTGACTTTGGAGTTACATGAACAAAGCAACTGAAGATATCAAATATTGAAGAAGCAAAAGCATATTGCATGATATTGTGAACAACTTAGAAATACATATATAAATGCTGGTATGTCAGTAAATGATGCAATGGGGAAGAAATCCCAGTAGCAAAACAGTAAAGCAAAAATGGAATACCAATAGAAGGGTGAATACAATCATTGGAATTGTACACGAATAAGTAGACAATAAGTATTTATAGCGATGTTATTTCCAATCAATTAAGCTACACAATACTTATGGAATATATTACAAATACCCAAGTAGGTAATGTAATTCAAGGACCCAATAACAAAAAGTAGGTATGAAATATTTTATGGAGATTGCATACAAGGGAAAAAAATAAACCTATATAGTGGGGGTAGTTGTCACCCATGTGTTATCCTTATGAAAGCACAAATGCTGCTTTTGTAAGCATAACGATAGACATAATTTCATAAAAATAAATAGTAGTAAAGAAAGACAAAGACGATTGAGAAAAGAATGTCCAAAATAACAATATAGCATATTAATTTCAAATGTGTACCACATTGATGCGATATGAGGGAAATAAAATGAAATGAGTAATATACCTAGTGATAACTATTGATAATCTGCATAATATGAAAGGTAATTGGCATAAGAGGTATAGTACTTGTCAATGTAATGCAAAGAAGCAAATTATTGAGTGAAAGAATGCAAAACAGTATAAAATGGTGATTGGCATATAAGCATGGGTACAATAAAGGCACAGAGGCATATATAAGTCAAAAGCAAGTGCAAATAAAAAAAGGTTATTGAATGATTTATAGAATGCAGCAATACCTTCAACATTATTAGCGAAGGTTTTCAAAGACCTCTTTAAAAACAACATTTCTTGTTTTGGTGAGAGGATTGTTGTTAGTATCATGTATTAAGATTTTCAAACCCAAATGCTTTTGACCCTTAAGATTGTAACATATAGTTGGCTATGAGTGAAAACTTTTCTTGGTAGGTACAAGTCGACATTACAAAGTGATTGTCCTTGACTTTTATTTATAGTCATAGCAAAAGACGTTAGCAAAGGAAACTGCCTTCTTTATAATTTAAAAAGGAACCTAACATCAGATAGGCTTATATTCATTAATGGGATGAAAGCTTTTTGGCCGACATGTGTACCAGTAATGATAGTTGCTTCCAAGATATGTTTTCCTAGCCTATTTATGAGAAGTCGAGTTCCATTGCATAATCTTGATGACTGGTCAATATTCCTAAGAAGCATAACCGGAGTTCCAACTTTAAGCCGAAGAAGGTGGGGTGGCAGACCAGAGCAATTAATAGTATTCAGGAATTCTGTTGGATATAATTGATTAGCTGACACAAGGTCTTCAATTGTCTGACATAAGGTACTCGAACTTAAATATTCTTGATGCTCACTGGGAAGTAAGTTTAGCATGAAATTATTAACCTTTTCCAAAATTTCAATGGTTGGAGCAAGAATAACATGATCTCTAAGATATTCAGGGCTTGACAAATTGTTCAACAATGATGGATAAGTGGAAGAGACAATGGCAACAACAGGATCAGAGTACTCAATGATAAGCAAGTCACTTGGAATGGTAATATCAACTTCACCATCATTAGGCTCTTTAAGTGTACCTTCACCAACTTTAATAATTCAAGCAGAGAAATCTTTGAATGATTGGACATGAGAAGTTAAGTGGTTGTTTTGAAGACACATATTTTGAGTCAAAGTTAAGACATGATAATGATACCAAAGATATGATGAGTTAATTATTGAATTAACAATATCAGCTCTATTACCCTTTGGAATGACAGGAAGGATTTGTCGGAAATCACCTCCCATGACGAGTGATTTACCTCCAAAAGGTAAGTTTAAACTATTTGGGTTGTCAACTTGTAAGATGTCTTGGAGTGTTCGATCCAAAGCCTCAAAGCAGTGTTTGTGAACCATAGGGGTCTCATCCCATATTATTAACTTATTTTTTTCACAATAATTCAGCTAATTGGGATCCTTACTTGATATTGCAAGTAGAATTTTCAGTTATGACAATAGGAATCTCAAACCTTGAATGTACTGTCCTGCCTCCTGGAAGCAAGATAGCGACTATTCCACTTGATGCAACGGTTAGAACAATTTCCCTATTTGATCGCAAGGTTGAAGTAAGGGCATTCCATAAGAAAGTCTTGCCAGTACCACTATACCCATGAACAAAGAAAACTTAGCCATTGCCTGTAGATATGGAGTCCATGATGAGGTCAAAAGCACGACGCTGCCCAAGATTCATAGAGTAGAATAGTCTATTGAATTCGTCATGTAACTCATTTTTATCATAGCTAAGTTGTTCCAAAATGAGTTGATTTTTATATTCAAGTATACTGGATGTAACAAGAATGGGTATTGTTGGATATTGGCTCAAGCTTTTCCTATTTATATTAAGTAATTTGTTAATTTGAAGTAAAGCTGCATTTTCTTGATCTGAAATAGAGACTTGATTTTCTACATGAAGGACGATGACGCACTAAGAAAGAGTTAACCATTAGAATAATGATTGGATCCCAGATATGGGAAAAAATTAGAACATATATATATATATACATATATTAATAGGGAAAAAGTCAATCTTACCAGGGTGTTGATGTTGACTAAAATAAAAATCTTTTGAAAGAATAACAGATATTTTTTGCCAAACAATATCTGGTCTTGATAGGCTATTGCACATAAACATGCTGGCAAACAACTTGCATAAGTAATGACCACCTGCCTATGAAAAAGCTTCCATAATTGCAGAAATAAACTCTTGGTCATCATCAAGAAGACCTAACTCATAGCATGCTAATTGAAAAGTTGAGTGAATTGTATCTCTAACCTTTTTAATATCATTAAAACACGTGGGTCTTCGGCCTTTATTCAGAAGGAGTCTAAGGTAATACAACTCACCACTATTAGGAGGTACATAATGCAATCTTCCAATACAAAAAACCTCATTTCCTTAGGGTCCATGTTCTTGACTGAGTGTTAAAGACAAAGTGTATAGAAAACTCAATATACATGAACTCTTTTGCCTATGGATATTGTTTATTTGCTTGCATCCAAGCAAGAAATATAGACTCTTGCACTCTAGGTTTATACAAAAGTTCCTATAAGGAATCAGTATCCTGATAGATGAAGGTTGTTGGTTTGGTAAATGGAAGCTCAACCTTTCAACAGAGGAAAAATGGTAGTAAATGTCAAAGGAGAAGATCATTTATGATGCCTTACAAGTTGAGATGTACCAACAATCATAGTAATGCTTGATTTCATCATGATGAGTTTGTATGGTAGTGGCATCATTACACTCATAAAGAGTGGCTATAACTCTATCTGTACCCTTACTGATATACATGAATAAATACTTGATTGATCTTGACTGATTGCATCTTTCAATATTTAAGTGTGATTGAAAGCACTTGAGTAACCTTAGGTTATAAGGAATAACAAAGCGATTGTTTAAAAGTATGCCATTTTTTTCAATGGTCTATAAATTGGGTAGCTATTATCATCTAATATAGTGTAGTTAGCATATCGCTTTGGGAAGTATTTAGTGCACTTGTTATCTTTCATATACGGTGACTTTGGATTAGCCACTCCGCAAGGTCCATGCATCATGTATGATTTAACCAAATCATAGAGCAAGGGATTAGAGGTTTTATCAGGAATCTCAGCACAAATAATTTCATCAATGTCATCGATAGTAAGGTATTTGTCTTAATTTACAAGGAACAATAAGATATGTGCTCATTTTTAGAATTCAACGGTATATATATCTTTGCAAAGTGAAATACAAAAATTGTTGGTTAGGATAGTTTTAATACAAAAAGTGCAAAGCTTAAATGGTATAGAGAATGATAGAAAGGAATATGAAATAACCTACTTTAATGATGCCAAATTTTTTTTTTCCTTTATAACTTGCAACAATTGTTGCAGTTTAAGTTTGAAGATCCTATACAAAATGTCAGGATGATTTTTAGGTTGAAGCCCATTTTGATGGGTAAATTGTCTAATCTCAGGCTAAGCAGGGTTGCAAGTGAAAGTCAAGAACAAATCAGGGAATCCTGCCCACCTGCAGATGGCTATGGCATCTTGGTAGTTTTGTATCATATACTTAGTGCCACCTGTAAAGCTAGATGGTAGGATGACACGTTTTCCTGTAGAACATGCTTCAGAGTCTTTTCTAAGTAGAGCATCCTCTAATCCCTTATAAAGATCAACTCGGAGTTGTTTCTGGTGAGTTCTAATATAGGTGAGTCACTGAGATTCAATCATTGTAAAACCATCCATGATGAATTGCTAAAGCAAACGGCGAGCATGTAATAAAATGGACACTTCATGATCTCTTGTCATAAGTCAAAAGGCTAAGATTTCTCAGATTGTGACCTTGGTTCTTTTCCAAGTTGTGTGCAATGAAGAAGCATGATGTAAGATATCTTCCCGATAACCATCCTCCCCATATGGAAAACGAAGAGGATACTGCAGGGGCAAATATAATGGATGGAGTTCACTAATTCGACGTAGGACTCCAGATTATGTTTCAACAATGATATCCCTTTCGGTAGCATTCAGATTAAAGTCTCCTACAACTAATACTACCACTTCAGATGAGGTTGGAAAATTAAACATTCGACCATCTTGTTGTCTCTTATGTATCAAACGGAGTTTGATATCCTTACACTCACGCAACCTTGAAGCAGTCATGTGATATGTTTGGACAAAAGGGTTAAACTCATTTAGCATTGAAGACAAATTGTAGGCAATTTGGGGATCTAATCGTGATCTATCATGATTAAAGCTGTCAACATATAAAGGAACAATATCAATAAGAGAGTAAAGAAAAGAGAGAGAGAGGGAGAGAGAGAGAGAACAATAACAAAAGTGCTACTTAAAAAAAGAGTTTACCTGACCATAAAAATTCTATTACTAACTTTATTATCCTTGTTAAAAATATAAAGTTGAGAAAAATTTGGGGTGCATCCCTCAATAGGAAGGAGACTACCAATGCGATGGTAATTTTGACCAAACAAAACAAAATCATAAGGACCAGAATTATTGTTAATTGAATTATTTATTTTACCTCCCATGGAAGTAAATGAAAACATCATGTTGTAAGCTCTAATGTTGGCCAAGAATTTCTTAGACACTTCAAACTCTTTACTGAAGAAAAGATTATGTAAATATTGAGGAGGACCCTGAAGAAGAGGTAATTGAACTTTTTCTTAGGAGCAACATAACGAAAAAGCCATTATTGAAAGGGTAGAGCTCCTTTTAGTCATCTCATTAAACCACATTTTAGATTGACAATGAGAACAAACATAATCAGCATTTCCTTCATCCAAATAATCTAAGAACAGGAAAGGAAAAATGGAGAAGAAAGTATTGGCATGTGTATAAAGGGCAGTTACATTGAATGAAAACATGACAAGATATATTTGAAAAGAGTGTACCATTCGGAATAACAGATGCACAATTGATATTTGGTATATTGGATTCTTGATAATCTATTATATATTAATGACCATGTAAGGTTGGCAAAAAATTAAGGAAAAATGATAGGTATCATAATGCAAATATTGTTACCATTTTGATCAATGTCATAAGTGATGTGGTTTTAGGCAATGCTAACAAAATGTGTGTGCAGGTCACTGTTTTCACCATTTAGGAAGAATGTCATTAAGTATGAGTTCACATTAAATGAAAATAATATGAAAAGAAGCAAAATAAGAGAACTAAATACCAGTACATTGCACGAGATCAAATTGACGATTAAGATTGACAGTAAGGTTAGTAATGTTCCTCAAAGTTTGTCGATGTCCCTGATTACACCTTGAAAAAGGTGTACAGTCTTTGGTTCCCTTTGAAGGAATATGTTTGTTGGATAAAACATTAGTTAATTATGATTCAAATAATTGTCAAGAGTCTTCAGTGATACATAAGCTAGGAGTTGCCAAGCTACCACCTAACAGGAAGTAAAAAGTTAAAAAAGAGTGAAGGTACAGACAAAACAGACAAAGACTGCCAAAAAAGCCATAACATAAGATAAACCATCATTGACTAGAAAGTGTTATCAAGGGACAAAAGAGTATTCTTTGATAATTTACCCTTAAATTGAATACTAAAAAAAGAAAGTGAAAGAGTTAGGTTAGTTGCTCTTAATAGGAATCAAGTTAAGGAGTGTAAAAAGGTGGTTGATATAAGGAAATTGTCATCTATAAAACCTTGGATTATTGACATTCTTATGAGAGACATTGAAGGGTTGGGTCATTGTGTTCTGACATATCTCACTCAATGGTGTCCTGGGAGAAAATTGTTGAGTGAAACCATCATCATAGGTATGATTTTGAGCCATTTGTTTGATTGCAAGTATCCTTTCACTCTTTCGGCCTGTACAATATAATGAGGTCCTTAAAAGACAAACAATTTCATCTATTGTATATGTAAGATTCTGATCACACTTGGCTTTGAAATTAGGATTTATTATCATTTGCTGGATTGAAAGCACTCGCTTAGAGGTTCGACCTTTTTTGCTTAAGAGAGTCTCTGGATGACGTACATTTCTATCCATTGAAGTTGCATCAAAATCGTTAGGAAAACCCAAACTAATGTCAGAGGTCTAGGTCATTTCCTTAATTGCAAGTAGTCTCTTAGACCTTCAACCTTTTCTTGTATTTGAATTAACTACAATCAATGGGAGTAAGAATTTATATGTATTTACGAACAAACTAATCACGGGAACATGTCTATAACTCAATTGTAGGGTCAAATATTAAAGCTATATAGAGGAGCTCAACAATTCAATATAACAAAGAGCATTTCAACATGAGAGATAGATGGTACATTATAGATTCAATTGATAATTGAAAATTTGATGGCTAATACTCAGAATTTTTTTTCTTTGTTGGCAATAGATTGTAGATTCAATTAAGAAATGAACTGAAGTGTGAAAGTTTAAGAAAGAAATATACAACATACATGGAAAGAAATAAAGAAGGATAGGCAATAATTAGAGGTAGATTAAATTTAACTTGATACATGCATAATTATTTGATAACACAGCATAATATTCGTTAGAATGAAAATCCAAGAGGAAAAATGTATAATGACTAATTTTTTCAAAATCATAATTGGAAAAAAGAGGAGAAATTTTGCAGTGAACAAAGTGAATATCGGACATGATTAAAAAATTCAAGTAAGAAATATAAAGAATCACCTAAATGCACAACAAATGAAATGGACAAAATAATTAAACAAATGAAATTCAGTGGAATAGGCACATTACCTATATCTTGGTGAGTGCAGTCCTCCATTAATGGATTATGCGGAAGTTCTCTAGGCTGAGCAAGTGAAGGTGGAACCCTTGGCATGCCTTCATGGATGATGCGAGCAACAACCCTAGGAATCTGGTACCGAAATGTAGAGGTTTATGAAAAAGGATGAAGAAATGGAGAAATGGCCAATAAGAGGGAAGAGACAATGGGGAGGAACGGATGCAATGGAAATTTTAGGCTAAGAAAGGAAGAAACAAACATGGAATAACGGATGAACAGGTGCAAAGGAAATTAAACGGCAAAGAAGGAAAATGCAGAGGAGGGAAGAAGAGGGAAGACGGGAGATAGTGTAGCCGATGGGATGAGAAATAATAGCTATGCAGAGAAGAAAAAATGCTGCGGAGGGAAAAAAACATAAAAAATTGAAATAGAGGGGAGACCATAGGTGACAAGACGGATGAAAAAATGCCCAAGATAGTGAACAATTGGGATGGGTCCACAAAGAAGGAAAACTACAGTAAAGGAAAAAATTTTGGAAAAAAATGGAAAATAAGAGAAACTGTAGTGGACAAGACGTTAGGAACAATGGCTTACTAACAGTAGCAAATGAATAGTTGGAGAGCCACGGGTTTTATAATAGTAAAGATGATGTCATGATTGATGTGACTTCCATGAAAGACAAAAGAAATGATGATGTAAAAAAATAGCTTAGATAAGGCAATTTGAGAAAAAAATATTTTTAAAAGGAAAATAATCTCATAAGATAAGATCTTTAGAAGGAGATAGTCTTCGTTAACAAAAAAAAGATCCTTAAAAAAGAGGAGATCTTTATGAAACAAAGGATGATCATTAAAAGGCAGGTGATATCTGATTGTGCAATTTGTTTCATGTTGACTTTGGATGAAACTATTGTGGTATGTTAGGTATGAACAACAAAAAGATAGTTATTTTTTTAGTCACTTTTAAATTGATAGAAAAATAAAGTATGAATATAATGAAATATTACTAGTCTTACTATTATTCTTTGCATGCAATATAAGATGATGATGTTATTTTACCATTGGTATGTATGCAATATAAGATTATACTCCTTTTGCCATCAGTATGCATACAATATGAGATAATATTATGCATTATGAGATTATATTCTCCTCACATGAGAATGCATGTATTATGAAATGATATTATTCTACCATAAGGTATGTATGCATTATTGACAATATCTTTTTGCCATGATTATGCATGCCTTACTATTATAAGATGTGCCTTTATGGCTTATGTATTTAGCTACTAAAAATGTATTATAGCTATGGGAATATTTCCATAGCATACTACAACTAATACCATCATGAAATTTTTACTATTGTTATTATCTATTGGGAATTATAAAATTTTCACTATTTTCATAATGTGTCCAAATTAGAAATGGCTACTTTATAGTTGTTAATTAGAGTTTGAATTTTTTAGCTAGATATTCCTTTTTGTTGGGCCCATACCAATTATTCAAGACTTGTAGTTGATAGCCTAACAAAAGTGGATTATGCCAAGTAATAAATATAGGGATTTTTTTGTACTTTTGTGAAGAGTTTCCCACAATGTTTTGGAATGTATGTATATATATATATATATATAATTGTGGGCATTGTACTTTTTGAAATCCCTACAATTAGATAATATAAATACAAAAGTTTAACATGAAGATTGCAAATTTGTCTTATTTTGAATAATATAAAAGGTAAAGTGATAATCTCTACCTTAATATCTTTTAAATGCTCTAATTTAAGAAATTATGCAATTAACTTAAGAAATTAATTAGGTAATAAAATTAGGAACGTTATACAAGGCTCCTGCCAGACCTTTTCTAAATATGATTGATGATCGTGTCGCGCAATCTCAAATAAAACTAGGTAGCAAAATAAAATTTGTAGATAATGGTGCAACCTAGGTCATCTCCCTTGGAATTGGAATTCAATGTTCAATTAGGTTCTTTAAGTGTTCTAAGATCCTAGAACTATCTAGTTTGGGGGGTTTTTGAATGAATTAAACTATTCTAAAACTAAATTAAATTAAAATTCCTAAATTCTACCTAATTGTGTGAATTGTAAATGATAATGGCTTGTGACTAGCTTAGGAATCATCTCTTGATATCCACTATCCTTATCCTATTCCAATTGTGATTAATTATGACCTAAGAATTCCTAATTATGTTCATTAGCAAATGATCTTGAATAACCATTCAAGATTCAAGAGATTAATAATCTAATGTTGAATTGAGACCTCAATCCCGCATTAAACCGTTAACTTTTGTCTTTAAGATCAATGAACATCCAATTTGATTGATTAACTAATTAATTATCTTCTGATTCATCATCCAAAAATGTTTAATTAACCAACTAAACACTAAGGAATTCTCAAATCAAACAATCAAGCACAAAATCTCACTCATGCAATTCATCGAACACCTTCGTGACATACATGGGAGATTAGAGAGAATAATGAAAAATCAAATTCAAATTTAACCAATTAATCAACAAAAAGGGTTTCCTAATCAGTGTCTAACTAGTCACTAATTAATTACACAATTTCTCAATCAAATATAACTCAACCGAGATTATACAGGATAAGAAAAAGTGTAGGAAAAATAAGAAAATCTTAGCCAGAATTTATTGTTCATCCATGGATTCAAGCTTCTACTCAAGAGCTTCCTCCCTTGCTAGCCTCAAGATGGAGATTAGATCTTCATTCGGTGGATGGAGATGGAGAGAATGGAGAGATCTGGACTGTGAGTGGAGACGTGGGGTGAATGGAGGCGAGATGAGTGTGTCTCCACGAATGACGGCTAGGGTTGAGTTTATAGAATGAATCACGTCGTGTATGATGTATGTTCAATGGGCTGGGCTGAATGACGTACTGGAATTTTACGGAGGTGAGTCACGTGTTGCCCCTTGTGCTTCATTTTCACGTGGCTTGCTTAAATTCACGTGCTCTCCCTTCCCTTAGCTCCAGCGTTTTTATCGTGTGCTGACCTTGCCAATTACCTGAAGCTTCAATATAACGTGGGCCCCAGTTTAAAGCTAAATATAATATTCAATGTTTTGCTTTAGCGTTTTGCCTAAACTCCCCACGTGATTGCTGCTGTAGCTTCTGCATGTTCTAACCAGACGTGATTTCTAGCTCTTTCTCTTCTTCATGCGTTGCTCTGGTTCTGCCCCGTCGTTCTGCTCGTTTTCTTTCTCTGCTTCTGTTCGTTCTGCACACAAAACTCGAGCTTCTCACATGACTGTCCAGACCCAGCGTTTTCATTCAAACCAGCAGCTCGTGCCTCTTCTTCTTCTTGTTTCTGCATCTTCATTTCGTTTTGCTTCTGCTGGAGTTTGTGATATTCATGTTGCTTCTTTTTCTTTCTCATTTATTCTGCTGCTGTCCCTAGCTTTAAACACGTTGTTTTTCCACGTTGAAACTGTTCTCATGCAGCTGCTCCTCTGTTCACCACGTGATTTCCTTCTTCCTTTGTGCCCAGACTTCCACGTCTTCTGCTCCTTCTTCTTTCAACTCATTCCACGCAGCTGCTGTCCATCATGACTTCTTCATGCTCCCTCGAGTTTCTCTTTATTCTCCTCACGCCAAAACAGTAGCCTTGCCTTTTCTGTTCTGCATGTGTGTGTTGCTGCCCATAGCTCTTTCTTCCTCTTAAACTCGTGGCTTTCATCATGCACCTTCGTCTTTGTTCAGTCACATTCAGCTTGCTCATTCTTCACGTGAAACTCTCTCAAAATCTGCACATGCTTCTCCTTCTTGCTTGCTTCTAATATATTTAATTTTTTATTCTCTTTTACTCTCTAACTAGTGGCTTTCAAGATTGTGTTCAAAGCCCATTAAAATCTACACAAAAGAATGGAAAGTGTTAAGTAGAAATACCCACAAAATTATTTAAAAGGAATTCAAGCAATAAAATTCAAGAATTTTGCAGTTTAATTCCTAAAGTGCAAAAGTGGCTAATAAAATCAATTTCCATTCAATTGCATGCATTAAGCTACATTTGATTATTAAAATGACTAAGTTAGGAGGATGAAAATAGATAAAATATATGTTTATCAATGATTGTCACATTTAGGCGAAAGAAAATGATATAAAAAATGTGTATTTTTGGAGTTAAAAGCAAAAACAAAAAATTAAGATGGTAAGCATGTGTTTTTTTTTGGGAAAATAAATAGGTTAAATTGTCTTTGTTTGTTTGCATCATGTCCATCTTGAAAAATTATCCAAAATGAAAAAAAAGGCCCTAATCGGATCACTATACTCCAACTAATAGCTTTTTAAAGTTTCACCTTTTATACCTATGTTTTCTTTCTATTTTCTTCTTTTGAACCTATATTTTTTTCATTTCTATTGCATAGATCTCATAAAAATATATCAAAATGAATAATCATATATCCAAAATAGTTAAGATGAGTCTTTAAAAATTCAAACTTCTAAAAAATAAATACAAAATTCAGTTTAGGCCCAACAGCTTAGCTCGAAATGAGCCACAGGCTTGAATTTTATTGCTTAATTTGCAATAGACCAATCTAAAACCTGACTCGACTCAGTCCATATGCAACCTTATTAATGGTATTGTTGCTCTCTTTAGCAATATTTATTAATTTGATTCACACGTGACACCCAAATTGTAACAACTGGGAAAAGGGAAAAGGAAAAGAAAGTAGAAAGTGGAGAATTTTTTAAATTAAAAAATTTTCCTAAGTCTGCTCGCAATAGCGAGAAATGGTCTCGTTGTAGCGAGAGTGCCTTCTCGCAATAGCGAAAGTGATTCTAGCTATAGCGAGTGCTGGCATTCCATACAGAAACCAGGGGGCTGCTCGCTGTAGCGTACGCCATAGCGAAAATGGGGTCTGGAACTGATACGATCTCGTCGTAGCGAAGGTTACACCTCGCCATAGCGAAGGTAACTAACACGAGCTCGCCGTAGCGAAGGTTAATTTTTGCCATAGCGAAGGTTAGTCCAGAAAAGAGTAAAAGGCGAGAAATTGACTACATTACACAACCTAACTCATTCTTTCTCTCATATTTGCCCTATACTTCGACCCAAGGAGAGAAAAGAGGCGTGGAGAGTGAGAGAGACCAAGAGAAGGAGGAAGAACAAAGGAAAGGTAAGCAAGTTCCTCTCATTTCTTCTTAGAATCTTGATCTCCTCTCTTTGCCTTCTCTTTCTATGGTTTTGTTTATGAGATTAGTTGGATTTTTGGCATGGGTCAGAAGAGAGGAAGTGGAAAACGCCCTTGAACCTCTTTGTTTTCTTTGAAAAATGTTGTTTCCACTACTATGAGAGCTTGAGAGAGAGGAAGAATTGATGGCATTCTAGAGAGAGAGAGAACCCTAAGTTCTTATATGTTATGAGGGTTGCTCTGAAGATTACATTCTAAGAGAGTAATTCCATGTTCTTGATTGTGCCTAGGCTCAAGTGAAGCACCTCCATCAAGGTGTGAGTGTGAAACCAAGAAGGGAGAAGAGGAATTAAAAGGAAAAGCTAGTGTTGGCTCATAAGGTAGCTCTCTTCCCACTCTTTCTTGTTGCATTCTTAGATGTAATAGTCATTGTATGTTTATGTATATGCTTATTGTGTGGAATATGCCATATGCTATTGCTTTGATGCATTGATACCAATGTGCCTGTGTGATGGATTGTGAGAATTGCTCGGGTGAGGTAGTGCTGAAAGTCCCTTGAAATAGGTGAGGTAGAACTGAAAGTCCTTTGAGATGGGTGAGACAAGGCCAAAAGTCTCATAATCGAGTGAGGCCAAGTCAAAAGTCTCTAAACTCGGGTGATGCTCGACCAAAAGTCCCTAGAGCCCATTTTTGGCATTGTTGTGACTTCCATAGCATATACAACATGTATTATGTGATTGAGAATGGTTGGATGCAAAATTACATGCTTTGACTTGTTATATGCCTTTATTGTTTACTTGAATGAGTGTATGAGCTACTGAGATTCCATGAATCTCACCCCTTCCCCTCCCAACTTAACATGCTAGGTGGAGCTCAAGGAGAACCGAGTGCACACCAAGGAGCCTAGAAGCATGTGTAGCTAGATGTTACTATATTTTAGTTATTTTGATGTAAAGTGGTGCCAAATGTATATGAACATACTATTTTTGAGATGTAACTATTGTAGCAAGTGTAAATGTATGAAAAGATTATGTATAAACTATGTTGATAGCCAAAGTAATGCAAATGTGGGTTTTGCCCCTTTTGTTGGATATATGTGATAGTGTATTTTTGGCCGTAGCATAGTGAGTTTGGAATGTATGATGATTTGGACTATTTGGACATGTTATGTAGACTATTTTTATGCTTTTAAACTTATCTATGAGGTGTGAGAATATGTAAGAGGCCATTTGGACCCATTTTAGACCTTTTGGGTGCCAAAACTGCCAAATTTGTAAGCTACGTCAAAGTATGACCAGATGAGCTCTTCTTGCCATGAAATTTGGCATGCCTCTAGAGTGTGTAGAGAGCTTCTTGGAAAGTTAAAGTGGGTAATATTCGGAGGTCTAAAAAATATTTAGAGAATTGTTGAAATTGGGGAATTTTAATGATTTGGTCATGTACTGTTTCATTAGTTCGAAAATGAATCTATGGTATTCATGGACCAAATGGAGTCCAAATGTTGTGAAATTTTATACACATAAACTAGGCAACCATAGTGACCTATACCAACTAGAATCACCTAAATCGGAGGTCTGTAGAGAGAGAACAAACCTTCTGAAGTTCTGTATCAGCATCAGGGAGCCACCTGACCTCCGTTACTGTTCCATCAGTTTTCGAGGGCTAAAGGCTATTGAACTGATCTGGACTTATTTTTTTCCTCTATTAAACATCTATAGCTTTCCAAATTGGTATAGTGTGCCTAGATTGGATTTTTGTGGATTTAGTTACGAATTTTCGAAGTTCATGACAGTAAGCTACGCTAGAAATAGGGATAGTCGGACCTCTGTCCCATTTTTGATATCAAACATGATCCAAACGCTAAGATTATGATTGGAAATGATTTTTAGTGTAAAGTTAACACTGAGAGCTTTCCAGAAAGCTAAGGTTTGCTGGATTCCCATTTTTCTATAATTAGTTATGATTTTTCAAAGTTAGAGTCAAAATTTGACTTTTGGGTCTATGTGAGAAATTGCATTTTTTCTGGTTTTTGGCTCCATACCCGTGGCTTATGACTTGTTTTATGCTATGTATGAGTTGTATAAATGGAGTGTGAGTAGAGAATGTGAATGATGGGTTCATAGGACCTACGGGGTAGAAGTTGAGTGTTTGAAACCCCGTTTTATAGCATGAAAATGTCACGGTTAGTACTGATTCTTTGGAAATCATATGGAATTGAGCCCAGAGGGAGGCCAGATAGAGTTAGTACACTAAGGTGTTACACAAATCTTCCAAAAGGGTACTTGAAAATGGCTGCTCATATAAAATATAATAACATTAGAAAATATATTTTAGAGCTTAGTTTCTTTTAACATGAAAGTATCTTATGTTATTTTCAAAAAATAAGAAATTATTTTGTCATTTTTCAAATTGACATACCAAACCAAAATTAAATTTATGCAAAAAATAAAATGTAAATTTTTCACTTGGTAATGTTATCGAGAACTTGCCAAGTGACCTAAATTCTTCTTCTTCTTCTTATAATTTGTGGCTATCATTAAGATTAATGGAAAATTAAAAACCAAATGAAGATCTCTATAAGGCCTCGTTTGATACATGGAACTTTTATTGATGAAAATAGAAAGTTAATGCTGAATGCAATAAATTATGTTTGGTAAAATTGAAAGTTAATATGTTTGCATATGTTTGTTTGATTAGATACAATATGGATGGCATGAAAAATAATTAAGGACAAAAGAAAAAAATACCCTTATCGTTAAAAATAATGTAAAACCACTAAAGTGATATAATTTCCTTCTCCTCTATAGTTAAGCATAGCACAACCATGTTTGTTGCATTGAACCCGTTTATTATGTTGAACTAGAATAGATAAAATGGCTTTATATATCATTGCCTTTTGGCAGCTAGGTGTCCATATATTGCTTGGTTCCATTTTTGTTCTTCCATTCTTAAGTTTCAGTTGTTTTGCTAGCAATGTCCCATTTTTGAAAAATAAAGGTAGGTGATAATTTGACATTATCATATTTTATATCCCTTATATTTATCTTAAAAATAATTCATTGTGGTTAATTTGATAACTTTAGGATTACTTTATATTAATTGAGATAAATTTAGAATAATAGTTTTTAAATGCATTAATATTAAATTTGAGTTTAAATTGTTATCATTATAATTTTTTTACATTAGAGGCCCAATTACTTGTATTTCTATTTTATAGATTAGATAAATCAGCAGAGGGAATTGGACATTTTTGTATTGAGCTAAGAAAGTGAGTTTATTTTATTTTAGAATTAGATTATATTTCTATTTTATTTATAAATCAATATTGTGTTTCTTTTAAAACAAAATTTTCTAGACTATTGGATGTACCTAGCCCATCTGAACCATTAGATTTCCTTTAGGTTATGCTAGTTAATAGAGGATTCTTCTGTAGCGTCAGTCTAGAGAGGGTATTTTATGCGATTGTACAAATGTATTCTTCTAGGATAAATTCTGTAATGGCTTTCTAATTTTCCTTTTTGGTAATCAATCTTAGATTTGAACCTAATATTATACTAGAGTTCATGTGTTGATAATATGAATTGGTTTGATTTTAATGTTTCTCTCTATTTTCATATAATTTATATTATTCTGGTTAGATGATTAAGGTTAAATAATTACTGCTTCATTGGTATTATCTAAGAGTTTAGTTTGATTTAATCAGTTGATTAAATGAACAAAATTCATTCACAGCCATAATGAGGTTTCTATGTGCGTTTCTGGTTGTGTGCAAAATACAATTGCTTTGTATTATTAGCTTAAGCACAGTTATGATAAGATTAATGATACAAACCGATTAAAATCTTAGATAGTAGTTTAGGAATATTAAACATTAATAACCAGAGGTTTAAAATCAAACTAAAGAAAATTTAGAGGACAAGGAAGGAAAAAATCAGGGCTCAAAATTTTAGATTAGTTATGTTTTGTTTGATTGCTTCAATTTCATTAATTGATTCCTATTTCTATTTATTTATGTAATTTTGCATTCAACCTCATTTATTTATTTATTTATTTTTTGAATTTTTAAACTAATTGATTTGACTAAGAGTTTTTTAGGAGACAACTTTGTGGGTATTATATTATAAACTAGTAAAAAATTACTAATTTTGGCCGATACTAACAATCGTGAGTGAAAAAATTCTTTTCCAAGATTTTGGCATCATTGTCAAAGAGCCAACTAATCATAATTAATTAAAATAAGAATTCCCTTAGTTTCAATTTTAATTTTAGGCCTTTTACTAAGTGCCTATAGCTAGTTTTCAGTGTTCTGCGACTATTTTGTGTAATACCAGTATCAAGGGTGATTAACTCCAATTGACCTAAAACTTTATATATAGGTTTTAGGTGTTACAAAGATTCAAAGTAGTTGCTATGTTGTGAGCTAGGCTACTTTTTGGCTAAATTCCATCGTTTAGACTATTTTTTTAAAAAAAATTTTTAGTATTTTTCTCTTTATTTTTAATGACTTTATTGAATTTATTTCAATTTTTCTTAGTAATTTTTGGGTTTTTTCTTTGATTTTATTTCATTTTTGGTGTATGACTAGATTCTCCAATAAAGATTTGATTGAATTTAATCCTGAAATTGAGAAGAGCTTTCATAAATAGCTTATAAATTATAGAATAAAAGAGGCTATGGTGAGTGAATTGGTTGCTGAATTAATTGATAATACAAAAGTTGATTGTGCATTTTTTTTAATCTTGAATTAGTAAATATGTCTGGCAATGAAAACAATAATAGAACTCTTAGGGAATTAGCCACACCTAATGTGAATTATCAACCATTGTGCATACAATATCTTAAACTAGATCCTTCATTTGCGCTTAAATTTGGATTAATATATTTGCTTCCAAAGTTTCATGGCCTAGTATGTGAAGGCCCTTACAAGCATCGTAAGGAATTTCATGTAGTCTGTTCTATCATAAAGCCACAAAGAGTTTTGGCGAAACACATCAAGTTAAGAGCATTCCCTTTTCCACTAGATGGAGCAATGAAGGATTGGCTTTATTACCTCAACCCATTACTTGCTGGAATGATTTGAATAAACTATTTCTAGAGAAAATTTTCCTTACTTCAAGTATTGCTCCTATCTAAAAGGAAATTTATGGCATTAGACAGATGAATGGAGAGATCTCGCATGAATATTGAGAAAGATATAAGAAACTATGTGCAAGCTACCCCCACTATTAGATCAGTGACCAACTTTTGATTTAATACTTTTATGAAGGATTGCTACCTATGGACAGAAGAATGGTAGATGTAGTTACAGGTGAGGCATTGGTTAATAAAACCCTAGCTGTGACCCAAGATTTAATTACAAATATGGCTCAAAATGCACAATAGTTTAGCACTAGGTTAATCACTCCAACTCGAGGTGTTAAATGAGATTTATGCCACACTAATGAATTAACAACAAATAGAAAATAAACTTGAAAAGTTGGCATCCATGGTTAGGAAACTAAAACTTGGACAGAGACAACCTTAACAATTTCCTACACCTCTGTATGGCATCTGTTCATTAGCCACACATACTACGGATTAATGCCTTTAGTTGCAAGACAATACAGAATCATGAGCATTTTTCTTAGTAGACCTTTACAATAGTAGCAGAATAGATATGATCCATATGTTGCCACATACAACCCCAGATGGAGAGATCATTAGAATTTGAGATATAGTAGTAATTCTAACTAACTAACTAACAACAACAACAACAAAGATTCAATGCTTCTAGCCCAAGCAACCAATAACAAATGAAATAACTTATGCAATAGATGAATAAATTGGAACCGAGTCTAACAGATATAGTAAAGCAACTAGCAATACATACACTCCAATTTCAATAACGAATAAAGATGACAAATTAGGGTTTGAAGACCTAAATTGGCCAACTTGCAACAAACATAATAAATTGAGGAGTCAAGGCTTTGGTGAGTTGCCTTGATGGCTAGTGACTCTAAGAGGCAATGTCTGGGCTATAACTTTAAGGAGTGGTAAGGAAGCGAGTGGACCTACCCTACCTTCAACAGAATTGTTGCAAGAAAAAGAGAGTGACATAGATCAACAACCCCTTTCAATTTAAAGAAGAAATACTATAGATAAAAGATAGAATTTCAGATACAACAAACCCCTTCCAATTCCAAATAAAATAACTCAGTCCAAGAAAATTGTAGAAGTTGAATTGCATAGAGAGATTATGGAGACTTTAAAAAAGGTGGAAGTAAATATACCTTTCCTAAAAGCAATAAAATAGATTTTAAAATATGCAAAGTTTCTGAAGGAGCTGTGTAAACATAAAAGAAAATTGAAGGGTAATGAAAAAGTTAGCATAGACAGAAATATATCAGTTTTGATTCAACCAGCTATGCCTATTAAATGCAAAGATCCTAGAGCATTTACCATCCAATGCACAATAAGGAATATGCAGTTCAGTAAAGCTATGTTAAATTTAAGAGTTTTTATTAATGTAATGCCTAAGTCTATGTATTCTTTTTTGCAGATTGGAAAATTGAAGTCTATGGGAGTGGTGATTCAGTTAGCAAATAGAAGTACAGCATACCCTGCAAGAGTATTAGAAGATGTTTTAGTATAGGTAAAAGATTTAATTTTTTTCAGCTGATTTCTATGTTCTGAATTTGGAAGATGATAATGTACATGGACATGCACATCTGATTCTAGGTATATCATTTTTGAAAACTATTAGAACAATAATTAATGTGCATAATAGTACTTTGTCAATAGAATTCAATGGTAAAGTTATTCATTTTAATATTTTTGACACGAAATATCCTTCAGAAGAGCATTCCATGCTGCATGTAAATATAATAGATTTCTTAGTTGTTGATGTTTATGATGATATGATCATTAAGCTTCCTGACATTGTTGACTTTATAATACAATTCAATATTCACAATGTTGTGATGGACTTAATAAATATGTTGTGTGTGCTAAGATTGATGCATATTTGCATTCTATTTGTACTTTTAATTTTGGTTTTGATGTCAATGCTGATTCTATCATTATTGATAGGAATGGTTCTAATTCTGTCATTTCATCTAGTTCTGATTATTTTGTGCTTTCAAGAGACATTGTTTCTTCTATTAAGAATAATATGCAAGTGGATGTTGCTATAGATTTAAATCCAAACATATTAATGCCTTTCATACAGCAGCTACCCACATTTGAACTCAAACCTTTACTTGACCATCTCAAATATGCTTTCCTAAAAGGAGATGATAAACTACTAGTAATAATAACAAATAACCTTCAACCTGACCATGAAATGACATTGTTAGAGTTGTTAAGAGATAAGAAAAAAACAATAGGTTAGACACTTGCAAATATTCCAGGGATTAGCCTTTCCACATGCATGCATAAAATTTTATTAGAGGAAAAAGCTAAACTAATGAGGCAACCACAAAGAAGGCTCAACCCTCAACCCTATGATGGTTATGGTGAAAAAGAAGATAAGAAAATTACTTTCAATTGGTGTTTATCCTTAAGAAGATCGATATTATAATGGTGCCTAATGAAAAAAATAAACTTATTCTTATAAAGGTGTAGAGTAGCTAGAGAGTTTGTATTGATTATACAAAGCTTAACCAGGCCACTAGAAATGACCATTTTCTTCTTCCCTTTATAAATAAAATGTTAGAGAGATTAGTAGGAAAATCTCTTTACTATTTCTTAGATGATTTTTCTAGTTATTTTCATATTCATATTACACTAGAGGATCAAGAAAAGACTCCTTTCACCTGCTTATTTGGTACTTTTACCTATAAGAGGATGCTGTTCGGACTTTGTAATGTTCTAGGCACTTTCTAGGATGTATAGTAAGCATCTTTTCTGATTTCCTCAAACATTGCGTTAAAGTTTTCATGGATAACTTTACTACTTATGACACTTTCTTTGATGACTACTTGTTAAGCTTAGGTAAAGTGTTAGAGAGATGTATTAACAAAAATTTAGTTTTAAATTTTGAGAAATGCCATTTCATGGTTGAGCAAAGTGTTGTTTTAGAATATTTAATTTCTAAAAATGACATTAAAGTTGATAAAGGTAAAGTAAATGTTATTGCCTCATTACCTTACCCCATTTATGTGCAGGAAGTGTGTTCCTTTCTTGGCCATGCAGGATTTTATTTAAATGATTAATCAAAGACTTTAGTAAAATTGCTCTACCATTATTTAGACTTCTTCAAAAGGACACATATTTTAAATTTGATAAGTCATGCAAATTAGCATTTGATGAGTTGAAGAGAAGACTTACCACTCCACCCATCATCTAACCACTAAACTGGGAGCTCCCATTTGAGTTGATGTGTGATGTATCTAACTTTGTTGTGGATGCAATTCTTTCTCAAAAGGTGGATAAAAAGTCTCATATGATATCTTATGCATCCTACATCTTGGATGAGACTCAAGCTAATTGTACTACTACTAAAAGGTTTAGTTATTATTTTTGTTTTAGATAAATTTTGTCCTTATTTGCTGGGTTCTAAAGTGATTGTTTATTTTGATTATACAGCTGTAAAGTTCCTCCTCAAGAAGCCTAATGCGAAACTAAAACTCATTAGATGGATGTGGCTCTTACAATAATTTGATATTGAAATTAGAGATGAGAGTGGAATAAAAAATCTTGTCGTTGACTATTTGAATAGAATTCCTTATTCCTTTAATTCTCTAGCTATTAGGGATAGTTTTATAGATGAGCAACTTTATTAATTGCATGGTAAAGATCTTTGATATGCGGATATGGTAAATTTTCTTATTACTTCTGAATTGCCTGCTTATTTTAAAAAGCACCAAATTAGTAAGCTTAATAATGAGGCAAAATATTATATTTTGGATAATCCTTACTTGTGGTGCATGTGTAATTAGGAGATGTTTTTCTGACTATGAGTTTACTTCTATTTTGCATTTTTGTCATACATTTGCATCTAATGGTCATTTTGGTCCTTAGTGTACTACTAAGAAAGTTTTAGATTCTGGACTATATTAGCCTACCTTGTTTAAAGATGCATATGAATACTATAAGAGTTTTGCATTATGCCAACAAATAGGTAATATTTCTTGTAAGAATGAAATGCCTTAATAGCCATTGTTGTTTTGTGAAATATTTGATGTTTAGGGCATCGATTTCATAAGATTATTTCTTGTTTCTTTTGATTTTGTGTATATCCTTTTAGCTGTTGATTATGTTTTAAAATGGGTGGAGACCAAAGTCACCAAGACTGATAATTCTTCTATTATTATGGATTTGTTAGATTTAATATCTTTTTCAAGTTTAGCATACCTAGAGCAACCATCAGTGATCAAGACTCCCACTTTTACAATAGAAATATGCAATCCCTACTCCACAATTATGGTGTGATGCATATGGTGGCAACTCTTTATCATCCATAAACAAATGGACAAGCAGAGGTTTCAAATAGAGAGATAAAGTAAATTTTAGAGAAAATTGTGCAGCCTAATAGAAAGGATTGGAATAAAATATTAGATGATGCACTTTGGGCTTACAATATTGCTTATAAAACCCTTATAAGCATGTCACCTTATAGGTTGGTTTTTGGCAATGCATGTCACTTGTTGGTCGAGATTAAGCATAGAGCTTATTAGGCAGTTAAGAAGTATAATATGAATTTATCTCAAGCTAGTTCTTAAAGGAAATTACAAATTTAAGAGCTTGAAGAGATTTGGTTAGAAGAACTCCAAAATTTATAAAGAGAAAACCAAGGTTATATATTACAAGATGGTTAAAAAAAAGAGTTTCATGTTAGCAAAAAAAGTTATCCTCTAGAGTTCCCTCCTTAAGCTGATGTCCAAGAAGCTACATTCTAGATGGATTGATCCATCTGTGGTTACTCATGTATTTTCTTATAGTATGGTGGAAATTATGAATGATTCAACCAACAAGAGCTTCACAGTGAATGGGTGACAACTGAAACATTTCTATTAGGGATTTTAGGAGCATACAATGGAGGAGTTGCATCTCTGTTATGCTTTGTACATTGGATTCACTCGATTATATTTCTTTCCCTTGTTATTTTCATGTCCTTAAATTGACTGTTGGATTGGATCATCATTTACATTAAGGACAATCTAAAATTTCAGTTGGGAAGGGGGGAATTCACTCTTATTATTTAGATAGTTTTTCTTTTGTCATTTTTTCTATTTTCTTTTTGTTTTCTTGCACTTTTCATATCCTTTAGCTTTCTTTTTGTGCCAAAATTGCAAGTGAAACAATTTAGGTTAAAAGTATCTCTACATGAATAGGGGTTGATCTTTTTTTTGAATTCAAGTACATTGGCAATGAATTTTATTTCAATAAATTGATTGTGGTAGTTTTGAACCTATGAAGATTTGGGTCTTATATTATTTCTTTCATATATGAGTATTCACCTATCATGATTTTCACTTTAGAGATTTTCACTTTAGAACTTGTTTTGATTCTTAATTAAGCTATACA
This sequence comes from Erythrophleum fordii, assembly GCA_032878935.1. NCBI lineage: Eukaryota > Viridiplantae > Streptophyta > Magnoliopsida > Fabales > Fabaceae > Erythrophleum > Erythrophleum fordii. The sequence goes on from JAVQMF010000036.1 coordinate 2,860,183, forward strand.
ATTGCACTTGTATGTATGAAGATGATTAAGGTGTTCTTGAAATTGTAGCCTCTTAGCCAAATAGCTAACCTACACACATTATCCATTGTTGATCCCTTTGAGCCTATCAACCTTTTTGTTGAAATTTCATCCCACTTCAAAACCAATTGCAAAATATCCCTACCTTACCTTAGGAATTGAAGAGCATTGCATTCAATTAGGAATTTAAATGTTAATTAATGCATCAAGTTGAGTTGCTGAAAGAAAAATGTAATGCAAAAAAAAAAGAAGGGATGATGAAAATGATGGTTGAGATGGAGTGTAAAACACACTCAACCCATACCAAAAAAAAAAAAAAAGGAATGAAAATAAATATACATATACATTTGTTTGCTTGATGAAAAATAAATAGGATGCACAGTTTTGTAGTTGTTTCATTGTGTTTGTTGGCGAGATCAATGCTCTTTAATTCTTGAGGTATTTGCTTACCTTTTTTTTTCCCATAATTTCACCATTACCTTAGCTCTATTATAGTTTTAAATAAAGTCCTTTTAATTTATGTATTACTTATAACATAGTAAGTGATAATTGAGAAGATATACAAGCCTATAGTAATGAAGTTTTGATAGGTTGTATTTGAGTGAAACACTTACTTGAAACACTTGAAAGTATACACATTTCCAATAAGGAATTGCCACTTTGATTCATTTTTGTTAAATTTAATTGCCATGCTAATTGTTTTTCAAGATTAGCAAGAAAGATTACCTTTAACTGTTGAATTTATGAATAGCTTAAATTGTGCTTGGTCTTGTAGTTTTCACATTTTTATTTTTATTTTGATTTTTTGTATTTTGCTCAGGGGTGCAAAAAGCTAAGTGTGGGGGAATTTGATAATTCGATATTATTATATTTTATATCTCTTATATTTAGTATTACTAATAATTCATTGTGGCTAATCTGATGGCCTTAAGTTTATTTTATATTAATTAGGCTAAATTTGGATTAATGGGTTTTAATTGCATTATTATTAAATTTTAGTTTAAATTGTTTTCATTATAATTTTTTTCCAATAAAGATCCAATTACTTACATTTCTATTTTGCAGATTAGATAAACCAATGGAGAGAATTGGACATTTTCTTATTGGGCTGAAGAAGTGAGCTTATTTTATTTTAAAATTGGATTGTATTTCTATTTTATTTCAAAATCAATATCGTATTCTTTTAAAATAGAATTTTCTAAACTATTGGATGTACCCAACCCATCTAAACCATTAGATTTCCCTTATGTCATGTTAGTAAGTAGAGGATTCTTTTGTAGCATCATTCCAGAGGGTATTTTATGTGATTTGATGGACATATTCTTCTAGGAAAAATTCTGTAATGGCTTTCTAACTTTCATTTTTTTTTTTTATAATCAATCCTAGATTCGAACCTGATATTGCACTGAAGTTCATGTGCTGATAGTATGAATTGTTTTGATTTTAATGTTAAATGAATTTCATTTCTGTTATCTCTATTTTCATATAATTTTTATTATTCTAATTAAATGATTTAGGTTACATGATTATTGATTCATTGGTATTATCTAAGAGTTTAGTTTGATTTAATCGGTTGGTTAAATAAACAAAATTCATTCTGAACCATAATGAGGTTTCTGTGGGCGTTTTTGGTTATGTGCAAAAGAGAATTGCTTTGTGTTATTAGCCTGCGTTTCTGGTTATGTGCAAAAGAGAATTGCTTTGTGTTATTAGCCTAAGCGTGGTTGCGTTATGATTAATGATATGAACCAATTAAAATCTTGGATGATAGTTTAGGAACATTAAACATTAATAACCAAAGGATTAAAATCAAACCAAAAAAATTTTTGGATAAGGAAGGAAAAATATCAGGGCTCGGAATTCTAGATTGGTTACGTTTTATTTGATTACTTTAATTTCTTTAATTGATTTCCTATTTCTTGTTATTTCTGAAATTTTTTATTCAACCCCCATTTATTTTAATTTCTATTTTGTGGATTCTTAAACTAATTAATTTGATTAAAAGCTTTTTGGAAGACAACTTGATGATTAGTATACTGTAAACCAATGAAAAATCACTAATCTTAGTCAGTACTAACAACTGTGAGTGAAAAAATTCTTTACTAATAATAGGTAAGTAGATTTGTTGCTTAGGGTTAAGAACTTCTCCAAATATTATATTTGGGTTAGCTTTTATTTTATTTTTTTCATGTTTTCACAACCATGATTATTACTTCATTGTAAATATGGCAAAGTTGCACAACTAGAAAGTAGCATGTTATCATGCACTTCCTTCTTTTTCATAGTTTGAAAACTGTATAAGAGCATATGGAACTGGGAGCTATTTTTCTTCTTTTTGAGGGGGGGATTTGGATTTTCACTTCATATTGCAAAAGTTTATATCATTATTTATTCTATTGTTATTTTATCGTAATGTGTATATGTCACAATAATAAAATATTTGATTTGATTATTAGTCAAGATTTGGAGTAAAAATAATTAACCAACTGTTTACCATATTTGTAATATTTTCTAATGATAGTTGAAGAAAAGTCTATATTCATTTTATTGTAAAATTTTTAATACGCATTGTTTCATAATTTATCTATGCAATATTTATTGTGCATTGCATTGAGGCTATTGTATTTTTTTAACTATGCCCTAGTAACATAAAGCATCCCGAAGTAGTACATGGGATGCAAACCAAGATTGCAACAGATGATCAAAGTCGTCGTTGTGAGGAAGAGTTAAGCCTTCTTACAAACCTTCAAACTAAATTTGTAAACACCAAGGCTATACTTGAAACTTATTAGGAGCATCAATAAAAGCTCCAATGTGACCATTCTCAACTAATGACTTTGAAGGATGAGACTGAAATAAAATTAATCTCTTCCAACAATAGTGCATTAGGTTGGAGAACCATCTTGCCAAGTTGTCAAACAAATTAGGTGGATGCTGAATAAAGTCTGATAGACATATATGTGGTTGCAACTAATGTAATCTATTTGAAGGACCAAAGATTTGCCATACAAAAGCACACTAAGGAAGCACTTAAGAATGTATATGATTTAGTAAAGAATTGAGTTTATGTTAATCTAAACATTAATAAGTTGATAAATTATGACTCTACTTACTATTATGTTACTCAACATACGATAATGTTTTTTTAATCCGGTTGTACAAATTAACATTATAGGGATACTGCTAAAATTAAAGTTTAATTGCTTTATCTGTTGATTCCTTTCTTGTAAGGTTGCAATGGTGTTTTTTAGACTTGTACTTCAACTATATCAATGTTCAAATCTTGTTACTCTCTATTTAAGTATATATTTGATTTCGTCTAAGCAATGTTAATATGTCATAGTAAAATTATAATCGAATTGTAAAGTCTTATAAAAAATTATATAATCATATAAAATCCTACAAAACATTATATATATATATATATATATGGATGAATATATAATTAAATATAATTTTATATAATTAAATATATAGTTGTGTATAATTAATAGTTACCTAATTATATACATTTTTACTTTGTAATATATGTTGTAATCAAATGATATAATTGAAATTAGTTAATTAAATATATAATTATATAATATTTTATGGATATAGCATTATATATAATTATACAATTACGCATAATTTTAATTAGTAATGTATTTATTAATATTAATTCTAATATAATCATATTAGTATATATAATTGTAATTAGATATTTGTATTATGATATATATATATATATATATTGTATAACAATATCAAATAGAACCTTAATGTAATAAATACATAATTATATAATTATATAAAATTACATAATTATAATTATATATAAATTTATAAATATAAATATATAATAACATAATTAGGTATTTATATATCTTTATAATTAAATATTTGATTAAAAAAAAGTTCTTATCTTCATGTAAAGCTTATCATCACTAGGATTCACATGAAGTGAAGGCTTTTTGAACCTTCATGTGCCAACTTGTGCCATGCATGTGACCATGTGGGAGTGAAGGGCACATGATTAAAAGCAAGTTGAAAAATGCAGGGTTGGCATGAAATATGCAACTTTGGCATGCCTTTCTTTACATGAAGATAAAGGGAAATTACAGCCTTTCATGTGGGTATTGTAAATCACATAAAGCTTAGGAAAGAAAAATAAAAGGAAACTATGATATTTATATATTTCTCATCTTCTTCTTCATTTTCATCATCTTGCATCCATAGTTAACATTTGTTCAACAAACTTCAATTTAATTAAGCTCAAAATAAAAATTATACATTTTTGTATTCTTTGTAATCATATTATATTAAGAATGTATATACTTCATTTTTCTTCCACCTTTTTCTCATATCTTTTTCTTTAATTATTTAAATGGATAAAAAAAAAATTATAGAGCATTTCTGTATTCAAAGATTCGCAAATGAGTTAATTTGGGAAAATAGATAATTCGACTAGTTGGTCAAATAAAGTAAGTGTTCTTAATTACCAATATTATTTGAACATAATAATTTCTAACATAGTTCTATTATATTTATTGACTAGGTTCATGCCCAATAGTGATGAAGTTATTAAGTACATTGTTGCATTGATAAAACAAAATTACTAAGGTCCTTATAATTGTTGGAAAGAAGTTTATGAAGAAGTCAAACAATTATGATTTCAAAAATTTCAATTATATTATGCATTTAATGTGTCAAGAAAGTTGGATTTTTTTTTTTCGTGGTTGGATATATAAAATTTAGAAATGCTTTTGTGTTTGATTGATAAAAATATTATACTTGGACATTCAAAGATTATCTTCAAATTTATAAAATTTCAAATATTGGGCAAGAAATTGATTAAAGGATTTGATTTATTATCCACAAGATAAAAGAAATAGGCCATCATGGATTAAAAAATATATCTAGAATGACTTATGTGTTAATTAGGATAGTCCATAATTTTGACAAAAAAGTGAACGTGCAAAGAAAAAAAGAACTTTCAACTCTGGTTATAACCCATCTTTTCACACTAGTGGTTTTACTCTATTTGTAAAGCATGCTACAACTTTAGCTTAAGAACTAAGCATATCTATAACTTCAATTGAGTTTCATGTTTGAACTTATAAAAAAATAACATCCAACAATTGGGTTGATATAAAAAAAATATCTAAAACCATATTTGTAAGGGTCATGTTTTCTTATTTAGCTTGTTGTGTCTTTCCATATACAAATAATTGTGAAACATTTTTTCTTCAATTGTTCAGAATGAGTATACAAGACTTAAAACTAATGTTATGAGTGCTGCTTTGACACAAAATTTTTCACTTTCAAACAAAGTTGTTTTATGGATGATGGCTGCTAGGGAATAAAAAAAAGGGCTTACTATATGGTATGAGAAGTATCTCATACTAAATGGAAGAAGATTTAGTCTCCGGATATAACTATAGTCACAATATTAATTAGTGTTTATATCTAAGTGTCCTGATGGCTTTATACTCATAAGGCAGATTACATAAGATAAGCTTTGTATATATTGGGCCTTTAAAGAATTTCAATCAAAAAGTAAGCTAAAAATAAATAAATAAATCATGCCTTTACTTCACAGTTTGGTGCATCTTTGCATATAAAAGATTTCATTTCAATGAAAGAACATGCTAGAAGATTAATGGCTCTATGCATTTAGTTTTAGGCAATTATTTGATGCTTTTGTTACATAATCACAAGAAATTTATTTATTTTTTGGTTTGGAAGTTATAAGAATGGATGAGGGATGCTATGCTTTTTAGGGTCTATTTTAAAACACTTCAACATCAATATACTCACACTTATGTTGATGAAAAATCATAAGCTATTTATGTACATGTGTGTGTACATATATATATATATATATATATATATTCCATTATTCTATTTTTTGCATTTTAACCCTTTGAATTATTAAGATAGGTTTGTGCAAAGAAAAAATAATACAAAAAGTTTGAGCAATTATATAACAGACTTAAATTTATTTTTACAAGGTGCTAATGGCAAAAAGAAATCCTTAATTTATAGATTGAGTAATATCTCATACAAAATAATCGAAAACTCCATATGCTGAAGGAAGACCACTTAGTCAAGTGCTAGTATATCCTCATTTTGCCTACATACAAGGTATGATAAGGATGGATTTATTAACTTTTCAATACAATCTTATATTATTGAATTTTAAGAACAACAAAGACAAATCGTAGAACTAAGATCACCTATAAATGAATTTACTTGTCGTTCTCACCAATAATCTTAGGTTAAACTAAGTTCATCATAAGCAAATCCAACTCCATATAGACCAGACAAGTCTTGTATTAGAGATGAAATGAGAGAAAATGAAGATGAAGAAGATGAGAAGTAAGGTTAAAGAGTTCATTTTCATGAAAAATTTTCTGTAATAATCATTCATGTTAATCATATGTTAATATTTTAATCTTATTTATTATATATAAAAGTTGATATATGAAAATCTTAATTATAATTTTGTGTGTGTATATATACAGACACAAGATTATATATATATATATATATGTATATGTATGTATGTATAGTATGTATAAAAGTATCACAAATTGTATATATATACAAATATATTTTATTATATATATATATATATATATTGAAGTATCACAAAATGTAATGAAAACAACTAGTAAATAGAAAAAATGATATAAAACACAAAGTAACTAATATTAAATTTTTACTAAAATATAAAATAATATAAATAAACCATACTTAATTCTCTAACATTTAAATCTATAACACAAAAAATTTATTCCTTGGCAGTGAAAAAAATGACAAAAATAGCATGTTAAACCAAAATAAAATAAAATAAAATAAAAATAAAAGGTAGACCATTATATTTGACCAACCGTTAGTTAGAAGCAGTCCGACTGACACCTAGTCGGATAGTTCAAACTAAAATTCAGTCAGAATGTGTTTGACTGAAAGTTGGTCAGACACATTTTGAATGAATTGTAGTTAGAACACAAAGTCTGTAATTCAATTTTTTTTGAAATTTTTACTATATATATTTTTTTAAGTCTCTTTTTTTTTTTCAAAATTTTAGTTATGTTTTTTTTAATGCATCACATGTCTTAGTCTTTAGTTTTTTTCCCTCTAAATACTATGAAAGGCTAAATTTTTTTCTTGTGACAATTGTAAATTAATTAATGTTCTATGGTAATTGGATTTTATATGGAGACAAAATTAATAGCTTAAAAATAGTAAATTATATTTTAAATACATTTAATAATTTTTACTTTTTATTTTTCTATAGCATATTTTCCTAAGTTTGTCATTTTTGTTATATTACATTATGTGATACTATAGTATATATAATATATACATAGACATTTATATAAAGCCAAACATATATAATGACATATCCATTGAGGGCTACTCTTGCATAAATTTCACTCATGATTGACAAGGCTATTAACACATATTTAACAATTCATATTTTTCACTTAAACGATCATTACTAATAAGCAATTCTATTAGATATCATCACTTCTTCACCAACATTTACCATATGTCAATATATATCTTAACTAGAATGTGATAAAAAGATACATATATAATAGAATAAAGTAAAATTAGCTATATATATTACAAAAAACAATCTACAATACATAATAGAAAGGATTCAAGTTCAATTAGTAACCTGTATTACTCTAACAAGTCATTAATAGCTATTCAACAAATAAGTAACTAGACCACTTAGCCATGTAGAATTGAAATCTGCTTCAATTACATACATTATCCTAGCAAAGATCCTAACCTACATACATTTTATAAAATCATAGCAGATATCAACCTAAAAAAAATCTATTATCAGCTTATCGATATAATACATACTCCATTTAAATGGAGACAAAAGACTACACATAAACTAAAATTGGTGCACCAACTTGTCTTATTAATTTACTGATTCACTATATCTTCAAAATATCTAAAATGGTAGGAAAGCATAATAGTATCCTATTATCACAAGATCTCTAAACATGTGCTAAGTAAACTTCATTTGTAGTCAAACCATCCACCGTAAGCAAATCAGCTAATAGATTAATTACTTTCTCATCAAGATTTGTATCACATGCCAAATGGTTGATACCCAGACATATGTTCTCTGCAACAAGTGCCAAGTGTTGATCCATCTTGTTAGTTATGTCCTTAAGCCCTTTTAACAATATATGTCCATGATTGCTTGTTTGCCTCTTTTGCTTTTGAAAGAATGAGGTGGATTCATTGGTAGGATATCAGAGCAATATCAGAATTAGCTAACTCTTTATCGATATCCATATCTAATGGGTTGTCAAAGAAGTCTTCTATTCTAGGGCTATGGTTTTCTCTTAAGGATGCATATTTGATGTCTTTAGTATCCTTGGTATCCCATCCCCTAGCCTTGTCATTTCCTTAGACAATATACAAATCCTCGAAGTGCTAGAATGACTTGTATCTAAATGCTACCACAATATTATAGACCTATAAAATATATAACAGTATAAATATGTGAATTTATGAATTGGGTAGTATCTATTCATTGACACAAGGAAAAAAAAAAGTACACAATCTACTTTTACATAGTTATCTCAGACATCCTTGTCAACTGTGATACATTTTGATGCTGGATCCCATCCAAATTTAGAGGTATTGGAACCATATACCATGTTATATAGTTTGAACCATAATTGCTTAAGTGCCTTTAGCCGAGACTAAATGTGAGGAACTCCGTTGAAGCTACACCTTGGGTTTCTCTCATGTATCATCCTTTCCAATTGCTTTAGATAGCTTAGCCTCAGGTTACTATCAACTATATATTTTTGGTCCATCCATAACTCCACAAGGCATTTGATAAGCACTACATCCTTATATGGAGTCCACTAATTATTTTTAGGTTAAGAGTCAAAACCTGAAAGATGATCCATATAAGGAAGCTACATCACAAAGAAAGATTAAATGTATTGAGAAAAAAAATTGGATGTTATTTGGACCTAAATAATCTCAAACCACAGCTAACAATTACATAGAATGTTCTAAAATGCACAATGTCAGATGAAATATAGTATAATTTAAGCATCATCCAAGTGAACATTTGTCAACAATGAGAAAAAATCAAGAAGTATAATTGTCATATTATTATTACATATTAATAATGTCAACAACTATTTAATTTCTGAATAAATGCTAGCACATCATTTGCGTGCTTGATATGTAGTGAACTCTTTAAACATATTATTTGCTAATCACTCTCAAAACTTGTTCCATGACTTAGATGTCTCCATTGTAACTAAGTGATCTAACCCTCTGACACCATTACTTTGGTACTCGCGGTCTAAGCCACTAACCCTATCTATGGGTACGTCATCATTGTCTTTTTTTAGTATAAGATTATATAACAAGCAGCAAGCAAGCATCATTTTCTTGTGCGTCCTCACTGGGTAGCAAAGGAGACTCCTAACTATTACCTATCATTCTTTCAAGATCTCAAATATCCTCTCAATCATATTATGGGCTGATGCATGTCTTATGTTAAAACACTCATGCAAGGTTGACAGGTAGTGATTGTGTTGCCATTTAGTTAAGTGGTACCTACATTGTTACAAATGGTTAAACATCAAACAAGTACATCGATGGTAAGCAAACAAAGGTAAATAAAAATGCAATTAGGAATCTATGATGCCAAAGGAGACAATAAACAATATATTTATGGTGGGGGACCTTCAACCCTTGTCTCTTGTTAAGTGCATCCAGCAAAACCCAATCATTAGTCGCAGATCTTTCTTAGCCAGGCAATACATAAATAAATTGTACATATTGTGAGCAAACATTAAGGACATTAATGGTGATTACTCCTTTTTAGTTAAGATGCTTATCTGCCATAGGTACTTAAATTAGAATATGTGTTTTGTTAAGCGCACCAAAATAATTCTAAAAATAAAGGAGTCAATTAGGAATGGAATAAAAAACCATAGCAAAATTAAGGTTATTTGTCATACACTTTACCTTGAATCATTTTTATTTTTCATCATTTGAGTTTTCAACCATAGACTCACGTTTTTTGATAGCTCTCTATTTAGATGTATCATTGCATTCAACATTGCATTGAAATGTCTACTAATAGTTTCTCCTCATCTTTTGAAGTATACTTTTATTGATTTATTCTTAACATGATGCATTAAAATGGATAAAAATATTGTTACTAGCTTATTAATTAGCATATTTTTTTTTTAGATTTAAGTCTCTTAATTTGATCAAGCATAGTTTGCGGATCGAATGTTATCTTATATATTTTAAGTTGTTCATACCATATGGAGTCACTATTATACATCAACCTCCTAAGGTGGGATTACTTTGCTTGAAAGTCAATGGTGTATAGCTTATACATAAGGTAACAAAAATTTAAAGTTACAATCACCCATATGTTTATCAACCACCGATGCTTATATTGGATGACAAGCAAAAGCCAAATCAACATATGAAGAATGACATTGAGCCTAATGTCATCCATATTCAAATGGTGCGCAATAATTGTTTGTAATATTATCTGTATAGTTGGAATAATAAGAAATTATTATTGCCTTCTAGTGGTCAAAATGATTGCAACATAGCACAAAACAAACAACCTAACAAATCAAATTAACAAGATATTATATTAAACAGTTGTGCCAAATAGATATACTATTAACAATCATTTATAATTACATTTCAAGTTTAATTGCACACAAAGGAATAGTAACTATTTTTTACAATCAATTAATCTATATAGTTAATTGTAAAACATAGTAAAACTTAGAATAATGATGTGTCCTTTGTTACTTTATTAAAAGTTATCATTTTAAGTTTTGGAAGAAGTCCATGACCAATGTGTATGTGTGTGTGTGTGTATATATATATATATATATTACACCCAAAACCACTCTGCTAACCTAATATATACATACAACTGAACTTAATGGTTGCTATAAGGAGGAACAAAATTTAATGAAATAACTTGAAAAAATCATTGAATAGAGGAATTCTGTTATAACAAAAACAATAGCACATTAGATTCACAAGCCATGAAAAGACCACAAATTATAGACTAACACATCTCAAGGTTCACACACCAGTTCAAGTTAGCATATGAGCATAGAAAGAAAACTAATGCATTTCTTTGTAAACAATATAGAGTCATTTACTAGGCAAGAATTGGTTAACCATTCCATAAAATTTATGTCCGAAAGTATGCCTTTTGGGTGGATAACGATAAATCTTTTTCTTCACTGGTCGCTGGTTAAGAGAGTTATAAGAAGTTTGATGTCTAAGGCAATAGCGCAGAAGAAGAACAGTGCACACCACATTGAAAACCACACAACCATAGGAAAAGGAAGAATGGCATAGCAAAAGAAAAAGATGAGACAAATAAATTAGGTTGACATGTATGATTAGAAAAACAAAAAATTATTACACATCCATCCTACAAAACGCCGCTTAAAACTCGTGCCCAAAAAAAGAAAAGAATTGCAAGATCTAAAATAATCCACACAGTATTGCTAATTTATTGTTTTGCTTATTTTTATTTATTGTAGCCAGGGCTTTTTCTTTTTAATTTTTGCTATGGCTTGTTGCGTCAAGTAGCTATAAAATATACAATAATAGATAGACAAATTTGAAAGAAAAGAAAAACAAAATAGGAAAGTGAGTCAAGCGAGTAAATTTTATTCATATAAATAAATTACACGTTTTCTCTTTAGTGAAGAATTATAGTACAGGAGAACGGGCGAGACTCTATATCAAACTATCAAGTATCTGGTATTTGGTTAACTAGGGCGGGCATATTCCGTTATGTGGAAAGGTTTCCTTCCAGTGTCATCTTTTAATTTCTCAATTTTATTTTTGATAAAAAAATCAGGGGTGGCTCCTTAATGGCCACTTGGCTGGTAGCACATGCAGTGAGGTAGAGGCAGCTAGCCCCGCGAAGCCGCTCACGAACGAAATCCCAACTCAACGTGAAAGGAACAAAAGATAGCTGATGGCGCGGTCGACCTTAGCCAAGTAAAAGCCGCTCAGAAAGCAGTTACGTGCCTCACTAAAAGTAATAATGGTCCCTCCTTTGAAAAAGGCATCAATACTGATTCCAATTCGCGTTTGCTCCCAAGATGAAAATGCCAATCCAGAGGGTATCGCCGTCCATTGGAAGCCTAAAGGCTCACTTCTTACCCACGTGGCAAAAGGAAAAGCAAATTTACCTGTATTATATATGCATACGAACGCATCAGATTTTTGTTTGGGATTTAAAACATAAAAACCCATCAAAGCGCTTGGATAAAGAGATGGCATACCTAGATCGAGGGCCCCATCTGTCACATGACTTGGCAGTTCATCAAGCTCAATAAATATAGATGAAACACGAAGTAATTCATCGTCACGTTGCAATAATTTAAGGACTAGCCACGTCATTACAACAGAACACCCGCGTTGATTGATCGGATCATTTCTTAAAAACTATCTACAGCTGTTTTACAAGCTTCAATTCCTCAAAAAAGTGTTCCAGCAAAGTAGAGAATTGAATTCCCCACCCTCCAAAAAAAAAAAAAAAGAAGAAACGAGACAGATCTCCCCCTTCCCACTCGAGGTTTTCTCCCCTCCAACCAGTTCCCATAGAAATCAACATCTGCATCGAGAAAATGGGCGGCAAACCTCATATAACTGCCATTTGAATATAAGAGTAACGGCTATAGGTGAAAGGCAAGCGGGAAAAAAAACACTAACGACTTTTTGAACTAAAACATATGCCACCCAACATACAATTCCTTTTCCTAATATATCTTCTGTCCAAGAGTTCTAAATTCCTAAAAAGACTAACCATCATTCTATCCAAAGTGAAGTTTTCCCTGCTTCCAATACTGGAAGACATGAACACAACATGAACATTGAGATATATCAGAATGGCGCCTCAGTGATGCTTCTTTGATGATTTACTGTATGCTACCACATCATCATCATCATTGTTCTTGCCATCCTCATCCTCATCTCCATCATCATTCCTCTTCCTCTTGAGGTTTGAAGAAGCTGGAGGCAACACCTGAACATCGTCCTCATCATCATCAACTTCTTCCTCATCTTCACCATCATCATCATCAACTTCTTCCTCATTCTCACCATCATCGTTCCTCCCAGCCACGTCACCAATCCCAGTATTAACTGCCTCAGATTGTCCTACTGGCTGAACAAGATATCCAGCACCGTAGTCTTCTTCCTGAAATTCAAGCAAATTATATTCCTTAATTAATTACAAAAAGTGAAAAAATCTCGTACAAAGGGATAAATTCGAACAGAAAACAAAGCATCATGATTACGTTAATTTTCTACAAATAACCTAAGCATTTTAGAATTCTGTTTTAGCATTATCGGTCATGCGTGTAATCCTAGAAAACAATTCATTGCATCCATCACCAAAATACAATAATTAATAATAATTTTTTAGCAAAACCTTCTGAAGACAGCAAACATCAATCAGAGAAGACGCTTCCCAAATATAAATAATGAACAAAGATCATAAAACTAGAAAAGACAAATTTGCAAACAATGTATCGCTCAATATCTATCAATACAACAACCAAAAGAAAAAAAAACAAATCAAGTTTCGGCAGGTGCACCCTAAGTAAGAAGGAACAATAAAACCTCAAAAAGGTCACCCCCCACTGGCCTAAATATGGACGTAATAAATGAATTTGTAAAACAAGAACAAGTCGGCAGCCTTGAATATCCCACCTTATTCATAGAAACTGCCAGATAAACTCAGTTGTAAGACAACAAACATATAATCAATATAATTTGATTGAATATGCTCTCCCAGGAAACAAGTACAACAATCTCCCCCACAAACACCTCCCCCCCCCCCCCCCAAAAAAAAAACACCTAGACATGAAATATAATTCACAATATGGAATTCATTAAAGAAAAAAACCCAAAAAAAAAAGGTAGAGCAGCAATTTCATAGTAATCAAAAATTTAACATTTCTGGGCCATCACAACATTGTAAATGGAGAAAAAACAACCCAAAAAAAAAAACTGGAGCAGCAATCTAATAGTAATCAAAACAAAACAAAACAAAACAAAACAACATCAACAACAACAGCAGCAGGCCTTATTCCACTTAAATACATGAAAACTTCAAAACTCACCACAGCCAAGGTTGCACAGAAAATAAACGCTATAAAAAGCCAAAATAGCATTATGAACTGCCAAGTCATTTCTCTTATTTTGCAAAGCAGCTATTTCCATTTGAATTATCTGGGTTATAAAATACTTAAAGATCACACCATGACACCAGTAAATACAACACCCAAAAAATAATAATAATAATAATAATAATAACAGCTTGGAAGGTTGACGAACTGCAAATAAATCACAGATGAAAAATGGAGCAAACATGCGCATAAAAACCAATGAAATTTTATGTCAATAGTACGCACAGAAGATAAAGACGATAGCCATACTGAACATCAGTTGAGGCCACAAGTATTTGAAATAGCACAAAATATTAGGAGGTCTACTTTTGCAACAGTGTGACAGTTAAGTCACCAGCTAAAGCAATCTGTGATGCCGTGCATAAATGAAAAGTTATCTAACGTAAACAAATTCAACAAAAACAGACAGGAGTTTAAATCGAGTTAGCAGCTAGCAGCAACATAATTTTATGACTATCAGTAGCTACCATAACTATCGCCTTCTCTTCAACAATCTGACATCAAACAATAAATCCAACAGAGAAAATTAGCAGAGGCAGACATTAAACACAGATAAATAATCATTCAAACATATGTAAATAATAAATAAATTACAATAGCTAAAAGAAAGAAAAGTTCAAGCAGAAGGGCTATCTCACTTCATCATCATCTTCAAACTCTCCATCATCTCCAACCCCTACCTCGTCTTCACCGGTCTCTCCATTGTCATCTTCGTCTCCAACATCCTCCCCCTGTTCATGCCCATCAATCTCCCCTTCTGTGCTAGTCAATCGTCCAGTACTCTCAGGCTCTGCTAAACCCCCGTCATCATTGTCCACTTCCTCCTCTTCCTCTTCCTCATCGTCATCATCGTCATCATCCTCATCATATTCAACTCCATCCTCTTCGTCATCACTGTCATCAATTTCATGAACTTCAACCACATCATCATCATCACCCTCCTCTTCATCAATCTCCTCACCTGAATCATTCTCTTCTTCCTCATCACCATCCTCGTCATCCTCCTCAACATCATCCACCACGGGTGCAACCCGAAATCCATTAGCTTGATGGCTTAAGCCATTCGCCCTTCTTGAGGTTTCTGTCTCCTCATCAGCGTCACTCTCTTCATCCTCATCAGCATCCACTACCCCATCGACCCCCTCGCTATGTCCGTTGTTCATTCCAAATGGACGATCCTCCCCATCAATTTCTCCACTCCCAGGGTCATCCTCATCGTCCTCATCGTCCTCCTCCTCATCATCAGACTCAGGTCTCTCGTTCTCCTCCGCATCCATCTTATCCAAGTACTTAAGCGATTTAATCAACCCAAAAACCCTAGATCGATAATCCTTAACCCGCGTAACAGGACACTCATACAGATCCAGTGAAACAAGCTTCAGCTGCGCAAGTGGCGCAAGATCTTCAATATATTGAATCCGATTATTCGAAAGATCGAGATCTCGCAGTGAATCAAGGCCCGCTTGAACAAGAAATTCGAGGCCCCCAGCAATTCGATTGTCGGAAAGGATTAACTTCTGAAGATTCCGAAGCCTCGGGAACTGCTCAAGCGACGAAACGCCTATGTTGGCAATAGAAAGGTGCTGAAGGTTCTGGAATCTCTCTAATAGGCTCGGAGGCGGCAACCGACCTTGGACACACTTGACTGCACCGTCAAGGGTTAGGGTTCGAGCAGAGGCGGGGTCCGTCTCGCCGTCTAAAGCTGTCTCCACGGCCCTCTCCCAGATCTCATCCATCAAATAGGAAATCCGATATCTCATACAAAGCGACAACCACAAATATAAACACTAATATATGAAGCCTCTATATAAAATTAACTACGTAACCCTACTTTCAGGAGTTACAGGAATCTAAGAGTGCAGCTACAAAATTTGTATTAACCAACGAACTTCCATGGAGCAAATCTAACCCTAAACTGCACAGAGATTGTGAGGATCGAGATGCGATTCAATGGAAACCAGAAAAAAGAAACCCTAAATTTTGCAGAGAATACGGTCTCTACAATGGAAATTCAAATAGTCGCAGAGGAAACACAATAATTTGCACAGCCAGACTCTCTCTCTCTCTCTCTTATATTTCTCTCTCTTTCTTCTATTGGTTCAAGGAGACGAGTCGGGATAAACCTCTGGGGCAACGGCTCGCGGTCCGGGTCTAGGGTTCTTGGGGACAGAGGCTAAGCCGTGTGGTTCTAGGCGTTGTGTCTAATTGAGGTGCCCCTAAGAGTCGTTGGATTTTCCATGCCATGGATCGGTGACGTGGACAAAATGGATGGCTGCGATTGAAGGTTTGTGTGTTTGTTTTCGAGAAGGGTGTAGGATGTGCAAAAGCGCGGATCAGGCTCGCCTTCGACACGTCAGCCATGATCCAAATATCGGTACAGGGACATATATGCCTCCGCGTCTAACTAAATTTACGTAAATACCACGCCCGTGGAAATTGGACCCCGAACAGTGAAAAAAAGAAAAAAAAAGGAACCGTGACGATTCCATTTTCAGAAACCAGATCCAAAAATTTTTCTTAATGCCAAAAAAAAACTTCGACATAATGCATAACTGCCTCGGCAACAAAAGACAGGACAACGTGTTCTTCTAACTTTAATGCATTAAAAAGATTAAATGTAAGGGAGGCAAATTTTTAAAGGATTAGATTTTGTAATTTTTATATTTTTATTATCAATTTTTAATTAAAATATAATAAATATATAATTTAATTAAAAAATCATATATTTATCTATAAAAATCATACATATATCATATTATTATTAAAAAAATTATAAACTTATTATATTTTAATTAAAAACTTAATAACTAAAATATAACCTGCTTACATTTTTTCCACTCTTAAAATTCGAATGTTTCACGCCATTATTCGTCTTCCATTTTGGCTTGCATTTCATTTAAATACTTATCTACCGCAACGCCTTAGAGTAAAAACCCAATATTTTTAAGGAGAATTATGGGGAAAAAAATTGTTGTGAGATGAATTCATAAATGGAACATATGGAACTTTTTTACCATAGAAAGTTGAAGAGGAGCACACAGATTTTGCACGACTTCCAATATCATATAGGCTATATTCTTTTTTTTTCTTTTAAAAAAAAAACACATTTCCTTTAAGGGATAAAGATATGAGATATCCACTACATATCATGTGTAAATTTTTAAAATTTTTGTTGTAAATTTTTTAAAAATATTTAAATAAAATATACGTTGTTTGAATAACATCTGTATTAGGTGTTTTCTTTTTTTAATATTTGGTTTTAAAAAATTCTTATAAAACTAGAGAAAACTAAATATAAAATGAGTCTAAATATTAGAAGAGAAAGAATGAGAGTATATAAATCCTATATCTGAATATATTTCTTCAACTTTATAAAAAACAAATAAATTACAAAAATTTCTCTTAAATAGTGTTAAAATTATATAACTATCTCTATTATTTATAAAATATGTACTTTAGTTCAATTTTTTCAATTAAAATATTCTCTATTAATCAATTTTAAATTTAGATTAATAGAAATTATTTTAGTTAAAAAAATTTTTAAATTAAACTCAAATGTAACTTAACATTTGATTTTTAAAAAAATTCTATATATATTTTAAAAATAAAAAATGGAGACCCACAGATACCAGATTTGTCCTGAAAAGGACGAAGTAGCCCCCCATAAACAGTTCTTTACTCATTCACCCCAAGAAAAAAAAAATTGTGATTCAACGTAATCAAACTAAGATGCTAGTGTCTACCAAGAAAAAAAAAAGAACCCTAATTTGCAAGCTACCACTAATTTTGAGTATGAATAATTATTTTGTACAGCAATAATACGAAGATTTAAATTATAAACTACCTAATGTGCTCACTGTTGAGTCATTTTCAATTACTGCATTGGTAATATTTGCAAATGAATAGTAATATACCAACTTATCTTGATAATGAGTAATTAGCAGATATAAGAAAAAGTACACCTTGAATCCATGTTGATGAGCAGTGCAGGACTTTTAAAGAACTGGAAGTCCCATGCAAAATGAATTAACGAGTTAGTTTTAATCAAACAGGTTGCAAAGAAAGAAATTATATGGTTTATACAACATACTATACACCAGAAGAACAAAAGCCATTCCTCTTCCCTATATGCCACATGTTCCCATGAGGACTGGTATTTCACATGTCTATAGTCCTAGTTCCTTTGGGCTCAGTATGACCTGGCGACTGCATTGATCAAACATTCGGAGGCCCAGATGGAGGCGGAACCAAAAAGGGCTTCATGACAGAGCTAGCAGGTGAGGCAGAAGGGCTACCAAGTTGGTTTGGTTTATGAAAAGTATTAACACCATTTGTGTCTTCAGACTTCTGCTCAGGCTGTAGGTGGCTATGCTGTAGTCCCTCAACGTCCATTCCTTGTAAAACATTCTGATTTTTTTCTCCTGTAGTTTTATGATTACATGTCCCAATAGGAAGCTGGGATTGCCAGAAAGTTGGCTGCTGATTCAGTGTCGAATGGGTTGCACAAGCATTGCTTTTACTTTCAACATCATCTTTCCCCCTGAGCTGATGTACCATGACTGGAACCTCATTTGGTTTGCTAGGTTTGATTTCTATTAACTTCTCTCTGTCCATAGAAGAATTAACCTCTATTGCATCAACCTTAGCTGCCGATGAACGACCTGAGGCAATTACAGTAGTAGGGAATGCCCTCTCTGGAGGAACAGCTGGTGTGTAATTAGAGGGAAGCAAATCATCCCAATTCTCTAAAAGTTCCTTGTACACTTTACGGAGAGTGACTTCAGTGAGACCAGTCACCTTGCAGATTTCTGCCTGGGTTTTGCGTTTGTCTTCAAGTTGGCAAGCCAGATATATAGCAGCAGCCGAAATGCTAATAGGATTCCTGCGAGTGCAGAAGCATTTGTTGATCACAACCTCTCCTATATGAGTGGCCAGTTCCTAAAATGCAACAAGAACGCAATTGCTCATGAGTGTTTTTCTATGCTCTAATCTTTTGTTTTTGGGGTGGAGGATTTCATATTAGGAAGTTGTTTCCACAACTTGAACTTACAACCTCCGCCCATATCCCTACCCATAGAACAAAAATGAAGGCAATGAATATCAAATGTCCTAGAGAGGTACAGTAACAGTCTAAATCATATCAATAACAGAAAGCTCATTAATGGTCAACAGAAGGAAAAGCTGTTTTTCCAAACAAGAAATTTGCTAGAAAATGCAAAAGAGAAAGAGAGGCGGGGGAAAGAGATGCACTTTGTGCAAACCTGTGCAATTTAGTGTCCGGAAAAAGAACCGACATAGCAGTTTGGAGCTTGTTATAAAAGTTAAAATTGTTCTTTTCCACCAAAAACAATCCTATGCCAAAAGCACTTCTGAACTTTGGCAAGAAAAGGCCATGCAAATGATAGGCCCGATGGGCCTAATGGGTCTAAAAGTCTCAACCCACAAATACTTAAAACTTACCAAAGGCAAAAAAGAGGAAAACGGAATCAGGAATGTGAGAATGGCACGAGGTCGAGAAATAACTAACTTCCTAATGATTACAGAATGGTTGGCTGAGCTGGAGGAGAGAGAGTGTGTTCACGTGAGATTGACGCAGGAGGCTGGACATAGGCTAGAGGGGAAGAAGGGAAGGGAGGAGGAAAAAAGACATTGGAAGTAAGGAGAGCCCTGCCTCTCGAATGCAGGGGATTTCGTTCATTTTTCTTGTTCATCTTATTTCTTTTTATGTTTCATTTTCTTAATCAGTGACTGTAAACTCAGAAACTTTAATATAGAATTCAGCCGGTTCCTATTAGCAAACAGACAACTGTTTTACAGACACATGATTGAAACTTTATCAATCTTTTAAATTAACATCATCAGGTTAAAAGTTGTCAATTCTCGAAGTAATTGTAAATACCTGAGCAGATTTATTGAGTTGTAGAAGTGTACAAAATCTAGGCATATGGACTGATATAGAATTGCTGTTAATAGGCTGACTTAGCTGCAAAGCTTCTCCCAGTATCTTGATGTATTTCCCAATTTCCTTTTGTGGCACATTGGCTGCAATTGAAATTTCCTGTCATAAAAGAGATGCAAAAAGCCTATCATCTAACGTGCATGGGTCATAACAATTACAGAAAAACTTAGAACTCACAGGTGGTAACTGTGAACAGGGTTGGATCAAAAAGAGCAATGCTGTTATACCTAAATTAGCATTCAGTTTCAAATGGCAATAGTACCCTATTAACTATGGATAACTAGGACTAGGAGATGATTCTATCACAAACTAAAGAGCCAATCATATGGGTGAGTCAACAACCAAAACATTACTTTCTGCAAGTTGTATGTCCTTCACATAACCACCATAGGGGTCATTTCTGTCAATGGCACCATGTGAACACAGAATAACTGGTAAAAGATTGCAAAACTTAAACTTGAGTTCCTTTAAACAAAAGGTTTTCCACATTGATTCTATGACGTCATAACTTTGTAATAAGCATGGTTATTTAATTGTAATATGTTTTCGCCAAGTTATTTAGTTGTGATAAATTTTTGTAAGCAATTACAAATTATGATTAAAATAAAGGGAAATTTTTCATCTTAAAAGGAGCTGAACTGCAATATTACCTCAAATACTGTCACAAGTAAATAGCTCTTGTAGGGTGTACTTTCATCATGATTAATAAAATTTGCAACTTGCTAATCTGCTTCAAGTGGAACATACAAGAGGGGCACAGGATTTTCCGCTTTATTTATTTCTACAGACGTAAAGTAAGATCACTGAAATTTAAGTAGTTACTAAGGTATTTCACACACTGATATCTTTGATTCCCAGGCATCTAGGACATATGGGTATAGGATCTAAGGGTATTAGATATAGGGGAATTTAATCTTTTTATGTTTAATATGGCAATTCAAAGGCACCCAATATTAAACGGCAAGGAACTCCTGAAGTACAATGTATGAAATTTGCTTTAAGGCTTCTCACTTAAGGAGATGAGATTCACACAATTCGTTGGGACTTGGAAGGTACAGGTTACCAGCAATTGCTTAGCTTAGATACTAGAGAGGAATCTTGGAAGTCAGTAATGCAGTCTTATACCAGTGGACAAAACACAACAATTGAACTAAAAAATCCTAGACACCATGATATCCTAGATGCCTCGATGAAATTACTGGTATACAAAACCTCTCCCATGAGTTTATCACTACCCCTTGTGGCTGTGATGTAGATAAGAGAGGAAGAAGAGGGAAAGAGAGAAGAGAGAGATAGGAGACGGAGAGGTCAGAGACATAGAATTTCATTAATCAGAAGCAATAACAACCTCATTTAGGAAGTGAGCCCCTTATTTATAATATCCTAGGAATAACGGACGCTAACTCCCTCCTAACATAACTACCCCGTAACTAACTTATATTTAATATTACATAACAATACTCCCTCCCCCAAAAGATCCTTGTCCTCAAGGATTTAGAAGTTTGAAACTCGGAAATTGCCGTTGAAACTGATACAAGGGAACCCAAGTGGCTTCTTCATCTGGCAAGCCTTTCCACTGTACCAAAACTTCTGTTATAATCCTCCCCTTGTGTCTGCCAACCCTCTTATTTAGGATATTCTCTGGTTCGAAGCTTGAGGGAGCTGTTGGCCACTCAATGGGTGGATGACGTTGTTTAACCGATGGATCCAGGCAGAGTTTAAGTAGTGATACATGAAAAACAAGATGTATCCTTGACTCTGGAGGTAATTCTAGCTTGTAAGCCACTGGACCAACCTTCTCTTTGACCCTGTAAGGTCCAAAATATCTTGGTGCAAGTTTCTGTGAGCTTCTTGTAGTAGCAGAAATTTGCCTATAAGGCTGCAACTTCAAGAATACCCACTGACCGACTTCAGAATCCCTGTCGGTCCTCTTTTCATCAGCCCTCTGTGTCATTCTACTCGCTGCCTTATGGAGGTGATGCTTTAAAACAGATAATACCTCTTCTCTTGCTGTAAAACTCCTATCCACAGCCTCAACAACAGCTTCTTTAGGCAAATAAGGAATATGGAAAGGAGGCTTTTGACCATATAACAATTCATAGGGAGTTGCTTTTGTCGTTGTATGAAAGGTAGTGTTATACCACCATTCCGCATGCGAAAGCCATTTACTCTACTCTTTCGGTGTCTCCCAACACATACACCTTAAATACGTTTACAAGCACCTATTTAGAACCTCGGATTGCCCATCGGTTTGAGAGTGATATGCTAAGGACAGCTTCTGGTTAACCCCCAAAACTCTTAAAAATTCTTTTCAAAAGTTGCTCACAAATACAGGGTCTCTATCACTTATGATCTCCACCAGTGCACCATGCAACTTATAAATATGATCCATAAACTGCTGTGCAAGAGTAGTCGCTGTATAAGGGTGAGAAAGTGGCAAGAAATGAGCATACTTGCTCATTCTATCAATAATAACCCATATAGTGTCCTTCCCTCCATATTTGGGAAGGCCTTCAATAAAGTCCATTGTGACACTTTCCCAAATTTTGCTTAGAATTAGTAGAGGCTGTAACAATCCTGGGGAGGCTATGGCTTCATATTTGCACCTTGCACACACGTCACAATTCTTGATAAAATCCTGCACATCCTTCAAGATTTTCTTCCACCAAAATAAGCTTGAATTCCTGAGTGACCTCCTTGTAAACTTGCATGTAACCACTCTAGGACATGATGCCTCAAAGCTGGAACATTCCCAACCACTATCTTGCCCTTCTTTCTCAAAAACTTGCCGTCCTAAGTATAATCTTTAATGCTGCCATTTTGCCTTTGTAATTTAGCAATTAGAGCCTTTAAATCTGCATCCTCTTCCCAATAGGGGTGTACATCGGGCCGGGCGGCCCTAGGGGCACGCCCTAGCCCGGCCTAATCAGGCAGGGCCGGGCCGAGCTAAAAATATAAATGGGCAAACTTTAAACAAAACTATATCGGGCCGGGTCGGGCCACGGGCACATACATCTGCCCAACTTGCTGCCCTAATAGTTATTTTTTTTAGTTATTAATATCTTGTCATCTTATATATATATATATATATATTTATGTTTATTTTATCTGATTCTCTTTACATGCTGTAATTTTTATTATCTATTTAAACTTTTCCTATTTTTTAATTATTTTCATTATTGATGTGTATGCTTACTGACATTTCTTTTATTGAATAATGAAAATACACGTATTTACCTAAAACTAATTATGTTAGTATAAGTTATATTTTGTTTGATAATTTTAAGCTATCTTTTTATTATTGATAAAAACATGAAGATTCCAAAAGCTTATTGTTTTGAAGTATATGCCTATGAGTTTACAAAAAAATATTTTTATATTAAGTATCAATTCATTAAAAAAAATATTTCGGGCGGTTTAGGGCCGCCCTAACCTGCCCTAACATCGGGCTTGTTCGGGCCGGGCCGGGCTACGGGCATAAAAACAAGCCCGATGTCTTAATCGGGCCGGGCATCGGGCATACTAGATGCCCTGTTTGGGCCTGCCCATGTACACCCCTACTTCCCAACTCTCCTCAATCTTTTGTAATAATTTAGGAGAGGTAGTACTCAAGGTAATTTGCAACAATTGAGACCCTGGGAGCCTAGAAAGTGCATCTGCTGTAGTGTTATCATTCCCCCTTTTATACTGAATCTTATATTCATAGCTCGTTAACTTGGCAACCTAATACATTTAAAAGGATGTCTTTAACTTCTGACCAGCTAAAAATTTGAGACTTTGCTGGTCTGTCCTTATTATGAATTTCTTTCTTTCTAAGTACTGGTGCCAATGCTCTATTCCAAGCA
Source organism: Erythrophleum fordii (assembly GCA_032878935.1). Classification (NCBI taxonomy): domain Eukaryota; kingdom Viridiplantae; phylum Streptophyta; class Magnoliopsida; order Fabales; family Fabaceae; genus Erythrophleum; species Erythrophleum fordii. The sequence continues at coordinate 2,884,245 of JAVQMF010000036.1, forward strand.
CAATAGCTAGCAACTCTTTCTCATAAACAGAAAGCTGAAGCTGTTTTGGACCCAAGGACTTGCTGAAAAATGCAAGTGGCTGATTCTCTTGCAAGAGGACAGCCCCAATACCTGTCCCACAAGCATATGTTTCCACCACAAACACCTTATTGAAGTCAGAAAGTGTCAACACATAAGCTGTAACTAGAGTTTCTTTCAACTTTTTGAAAGTTACAGCAGCTTCTTCAGACCACTGGAAAGCATTTTTCTTCAAAAGAACAGTCAAAGGTCTAATTATTTGTCCATACCCCTTAACAAACCTCCGGTAGTATCCTGCTAGCCCTAAAAATGACCTTAATTGCTTGATAGTTGTAGGTTCAGGCCAATCTACCACCACCTTAATCTTTTGAGAATCAGTAGCCACTATACCATCAGTAATAATGTGGCCTAAACTCCACTTGCCTACTAGCAAAGGTGCACTTGCTTGCTTTGACAAAATAGTGATTGACCCTCAATATCCCAAGTACCACTCTCAAATGCTCCACATGCTTATCCAGCTTCGAGCTATAAATAAATATGTCATCAAAAAATACAAACACAAAGTGTCTTAAATGTGCTCTGAAGATGCTATTCATAACTCCTTGAAAAGTTGCCGGCGCATTGGTAAGGCCAAACGGCATAACTAACCACTCATAATGTCCCGAATGTGATCTGAAAGCTGTCTTATATGTATCTTGAGGCTCCATTCTGATTTGATGGTACCCTACTCTAAAATCAAGCTTGGTAAATCATCTTGCATCTTTCAATTCATCTAGAAGCTCTTCTACAATGGGAATTGGATATCGATTCTTCACCGTTCTTTTGTTGAACTCCCTATAATCAATACACATTCGCCAAAACCCATCCTTCTTCTTTACCAAGACAATTGGGGCTGCAAACGGAGAACAACTCTCTTGAATAACCCCTGAGTCGAGCAATTCTCCCACCATCTTCTCAATAACATCCTTTTGTGCTGAAGAATATCAATAGGGCTTAAGGTTGATAGGATCGGTCCCCTGTTAAAGCACTATGGGGTGATTGTGGCCATCCCTAAGTGGAGGGAGACCCTTAGGTTCATTGAAAAGGTCCTTGTATTCTTCCAAGAGCTCCATAACAACAGTTGGGGTTGATTCTTTTCTTTGTACAGCAAGGCATTGGGACTGGTTTTGGCAGAATTCTGAGAGTTGAGGCAAGAAAATTTGACACCCTTCTCCACTTTTAATTCCCATCTTCCTAGAGTCTACCATCTGCCATCGCACTTGAGGTTGTGCCTGCAAAACACACATTCTCCCATCATTCCAAAAATACATAGTAGAAGAATCATAATCCCAAAATGCATAATGAAGACTTTTGAGCCATTTCCAGCCTAAAACAATATCATAAGTTTTGATACTCATGACCTTTAGGTCTCTCGTGACTTCTACTCTCTGCATTCTCCACTTGAATCCCTTCCAAACCCCATAAACCTTTAGTCTTTTAGCTCCTGCCACCACTGCAGCAGCCCAACCTTCTTCTTCTTCATTCCACCCAAGCTTCTTGGCCACATCATAGTCTAAAAAATCATGGCTGCTTCCATTGTCAATTAAAATTTGGAGTGTCCTTCACCCCACATGTCCTCATACCCTCATAGAGTTGGCTCCCACTTCTCCTTGTATAGCATGAATGGAAATCTAGAGACATTCTGGGGAATCATCATCTTCATCCTTATTATCTTGCGGTTCTTGGGACCCTTCTTCAGAGTTTTCATCAATTTCTATAAGCTGCAGTTGCATTTTCTTCCTCTGTGGGCAGCTATGCCCCTCAGTATACTTCTGATGACAGTAAAAACAAAGGTTTTGGGCTCTATGTTCAGCTTCATCTTCTGGGCTCATCAGTTTGGACACTTTCGCATACTGGGTGTTCTGTTTAGACCAAACTAGAGTTGAAACAGAACCAACAGAGGCTGTAATCAAAGACCCAGAAGCTATATTTGAAGACCCAGTATAAGTGGAGGGTATTTTTGCCATTTTCGCCCTAAATGGCTGGGACCCACTACCAAAAGAGCCTTTCTTGGTCAACATCCAGCTGTCTGGAGCTTTAGAAGACCCCCACGACGCAGTCCCAGACCCAAACAGCATTGTATTTCTCCACGTGCCAGCCTCGCTCGCCTTTTGCAGATTCAATTCTTGCATTTGCGCCAGGCTTCGAGCATCTTGCAAGGAGACCGGCTTCAAGAGTCGCACAGGTCCAGCAAAGCTCTCATGCAGTCCCGCGACATAGGTCTGGATCAGGTAGTCTTCGGGCTGCTGGAGTTTACAGGCAATGGCATCAAACTGATCATTATAATCACTTAAAGAGCCCATCATACAGAGATGTACAAGATCGGCCATTGGAGCTTCGAACGAAGGCTCGAAACGCTCTTTAACAACATCAACATATTCTGTTCAAGTGAGTGGCTTGCCTTTCCATGTTTTCTCAAACGCCTAGTGCCATTGGAAGGCCTTCTCGTCTAAATGAATGCTGGCCATTGTTACCTTCCACGCTTCTGGTGTCTCATCCAACTGGAAGTACTGTTTGCATTTCAAGATCCATCCAAGAACGTCGTCTCTTGTGAATCTTGGAAAATCCATTTTTGTAAAACGGGTAGGGGGTTGGTAGCCGCCGTGATCCTGGCGGGGTCGGTCATGGCCTCCTTTGCCATTAGAAGAGCCAATGTCACGACGGGATTCATCAAACACACGAACCAGGTGAGCCATTTGAGTTGTCAAAGCCTGCAATTGGGTCTCCAAGGCTCGGAAACGCTCTTCAGTCTGTTCTGTCATAATGCAGTGCGCAGCTTGGGAACAGGTTTCAGGCATACAAGGCCGAAGAAAGAGGGCTTTGATACCACTGGTGTAGATAAGAGAGGAAGAAGAGGGAAAAAGAGAAGAGAGAGATAGGAGACGAAGAGGACAGAGATGTAGAATTTCATTAATCGGAAGCAATAACAACCTCATTTAGGAAGTGAGCCCCTTATTTATAATATCCTAGGAATAATGGACGCTAACTTCCTCCTAACATAACTACCCCGTAACTAACTTATATTTAATAATACATAACAGGCTGCCTGAAAGAGCCCCCAGCTCTGTCCAGAACTCTCAAAACATTGATTTTCTTTTCCAAAGCTATAAAAAATCTTTTCATACAAATTCACACCAGAAAATGTTTTGATAAGGTTCCAAAATCCACATACGGAGCAAACTTCATAAATAGCTTAAAGCCTACTTTGGCAAACATCTTTTATAGGGACACAAGGTTCTACGTCAGCTACGCTCTCCTCGTTGATGTTCACATAATGTACATCATCAAGTAACGAGAAGGTCTAAAACCTGTTAAACTCCGCGATTCAAACTCCAGCATAAGAGATACAAACAAAAACAGCAATTATCATAGATTCAGTGTCATGGTACAAAAGTAATAGCTCACAACCAGAACAATAAATCCTGAATTACCCCTTAAAACCACACGTGTGTATGCCATACTCTTTTAACAATTTTATTGGCATGCATTTCATGAAGCTCATACATAGAACGAGAGAGAGCCAGAACAGAGGTTGAGGTAAATAGAGAGAGGTTAACCATTTTTATTTATGTCTAGTCTTGACATTGAAACCATCTAATAATATTGCTAAACAGAGTTTCAAAAGACCCAAAAAAGAAAAAAGATCTCACGATGACGAAATATTTATTTGTTTTGAGGTGATGGATGGCGTACATAAACACAACTAGACTCCGTAAGTTATGACCACAAACGGCACAGCTATGTATGTCTAGTCTACAAGATCCCTTCAGCGAGAGAGAGATATTACAAACACGAGAGTGCATCTTCGCTTCACTTGACAAAATTTTGGAAGCAAAATTCCGCACGAGAGAGCAAACTATGAAGCATTAGACTAAATTAATACTGCCTCACTCTCACTTCATAAATTTCTAGACATACAAATTTTTTTTTTCGAAGAAGAAAGGCGACGTTTGCCGTTTCTCTTCCTAAGGCAAACTTTATGCAACTGGATGAAAACACAGGTTTTTAACTACATATTTAAAAATGTTCAACCAAATACAACCACATAAATCTCCCTAATGCAAAATTTAAACAACAGAGAACACATCCCACGCTCGGAAAGAATAAGCAAACCTTAAAATTTGGAATGTAAAAGACGCTAATGATTTCCATCTAAGTCAAAACATGATAAAGGGAGAAATACAACATATATGAGAGCGCAGATCAGAAATGTCACCTGAAGGGTTCTGGGCTCTTGAGCCTCTCTAATTGCCTGAACAAGAGCAGCAGTTGCAAGCGCTTCGACGCTCCGGTTTCTCAAACAAGTAGCCGAACAACAATCCCTGAATAATTGAAACGCATGGTCTGAGATATCGTAGTCCAACCCAAGTATGGAGGCTACATCAATAATCTGCATGTACGCCCTCAAATTATCAACCACAACCGTCGATGAAGATGTAGATGAAGATGATGGTGTCGAAGAGGAGGATGAAGAGGAAGACGATTCGAGAGCCCTCTCAAGCTCAGCGAGGTGGCCGGAGAAGGACAGGCAGGACTGGAGGTAGAGAGGGCTGGGCTCCAGGGACCAAGTGGAGAAGGCAGTGATGAAGCCGGTGGGCTCGAAGGGGTCATCGTCATTATGATTTTGATGGAGGGGTTGGAGGGAGGGGAGATCCGAAGTGACGAGACAAAGAGGGTTGTCTTGCGCGCGGAGATGAAAAAGATGGTGAGGGTGGGATTGTCGCTCTTCAACAACTCGGCCGCAAGATGTGCACTCCGTTATGGAGCGGGCGGAGCTCGTGGTGGCGCTACGCCCTTGAGCCGCCGCGCAGTACGGGCACTTCATTTGCCTTCTCTCTCAACTTCGATCCTCTGCAGTCTAGCTTTGGCCGGACACCTAGTCAATCCTCCAACCAGTCTCGTGCGAGTCCAGCATCCTCGTCCTCGTCCAGATGGTTCGGTCATTTGGTTTTTCTTTTTTAGATAAACCATCATTTTTTTTGGGGGGCATTAAAGCAACTCTCATTTTATTCATAGAGAAGGGATGTTAAGTTTGAAAAAAAAAAATTTTAGAGGAATTTGATTATAATTTTAGAAGATCTAAATGTAATTTTTAAAAGATTAAGTTATAAGAAGTTATAAAAAGATGTTTAAATGTTAATTTAACTAGAATTTTTTTATTTTATTTTTATGTGCTTTGCATCAATTTAATCATATTAAGAATGAGTAAATTGGAATAACTTTTTTAGAGATAGTTAAATTATACTTAAAATTTTTATAATTTTAAAAATATTATTTTATTTTTTAATTAGTTATATATTATAAAAATTTCTCTTTAGTCTTTTTTAATGAAATTAACAATTTATACATAATAAAATTGTAATTTTATTGTTAACATGTCATTAAAAGTAATTAAATGTATGTTAAAATCAAATATAAAACTATGATTTTTTTTAATATAATAGTAAACTTCTGAAATGAACACACATTGTATAAAAAGTTAATTTTATTCACAAAGAATGAATTAAATTATATTTGATACCTTCTTTATTTCAAAAATTACACCTAATTCTTCATATCTTGATATATATTACAAATTTTTTTTTCTTCAATTCGCTTTATGCATAAAATCAAATTGTAGTTTAATTCTTAATATAATAATAAAAATAATTAAGTTAATGTCAAACTTTGACATAAAATGGTGATTAATAATTTTAATATGATAATACATTAATTTTATATTTGAATGAACTCATATTAAAAAATCTTAACTTCATTGATAAAAAATAATTAGAGAAGAATGTTTTCAACATATATCAAATTTCAAGAAAATCAAATATATTTTTAAAAATAAGAGAAGTATTAAATACAATTTTGTCAACTTTTAAAAAAATAAATATTATTCTCTCTCTCTCTCTCTCTCTCTCTCTCTCTCTCTCTCTCTCTCTCTCTCTCTCTCTCTCTCTCTCTCTATATATATATATGTTACTTTCTTGACCCTGTGCGAATGACATTTCAAAATTTTTGAGACCAAGTTTATGCTTGTTTAAAGATAAATTATACTTCTTCTCACGAGTAGAAGATTTATGCCAATATAATTTTTAATTTTAAAAACACACTTACTTTTGTAATTTTGAATTTTCATTTTACAAGTTTTTTTGTTTATTTTTTTACGACACATCAATTTTCTTCCCTAAACACATACATTTTCAGAAAAATTAACTATAAGAATGTGTAAGTAAATTTAACAAAGATGCCTTTACAAAATAAAGATAAAAAGAAGATGTTTTAGCGTAGGTTATATAACTTTCAAGATAGCTCTAAACTAAAATTTAAATGATAATAAAAGAAAATGCTGAACCAATATTTTTTAATTTTCAGTCTTATTTCTAAACTCATCCCATTTTTAATTCACTTTTAACATTTTACGATTATCATATATCTATATTAAGTGCAATGGCTCCTCGTCACTCACCAAATACTACTTTCATGCTAGCACTATATCATTTAATAAAATGTATGTCTTCTAGTGTCAATTGATCTAACTAGTAACTTGATAAGGGTCTTGTAATACTTAAAAGAATTAAGAAACAAATTCAACTTATAGGAAGGATGAACAGATATGAGAGGAGGTTAAAATCATAGAAAACTGTAGGATGAAACAGGAATAGAATAGTTACTATAGTATCAGGGAGGCTACGGATTATCTAGTACCAACACTTAACAGTAGAGATTCATAACTGCATTTTGCTATGATCTTAATGAATTAAACCTCGAGATATTCCTTCACATGAATTAATCTGCCCAAAAGGTCGTGTTTCAATTTACTACCCCTCACATTGTGAAGATTTTGAATGACTGCAAAATTTTGGAAAAATCACAACCTAATCAAATACATAATTTTCCCTGTCATGAAAGCATGATAACCGTAGTATGGCTTCGCCTATCACTACCTCTTCCCAAATTTCTGGTAGCTCACGAGCATTTTTAATTACAAATCAGGCCCTTGGATGCTCCACATTCTTCTCGTCTTCAAGCACGAGTAGATGTAGCTGCTTCTTTACCCTTTTTATCTTGATTGAGGCTCTTACTAAATTCTTGTGCTCTCTGTAATGATACATAGTGAAAACATAAGGCCAGAAGAACACATGCATGCATCAGAGTATGAGGTTATGTTTGAAAAGCTTGTATGAATAACCTAGCATCTGAATATTCATAATCAAAATGCCTCAAAAATCAAAATATATATTAGCAAGACTTGTAAACTCAAGGAAATGTAAGATTGTCAACACTGGCATGTTTATATTCGAATAACAACATTCTACTAAACTGATAATTGTTGAATACTGACACCACTGCCAAATCTCGAGTCATAATAATTTATGGGAGACAAGCTTAGAGATTTAAAACGTCATTTAATTGTCCTTTACTTCAATATGATAGACTATGTTTCCTCAAGTACCTCACCCCCCACTGCCAAACACAAATAAATAGAGAAGGAAAAATTATATTATATCAACGCTGTCCTAGCAAGAAAAGTTACAATCTTTTGAAACATATGATTACACATTTAATCCCACTAGTAATTTTAACTTTCAATTTCAAAACAAAGGCCAATTTTCAGTGTATTTTGTCATCCCCATAATACGTGTATACAAACAAGCTCAGATCCAAAACACTATTTTTTCCCCCCCTACAAACCCTTAGCCACTATAAATTTAATTTTTTTTTTCTTTTGTCCTTAACATATTGAAACTTGGAATGATCAGCTAAAATATATCAAGGTACCAGCACAACTGTGCAATCTACCCCAATACAATTACAATTTTCTCTCTGCTTTTTGTATTTGCCACACAAGGGAGTTGATCTCAGCATATGTCACTTTCAGATTGAATCACCTTTTTTTCACCTACACCTTTTCAGTTTTTAAAAGAAGTCTGTCCTCTTAACAACACTTTTTGGTTAAAGACCATTTCATCCCAAAAGCTTAAGTTGTTCGGAGGAGAAAGCTCAAGAATCGTTTTTATTATCATCTCTAACATGTTTTTCCATCATCTTAACTGAATATCCCAATTTAACAATCCACGCACGCACCAGTCTTGCTTCTTTTAACTACATAGCAAGGACACTGCTGCTGAAACAACTATTTGAAGAAAGACTCCTCAGTAAAACCCACCTCACCCAATCATGATGGACTATGAGTCTAAAAACTTGAAAAAGACATGCAAGTCTAGCAAATCACCACAATATACTATGGTTATTTTCAGAAGAAACAAAATGAAACTATGATTATTAGGTACTTAAAGTTATTATGAGTTCTTACAGAAAAATAGTGAAAGTATTAATAAGTGTTTTCAATACCCAAATGAGTATAAAGCACATCTTTCTTAGTACGCTCACTTTTCTGCAGTTGCACTTTCTTATCTGTATGAAGGCAGAGGTAGCCTTGTGCTTAGCCTCTAGAGCTGAGCACCATTTAAAGAATGCTGACAATAAATCTCAAGAGGATTATAATAAAGAAGGGCTGCCGGAAAATTAACAACCTCCAAACATTCTGATAAGAACTTCTTCTTCTCTACTTAATATACCGTTAAAGAATTAACTCAAGCACTTACCTGAATGCTACCAATATTTTATTCACTTCTGTTGGTATTACAGACCCTTTTCATGTCTAAAACCTACTTGCATGGCATAGGAATCGCTGAAAAGTCAGTGTTTGCACTACCTTTTGAAAAAGTTTGGCCCAACTCTTGTTCTGAGATAGATTTATGAAATATCTACTAAACTAAGCCATGGTATAAAATCAGCAAAATGTAACAGTAAAGATCTGTAGTTTGCATTAAGTATTTCAACTTCCTAAACAATTATTGTTATGTGGCAAAGTGTTAGTAACTACTCCCTCCAGTCCTTTTTATTAGAAACAAAAAACTGTTTCACTGGCATTAAGAAAAATAGTTAATATCAGTTTAACTCATTGATTAGGTTCAAATTTGATAATTCTTTCCTATTTTACCCATCTTTATTTTGCATGAGAAAATGTTATGCATTGTTAGGTGTATTGGGTGTAATAATAAATGAAGGGTAAAAAAGAAATTTATTATTTAATAAAGTAAAAAAATATACCATGTTTCTTATATTTTGGGACCAAAAAAATCTCTTCAGATTTTCTTATAAAAGGGACCGGAGGTAGTATTTTGTTAAGTGCATTCTGTTGGATCAGTTCTGTTGGAATCAGTTTAGGGTCTGTTAGGAATCTGTTAGAGGTAGTTAGATGTACTCAAGCTAGCTACTGTAGAGGGACTTCCCTTATATACAGCATAAATAGGAAAGAATAGGAGATATGTACTTGTTGAATTGTTTGGAAATAAGCTCCCTGGTATCATGTATCAGTTTTTGTGAAACTCGGTACCAATTGGTATCTGTTCCAATCCTACAGAATGGAGGAAGATCGATGGGTTAACAAAGCCCAGCGCAAGAAGAAGCTGGTGGACAAAATGGTAAGCTGCCTGATGCAAATGAAGGAAGAATAATATAAGATGCAAGCAAGCTGGATGCAAACTACCATTGTTCAGGACCTTTTGTCTATAGAAGTTCAAGAAGAAGAAAATAGCAAACAAGAATTGCTCGCACCAGTCCCTGAAACACTAATTAAGGAGAGTATAAAAGTGAAGAAGTGTGCGATTGAAACTGAAATGGAAGGATTGAAGAAAGCTACGAAGGTTATGACTATTTAGGAGATGATAAAAGAGCAACGACAATGCCAAGCTTCATAGCCTTCCAAGTTAGGATTCAGCTATGGTTAGTCTCGAATCAAAACCATCTAAGTTTCTTGACATTGACATTATCATCATTAGCTTTGAAGACAGCATTTCCAACGATCACGATCAAGGAAGCATCACCATCAATGCCGATTGCTAGGAAATCCATTTCCAGCCATTACTTCCAATGTTCACTATCATCGCCTCGCTCTCTTCGTTCAGAATAGTCAGATGGGTCAAGCAGATGCAGTCTGTTGAATATGTTGAGCATGTAGATGATGGAGATCCGAAAGAGCAGGGTAGCATACGAGTAGACGACTCAATGCCAAAAGGTCGAACTATGCTCAATCCCAAAAAATTCAGTGATCCACTAGAGGTAGTTGCCAATGCTGATGTAATAGAGATGCACTCGTCTACAATCATCGTGCAAAAAGGTCAGTCATCATTGATTCAACATGCGGCAAAGAGCTCCAACGATGCTACACTTCTCCTCTAGTCTCTTTGATGTCTCTCTTGGATTGGCCAAGCTCGAAATCAACTCCTAGTGGATTGGCCAACATCAATGATGACAAGGAACTTATATGTCCCTCTGATGGCTTGAAGCTTCAAAGCCTCTCGACTAGTGATGGGATTCAGATGAGCTTCGAAGGTGACATTCCTAACACTCGCAACCTCAGCTCAATAGTTGCAGATCAAGGAGGCATGGTGCTCGTTTCCTCGGCTCTCCTTGTTTTGCTTGATGGAGGCAATGATACGCTCGACCATTACCTTGTGTTTGTTAAAGCATCATTGCCATTGCTTTTCCTTAAGATGGCTACAATGGTGGCATCAACAGAAGGGCAGGTGTCAACAACCTTTGCAGATGTTGACAATGGTATGAACACAGTGAAGAAAATAGGTGACATGATGACACAAGGATGGCTCAACACAGCCACAGGCACGATCAGTGTGCTGCACAAGGATGAACCCTATCCAGACAGATTTGGGCCTTGTGCAGAACCATCTATGGGCTTAGTGCAGCATCAAGTTGGACCCTATTGTGTTTTGGTTTTGGCTACTGCTATTAGCTGCATTAGGCCAATTAAAAGGGCCAATCCAAATGGCATCAATGTATAGACTGTTGAGCTCAGAGTATGGAGCTGAGAAATTTCTTTTTGCCATTGAAGATTGAAGATTATCAGTACCAACTTTTAAGATCAATATCAATTTTTGCATTTAATTTCTTGAATTTTGTGAATTGCCGCTTTATACAGATCCTTGAGCACAAGGATCTTTTCCAAGGGGGGGTATTGTTACATGTTAAAGTGTTAGTAGCTATTTTGTTAAGTACATTTTGTTGGATCAGTTCTGTTGGAATGAGTTTAAGGTCTGTTAGGAATCTGTTAGAGGTAGTTAGATGTATTCAAGCTAGCTATGGTGGAGGGACTTCCCTCATATACAGTATAAATAGGAAAGAATAGATATGTAATTGTTGAATTGTTTGTAAATAAGCTTCCCAGTATCGAGTACTAGTTTCTGTAAAACTTTGTACCAATTATAGTAGAGGAATCAGGAAACCAATAAGAAGCGGAAAGGAAAAAATATGATATATGTTAGGAAGCATAAAGAAGCCAGGCTTAAACACTACATAGTTAACATTCCAGTTGCTAAAAAACACAAGACAAAAACCCATCACAGGTTTAACATTATTATTAATCTGAAAGGAAATAAATCCCATTCAATCACAAGGAAAGACATGCACATATGCAAACCTTTTATATATTAAAAAAGGGGGCTGAAGTTTTATGAGATGATATGACTAGACAGTTCAACTAAAAAGTTAAAAGGAAAACCATTTTTTTGCTAGAAGATAAAAGTGAAATCACTGCACCTACATCACATCAACAAATAAGCCCTAATCCAAGATAGCAAAACCTCAGTTCAACATAACTGAATACAGTAGCAAAGAAAGATATTAACATGCGGTAAATCTGTTGTCAACTTGTCATGAGTTCAACATACATCAAACTAGCTGTGATAACACCACGATAAGTAAAGTTAACAACAAACATAAATGCAATAGTACCCTAGAAATGCTACACAAGTCATATTCCTGCATCAATCTCCTAATCAACCTGTTCTTCCCTTAAGCAAGCAAGCTAATTAAACATTTCTCTGAAGGATAGAATTCAAGATGGCACTAATCACTAGCTAAGTGAGTTCGATTGGCACCAACAGCCTTTCTCTAAAATTTTGTACAAAACAACTCCATATGCATTATATCTGATAAAAGATTGGAGCAGATTTTTCTTTCCTATTAATAATGCCAAGAATTTTGAACCTCTCTGCAAACAATAAACTAGGAAGAGGGGGGCGGGGACCCAAGTAGTCCCTCTAGAATCAGCTGCAAATCATTTCCTAATAATGATACGATTGTACAGAAGCTTAAATTTCGCCTACAAGCACATACCACAAAATCGATATTCCACAAGCAATCCAGTAAAGAAACTCAAAAGAGGGTATGCAAAAGAGATCAAAATGAAGATTACGAAGAAAAACCAACCGTTGATCGGATGGCAGGTGGATCGAAATCAATGGAGCGCACAGACATCTTGGCGATCTCTGTGATGGCGGCCTCTCTGACCCCAGGCACATCACTGGTCAACACTTCATAGGCGGCCTCGAATGCCTCCTGCCAGAATCGTGGTAATCTGATCCGACGGCTGTTGGTGTACACATCCCACATGTGTTTTACCACCTTCTCCCTCTCTTCCATTTCCTGTACCCCCAAACCCAAATTTCCATTCAATCTCACATAATTCCGCCTTAAAATGCATGAAATTTACAGAGAGATCCAAAGAAAGAAACTTACAAGGACATCGAGGTCGTCGTGGATAGGTGTATCGAGGTCATTGGATAAACCGTTGAGACTTCCTGACCACCGAAGAGATACTGTGCCGGTGAACATGGACCAAAATGCGAGAAGCAAAATGGCAGCTAATGCCCAGAATTTATACTTTCCTTTACCAAACAGACCAGAATCGGCACTTTCCTTCTTTGTAAAGGCTGTAGTTGTTGGAAGTGCATCATCATCTTTCATTTCTTCAATCAGTAAGAGAGACTCGAGGTAAATTTCAACCCAATTCTGAGATTAAAAAAAAATGGTAAATTTCTATTTCCGTGCTCGCTGCATCACTCTCCCAGGTGGACTCAGATTTGCGAAATGGAAAATGAGTCCGATCTGTTATGTAAGCATGTTACTGGGATACACCGACGATAGCGAGAGGGATCAAGAGAATTTCTGCAGGGAAGGGACGGGACGGGAAGTGCCAATAGTGCATACTCCAAAAAGCATCCTGTGCGACAACACATTATATGGCTTTTGATTAGGTTGACTTTCATCTGAGGTGGGATAATAGTGGCCCTTGATTGGACTAGAGAATTACATTTTAACGGATCACAACCTTAAAAGGTTTAATGGTTCCTTGTCATGTTTCTGTTGACATTCCATTAGTTTACCCTTAAATTTTTTTAAGCAACTTACTGTCTTGTGGTATTAAACTCATTGAGGGAGCGCATGTTTTCACTAAATCCTTTTCAACTTGACTGAAAAAATTAATGGTTTTGGCTAAGTTCTTGATAATTTTATATGTTTTAAAGTCATTGTATTTGACAATTTTATCACTTTGAAGTTTACGTAAATTATTCTCTCTTTTTGTTAAAAAACATGACTAAATTATATACCTGTTTCTCTGTTTTGAAAGTTATATTGAAAAAATTTATTTAGAATATTTTGATTACAATCTACTTAGTTGTAATTTTTTATTTTCTGAGGGAAGAGTAATTTTTTTATAATATAAAAATAAAAAATTAATATATAAGACATCAACAAATAATTTTTTATTTTCTGGGAAAAGAGTAATTTTTTATAATATAAAAATAAAAAATTAGTATATAAGACATCAATAAATTTCTTGCGTTTGATAGAAAAAATTATAAAAGTTGAGCTGAAGGGGGAAAGAAAGAGGAAGAAGAGGGTCAGGGTCAAAGGCTCTAAACGGCTTCGTTTTCCCTTCAAACCTCTGGTTTGGGGGAGGAAAAAAACACGGAGCCGTCGGGGGAAAATAAAAAATGTAGGTTTCAATATGCCTAAGGCTCTCCTTGCTTGTCGGCGCAGTGTGGGCACAATTTATAGCTCCAGTTTGTGGGATAAGTATACTTATTTGCAAATGACTCCATAATTCATGTTAGGTCCAATTCCAAAATTTAACCATCTAGGAAAAACAATTTTTAGGTGGTTACTCCCCATATATTGTTATCTTTACTTCTTTTACAAGTCTAAAACTCTTGATTGCAGAAACAAAAGTACAAAGTTCAATCTCACTAGAGAAACTCATTAAGCATTCTGTGCAGGATCAGTTTCTGCAGGTCCATTTCTGCGATTATTATTTTTGGTGAAAAGTGTCTCCATTTCTTCCAAGGACCTGCCTTTGGTTTCTGGTAGGAAAAAAAAGAAGAACGCCCAAGCTAATGCAGATATGCCGGTAAACATGAAGAAGGTCCCACCTATAGTGATTGCCTTGTTGATTGAAATGAAACTTATAGAAACAACACCATTAACCACTCTGTTCACCGCAACTCCAATACTCGCCCCTTGCGCTCTCAGCTTCAAAGGAAATATCTCAGAGCTGTAGACCCAAGTGACAGGCCCAAGCCCAATGTTAAAGAAACCAACAAAAGTGTAAGTGGCCACTATGCTAAGCCCCAAGGCCCATAATAGCTTCTCTGTAGAATGATCCGCCATGGTCAAGCTAAACCCCAATACTGAGAGAGCGCAAATCATCCCCCCAGTGCTTGTCAGCAAGAGGCGTCGTCTTCCAACTTTGTCCAGCGACACTGTGGCTATGATCAAACAGACAACCTTTGTAACGCCTATTCCAATTACTGTGAGCAAGAGCTTGTCCTTGCTGGTGACGCCTGCTTTTTTGAAGACTCTTGGGCTATATAACATCACAGCTTCTATGCCAGTCGCGTGCTCAAAAAAGTGAATCCCAACGGCTGCAGTTAGCATCCAACGAACAGAAGGTGAGGGCCTTAAAATCAACTCTTTCCAAACCGCTTCGCCTTGGGACTTTCTAGAAACCTTAACAATGTCCTCTTGGCAAGTGTCGTCAATCCCAGCAGCGTCTTTTATGTCCTTGAAGCGAAGTTCAGCTTCTTCTGTGGTATTAGAAATTTGCAATAAGACTTTCTTCGCTTTCCCTAGATGGCCGTGCATAACTAGCCACCTTGGGGATTCTGGCATTCTTAGAATGCCAAAAGCTAAAGCAAGTGAAGGAATTGCTGCGATACCAAGCATCAATCTCCATCCAAGTTTTAAAGGTAATTTCCCGAAGAAGTAGTTTGAGACATAGCCAAGTAGGATGCCAATACCTATACAAAGCTCTGGAAGGGAGGTCAGAAAACCACGGGATGAAGCAGAGGAAATTTCTGCAGAGTAAACTGGGGCTATCAAAAGGGCAAAGCCTACTCCAATACCAGCAGTGCACCTTCCCGTCATTAGAATTGCGTAGTTAGGGCCATAGCCCATAAGAAGTGCACCAAGCAGGAAGAGGACGGAGGCCAGGACGATTGTGTACCTGCGACCTATGTAATCAGAGGTTCTTCCAGCAGTTAGAGATCCTACTAATGCGCAGAGGTTTAGGATTCCTGCTAGAACCTCCACTTGGGTGTCGTTGATTTTGAGATCTTCCTTTATGAATATCATGGCTCCACTCATAACACCCGTATCTGAAGTCATAAGAATATTGCATGATTTTTTTTTTTTAATCCAGAATATTAAAAAGAAGTCCAAGGGAACATGCTTTCACTCAATAAATATATTGTGTTTCTGAGATAACAAAGTAACAGATTAAAATTTGGAAGAAAAATTTGTAAATAAAACTCTGTGTTTCTTATAAAATTCTTTAATCGTAAATAATTTTTTTTAATATTCAATTATATAATATTGAGTCATAAAAAAAATTTTGCATGTTATATTTTACTCAAAAAATTTAATATACATAAGTTTTGTTTAATTAAAAAAATAATCTTGAAAAATCACAGAGGGGTTCTGATTAAGCTACATATTAGGAGAGAGAAGAAAGGGAGAGAATTTAATTAAGTACCATAGCCAAATATAGTGGATATCATGGAAGCGACAATAGCACAAGCAGAAGCATATTTGTTGAAGCTCGGGTGATCTTCCTCGCCACCCATCTCCGTTACATTCACCATATTAAAGGCTCTCTCCCTCTCTTCCTTTCTATATCTGTGCTCCTCAATGTTTATATCTTTGTGTTTGAGGGTTGTTCTTGAGACTCTTATATAGAGGATGGTGATTTTTTTTTTGAAAAAGAAAGGTATTTTCTCCTCTTTGGGTGAATAGTTTCGGTGGTTCCCACAGTGCCAGGACACGTACCAGGCATAGATTAGTAGTTTACTGAATGAGACACACAAGAACTTAAGTTAGGCCAGATTACTATTGTATTTGTGGAAGAAAGTGCTTGGCTATAATAACGAATGAAATTGGGAATGAAATCTCATCAGCGTTAATGGTCAAAATATTCGTGGGTGCCTAAATTGTTCAAGTATTAATTATCTTAGATAAGATTTTACAAAATCTGACCTGTTTCTTTGTCGATCCTTTCGCTAGATATGCCACTGACCAGGAGGCATTCGCCTGTCCCTGTATCAGATACAGCCATGCCAAAATGTAAACACTTCAATAATATATTCACCAGTTTAATTGAAAAAAAAACACATAAATTGTAAAAGTACTAGCATTTTATTGCGCATGAACAATTAAGGGAGACTAAGATTTTTCCTGTTTGTGGTGGCAGTGGGTTTAGGCGGCGTCGCTGTCAATAAAATGGGATTGAAGATTCATGGATAACAAGAGAAGAATAATATTAATTTCTCTGTATGAGAAAAGTGGGGTGTGAATGTGTCATAGCGATGACTCATGCTATGCGAAGAATGTTGATCACTATCGCCACAGAGTAAGGCTCTAAAGAAACAGTGTCATATCAGGATAAGGACACAAACTAAACTCAAACTGAACAATTATTCCCCTTTTTTTTTTCGGTTTAGATTTGGGTCACAAATAAATATAAAAGTCAAGGAGGCCAGGAGCACAGGTTCAAACCAGAGCCAGGAAATCGGCACATTGGTTGGCTTCCCGTAACTCTAGAGCCAACGAGCGAACTGAAAATCTTTGCTCGAGGCGACACTGAATTTTTATTCATAATTGCTTTATACAGTCATCTTCGAAGCTTATAAGGTGTTTGCGGAGGCTCAAAATCAATTTATTTTTTTCAAAAATATGTGATACAAATCCTCAAACGAGTCACTCCTGTTGATCATTTGATGTGAAAATTTAGATGATATATCAATCAATCAATCAATCATCTGAAAACTTAATTAAGCTATAAACTAGAAGTTTTTTTTTTGGTCTGAAAAGTTAAAATATAATAAAAAAACAGTTGTTATAAACGTGAGACAAGTTAAGGAGGGAGTTAATGTTTCTTGATGGGTAATTTACAGCAGACATGCAAAACACATCATACAACTAACAATAATTAAACAGATGAAACATGCTCTAATTGCCATCCATCATGTGCTCCTTTATGTTGCACGAATGACTTATATGAACCCGTCTCAGTGCTTTCGATTTTCCACCACTAACAGTAGGAGCATTCATTATACAGTGTTTCGATAAGGCTTTAGGTAGTACCTTGGGGGGGTATAACTTAATTAGGACAATTTTCATGCGATTCATCAGATGAGCTAAACAGAGAG
Source organism: Erythrophleum fordii (assembly GCA_032878935.1). Classification (NCBI taxonomy): domain Eukaryota; kingdom Viridiplantae; phylum Streptophyta; class Magnoliopsida; order Fabales; family Fabaceae; genus Erythrophleum; species Erythrophleum fordii. The sequence continues at coordinate 2,901,857 of JAVQMF010000036.1, forward strand.
AGACTTGGCATGTTTGTGTGAAGCCAATTATTATTGTTTTGAAATTAAGTTCGCACTATAGGCTACCAATATATATGTCGTAATCTGCTATCACAGTAGTGCAAGAAACACAAAATCATGAAAAGAAACTAGCTGGAACTTTTAGAAAAAAAGAACGGGTTCTTTATTCTTCCGTCTTTTATCGATGAACTTAATGTCGGATAAAAGGAAAGTTCTTAACAAAAACAAAGAAAAGGTAATGGTTTGGCTGGTGAAGGTTATATTCTAAGTCAAGTGCTTGTGTGTGTGGATCACATTCCGTGATAAAAGGGACGACGAAAGAAAAAGAGAGTGGGCCAAACGTGTTATTCTATACACAACCTGATTTAGTTAAGGTCTTCCATGTTTGTAGCTTACAAAGGGATATCAAAATTGAGTTCTTTCTGTAATTTGTATCTCACCAATTTGGCGGGATACTTCCGAACCCAACCTCTCAGTGCGAATGCCACTTAAGAATAAAAAAATCACAAGTTTTACCCTCCACGATTGTGTGAGACACATTGACATGATGATTTGAAGTAAAATATGCTTTCATAAAAATGCCTCAAATGAGCACCATGGTGACCCAAGAGCTGACGAAGCTCGTTAACTTTATTGACTAAGTTTGTTGGAATACTTATTTAATTACAATTGCCATCATCGTGTTGGTAACGGCCTAGCAAATTCCAAAATGAGCACGTTTGCGAATCTGCTAAATTAAGACCCAATTTCCGATTAATTAAGCTTTTGTTAACCAACTTTTCGAGTAAAATGTTTAAATACTAATCGTACATAATCAAGAACTGGATCCTTACCTGGTACCCTATGTAAGATCCTCCGAAATCATTGGCATTTCTATTAAATAGCCTTAGAACCTCAACAATCAGAACTTCGTGGCATTCAAAGTCATATATATAGGTCAAATTATCTAAAAAAGAAGAGTCGATCAGGTAGGATGGACATTTTGAGGCTGCCAATCTGACCGAAAATTTTGTAGGGTGTGGAATGCTAAGCTCACGAGGGGAATGGATATTATTCCTTGTTCCTTGTAAATTAAATAATAAATAAACAAATTCGAAAAATAAACAAAAATTTTGCAGGGAATTGACAAACCTCAGAATGCCATGAAGGGAGAGCTTTATGTATGTATGGCTGACTTAGCATCTCCACTACCTTTTCTAAGCTTGCAGTGTGTAATAGCCAAAAGACTCTGACAGAAAAAAAAAAAAAGAAAAATGCTAAACTATAGAGAGGGAAAATAGGATTGATTTCGATTTTTCACATTTACATCATGTAATTTCAGACAGAACAGAATTTGGGTCGCTTTTAAAAATTAAATTAAGTATAAATTATATTATGGCTAAATGATACTTGATCAATACTTTCTGTAATAAAAACTATATTGGCTTCCTTTCAATTCATTGTTAGTTAATGAAAGTAAACTTTTAATGTCTTTTTAAAAATTAAAATTATTTAATTTATTTCACTGCCATATTAAAAATAAAAGTAAAGTATCATATTATATTGAAAGTTAAATTTTTTTATAAAAAAATAAATTGAAGAAAAAATTTTTACAATATATATTAAAATACATCAAGGGAGTTGAATGTATATTTTGAAACAAGAGAAATATTATCTATAGGGGTTAGCCTAATTTACTCTGAAATTAAAACGTCATTAAATCACCAAAAAAATTTAAAGCGTTATTAAATATTTATCTTAATTTTATAACATTTAAACTATTTTAATGATCTTCATCCTAAAAGAGAGAATGATGGTATCCTTCGCCAATTAACGCAGATTTTACCTCAGGAATGCCACTGTACTTTGGTGTCCATATGGGATATTATGGTAATATATCATTTTTCTTCTGTTAGCTTTTGATGATTGGAATTGAATAAATTAATTCTTTGATTATTATTTTTTTATGGGGAAAATGCTGATTCTGTCGTTAATTCTTGCACTGATTTCTGAAATTGCATTAATTAATTTAATTCAAGAGCGATGCCTTAAAATATCAACAAATATCAAATAATGACTGGAATAACTAAACGTGTTCTTAGCGGTCAGTGTGTGTGTGTGTTTACACTCCTTAAGCAATGGTTAAATTTGGGTTAAGTTTTATTATTTAAAAATTTGTAAATCTAGATAGGTTTATATAGTTTTAAAAATTGTTAATTTTGTTCTTACTATTAAACTTTGATCATTATGCATGTAAAATTTTAGCATATTCAATTTAAATGATTCAAGTTAAATCACCTAAATCAATTAACGTAAATTGTATATAACATGTGAGTCAATTTTATTACATTATTTATTATTTTTATTTTTTTGTTAACATAAATTATGTAGACCAAAAATTTCAAAGTAACACCTGATTGATTAATAAAATTTAATAAAATATTGATAGAAGTTTTAACACTAGGATTAAATTATAATCCTTTAAAATTATATTAAGAGTCTAATTATAATTTTTTTTGGGTATAAATTTTTAAATCATAAAGATTTGAAAGATCAAGTAAAATTATAGAGACTGATCAAATAATTTTACTTTAAACTTACCTAGTCAGAACATTTAGAGTACCTTTAAAAAAAAACTATAAAGTTAGAAAATATTTCTCATGCAGTTGGCAAAGGAGTAAAAGGACGTATTTCATCGGGGGAAATCGTCACTAAAAGCCAATTATTTTCATGCCAAAAATGAAATTTCTTATTAATGTGCTGATGCGACGCCAGCGTGACAAAAACGATTTTGTAGTAGAAATTTAAATTACATTAAACTACATAAATATGATCGTGGCTGCATCATAATCTCTTTCCACTGTACCCAGCTTTAATTCCGGAAAGAGATATGTACAGCATTCAGGTTTAATATCCCCATCACAATCCCTTCTCGATCTAATTCCAAAATTGAAGCTGGATCGGCACAGATGAAATTGATCGTTATGGACCCATGCATATTCATGCATTTTAAATGAACCTTGAAGGCATAATTTGCTATATATACGTGTGTGTGTATATATATATATATATATTACGAGAAACATAATAACTGTGCGGTCGAAGTTTCCCGCAACTTCATAGGACATATGCCAAACTATCATCTGTAGTACCACGCAATACGCAACTATGAGCCACTGCACTCTGCATTATCCATTTGAATCTCCGACTTACAATGTTTCCCAAATATGGCCTCCATGTCTTCCAGCAATCTTCCCTTTGGCAAGAAGACATAGTAGAACCACCAAGCTAACGCAGTGATACCAATAAACGTAAAGAAAGTCCCACCCATCGTTATCTTCTTATAAACTGATATAAAAGTCGTAACCACAGCAACGGTCGTATTTCTGTTCACAGTCACACAGATTCCAAGCCCTTGTGCTCTCAGCCTTAAAGGAAATATTTCTGAGCTGTAAACCCACGTCGCAGGCCCCATTCCAATAGACATAAAAGCTACAAAGATATAAATAGCCACGATAGTAAAGCTTATTGCCCACAATAGCTTCTCTCTAGAATGTTCCACCATGGTCAAGCAAACACCCAATCCTAAAATGGTCACCACCATACCCCCCTGAGCTGATCAGCAGGAGAACCCTCCTCCCAACTCTGTCCAACAGGAACGTTGCGATGAATGTAAATATAACTTTGCTGATTCCTATTCCAACTGTGGCTCGCAGGAGCTTGCTCTTGTAGGCGATTCCTGTTCTCTCGAAGATTCGTGGACTGCGTAAAAGAATGGCATCGATTCCCCATATATGCTGGAACATGTGGACTCTATGGCTGCAGTTAGAATTCTACGTACCGAAGGTGAAGGCTTACGCAAGAGGTCTTTCAAAACTCCCCTCCAACCCTAGTTTTGTTCGGGACCTGGTGATGCACAACATGAAGAAGGGTTAAAACGAAAAGGAAAAAAAAATTTCTAAATTTAAAGATGAACTCAGTATTAGTTTAAAAAAGGTATTTATTTTTCAACTTTGGTACCAATAATTTAAAATTTTTTAGTTAAATTTTTATATATTTTTAAATTTGGCTTATGGTGTTAAACTTTGTTGTTAAATTCTAGTAATATAACTAATGAAAGCTATTTTGACGCTTTTGATTATACACAATTTATACTAACTCAACTTCACCATTTAATTTAAGTGGTATTATATGTTATATATGTGAGTAAATTTTACTCTATTATTTATAATTGTCTATTTTATGCACCAACATAAATTATATGTATTTAAAATTTTAAAATACTATATAGTTAGTTACATGAATAAATTTAATTTTATGATACATTGACAAGAGTTTAACAAACAAATATAAAATTATTGAATGGAATTTTAAGAACCAATAAATTAACCTTTGAGTAATCAATGATAATGACTTTAATTAGATGTATATTTAAAGAGAAGATATAAACTAATCTAACTCTAAGCTTAACAAACAAATATAAACTTGCATTATATATATATATAAACATGAACCAAAAGACTTTATTTAAAACTAATAAAATTTTAAATTACAAAAGTTAAGTTTGAGAATAATTATATGTCACATGATAAAACAAATAATAAATATATCTTTAATTGTTGTTATGGTTTTATCTGAACAATGTCTTGGTTGCTAGACCTAGCGAAGGGATTGCTGGAACACCAACCGCCATCCACCATCCGAGTCCGAGGCTCAACATTTCGAAGTAGTTTTAGACAAAGCCAAGTAATATTCCCAAATTGATGGACAAGCCTATAAGAGACGTCAGAAAGCCTATGTACGAAGGCGGTGAAATCTCTGCGCTGTAAGCTGGTGCTATGATCAATGCAAAGCCCACCCCAATTCCTGAAATGCATCTTCCGATCATTAGGATTGGGTATGGTGGGCCGTAGTCCATTAGGATGGAGCCCAACAAGAAGATGAGGGAAGATAGAATGAAGGTGTAGCGACCACCGATGCAATCAGAGGTTCTTCCGGCGGCCATGGATCCTAGAAGTTCGCAATCTTAAGATACCTGCAAGGAGCTGTACTTGTTGGTCACAGATTTTAAGATCCTCCTTTATGAATAGTAGAGCTCCGACCATAACTCCGGTGACTGGGAAGAAGAATATGGGGTTAGCAAATTTTCGTTTTTGGTTGCTAATATTCTCGATAACGAGTCGCAAAATTTGTCGGTTCGACAGAAAATTGTTTCAATTTATTGATCTCATCTTTACTTAATTAATTGACATTATATGTTAATGCTCTTATGTTTTTTGTTTCGAGTTATTTTTCGTAAAAAAATTACAAGACATGAAATTAGTGGTCTTATTAATTACAAACTATAGATTCGTTTTTAAAATTTAATTATGTTATCTGATATATATATATATATATATATTAAATTATTATTAACAGTTTACATGTAGTGTTTATAATGAGTTAGCATCAAAGTATGCGGATGATCTCAAGTCAAGTGACAATGGTCTCTATAAGCGGTTGTTTCATCAGTGCGATTGTCATCATCCATATCAGTCCTACTTCCTGATTTCTGACACCTAGGGCAGGATAGGCAATGAAACATTTATGGTAGTTCAGTCACCCTCGAGCAAGAATCATTCTATTCACTTTTAGTCAACTATAGTGTCGGATTCTCTACTTGGCAGGCTACAAAGCACGCCGTGCTTGGAAATAAAACGACGTCGTTTCAGCCAATGCTTATGACTAGTTAGCCACCTCGACTGATCGACAGTCGAAAAAAAAAAAAAAAAGGCATCTTCCTAATCTTTTGCTGGAGTACTTCTTCCTCTCATCGATGAATCTGCAATATCAAATCTCCTTCCAAAAAAGGTGAGTAAAGCAGAAAGACCACCCTCGCTGCTAGCCCGCCGTCAGTACCGCCTATGCTTAGACCAAGAAGATCACGAGTCATGGGCTGTCCCCCGAATGGGGAAGACGAGCCCATCATCAGTTATTGAGTGATTCTTTGTCTTTACATGGCTATTCCATTGTGTTGGGGTACCAACATTTTGTGCAGAGGAAGATGTTGTTGCTAAGGCTAAACCCCGAAGCACAGATGCATTGGATGCTGCAGCACCCATTTGAGCTGCCTTTTGGAGTAATGCAGTGGCAGACAATGCAGGCTGTGGAGACGCAGTGTAGTGCCGAGGGTCATGCTGGTCCAGGAACAGGGATGAGTCATTATTGGAGAGATAGGGTGATGTGGAGAGAGACAGAGATGTGGGCTCTATCGCAAATATCGTTGGGGTAGTCGTTGAGCAATCCGAGCGAGCCAAGCTGGGCATCATATTGGAATACGACAAAAATGTCGATGAAGAGATGCCTCATGGGTTTAGCCGTTGAAGGAAGCTCGAGTGCAAACGCAAAAGACGCGATGGAAGCTTGGATTCCTGCTACTGCAAACGCACGTTTAAGGGAAATAGAATGGACGGGTAGATGGCGTTCTCAAATGAACGGCTGAGATCATCTCTTTATAATTTGAAACGGCGTCGTTTTATCTCCGAGCACAGCGTGCTTTGCAGCCTGCCAAGTAGAGAATCCGGACGCGTCAACTGTAATGTATGTAAGCTTCCTTTTGAGGGTTCGAAAATTGATAGAAGCCCTAATTCAAAGCCTTTTTCGTTGTGGATATTGGGTTTGCATTGAAAGTTCTCCCATGTCAGTATCCTTTTGTTCAACTGTTGTAAGAAGTGTATGGCCGTTTGTTGCCTAAAAAGGAAAAAGATGGAAATAGAAATAAAAATTAAAAAAGTAATTTTATAAATAAAAAATATTTATAATATTTTTATTTTTAATGATTAAATAATTATTATTAAAGGATATTGAATAATAATTATAAAATTAAAATTAAAATTTTCTTCAACTTTTTTTCCCTTATTTTTTTTCTCTCCAATTCTTATTACTGAACTTGTTGAAAAGTCTTTATAAGTAGAAAAAATCAAGACGATAAGATAAAGTATTAATATTTTATAGCTCGTTTGATACATAAAAAGTTAAGTATAAAAATTAAAAATATATAATTTTAAAAATATAAAATAACTTTATTATCTTTACTCTTTATAATTAAGTAATAATTAGTAGATAATGTTAAATAATAATTATAAAAACAAAATAGGTATTATCAAAAAAATTTCCTTCTTTTCCATTTTTCTTTGCATTCCAAACAAGCCCTTAGATTTAGACCCGAAGGGTATGCAACCCAAAAACTTTCTCTCTACCGTTCATAGATTAATTGGTACGATGGAAAGAAATTAAAAATAAAACAAAATTTGCATAAAATATGTTTGATCGTGAGAATTCACGATGAAAATAAGATTATGCACTTTCTTTTGGCTTCTATACCATATTTATGTGGTATTTTTAAATAAATATAAAATAACATTTTTATCCTTCCTATTTAAGTCTTATATTATATTTTTATTTTTTAAATTGTTAGTTTATATTTTTTTAAATCAAAAAATTTTTGGATATTACTTGTAATTATTATATAATATTTTATTAACAAAAAAAATATTCTAAGATTAAGAAAAAATTATGATTTTATTTTTTTAATTAAAAAATTATTATTTTATTAATTTTAACTAATTATGAAGTCAAAAAATTATTTTAATATTTTTATATTAATTACAAAATTAACAAAATTAATAATATTTAATGTTAAAAATAATAATTTATATAAATTTTAAAAAAATGACTGCAACACAATTAAAATTATCTAACCAAATATTAGTGGAAACCAAGTTCCAACACATTCACATAGTAATATTCATCACCTTATTTCACAATATATATTTATATGTTAATATTAGATATATCTATGTTATATTTATTTATATTATATATAAATATATATTAAAATATAAATAATTTTATAATACATAAATTTATTATTTTTTAATTTTTTATTTTATAAAGTAAAAAATAATATTACTTTAAAAATAATAATAAATAAAAATATTAAAAGATTTATTATAAAACTAATTAATAATAAATACATCTTTAAAAAATAATAACATATATTTTAATATTAAACTTAAAAATTATATATAAATGTAAAAAAATAAAAAAAATCACCAATTGTCAATCAATTAAATGATATATTGCATCATCGCCATATATATGTATATATGTGTGGTAGCGTTGTTACGCACGCACGTGCACGTATACATACACATATATATATATATATATATATATATATATATATATATATATATATATATATATATATATCATATATATTAAAATATATATAATATTATAATACATAATAATATATTATATATACTATATAAATATAATTAAACAATGTTTATTCTATTTATATCTATTATATTTAAATTAATTAATATATACTAAAATAATATCTATAAAAGTTTGAAATAAATAATTATATTTATTATATTAAAATAATAATTTGTAAATCTTTTTTAAAAAATTAATTTTTTGTTAATATAAATTGAATGGAAATTATTTTATTATAAAAATATAATTATGTAATATAGATTATAGAATTATAAAAATATTTTGTTTAATAATTTTATTAAAAGACTTATTGCAAAAAATAATATACACATATATAGTGCCACATATGTGAAGTAGAAGGAAATTATTTTGGCATGTAAAGGTATTTTAGTTTTCTTATTCTCTTTATTTTTCATTTCATTCTATTTCTATTTAACTAAATAATTAAATATAAATATATTCTTTTTCCTTTTTCATTCTTAAAAAATATGATTTTGTTATTATATTTTGTTCATCTTTTTTTATTTTCATTTCCATCACTAAAAAATCCGCATACCAAATGAAACCTAAAGAGCATTATGCATAAGAAGCATGGTTGGAAGGAATTGGGTTTTCAGCTTTCGGGAAGAAGATGCCACTCAATTCTTGAGTTAAAGGGCTAATATTATAAGCCAATTGGGTAGCTAATTTAAGTTGGTAGGTGATTAGATTATTTATTTTAACATTAAAAAGAATACTTCGAGTATTGAATATAATTTTTTTAATCAAATTTTGAACCAAACAAACCTTTGCATGTTAGAATATTTTTAATTTAATATATTCATTAAAGATATTATTTTAATTAAATATTTATTTAACATATTTCTTATTTTTTGTTGGGATATTTTGAATTAAATTAAGTTAAATAATATTTCTAATTTAAATTAATTTATTTTAATTTGCGGTCCTTGATTTTGAATTTTAAATTATCAAATATTTTTTATTAGTAGGTTAGTAAATATTTACACATTGTTAAATAACTTCTTTTGATAAGAAAGTGGTCAATTTCTACATTAGTACCTTAAGAGATTTATTATAAGTAGAATCAGCTAATTGACAATAACATAAATTCACACACTTATCAAAATATCCTTTCTCTTTTCCTCTCTTTCACACCTCTCTACAAGTCTTCTATATTATAATTTTCTTAGCTGCAAGCTGCTATAGAAAATCGGATTAGAGTATTAAGTTCTTCATCGAATCAAGAAAAACATGCTTTTGCTATTATATATAATATATTGCAATTTATTCATGTATATTGAAGATTGCATTTAAAATTTATCAAGTGGTATTAGAGCTAAACTCTGATTACCTCTGCTTGCTATATAAAAATTCTAAGGACCCTATTGCATGTTAGAACAAAAATTGAATATTTCTTATATAGATTTAAATTTATGAAATAATCTGGATGTGTAATATGTTGAATTGCATGTTTGGGGTTGTTGTGAGGAGAACCATATTTGAACATTATTATGGACTATTTATTTATTTGAATTTATGAAATTGAATTAGTTAAAATCATGTTTTGTATCATAATTTATTCGAATAAATATGCATCTGCATGACTAGTTTTCTCTTTTCTGCAATATGAAACGCATAGGTTACTTGCCTATAAGGAATTGCAATTTTAGCATGTTTTTCTTGTTTTTGGATCCATGATATGAGAGCCCACGTGATTCCAATTTGATTGATGAATTTTTTTATTCATACAGAGGCTTGATTGTTCAATATACTGAATGCATGAGATTGCAATTAGAGTTTGTATTGTTGGGCTGCTGGAATGGGATGAGTTCATTGGCATTTTAATTGTTTGGTTTATTTAATTTTTGGGCCTTTCGTGGTCTTAATTTCTGAACGAATATGATTAGAAAAAAATTATAGAGGAGAGGTGTTGGACTATATATGATTTGGGTTGTTGGACAAAAATGCTAATTTGGGTCAATTATGCTCATTTTTTGAGAGATTTTAAATATTTTAAGTTTTAAATTTTTATTTGGCCTAGTTTTGAGTTTTGTCAAGAATTTAATTTTAGATCCATAGGGTTATTTTTATTTATATTTTAACCTATTTTAGTTTTAGACCAAAATTAAATTATAAAATAAATATAATAAGTGTTAGTTAATTTATCTAAAATTAAAGAAAAAAAAGATTATTTTAGAAAATTTTGACACATTTAGAAATTTTACAAAATTATTATTTAATATCATTTAATTTGTCTATATTATACAATGATCATATTAGCCAATTTTTAACACATAGAATTTTGTAAAATTATTATTTTGTGTTGTTCAATTTGTCTAAATTTATTTAGGCAATTTTGGCATATTTAGGATTTCATAAAATTATTCAAGTGTCATTTAATTTTTTCCTAAATAATATAGAGTTATTTTATACAAATTCTTTGACACATATAGAATTATAATTAAAGGAGAGTTTTTTATTATAAAAATAAATTCTTATTGAGATAAAAATAATTAGTGTATTTATATAAAGATTTTTAATGCACATAATAGACTTAGATATTTTGTGATTAGTCTATATAGATAAGAAGTAACCACAATATCCTTTTACAATGATTACATGCATCATATATATGATTTTTCATAAAAATCACTTATGGATTTGAAAATATTAATTGTAATTAAATATATAGCTAAAGTATATTTTAATCCATACGTAGATAATTATAACTACATGCTTAATTAGAATGGAATAGAAGTTGTTCTATATTTTCTAAGTAACCCGTAAGTATTAAGAAATATAAATGTACTTTAGTTTTATCAATTATGATATACAAATATTTAGTATGCTAATATCTTTGCCTATATGAAAATTTTAATGATACAATTTTGTACAAGTATGACTTACATTGATAAGCATGTATTTATGATAAATGTGATGATTAATTTGTTTTACAATTTTCTAGTAAACATCATTAATGTTTGAAATCTACCTTGCAGTTACACCTACTCAAATGTCTTTTTCGATGGCTAATAATAACCAAGATAAAATTATTCCAAATAGCTTAAATTACAAAGTTTGGAAGGAAGATGTCTACCTTCATTAGGTTACCTTAATTTGGATTTGACATTCTACATGAATGAGCCACTAGTACCTACTAATGCTAGTTTTAATGAAGAAATGAACTTGTATAAAGCTTGAGAGAAATCTAATTGGCTTAGCAAGATGTTGGTTATGCAATGAATAGATACTAGCATTTGTAGGTATACTCCTGATTCTAAGAATGTTAAGAATTATCTAAAGGTAATAAACAATCAATTTGTCACATTAGACAAATTATTTAGAAGTACTTTAATGGCTAAGTTGTGTACTATGAAATTGACTGGTGTTAGAGAGGTACGGTAACATATAATAAGAATAAGAAACCTTGCATTATAAGTAAAAGTCTTAGATATAGAGCCTAATGAACTATTCTTGGTACAATTAGCCCTCAACTCACTACCTCATTAATATGTTACATTTAAAATTTCTTACAATACACGTAAGATAAAATAGACAGTGGATGAACTAATAGCCATGTGTGTACAAGAGGAAAGCAGGTTGGCTATTAAAGGTACCAATGAGATCCTTGAGGCTCATATGGTGAGTAGCTCCAAGAAAAACAAGGGGACTAAAAAAATGACAAGAAGAAAACATTACTCCTATTCATATGTCGAATAAGGAAACTATTAAGTGCTTTTTTTGTTATAAGAAATGACACATGAAGAATGAATGGTCTAAAAGGAAGGCTTGATTGATTAAGAAAGGTATACTTTTGTCTTTAGTATGTTTTGAATCTCATTCAATTGATATATGTCATGACACTTGGTAGATTTATACTAGATCTATGGTTCATATTTCAAATACTATGGAGTGTTTTCTTAGCATAAGGAATCCACATCCCAATAAACTTAAAGTATTTTTAGATAATGGAATTAGCTCAGCGGTGGAGGCTATAGGGACTTGAAAAATTGTTTTATCCTCTAGTTATGTACTCGATTTTGATCAAACTTTTTATATTCCTAGTTTTTCTAAGAATTTGATTTTAGTTTCAAAGTTAGTATTATTAGATTTTTTAATAAATATTTTTGAACTTGAATTTAATTTATTGAAAGATTATATTTCCATTAGGAGAATTTCTTTAACTATAGTTTGTTTAAACTTCTTATGATTTATGATCAAATTTATTTGCAACTTTACATGCTAGTTCTAGTATTAAAAGATGTGTCATGAATGAAAACTCAACCAGCTTATAGCATAAGAGATTAGGTCATATCTCTATGGAATCAAAATATTAGTAAAGTATGAGATTCTCCAATTTCTAGACTTTACTAATCTTGATTTATGTATAGACTGCATAGAGGGCAAATAGACTAATAAGTCACATAAGAGAGCTAAGAGAGGTTCTGAATTATTAGAGATTATTCATGTTTATATATATTGTCCTAATTTATGTTTTAATGGTCAAAATTATTTAATCTCCTTTATTAATAATTTCTCTAAGTACATATATATCTTTATAATAAAAGTAAGGCACTAAATGCCTTTTAGGAATATAAGGTAGAAGTAGAAAAATAAATAAAGAAACAAATCAAAATAAAAAATTTTGAAAGAAGAGGTGAATATTATGAAAGATACATTAGTGAGAAATAGACACTAGATCTGTTTGCTTCATTTTTTCAAAAGTATGGTATTGTTTCACAATACATTATGCCTAACTTACCTTATATGAATGGTATACTTGAAAAAAAGAATAAAACACTAATGGATATGGTGAGGATTATGCTTATCAACTCCAAATTTTCTGCTTCTTTATGGAGAGATGCACTTAAGATAATTGTAAATATTCCAAATAAAGCTTCAACAAAAGCAGTGTTTAAGACATCTTTTGAAATCTAGAAAGGTTAGAAATCTAGCATGAATCATATACATGTATGAAATTGTCCTGCTGAGGTAAGAGTGTATAATCACAGGAAAGAAAGTTAGATTCTAGAATTGTTATTGCATATTTTGTTAGTTATGTAGAAAGGTTCAAAAGTTATAAATTTTATTATCCTTCGCATATTATGAGATTTGTAAAATATAAGAATGCCACATTTCTAAAAAATGATGTAATTAGTGGGAGTAATCAATCTCATAACATAATTATTGAGGATGATCATATTTAGCCAACAACTTTCATTAGTTATTGTGGGTTTTATTCTACAAGACATTCATCCTATTGGAATGAACGATGAATATAATCAAATTTCAATTATCTTAATTAATCATAGTTAAGACCAGGAGCATTCTCATCCATATAATTCTACCATTCAAGTCAAGAAGCCTCGTAATGATAATGAGACACTTGAACTAATGGTAAAAGATGCCTTTGTAGTACAACCTCAAACTTTACAAGAGGTTCAATTAAAAAGATTAACTAGGAAAAGAAAATCAACAATACCTAGTGATTATATAGTGTATTTTATTGAAGTTAACCATAACATAAGCCTTTAGGATAACCCCTTTAGTTTACATAGGATATGAATGATAATAATTCTAAATTATGGTATGATGTCATGGTTGATAAAATGGAATCTATGGCATACAACAATATATAGGAACTTATAAAGTTGCCTAGTGAGGCCAAAGTCATTGGCTGTAAATGAATCTTTAAAACCAAAAAAGATGCACTATGTAATATAAAGCATTACAAGGCAAGATTGGTTACAAAAGGTTTTGCTTAGAAGGAAGAAATTGATTATAAAGAGACTTTCTCTCATATTTTTAAGAAAGATTTCTTTAGTATCATCATGGCATTAATAGCTCATTTCGACTTAGAATTATGTCAAATTGATGTTAAAACTATATTCTTTAATAATAATTTTGATGAGGAAGTATATATAAAATAGTCTAAGAGGTTTATCTCAAGAGGTGTTGAAAATTTAGTCTACAAGGTAAATAAGTCAATCTATGAGTTTAAATAAGTCTCACGATAATGGTACCTGAGATTCTATGATATAATCACATCTTTTGGCTTCGTTGAGAATATCATGGATCAGTGTGTGTACCTGATAACCTCCTAATTTAGGATTCAAAAAGAATATATTTGACACTAAATTAAGGAGGTAAAAATACTTTTCTCTTGATTAATATGGTTAAAAGTGTATTCAATCAAATAAAACAAAGAAAGTATTTCAATTGTAACATTTTTATCAGTTTAAACCTCATTTTATGTTTGATTTCAATTTCAGGGAAAAGTAACAAATTGTAGAAAGAGTTAAAAATAAAAGAGGGAAACTGAAAAGTGAAAAGGCAGATTGAACAAGTCTTCTCGCTACAGCGAGAACGCAGTTCGCTGTAGCTCGCTGTAGCGAGATTGCACTTTCGCCGTAGCGAAGGGGACACTTCGCAATAGCGAAGTCGCGTTGTATAGAAATTCCAGGGAGTAACTCGCTATAACGTGAAAGTAGCGAACGCAGCAGAAATCTGAGAACATATGAACTCTCGCTATAGCGAGAGTCACTCCTCGTCATAGCGATATTGGTCCTGAAATGCACAGCTTTAGTTTTCAAGCTAAAAAAAGAGGAGAAGGAGTTAGGGCTTTGACATTCAGCGACTTGGGAAAGTTCTGACTGACTAGGAGAGGAGAAAAACGCACAAAAGGTATTGGGGAAGCTCCATTCTGATCGGGAATTCATTGATTCCATCGTTTATTCTGTCGATTAGGTGTTTCTACTCCATCTCCCCTTCTAGTTGATGATTTTGAATATGTTTGCTGAGATTGATTGCTTAAATTCGATAAATTCCATTTTTTAATATTTTCAATTGCATTTGAATTAATTTGCATAAAATCCAATTTCAAGTTGATTTGTTTGACTAAAATGAACATAAAAACTCTAATGCCTAATCACTAATTGTATTGATTCTCTGAGGGAACGACCTTGATTTATCACGTACTAGCGTTATGACCCGTACACTTGCGGTGTCACTATTCTGATGAGCATCAAGTTTTTGGCGCCGTTGCCGGGAATCAAGGCAATTGGTGAAGAGAATTAGAGGGCTTTGAGTAATTTTAGCTTAAACATTTATTTTCTTTTCATTTGCTCTCTTGTTAATTTGCATTTTCATTTATTAGTACTTCTTTAGTAACTACCTTTTGGTTTTTTTGATTTAGTGAGACTCTTGATCTACACTCCTTTGTTTTCACAGGTACATAGTTTATGCCACCTAAATCAAAATCCACGAGAACACCTAGGAAGACAAGGAGTTTGATGGATATTTTGGCTGAAGGGTCTGAGCTAATCTAACCTGAGGGTGAGACAAACGTTCCTACCACAATTATGGCAAACGAAGATAATCAGAATCGCACTATCAAAGATTTTGTGGGAAAAACCATGAGAACTACTCAGCCCAGCATCATAGTACCAGACTTTCAAGCTGCTAATTTTGAGCTAAAAACTGTGATGATCTCTATGTTGCAGCTCAATGGACAATTTACTGGAGAGAGGTCTGATGAAGATCCCAATCGTCACATCCTATCATTCTTGGGAGTGTATGATTCATTCAAGCAGAATGGGGTACCAAAGGATGTTCTGAGACTTAGACTGTTCCCACTCTCTCTACAAGGAAAAGCTAAGGAATGGTTATTAACTCTGCTGTAGGGTTCAATTGACACTTGGGATAAGTTGGAAGTAAGATTCAAAGCTCGCTTCATTCCAAATAACAGAATAGCAGATGCCCGTCGTGAGCTTATCAACTTCAAGCAAGCTTCAGATGAGCACTTATATGCTGCATGGCAGAGGTACAAGCATTTGCTTCGTCAGTGCCCGAATCATAGGATGGATAACTGTGTCATTGTTCAGAACTTTTGCACACGTCTAACGCCACAAACTGATACGATGTTGGATGCAATTTTAAATGGGGCGTTAGGATGAAATGCCCGTAGATGATGTCATTCTGGCATTGGACACACTATCTGAAAGTTATGTGTAAAGAGGGAGTGACAGAAGGGTGACTGCTAATGTTGCTAACGTTCAAGAAGACTCCTCTGTTCCACTTGCAACTATTCTCTCCGCTCTGAATAAGAGATTTGATATGCTGGAATCTCAAGTGCAACGAAGTCAGCATATGAGCACCTGTTCTACTCAAGTGGGCCCAACTGCCTGTGAAAATTGTGGGGATCTACATTCAACGGATTATTGCCCCTTTACATCTACAGAATCAGTTAACTATGTGGGGAATTTTTCGAAGAATCAGAATCCGTATTCCAACACCTATAATCCTGCATGGCGTAATCACTCGAATTTCTCTTGGAAGAATGGCCCATCACTCAATAAACCATCATCCTCTGGAATAAGGCCAACTCAACCTCCTGGGTTCTCTCAAGTAGCAAGGCAAAATGTACGTATTCAAGCACCCAAAACGAATCTAGAGGAAGTTTTGGCTAAATTCATGACCACTCAAATTAAGAATAATGAAGAGCAAGCTGGCATCAATACAAGGGTGGATTCTTCTCTCAAGAATATAGAAGTGCAGATGGGGCAGTTAGCTTCTGCTGTGAATGCATTGCATTAGAGAGGTTTGCCAAGTGATACAATTCCTAATCCGAGGAGAGATGGTAAGGAAGAATGTAAAGCTGTCACCTTGAAAAGTGGTAAAGAGCTCCCTGAAGTACAAGTTCAAGTGAAGGCGCCGAACAAGATGAGTTTTAAGGATTCATCAGGCATCATTCAGATTGATGATGAAGAATTTCAAAAGGAAAAAGAAGAGGTCAAGGAGAGGCAATCTAAAGTGAAAAAATCTAAAGAAAAGACAGTAGTGCATCCTAAAGTAGTGTCATTGCCTCCATTTCCTCAGAGATTGCAAAAGAAGGTCCTTGATGAGCAGTATAAGAAGTTTTTGGACATGTTCAAACAATTTCACATCAATATCCCCTTTTTTGAGGCTTTAGAACAAATGCCTAAATATGCTAAGTTCCTTAAGGACATGCTTAGCAAGAAGAAGCGGTTCACTGAATTTGCAACAGTGGCTTTAACAAAAGAGACCACTAATATCCTCAAATCCAGTCTTCCAACTAAGTGCAAAGACCCTGGTTCTTTCTCTATCCCTTGCATGATTGGGGATAAATTTAAAGGTCGAGCACTTTGTGATTTAGGATCTGCAGTGAATCTCATGCCACTATTTGTCTTTCGAAAGCTACAGATGGGTGAAGCAAATCCAACAACTGTCATACTGCAGCTGGCTGACAGAAGCTTTTCCTATCCACATGGAATAATTGAAGACGTGCTAATAAAGGTTAGTCCATTCATCTATCCTGCAGATTTCATTGTGCTTGATATTGAAGAGGACAGAGATATCCCTTTAATAGTGGGGAGACCATTTCTAACTACGGGCAGAGCATTAGTTGATGTGGAAAAAGGAAAAATTATATTAAGACTTGGAGATGAGCAAGTTACCTTCAGTGTGGAGAAAGCAATGAAGTACCCGGATAGTGTGGAAGAATGCTCAAGGGTGTCTATTGTTGAGGAAGTAATTCAAGAAGAATTGAATTCTTTCGCTTTCATAGATCCTCTGAAAGCAGTACTTGTTGGTAAACCGAATATAGGAGAGGTGTTGAGAATGGAGGTTGAGCACAAACTGAATGCATTTAGACCTGTGGCCAAGTAGAATGGCCAGTTTGAATCACTAGAGCTAACTTCACGAAAAGCTCATGTCCTCCCACCATCCATCGAGCAACCTCCCATGTTGGAGTTGAAATCTCTCCCACCACATCTAAAGTATGCTTATTTAGGGGAAAGAGAGACATTACCAGTCATCGTTTCATCTGCATTAACTTTTCCCCAAGAACAACAACTGTTAAAAGTGTTAAAAAAACACAAAAGAGCCATCGGTTGGACTATAGCTGATATAAAAGGGATTAGTCCAGCCATCTGCATGCATAAAATTCTCTTAGACGATGACCATAAGAAATCAGTGGAAAATCAAAGGCGATTAAATCCTATAATGAAAGAAGTGGTCAAGAAAGAGATTATCAAGTGGCTTGATGCAGGAATTATCTATCCCATCTCGGATAGTGATTGGGTAAGTCCAGTGCAATGTGTCCCTAAGAAGGGAGGAATGACAATGATAAACAATGAGAAAGATGAAATGATTGCCACAAGAACAGTCACAGGCTGGAGAGTTTGTATGGACTACAGGAAGTTGAATACGACAACAAGAAAGGATCATTTCCCTCTTCCATTCATCGATCAGATGTTAGATCGGTTAACTGGGAAAGAATTCTTTTGCTTCTTGGATGGTTACTCCGGGTACAATCAAATTGCCATTGCCCCTGAGGATCAAGAAAAAATCACTTTCACATGTCCATATGGAACTTTCGCATTTAGACGTATGCCCTATGGATTATGTAATGCCCCTGCCACATTTCAAAGATGTATGATGTTGATCTTCTCTGACATGATCGAGCACATCATGGAAGTCTTTATGGATGACTTCTCAGTATTTGGTATTACTTTTGAAGAATGTCTGGATAATCTGACACGAGTTTTGCAAAGATGTAAAGATATCAATTTGGTCTTAAATTGGGAGAAGTGTCATTACATGGTCTGTGAAGGTATAGTACTTGGGCATAAAGTGTCAAAAAGAGGATTGGAGGTGGATCGAGCTAAAGTTTTAGTGATTGAGCAACTACCACCCCCTACCAACGTGAAAGCTGTTAGAAGCTTCTTGGGGCACGTTGGGTTTTATTGGAGATTCATCAAAGATTTCTCTAAGATAGCGAAACCTTTATCTCAACTGCTTGAAAAGGATGTTCCTTTTAAGTTGGATGCAAATTACTTGAAGGGTTTTGAGGAGTTTAAGCAAAGGCTCATCACCGCGCCAATCATCGTGGCCCTTGACTGGTCACTACCCTTTGAAGTCATGTGCGATGCGAGCGATTACGCGGTTGGAGCTGTACTAGGGTAGAGACATGGTAAGATCTTTCATCCTATCTATTATGCAAGCAAAACTCTAGCTGGAGCTCAGGTAAATTACTCAACTACTGAAAAAGAAATGCTGGCTGTTGTTTTTACCTTTGAAAAATTTAGGGTGTATTTGATGGGCACTAAAGTTATAGTTCATACTGATCATGCTGCAATCAGATATCTGTTGTGTAAGAAAGAATCTAAACCTAGGTTAATTAGGTGGGTTCTTTTATTGCAAGAATTTGATGTGTAAATTGCTGATAGGAAAGGAACTGAAAACCAAGTTGCTGACCACTTGTCTAGACTGATGAATAGTTCTGAGTATGTGGATGACTCACTGATTAATGAAAATTTCCCTGATGAGTCTGTATTTGCTGTGATTTGTGTGTCTGTGCCTTGGTATGCTGATTATGCCAACTATTTGGTTAGTGGCATTTTGCCTGATGACTTAAAATATTATCAAAAGAAAAAAAATTTGCATGATGTGAAATGATTTGTGTGGGATGAACCTTTTCTGTATAAGAAGTGTGCTGACCAAATTTTGCAAAAGTGTGTGCCCGAATTGAACAAAATGACATTTTACATGCTTGTCATGCTACCCCCTATAGTGGTCATTTTAGTGGCCAACGTACTGCATATAAAGTTTTGCAATCTGGATATTATTGGCCATCATTGTTTAAGGACTCTCATCTTTTTGTTTCTCACTGTGATGTGTGTCAACAATCTGGTAATATTTCAAAAAGACATGAACTTCCTCAGACCAGTATCTTTGAAGTTGAGTTGTTTGATTTGTGGGAAATTGATTTTATGGGTCCCTTTATTTCTTCTAGAGACCAACAATATATCTTAGTGGCAGTTGAGTATGTAAGTAAGTGGGTTGAGGCGATAGCTTGCCAATATAATGATGCTCAAATAGTAGTGCAATTTGTAAAGAAAAATATTTTCTCTCGTTTTGGCACCCCTAGAGCTATTATTAGTGATGGTGGAACTCATTTTAATAACTGCTTGTTTAAATCTTTGTTGGCAAAATATGGAGTTCACCACAAAATGGCTTTAGCCTACCATCCTCAGACCAATGACCTCTGTGAAGTTCCTAATATGGAGATAAAAAGAATTTTGAAAAAAACTATGAGTTCCACTAGAAAAGATTGGGCGGACAAGCTTGATGATGCTTTATGGGCATATAGGACTGCTTTTAAATCTTTAATAGGTATGTCCCCTTATCAATTAGTTTTTGGCAAAGCTTGTCATTTGCCCATTGAATTAGAGCATAAGGCTTTTTGGGCTGTAAAGAAACTGAATTTTGATATGGCTAAAGTGGGTGAAAATAGACTAATGCAACTAAATGAGTTAGATGAGTTTAGATTGCATGCTTTTGAGAGTTCTAGAATTTACAAAGAAAGAACCAAGAGAATTCATGATAAATATATCTTACCAAGGACATTTGAACCTGGAGACATTATTTTACTTTATAATTCTCGTTTAAAGTTATTTCCAAGTAAGTTAAGATCAAAGTGGTCTGGTCCATTCAAGGTAATCTCTGTGACATCTTATGGAGCTATCGAGGTTCAAGATGAAAAGTCAGGAGATCAATTTAAAGTAAATGGTCAAAGGCTTAAGCATTACTTGGGTGGCGAAATAGACCGGCAGACAATGGTCTATAACTTGGCTCAATCCCCGTGATTGGTTGACAAAGTCTGGCTGAGGACTATAAACCAAGCGCTTCTTGGGAGGCAACCTAAGTTTTTTTTCTTGTTTTTATGTTTAAATTTAAAATTCTTTTCGTTTTGGGTTCTTTATAAGTGTGGGGGGGATCTGAAATTCTGATTGATTGGGTATTCATTGTGAAAAAAAATTATTTAATAATCACATTTACTTGATTCTTTCTAAGACTTACTTAAGGGCAAGTAAGGATGTAAGTGTAGGGGAGTTTAATAACCTCCTAATTTAAGATTCAAAAGGAATATATGTGACACTAAATTAGGGAGGTAAAAATACTTTTCTCTTGATTAATATGGTTAAAAGTATATTCAATCAAACAAAACAAAGAAAGTATTTCAATTGTAACATTTTTATCAGTTTAAGCCTCATTTTATGTTTGATTTCAATTTCAGGGAAAAGTAGCAAATTGTAGAAAGAGTTGAAAATAAGATAGGAAAACTGAAAAGTGAAAAGGCAGATTGAACAAGTCTTCTCGCTACAGCGAGAACGCAGTTTGCTGTAGCGAGATTACACTTTCGCCGTAGCGAAGGGGAAACTTCACAATAGCGAAGTCGCGTTGCATAGAAATTATTGCAGGGAGGATTTATTAAGGACTACTTGATTGCTTCTTAACATCTCTTGTGAAACACACACACACTTTAGAAATCAGGGTGTTACTATAAGTACATTGTTTTCAAATTCAATTTGAGTTTTGCTGAGCTTTTGCTTCTGAAATTGGGTTCATTATAAGTGTGAGGGGGACCTGAAATTCTGATTGATTGGGTATTCATTGTGGAAAAGAATTATTTAATAATCACATTTACTTGATTCTTTCTAAGACTTACTTGAGGGCAAACAAGGATGTAAGTGTGAGGAAGTTTGATAACCTCCTAATTTAGGATTCAAAAGGAATATATTTGACACTAAATTAGGGAGGTAAAAGTACTTTTCTCTTGAATAATATGGTTAAAAGTGTATTCAATCAAATAAACACAAAGAAAGTATTTCAATTGTAACATTTTTATCAGTTTAAGCCTCATTTTATGTTTGATTTCAATTTCAGGGAAAAGTATCAAATTGTAGAAAGAGTTGAAAATAAGAGAGGGAAGCTAAAAAGTGAAAAGGCAGATTGAACAAGTCTTCTCGCTACAGCGAGAACGCAATTCGCTGTAACGAGATTGCACTTTCGCCGTAGCGAAGGGGACACTTCGCAATAGCGAAGTCGCGTTGCATAGAAATTCCAGGGAGTAACTTGTTATAGCATGGAAGTAGTGAACGCAGCAGCATTCTGAGAACATATGAACTCTCGCCATAGCGAGAGTCACTTCTCGCAATAGCGAGATCGGTCCTGAAATGCACAGCTTTAGTTTTCAAGCTAAAAAAGGAGGAGAAGGAGTTAGGGCTTCGATATTCAGCGACTTGGGAAAGTTCTGGCCGACTAGGAGAGGAGAAGGAGAGGAGAAAAACGTATAAGAGGTGTTGGGGAAGCTCCATTCTGATCAGGAATTCATTGATTCCATTGTTTATTCTACCGATTAGGTGTTTCTACTCCATCTCCCCTTCTAAGTTATGATTCTGAATATGTTTGCTGAGATTGATTGTGAATCTGAAGCCATGTGTGGCTAAATTTTGTAACCCTTAGGGATTCTATGAACCTTTAACCTTTGAAGATTGTCTCTTTTAATATTATGTTAGATTATTGAGAATTTTAGTGTTTAATCGGAATTATAGTTTCATTCTATTGATTGACCTCCTTTAGTTTGATTGTGGATGTAGTAATTAACCTTTGAAAGAAAGGAATTGCTTATAGACCATTGATTAAACAACTTAGGATTAGAGTTGATCTAATTTGCACTTGAGGATAGAAATATGCTCAGGGGCCCTAGGTAGTCTGGATAAGAGATGAGTGTAACTGAACATTAACTACTCTTTTGAGACATCAAAGAGTCCAGTTAACATAAAGGGTAATTGAATCGAAAGACAATTATACCCAATTAAAATCCTTGACTCTAAAATTAGCAATAAGCCAACTAATACATAAAAGGGATGATTGACATTGTGTTAAGAGGGGATTAGAATCTCTAGGGTATCCTTGATTGCTTAAATTCAATAAATTCCATTTTTTAATATTTTCAATTGCATGTGAATTAATTTGCATAAAATCCAATTTCAAGTTGATTCGTTTGACTAAAATGAATATAAAATCTCTAATGCCTAATCACTAATTGTATTAATTCTCTGAGAAAATGACCTTGATTTATCACGTACTAGTGTTATGACTCGTACACTTGCGGTGTCACTATTCTGGTGAGCATCAGTACCACAAGATTAGTAGGAGTAAGATTATATTTCTGATTTTATGTTGATAACATTTTACTTGCCATAGGTGATTTAAAGTTAGTATAGTTCTTATTTAAGAATTTTAAAATGAAAGATATGTTTCACACCTGAAAATGCGATCGTGTGGCGCCAAATTGAAATCAGAATTAAATGTAATAGAGTCGTCACCAAAATTTTAATTTTGAAAAGGCAAAATTTTGGAAAAACTTTTTTATTTGAAAAATAAGAAAAATGGTCTACGAATCAGAAGATAGGTTCGGGAGTCGATTGTGAATGGGAAAGGTGTTAGGCACCCCCACTACATTCGTTACTAAAAACGATTACCCTAAGTTAGTTGTGCACAAACAATATGACCTTTAATCTATTTTAATTCTCATAACAAATCCTATGCAAAATAAGAAATAGAAATAAAAGAAATAAAGTTAAAAATAAAAAGGAAGGAAGAAATTAAATAAACAAAATTAGAAAAGCAAAATAAAAAAATTTAAGAAAATAAAAATTGAAAAGAAAATCTCATTTACACAGGTGGACTTAACCTAGGATAAAAGTCTAGGGCCTACGTACCTCTCGGTAGGGATCAAAGTTTACGTAGTTCGAACTGGAGACTATATTTATTCATTTTTTTTAGGTTTTTTGTTTCTTTTTGTTTTGTTTTTGTTTTTTTTGTTTTGTTCCTTTTTTTTATGAAAAGAAGAATATAGTAAAAATAACTTTAACTTTCGCAAATAAAGTAACTTTGAAGTTAATTGATATGTTTTATTTTTTAAAAGACATAGTTACTTTTACTTTTTTCTTCTTCTCATTTTTTTATGATTTTTTACATTTTTAATTAATTAATTATTTATTTATTTTTTTTCTAAGTTTAATCAAGGGGCGAAAACTTATCTTTTTTAAAAATAAAAGTAAGATACTCAAGTTAAAGTTGCAAAATAAAATAAAATGACACTTTCTGTTTTCTATTTTAATCAATTTAATCTTTATTTTTGTTTTTGTTGTTTTTTTGTTTTGTGAAAAGAAAACGAAAATAAGATTTACTTTTACCTTTAGCAAATAAAACGAATTTAAAATGAGTTGATGTGTTTTGATTTGCTAAAAATAAAGGTAATTTTACTTCTTTTACTCTTCTCCCATTTTCAATTTTCTATTCATTTTTTGGCATTTTTTTGTTTTTGTTTTAGTTGTTTTCTTTTTCAATTATTTCATTTTATTTTTAAAAGAGAGTGAGAGAAGTTTAAGGGATTCATTTTTCATTCGTTTTTGTATTCTCTTTTGTTATTATCATTGTTATTCTCTTTTCTTTTAATTTTGTTGTCTTTTAATTTTTTATGTTTTGATGAAAAGAGAAAGAATATGTAAATTATTTAGATTATTGCAATCAAAATGATTTTAAAATTGATTTTTATGTTTTAATTTGCAAAGATCGAATTAATTCAATTTCTTTACTCTTTCTCCAATTTTTGACCTTTTTTTTTGTTTCTTCTTTTATCTTATCTCTTCTTTTTTTGAAAAAAATTTTCTTCAAAGAAAATCAATTTGATGTAAACTGTCGAAACCCAAAAATTACTAAAATACAATTTGTGACCCAATGGATATCAAGGAGACTTATTACCACACATGATCCTTGGATTGATTCCTGTGAGTCTAAGGAGATAAAAAAATCTCACACAACAACTCTAAGAATTAAAAATAAAGAAAAAAAATAAAACCAAGATTAAAATTAAACTATATAAAAAATAAAATAAAATAAAATGGAAACAAAAATAAAATTGAAACATTTACAAGGGTAAAATATTCCACCAAGAGGAGATAGTACCACAATACACAAAAAGGAAGAGGAAACGTAACAACCCCAAATTGTATGCCACATTCCTGTCCTTTTGTTTAAATTGATGAGTGACTCCCTTAGGCTAGCTATGCTCCTCATATTGGAGCATATAGCAACTCATGATTGTGGGTGTTCGTGTTCCATGTCAAACAATCACGTCATTCCAAGCATATGCTACATTATTTTCATATGGCATGAACCAGTCAATAGGAAGACCAGCTTCTCACGCGTTGCTACTCCACCAAATCAGAGGTCTCACTCATGTGACAAAAGTAAAGGAGAATGGGAAGCTTATGGTTAAAAAAAAAAGAAGATCTCAACACTTACGTAATCTTAACAACCAATGGATCTCAAAACAACAAGTAGCCATCCAAAACATATCCAATCAGAGAATAAAAGGTCATGAATAAATTCCTGTTGCAATTAACAAACCAAGGTATATGTAGACTTAGAATTTTTCGAGAAAAGTTTCATGAAATGCAAACCAAGTTTCTGATTAAACGGGACTTGAGACATTATGGTTGCCCAGATTCACCTATCATCATGGCCCAAAATGAAGGAGGAGAGGTAATAACCAAATGACATTCCTGTTTCTGATGATACATGAACAAAATGAGATTTTCAACTCAAATTCAAGCAAATAATTATAGTTACTCAAACCACTCCCATATTCATTGAACACAAGCCCAAACCCAATCCGTAGGAACTTTATCTGAACCTAATGAATCCTAGCTGTGCACACATAAACTTGAGGAGCTTGAGGAACTAAATCCCATTGAAGCCTTAAAGACAGCATGTGATATTTTTTCATTATTTTGGTGCATATTAGTTTTGAAGAGCTACATAAAAATTGTGTCAGAATCCTTAGGGCAACATGAAATATTTTAGAGCCATGCTCCTATGACCAAAAATCTCATTCAGTGTCAATCAATCAGCCAACACCATCTTAAGCATAAAAGTAGGCAACAACAATATCGGGTGACCGAATAATCTGTTCAACATAGATCTAGCACATGAGCAGTGAACTATACAAAAATTTTCCAACCCACACTACAGAAATCTTATGCCCAAAATATAGACACTAGGTAAACACTCCGTGATATGGAATTTCAGCAGCACCACATACCAAACAATGGCAATCAGAACTAAATCCATTTATAGCACCAACGAACAAGAAATGGAAATTGAAACAAGATCATCTAGTGGAACCTTATCATAGCAGCAACAACAGGACATTACCTTGACAAGGGAGAAGATAATAGGCCCAAAGTTTATTTTCGTATTCATGCGTGCAACACTTCACTTTCAGCCCCGGCCTCGAGTCTCCATTTTTTCCTCCTATTTTTCCTGCCTCCTGATGTCTTTCTCTGCTACTCCCCTCTTTATTCTTCTCTTTCCATTTCTATTCTTCTCCTTCAAACTTTCTCAATTCGCTGGTGTATCCTTGGCTTCCCCCTTATCGGGTCCAAATCAGAAAGAGAAAAGGGCCTCTGAACCTCCTTCTCCCATTCTTCCCTTCGATCTTTCAGTCTTTCGAACCTCGTATCCTCTTTCTGTCTCCCAGCCTCACTGGTTCTGTTTTTTTTTTTCTTTCCCGGATCCCTCCAATCCAAAACCAAAATCAAATAAAACCACCTCAAACTCCCCTCATCTCTCCCCTTTCTGCTTCGATCCCTTCCCTTGTGGTTCGCGCCCCCCGATTTTTCCTTCTGTCTCCCTCTCTTTTTTTTCATTTTTTTTTTTGAATCTCCCCTCCTTTCTTTCTTTTTCGATCCCCTTCTTTTTCTTGACTCGAATCTGAATCCCCAAAACAATCCTCAGCCCCTCCTCCCTTTTCCTCTCGAGGCCTTTGACCCTTAAAACCTCCAAAAAATCTCATATCCCTCCTCGATTCCTTTTTCAATCTTCGTCCTCATCTTTTCCCTCCCATCCCTGCTCCTGGTTTCTGATGGCAAAAGGAATCCGAGAAGAGGTCAACTCCTCGAGCCAATCGCTCCTATCTGGTGACCTACCACTTTCCATTTTGCCGTCTGGTTTGTGCCTTCAGTCTACTCTGCATCAATGGTAGGGTCCAAATGGGTGACACCTGCATTTGTTCCCTACAGTGGCTGAATCAGAAAAGGCTGATGGGTTGCTGGGTTTTGACTTCGGATTGGGCTGATGGGTTGCCGCCAGAGAAAAAGGGATTGGGCTTTCTTTTTTCTTTGGGTTGCTAGGTTTTGACTTCAGATTGGGCTGATGGGTTGCTGTCAGAGAAAAAGGGATTGGGCTTTAGATTGGGCCACTTTCTTTTTTCTTTGGGTTGCTGGGTTTTGACTTTGGATTAGGCTGATGGGTTGCTGTCGAAGAAAAAGGGATTG
The DNA here is from genome assembly GCA_032878935.1 of Erythrophleum fordii. NCBI lineage: Eukaryota > Viridiplantae > Streptophyta > Magnoliopsida > Fabales > Fabaceae > Erythrophleum > Erythrophleum fordii. The sequence goes on from JAVQMF010000036.1 coordinate 2,929,312, forward strand.
GGCTTTAGATTGGGCCATTTTTTTTTCTTTTCAGTCCCAACGATTGGGCTTTTTCTTTTCTTTTCTTTTCTTTTATTGTTTGGGCCTTTTCTTTGGGCCTTTTTTTCTTTTTTTAATTGTTCTCTAAAGCTTTTAATTTAATAATTTTTTTTCATTTGTTTTCTTTCCTTTTCTCCTAATTTTCTATTTTCTTTCTTTTGTTCTTTTTCTGGCTTGTATTTTTGCTAATTTGATTTTTTAAAAATTTTATTATTTTTTTGTAATTGGTTCGGACAAAATACGGTGTTCACAATATGGATGAAATATCTTAGGTCATTGGCATAAGGATACATATAGATAGATCTTAAGGTATCTTAGAAATATTACAAGAAACCTATATAAATAAAATTCTTGAATGATTTAAAATGAAAGGATATTCACCAAGTGTGGTACTTATAATTAAATAGGACAAATTTGGTTTATTTCAATATTCCGATAATGAGCTGAAAAGAAAAGAGATGAAAATATTTCCCATGCTTTAGTAATAGGAAGCTTAATGTATGCACATATTTACACAAGGTCTGATGTAGCTTTCGCTAGAGGTATGTTAGGAAGATACCAAAGCAATCCAGGAATTGATCATTGGAAAGTTGCTAAAAAGGTTATGAGATGACTTTAGGGTACAAAATGTTATATGTTTACTTATAAGAGGTTTAATAATTTGAAAGTTGTTGGTTATTTAGACTTAGATTTAGCAAAATATGTTTACTCAAAGAAGTCAACATCTAGATATATTTTTCTACTAGCCAAGGGATCTATCTTTTGAAAAAGTACTAAATAATCCTTGATAGCTACTTCTACTATGAAAATTGAGTTTGTTTCATGTTCTGATGTAAGTTCAAGGCTCTATGATTGACATATTTTATTGTTGGGCTCAAAATTGTGGCTTTAGTCTTTAGGCCTATTAAAGTACACTATGATAATATAGCTATAATTTTTTTGGCTAAGAATAACAAGAGTATATATATATTAAAGTAAACATATTGATATTAAGTACTTAGTTTTAAGAGAACAAATCAAAGATAATCAAGTTAGTTGATCCATTAAGTAAAAAGATGCATCCAACAATTTAAGGATCATGTGCCTAGAATGGGTCTTAGGCAATATTTAGTCTAATTAAAACACATAATGAAATAAAATTTTTTATTTTGATTTGTTATCTCTATATATTTATGTATATATATATATATATATTTATAGAGATTGACAAACATGTAAGATAGAATCCAAATAAACATTTAAGAGTTATTTATAGAAGTTATATATTTCGTAAAGCTAAAGACATATTACAATGTAATGCGTGGAAGGTGATACTTACTTAACTAAAGGACTTGTCGCCTTGATTTTTATAGTATCGGTTTATTTACTCGTAAATATGTTATTTGATAGATCATAATTAGATTAAGTGAAAAAATGTTAGAATATTTTAATTTAATATATTTGTTAAAAATCTTATTTTAATTAAATATTTATTTAAGATATTTTATATTAGTCGTTAGAATATTTTGAATTAAATTAAATTATATCTCTAATTTAAATTAAATTATTTTGATTGGTGGTTATTAATTTTAAATTACTAATTTTTTTGTTAATAGATTAATAGATATTTACACGTTGTTAATTGACCTCTTTTAACAAGAGAATAGTCAATTTTTACATTAATAATTTAAAAGATTTCTAATAAGTAAAGTCAATTAACTAATCATCACAGAAACTCACATATTTACTAAAAAATCCTCTCTTCCTTTCTCTCTCACACACTTCTCTTTACCTCTTCTGCATTATAGTTTTCTTGGCTACAGATTGTTATAGAAAATTGGATTAGAGTATTAGGTTTTTCATTAGATTAAGAAAAGCATGGTTGGATGTCTTTAGATCTTGTCATACTTCCACTATTATATGTAATATATTGCAATCTATTCATGTATATTAAAATTTGCATTTAAATTTTATCACTGCACACATTTAGAAAAAGAGAAAATTAAACATGTTAAGATATGGTGATTGCATGCATCTCCGCATGTTCCCATTTTATTGTTAATTTGATCTTTAAAGAAGCACTATACATGTTTTAATTTAGTGTCTTTCTAGTGCTGTTTTCCATTCTTTTATATGTAAGAAATAGTTAGCAGAATCAATCGTAGTAATGGAATACAAAAAGGTATATATATATATATATATATATATATATATATATATAAAAGCAATGGAGAGAGTGAGAGCTCATCGTAACCATATATACCCGAGAAAATAGAATCAGCCATAACAGAAGCGCAAGCATACTTAAGCTTTTTCCAGACTTTCATCATTTTCATTGATACCATTCTCCATTGGCACTTGGAAGTGTCCGTCTGTCTCTTTCGCGACAGACATTTATTATCGTGCTTTTGTGATCTTGATTATACAATTACAAATGATCCTTATATAGAGAGAAGTTTTCCAATTTGGCAATACTTAACAGTGTTTGACGCTATTTTTTCAGAAGTATAAATAAATGTTACTTCACCCTCTGGAAGAAATTATTGTCTCAATCTCATGTCTGAGAGATTATTTAATATAATAGAGGTTGAAAAGCAAAAAAAAAAAAAAAAAAATGCTACCTCTAATTTAAGCGTAGTTTTTTTTTTCTCCCCCTTAAAACTCTCTAGAAATGATCTTCAAGGTGATTAGAGAGGCAAACGTCGGCCAATCTAATCTAATATGAAATCAAAATATGGTTTTATCTAAACTTAAACTGATGTGTTCCAATCAAATCCGTATTATATACTCCCAAACGTAGATATCGAATACATGGAACTAATATAAAAATAGTGAGAGTGCCAGATATATTTAATTTAAGCAATGACATAATGTTATTGCCATGGGGCTCAGAGAATATTAGCTAGGCTTATTATAGGCTCATAGTTTTCTGATTGACTTCTTGAAGCGTCGCCCATATAGTAATCATAAAGGTTGTAAGGTTATTTATATTATTCACTACCCAATGAATCAATGATCTCTAGTTTTTTCATCACAATACACGTCTCATTGAACTATATGCATATAAGTTTACCTTTTCATCAATAAATTTAGCCAGAAAAAAAATTACTTTTTAATTTTTTCCTCTCTTCCAATAAACAAAATGTCTCTATAAAAATTAAAATGACAAATATTGAGCCAACGTAGAACTTGATCCATTCTAGCCTATACATTCATTGTGTCGTACCACAGTTTTTGTATAATTCCACATTTTGTTGGAGCCAACGGAAAATTTGGCAGCAGAATTTAAAGGTTCTTCTCTTTGTATTTTATTAGGTAGAACTTTAAAAAGAAGCCCATTCACTTTGACGTATCACTGCGTTACATGTGGCTCAGTAGTGTTCAGCAGAAAATTGGACCTTGTGGTTTAGCCATCCATTAAAACGCTAATTAAATTCTAGAAGCCTACAACCCAAACTAAATGATATAGGAAAAAGTTCTGGATATACGTATAGATAGCATACAAACGGTTCGACGGTTTAGTTTGATTCGCAGCTCACATACACAATTCTAATTTGAATCATTGCATGTATATACGCACACTAGAATTTCTCGATCGTATAGACGTAGAAGGAAAACTAGGAGTCATAGTGGCTTTAGTTTTCTCTTGATTCTCCCATTTGAAAGAAAATGCCTTGACCAGCATGCGGAGAGTCGAGAAGGAAGCGAAGATAGGCAACTTACGAAATTTGCCCCAGTGCACCACGTCGGCGACATTTAAAAGCTAGAATAAATTACTCTTTTCGCTTTTGGAGATATTTATATTACAATTCTTCTCTTTATTATAAAAACATATATATAATTTTTCTATAAATTAAAATATGATCAAAATGTTATAAAAAATAATATTAACTTTTGTATTAAAAATATTTTTAAACTTTTATTTCACTATTTTTACTTTGTATTAAAAATTATAAATTTAATTTATTCTAAATTAAAAAAATTAATTATTTTTATATTATTTAAATATATATTTAATACTTGTTATATTATATAAATAATAGATATAAAGATATTTTAATTAAAATAAATGTAATTGCAACTCTCTTTTCTATTTTTTTAGAAGAAATTAGTGTAATGTATTTCTTTTTACTTTAAAAGAGGAGAGTGTAAATTTTTAAAATATAAAGAAAGATGAAGTAATCTAAATATTTAAAAAAAGGTATAATTTACTCTAAAAAGTTGAAAAAAAACAAAAAAAGCCTTCAACTTTGTCAAAAAATTTAAAGACCAGATGTCTCTTAAAAGCACGAATCAAAAGTAACAAAAGAAGCAAAAAGACGTGCAAAGATGATTTTGTTCCCTTGGATCCCCACCCCATGTGCTTGAAGAGAGCTTCTTTGGATTGACTTTTCTTTCCCTCTGCTTAGCCAGTAGCCACAGATTCAATATTCTACTTAAGACTACAACACACAAAGCTACACCCCTTTTTTCTGCACGCTTTGAACCAAGGGGTATGTTTGCCCTTTCAAATATTAATATTCAAGTTTATATATGATGAAAGGACAAGAGGTGCTTTTGCTTTCCTTTCTGACGAACTTAACTTCTTATTGTCCAAGAGGAAAGATTATGAATGAACTGGGAGATCTAGGCATGAACATGACCACTCTTAGAACTTGCTGATCAAATTTATGATTCAGGTGCTTGCTGGGTTCTGAGCTTTCCCTTGAAAACCCCGCTGCCCATATTTACCACAGTATGTGCCATTGGGCCTTCACTTTCAACCTTTTCTTCTCGGCTGCCATTAGCCTTTCTTCACTTTCTACCATTCAAAAACTGACATAAATAAAATTGCAAATAAAGTAATTGATTTGTGTTGATTTTGCTTGAAATAGATAATTTTGGGTCCGTTTAAAATTAAGAACCTACTAAGTGCATGCTCAGTATGGACCTCGTTAATTTCTAGATCTTGTGTAACCATGGCTTCTCTGCATACAATGATCTTCTGTCGAATAATTTCAAGCCTCTTGGCATGTACTGCGCTAGTTCAGGTCTATCTTTTCCTTCAAAATCCGTGAAAGGAAAAAAGAAATATGAGAGAGAGAGAGAGAGAAAGACGAAGAGTGAACTTAATCGAACAAAAACAAATTAAGTGGTATATATGTCAAGTTTGGAGCTTTGGTAAGTGTTCACTGGAAAGTGAACCAAAAACGTGCAGTCCAACTTAAGATATCAAGACTTGTCGTGTCTTTATTAACTTTGGCTACCAAAAGGAATGTTACGTTCAGTAATATATCACCTACTAAGAACTAGAGAAACCATTGCTTGTTAACCAAAAACAAAAATTGCAGGCTCTGAAATTTGGTATTGGTGGACGACAACAACAAAAAGAGAAGACTCCGGATGCAGTATCGGAGTATATTAAATCATGTTTTATTTGCTTTTTCTTTTATCTGCCAAAGAATCCATCCGAGTACGGCTCTATGCGCACATAGCATTGATCATCGTCGTCATCACAAAAAACGGTACTCCTACTTTCTCCCTACTTACAAGCCGATGTCTAGTTAAAATTATGTATAGGAATGCGACTTTTAAATATTTATAAGATATAAATGTTTCCAGCACATTATTTAACAAGGACACTGCTAATTTATTAAACAAGTGATATAAAAAATATCATAAAAATGGAATAATATTGTCAAAGTAATTCATTAAAAAAAAATTCCACGTATCACGGTTAAAATTTAGGATATCAAAATATCCTAATATTGAGTGAGCACACTAATGGGGATCCAATGTCAAGGCACACTGAAGTAACTTTAAAATGGGATTGTAATATCATATAACATTGTAATATATATTGTATATGCAACATATGTTAACAAAAAATTACGAAGCCCCAAAAATATATGTAATAAACTCACAATGCACAATTAAATAGTTAATTAAAAAACTGGAATTTTAGTTTAAAAGAAATATATGTCTGATTGGCACGCCACAATGATGCTACTAGCTAATTGTAAAGTATGAAATAGTTATAACATATATATAAATTTATCAATGCGCTTTGGAGATGCCTTTCGCGAGTTTCTATTAGAATAACTTCTATCTTTTTAGCTTTATTTTCATTCTATAAGTAATATTTATTTATATTTTCTGAGTTCTCCTTATAAATTCTAGGAAAATGATATTATTCAAAAACTAATGGGGTTTAATTTACTTATTTTTTACCTTAACTTTATATTTGATAATTTTTTACAAAATATACAAAGTCCCATTTATATAATGAGGATTGTGTATAATATTAGATTGTCTTTGAACATCCTTGTCTTTTCTTTCTCTTTTTGCGTTAAACAAAATTTTAGATTGTCTTCAAATATTATACTACATCATTTAGCCGTCAAATATACATATTTTCGAGTACATGAACAACAAGGGAATGTCAGGCCTCCCTGTGTTGAAGTTGAAGGTTGGTAGTGATCTTCGTGGTACTTATAAATATTGACGAATAATTGAGTTTGTGCAGTGGAATTAGATTATCACTCAATTGGAAAAGCTTGTGTTAGAGGCGACTGTTATTTTTGGCAATAATGGTGGTCACAAGATTATAATCTCTAGACTGATAATCGCACTTTTGGATTTCAAATTATTTGTCTAGGTCCAGTATTCAACGATGGCTAATTATATGTGTTTATTTCAAGAGTTCACAGCAGAAGAGGATTAAATATAGATATTTATACTTGACAATGGTGGTAATCCATCGAAAAACAATTCTAATCTCTCTCTCTCTCTCTCTCTCGCACAAAAGCACTCTAGTATTGTACATAGAGAAGATTTCAAGAATTTATCTTAGTTATAATCTACAACCTTAATATATGTTTTCATTAACATGCATGTCCAACTTAATCATTCAAATATATATTTAATTTGCTGAACAAATTTCATTACTTTGCAGATGTGATAAACATTCAATTGCTGATATTGGAGACCTAATGGTGAATATCTTCGATATGTCATTCATTTTGTAAATATTATTTATCAGCTATGTATAAGTGTACTATCATATATATATATATATAATTTTATTTTACCGTAACATATTCGTGCATGGCAGGGTGCTCTATATTTATATGCACTAGGTTACTGAAATTTTGTTGGTTACTAGACTATATTTATCGGCGTAGTCAAGTGAATTAAGTTAAATTTAATACAGTATCGTGTACTATGTCGCGCTATAATATGGATAAAATTTATATCCTTCAAAAGAAAAAAATGATAGTAATCCAAATTATTGAGAACACTAGAGGGAACAATTCTAGTTTAACGTTATTCAAAGGATTAGACTTAAGATAAGGTTTTTTATGTGTTTGTTATGATTATGTTTTTCAACAATATATCATAAGCAGTTTTTTTTTAAAGACTCGATGCAGAAGTATAAAAAAAAATCCACTTGTAATTAATTTGGTATCCACTTTGCGGAATCTATACATTGATCATGGGACATCATTAAAACATTAAGAATTTTTGTATTTACAAATAAAAAACTTATTCTTATGTTTCATGTTTGACCTTAAAAGCAGTGCTCAAGATTACGAATGCACTGTTTTTATCACTACCTACAATAGTGTCATCGCTAGCTTCATTTGTACAAGGCACCTCTTTTGGGACGGACAAAGTAATAAATTTGCAATTCGGATCGTCTGCCGTGCGAAGTCCCTAAATTGCGCCTCCTGTGCCGAAATCTCGTCCGTCCGCTTCATCCATCGGCTGTCAGGGGAAGGGCCTTTTTGGCCTTTCCAAAGTGCACCCTTTTTGGCTTACAACGGTGCGTTTGGGAATTTATCAATATGACGATTGAAAACGATCTCCTTACCTTCGCTGAGCTAGCCCTCCTCGATGCAGGCCTGTCATCTCCTTCGAGCTTCTTTCTCTCTCGCACCTCTGGTTTCCACGACTCCGTCGAGTTCTTTGCCTGCATCAACAAATCTGCTCTCCTTCTCGGCATGGTCATCTCCAGCGTCGGTCCCGTCAATGGATGTGTTGAGAGCTACCTGGGCAATTTGGCCGGCGGGATCCCTTCCTCCCTTCCTTTGATTTCTAATCTTGGCTTTGTTTTGCAATCATAAGACTTCTCTTCTTCCTCTCACACTGACTCTACCTTCCTTCATTCCTTTGGAAATCGTTGGAAATCTTTTAGTGTGTTTGGCTCCGCGTTAGATACAGAGAAAATCACGTTTAGCAACTGTTTTTATGCAAAAGTAACTTTTGGTTGCTTCTGGCCAAACTGCGTGCGTTTGGAGAAAATAGAAGCTAAACCAAACATATGCTTTTTAAGATTGTGAATTTGTTCCCTTCCTCACATGTAGGCAAAGCTAGTTCCTTCTGCACATATGGAATTTTTAATTTTTTTTTTGGTTGGCTTTTCTTTGGTAGCATTATGGATTTTTCATCTTCGAATAATGTTTGCATCTGTCATTATCAACAATTTGAATGTCCAAGAAAAAGTGTAGTATTTATACCTTGAATTGGTTTCTGGTTATGTTATCTTTGATGTTATCATCTTCAAAAGTGCAAACGGTTGGCTGGAAGTCCTATCTGTCACATTGAAGATAGACATATATATATATATATATATATCAGAGATTATTTGGTAAGAGGAATTTATCAGGAGATGAAAAACCTCACAAAAGGCGAAAGTAAAAGCTTTGGTTTTCATTAGAAAAGGATTCAAAAGTACATTGGTTTCCCTCATTTTTCTATGTCTCTTTTGGCATCAACCAAAAAAAAAACGACTGATAAATGAGCAGCGCAGATGCAGATTTTCCAAACTCGTTCATAAATGCGAGCTCACAGAGTTTTGCATTTGAATCCAAATAAGTAACTTTAGAGGAAATAGCAGTGCTTGCCTAAGCCTTTATCTGTTTCCTAATATAGACCTTGGCCTGAGATTGTTATATCACTCATAGGCAGAACCATCGACGGAAAGGGAAAATTGTCTAGTGCCAAAACAAAACTGGAGCAATTTTCACGCCTGTTTCATCTACAAAATGCAGCACTTCTTCCTCCGGTCACAAAGCCAGATGCGGGGATTGAAAACGCACGGTATCAATAAATCGCAGCTTCCTCTTGTGCCGTTGGATGAAGCGGACGCTCACGATTTTTGCACTGCAGCAGCACTTTAGGAGCTTCGCACGGCAGACGATCCGCATTGATAAATTTGGCATGCAATGAGCTTCCCTCTATTATATAAGGGTGTGTTTGGTTCAAAGGAGAGGAGGGGAGGGGAGGGGAGGAATTTTAATGAAATCTTGTTTGGTTCATTTGAAGGGGAGGGGAGGGGAGGGTTTTTAATGAAATCTTGTTTGGATAAGGAGGGGAGGGGAGGGGAGATAAAATTAGGTGGACAATTATACCCTTTGTATAAAAGAGTATAACTTCAATTTCTTTTTTTATATTAAAATTATCTAAACATATTTCATTTTATTTTATTAATATATATAATTTTGAGATTGATAAATAAAAAATTTTTAAAATCATATATATATATATATATATACATATACTTATACACTTTTATTAAGTTATAGATTTTTTATTTTAATTATAGTCAATCCATTAACATTTTTTTATTTATGCACAAATCTAAAAATAAAGAAAGACAACTCTCAAGGCTTGATGCATAATAAATAATATAGTATAATGTTAATGGAATTAATTCTTAAATAATATTAATAAAACTTGATATAAATAATAATAATAAATTTTAAAAATAAAATTAAGGAGATGTCAGAAGCTCAGTAGTCAAATCAAAAGAAAAAGATAAAAAAATTTCTACAAAAACTACTAAAATATATAGAATAAGATTACCATAAACAAAAAGAAATATATAGTCATCAAATATAACATATTGTTAATACCAAAATACATCATCCATGGTATTAGTTTCCCATAGTGGGAAAAGGCTCAAAAATAAAGCATACACCAAAACATCATCGTCCCTACTAATAATCCTATTCATTTAGAAGAACCAAAGACCAAATCCATAATTATTGCCTTACGCACTGCAGGCGGACATTGAAGAACTGATTTCTACTTTTCTTTATCTCTTATAAGAGAATTATAAATGGCTGGCAGTTTGTCAGGATCACATCCACAATCAGTAATCATTTTCCAAATGTCTTCCCCTGACATTAGATCCTTGGGGATTAAAGCCTCTTGTAAGATACTATTGCCACGCTGAACTACATCATTTGCAACACTAAGTATAGAAGCTACCTTATCCATTACATTTACTAACTTGTCAATATCTTTTTCTTTGGTTTCAACTTCTTTCCTTTTCCTCTTACTTGTAGCACTTGTATCCCCATGTGATTGTTCATGAACTGAAAGATTATCAACATCAACATAATTTTCATAGTTCTCCAATGTGACATCATTTTGTGAAACAAGATTATCGACATGGTTGATAGTGTCATGAAAGTCTTCTTCACTAGTTGATAGACGTCTTTTTCTCAGTTCAAAAGCTGTTGCACTCCCTTCTCCAGTGGCTCTATCATTACCATATAGTATAACCATCTTTTCATAATTTGGCACTGGGGTATTCCTCCATATTGCCGCTCTAGGCTTCGACTGAAAAAGACAAGATTGACATTAATAAATATAGCAGCAACCAACTTTAATTATAAAAATTTATCAAATTACATTAATTGTAAATAACAAACCTCAATCAAAGCATCCCATACTTGGTCTTCCGCATCCCACAAGCTTGTTGATGGGTTCCAAGCAAACCCACTCATGCCATTCTTAAAAACATCACATACCTCAGAAAAGTTCTTCTTTAAAGTTTTCCAACGGTTCTTTATCTTTTCTTTGTCAAGTTTTTTGCCAAATAAAGCACTCAACCAAAAAAATAATTATTATCATATTGAATACCTATATGCTTTAAATAATTCTAGCAATTATTAAAAGAGTTACCTTCTGGAATTTTAAGCCTATCTTCTCGCCTTAATGCATTTTTTATAATTCTTGAGTCAGCTGCGGTGCCTTCCCAACCAGTGAGGACATAAGTGAATTTTAAATCAAAATTGCATGCTGCTAACACATTTTGTGTCGGGAATTCCTTCCTACCACGATACCGGGGAGCATCTGTTGGAGATACTTTGACACGTATATGTGTTCCGTCTATAGCACCAACACAATCCTCAAAAAATGGATAGAATCTATGACTATTATGAATTGCAGGAGGGATTGTTGACCCATCAGGTTGTACAAGGAATTTTCTCTCCAATTCAAGGATAGCTCTCAACACTTGATGGACATGACGACTAATTGTCTCACCAGAACGCCGAAACCAAAAGTTAACCTCACGAATTTTGGCTTTGTGTGTTAATATATAAAGAGTTTTTGCAACTTGTTCTTCAACACTTGACCATCGTGTAGGTTGTAATCCACCCTCCCTTTCTAACATAGCACATAATGTAATAAAAGCTCTAGGACTCATTCTAATGATATTTCGACTTGTTTCACTCTTAGTTATTCGACTCATTATTTCTTCACGTACTCTTTCTCTCTTCGAACTCATACTATAGCTTATTTTTTTTCTATTACACATTTGAGCACGATAATAATATATAAGAATACATAACAATAGAGCTATAACTCTTCGGCGAAATTCCCACCATCGGCGCACCAATAAAATGTATTGAAATACCAAATCCATCTAAAAAAGGAAGGAAAAAAAATAATCTAATCAAGATCAGACATGACAAGTATATGATTCTCCAATAATAATATGACAAAAGTATATGAATTTTACAAACAACTGTATAGCCGTGAGCAATACCTTTGTCTATTTACTAGGTAACAAACAATCATTCAAGTTATGAATATGATATTGTTTTCTGCATTCAGATCATTATTTGTTTTTCTATCAATGCCAAATTGAAGTATACAATATATACTGACATGCAAGACATCGAGGTAACAAGCAAGTGGCAAATTAGAGATTCCAAATTAGAAGAGAATACCCTGTAACTAAATGAAGATATATCATTGAGTTCATAACCAATCCCTCATGTCAAAAATCTTTCATATGTTTAAACCCAAGCAAATTATATATGGCTAATATAAATACCCCTTTATCAAACTGAGATCAATTTATTTCTTTGTTAAATGACTTAACCCCCTTTGAAGAAGAGAGAACAAGCAAACCAAGAGGTGGACGATGGTGGCGGCACACACTTCCAAGAAGCAGTCCCTTCACCTCGTTAAGCTCTCAGCATCCTAATGCCTCAAGCAGAGAACAATACAAAAATATGAACGGATTTGATCTACTCTTTAAACCCTGGGTGGCAGAATGTTTCAATGTCTTTTTTTTTTAAGTGCAGCTAATCAGAAAATCATCTGGAAATGGTGACATGCAACAGGGGCATATGCTATACCGAGCACGGGCATAACAGCATACCCATTTAATCACTGCAAAGAACGGGCATATGCTATACAAAAAACGAGCATAACCAGCTACTCAAACTCACTGCATATTCTATTCCAAGACAACAACATACCCATTTAATCACTGCAAACACATGCTACTCAAACTCACTGCAAACACATGATACTCAAACTCACAGGATCACCACGATTAGAAGATCTACAATTAAAACATACAGACACACGTATAGGTAAACGTACAAGAGAGATCTGGAGAGGGAAAGGACTGACCAAGAAAGCAAGAGCTCTGGATGCGCCGGAGAAAATGAAGCTCTGGATGCACCGGAGAAAACGCGAGCTCTGGATGGGACGGAAGACAGGGGCGATGAAGAGAGACGATGAGATTGGAGAGACCACGAAGCTTGGGCACCGGCGAAAATGAGATTAGGTGTGTTAAGGAGGCGCCGGTGAAGACTTGAGCTCTGGCAACGGCTAAAACTCCAGCTCTGGCGCCGGTGAAAACTCCCTTCTCTAGTGGCAACAGAAGCGAGGCGACGGAAGACAGACCCAGAGACCCACTGACCCAGAACCACTGTCTAACTGTGTTAAGGAGGTGCCGGTGAAGACTCGAGCTCTGGCAACGGCGAAAACTTCAGCTCTGGCGCCGGCGAAAACTCCCTTCTCCAATGGCGACAGAAGAGAGGCGACGGAAGAGAGAGACCCAGAGACCCAGAAGAGAAGCTGCTGTGCAACGGGTGTGTTTTGGTTTTTTAATAAGGAAGGGCAAGATTGGAATATTAAAATTATAGAGGGGCTAATTGTGTCTGATACATCACAAAATTTTCTCTCCCCTCCAAAAACCCCCAACTTTTGGAGGGGAGGAAGATGGGGGGAGGGGAGGCTCCCCTCCCATTTTTTTATACCAAACAAGGGGAAGGGCTCCCCTCCCCTCCCCTCCCCTCCCCTCCAACCAAACAGGGCCTAAGAGATGAACCACCCTTTTCACAAGCAAACAGCTCTCCAAAGGAACAACAGAAAAAGAAGGCGAGAAAAATGGCGAAACGTTTCAAGTTTCGAATCTCCCGGGTCTTCCAGTCTTGCCGATCCAAAGACTCGTCCACACTACCCTCAAACCCAGTCCCTTCCTTCCTCCCACTCACACCCCCCAAACCCCATCGCTACTCCCTCAGGCGCCACGTTTCATCTGCGTTTGAATCCGTCGGCTGTGGTTTCAGATCAAGACCCACGCTCTCCGACGCCGATGACCACCATAACGAACCCCAGCACTTCCAATGGGAACAGCAAGACAAATGGCACGTCGTCGCCAAGGTCTACGCCCCCGACAACAATACTACTCCTCGCCGCAAAATCTACAACTCCTCGGTTTCCGGTGCCTTCGACGACGATGACGACGTCTTGCCTCTCCCACCACCGCCGAGTGTGAGGAAGAAGAAAGGACGCGTTAAGAAGAAGAAAACGACACCGAGGTTTCGTATGAGCACCTCCTCAGCTGACAGCTGTGGATTGTTTAGCAGCGATGGCTACGACAATATGGACGAAGAAGAAACCGAAACCCTAGTTTCATCTTCTAGAAGCTTCTCCACGGACTCTTCTTCCTTCGAGTTGAACCCTCAATTGGAGAGCATTCTTGGGACGCCAAGTCAGCACCAAGGAGTTAAGAAGATCAAGCCGAAATCGAAGAAGAGTCCGTGGTAAACTTAATATATTGTGAGAATTCTGGACGAAAACAGGAATATGCATTTTTTTTTTTGGCTTCCATACATATTTATGCAGTATTTTTTAAATAAATAAAAAATAACATTTTTACCCTTCCCATTTATGTCATATACTATTTTTTTTAAATTGTTAGTTTATATTTTTTAAATCAAAAAGTTTTTAGATATTATTTTTAATTATTATATAATATTTTATTAACAAAAAAAGATTTTAAGATTAAGAAAAAATTATGATTTTATTATTTTTAATTAAAATATTATTTTTTAATTATTTTTAACTAATTATGAAGTCAGAAAATTATTTTAATATTTTTAAATTAATTAAAAAATTAACAAAATTAATAATATTTAATATAAAAAATGTTAATTTATATAAATTTCTAAAAAATAACTACAATACTGTTGGGATTATCCAATACAGACATTTACGTAATAATATTCACCGCCTTATATCACAATATATATATTTATATGTTAATATTATATATATGTTATATTTATTTATATATATATATATAATATATATATATATATTAAAATATAAATAATTTTATAGTATATATTTATTATTTTTAATTATTTATTTTATAAACTAAAAAATAATATTACTTTAAAAATAATAATAAATAAAAATATTAAAACATTTATTATAAAATTAATTAATAATAAATATATTTTTTAAAAATAATAACATATTTTTTTAATATTAAAATTTAAAATTAAATAAACAATAAATATTAAAAGTTAAGAAAATCACTAGCTCTCAATCAGTCGGATAATGTATTATATTATTATGTGTGGCAATGAATATGCGTGCATATACACACACACACATATATATATATATATATATTATAATTTTTAATGTATATTATTTATATATTAAAAAATATGTAATATTATAATATATAATAATATATTATATATACTATATAAATATAATTAAAAAATATTTATATGTATTATATTTAAAGTAATTAATATATACTAAAATAATATCTATAGAATTTTGAAGTAAATAATTATATTTATTATATTAAAATAATAATTTATAAATTTTTTAATTTTTGTTAATATATATTGAATTAAAAATATTTTATTATAGAAATATAATTATGTAATATAGATTATAGAATTATAAAAATATTTTTTCAATAATTTTATTAAAAGACTTATTACAAAAAATAATATACACATATATAATGCCACAAACGTGAAGTAGAAGTAAATTATTTTGGCAAGTAAGGGTATTTTAGTTTTTTCATTATCTTAACTTTCTATTCCATCTCATTTCTATCTAACAAAACAATCAAATACAAGCATTTTTTTTTTCATTCTTAGCAAATATAATTTTTTCTATTACATTTCATTTATTTTTCTATTTTCATTTCTATTACCAAGGACCTAAGGAATATTATACAAAAGAAGTATGGTTGAAAGGAATTGGGTTTTCGGCTTTCGGGAAGAGGATGACACTCAATATTCAGTTCTTGAATTAAGGGCTAATATTATAAGCCAATTGGGTAGCTAATTCAAGTTGTTAGGTGATCAGATTCTTTATTTTAACATTAAAAAGAATACTTTGAGTATTGAATATAATTTTTTCTAATCAAATTTTCAACCAAACAAACCTTTGCACGTTAAAATATTTTAATTTAATATATACATTAAAGATATTGTTTTAATTAAATATATATTTAAGTTATTTTTTATTGGTTGTTGGGATATTTTGAATTAAATTCAATTAAATAACATTTCTAATTTAAATTAATTTATTCTGATTGACAATCCTTGATTTTGAATTTTAAATTGTCAAATATTTTTTGTTAATATGTTAATAAATATTTGCATATTGTTAAAACCTCTTTTAATAAGAGAGTGGCCAGTTTTGACATTAGCACTATAGAAATTTATGATAAGCAAAATTAGCTAACTGACAATCACAGAAAGTCACACGCTTATCAGAAAATCCTTTCTCCCTTCCTCTCTTTCACACTTCTCTACACCTCTTCTACATTATAATTTTCTTGGGTGCAAGCTACTGTAAAAAATTGGATTAGAGTATTAGGTTCTTCATCAGAGCAAGAAAAACATGCTTTTGCTGTTATATATAATATATTGCAATTTAAACATTATTGTTGACTAATTATTTATTTATTGGGATTTGAAATTATGAAATTAAATTAGTTAAAATCATGTTTTGTATTATAATTTATTCGAATAAATATGCATCTGCATGACTAGCTTTCTCTTTTCTGCACTATGAAACTTATAGGTTACTTCCCTATATGGACTTGCAATTTTAGCATGTTTGTCTTGTTTTTGGATCCACGATTCGAGGACCCATGTAATTCTAATTTGATTGATGTATTTTTTTTATTCATACATAGTCTTGATTGTTCATTAAACTGAATGCATGAGATTGCAATTAGAGTTTTTATTGTTGGGCTGCTGGAATGGGATGAGTTCATTGCTATTTTAATTTTGTTTTGGTCTATTTAATTTTTGGGCCTTTTGTGGTCTTAATTTCTGAACTCATATGATTAAAAAACAAATATAGAGGAGAGGTGTTGGGCTATATAAGTTTTGGGTTATGGCGTTAGGCCCTTATGCTTTGTGGACAAAAATGTTAATTTGGGCCAATTAAGCTTATTTTTCGAGGGATTTTAAATACAATAAGTTTTAAATTTTTATTTGGCCTAGTTTTAAGTTTTGTCTAGAATTTAATTTTAGATCCATAGAGTTATTTTTATTTCTATTTTAACCTATATTAGTTTTAGATGAAAATTAAATTATAAAATAAATATAATAAGTGTTAGTTAATTTATCTAAAATTAAAGAAAAAAGTTTATTTTGAAAATTTTTGACACATTTAAAAATTTTACAAAAATTATTATTTAATGTTACTTAATTTTTTTTATATTATAAAATGATTATATTAGACAATTTTTAACACATAGAATTTTGTAAAATTATTATTTTGTGCTGTTCAATTTTTCTAAATTTATATAAAATTTATTTAGGCAATTTTGGCATATTTAGGATTTCATAAAATTATTCAAGTCTCATTTAATTTTTTCTAAATAATAGAGTTATTTTATATGTATTTTTTGACACATATATGGAATTATAATTAAAGGAGAGTTTTTTTTTGTGACTGATTAGTATGTATAGATAAGAAATAGCTACAGTAGCCTTTTGTAATGATTACATGCATCATACATATGATTTTTCATAGAAATTACATATAGATTTGGAAATGTTAATTGTAATTAAATATATAGCTATAATATATCTTCATTCACAAGTAGATAATTATAATTGCATACTTAATTAGAATGGAATAAAAGTTGTTATATATTTTCTAAGTAACTCATAGGTATTAGGAAACATAAATGCACTTTAGTTTCATCAATTATGATATACAAATATTTAATATGCTAATATATTTGCTTACATGGAGATTTTAGTGATACAATTTTATACAAGTATGACTTACATTGACAAGCATATATTTATGATAATTGTGATTGTTAATTTGCCTTATAATTTTCTCATAAACATCATTAATATTTGAAATCTACCTTACAGTAACACTTACTCAAATATCTCTTTCGATGGCTGATAATAGCCAAGATAAAATTATTTTGAATAGCTTAAATTACAAAACATAAAAAGAAGATGTTTGCCTTCATTAGGTTGCTTTGATTTAGATTTGGCACTCTACATGATTGAGCCACCGGTACCTACTAATGCTAGTTTTGATGAAGAAAAGAACTTGTATAAAGTTTGAAAGAAATCTAATCGGCTTAGCAAGATGTTGGTTATGCAAGGAATAGATACTAACACATCTGTAGGTCTATTCCTTATTCTAAGAATGTTAAGGATTATCTAAAGGTGATAAACAATCAATTTGCCACATTAGACAAATAATTTGGAAGTACTTTAATGGTTAAACTGTGCACTATGAAATTGATTGGTGCTAGAGAGGTACAGTAAGATATAATAAGAATGAGAAACCTTGCATTACAACTGAAAATCTTAAATATGGAGCCTAATAAACTATTCTTGGTGCAATTGATCCTTAACTCACTACCAAATTATTATGTTACATTTAAAATTTCTTACAATACACATGAAGAAAAATGGAAAGTGGATGAACTACTGGTTATGTATGTATAAGAGAAAAGCAAGATGGCTATTGAGGATACTAGTGAGATGCTTGAGACTCATTTGGTGAGTAGCTCCAAGAAAAAGAAGGGTATTAGAAAAAAGGTAAGAAAAAAAATATTGCTCTTACTCATATGTCAAATAAGGAGACTACTAGGTATTTTTTTTGCAAGAAGAAATGACACATGAAGAATGAATGCTTTAAAAGGAAGGCTTGATTGATTAAGAAAGGTATACTTTTGTCTTTAGTATGTTTTGAATCTCATTCAATTAATATATGTCATGACACTTGGTGGATTGATACTAGATCTATGGTTCATATTTCAAATACTATACAGTGTTTTCTTAGCATAAGGAATCCATATCCTAATAAATTAAAGTATTTCCAAATAATAGAATTGGCTCAACGGTGGAGGCAGTAGGGACTTGAAGAATTGTTTTATAATATAGTTATGTACTTGATATTGATCAAACTTTATATTCCTATGTTTTCTAAGAATTTGATTTTAGTTTCAAAGTTAGTATTGTTGGGTTTTTCAATAAATATTTTTACATCTGAATTTAATTTATTGACATATTATATTTCCATTAGGAGAATTTCTTAAACTTGATTTTTTTAAACTTTTTACGATTAATGATGTTCCTAATTCTTTTGTAACCCTACATAATAGTTATGGTATCAAAAGAAGTGTTATGAATGAAAACTCAACTAACTTATAGCACAAAAGATTAGGCCATATTTCTATAGAATCAAAAGATTAGTTTAGTACGATATTTTTCAATCTCTAAACTTTATTGATCTTGATTTATGTATAAACTGCATAAAGGGCAAGCAAACTAATAAGTCACATAAAAGAGCTAAGAGGAGTTCTAAATTATTAGAGATTATTCATATTTATATATGTTGTCCTTATTTATATTTTAATGGTAAAAAATATTTCATCTCCTTTATTAATAATTTCTCTCAGTACATATATATCTTCCTGCTTTATAATAAAAGCAAGGCACTAGATGCCTTTAAGAATGGATAGTGGATAATGGAAAGTGGATGAACTACTGCCTATGTATGTATAAGAAATACAAGGTAGAATTAAAAAAATAAACAAAGAAACAAATCAAAAAAAGTAAAATTTGATAGAGGAGGTGAATATTACAAAATATACACTAGTGAGAAATAGGCACTAGATCTATTTGCTTAATTTCTTCAAGAGTATGGTATTATTTCACAATACATTAGTGCCTAACTTACCTGATATGAATGGTGTAATTACAAAAAATAAAATAAAACACTAGTGGATATGGTGAGGAGTGTGCTTAGCAACTCCAAAATTTTTGCCTTTTTGTAGAGAGATGCATTTAAGATAGTTGTAAATATTTCAAATAAAGCTCCAACAAAAGCAATATTTAAGACATCTTTTGAAATCTAAAAAGGTTAAAAACCTAACGTGAATCATATACGTGTATAAAACTATCCTGCTATGGTAAGAGCGTATAATCCACATGAAAGAAAATTGGATCCTAGGACTGTAATATCATATTTTGTTGGTTATGTAGAAAGGTCCAAATATTATAAATTTTATTGTCCTTCGCATATTATGAGATTTGTAGAATCTAAGAATGCCAAATTTCTAAAGAATGATGTAATTAGTAGGAGTGGTCAACCTCATGACATATTTATTAAGGATGATTATATTTAGCCAACAACTTTTACTAGTTATTATGGGTTTTATTCTACAAGACATCCATCCAGCTGGAGTGAATGACGAATGTAATCAAATTTCAATTATCTCTATTAATTATACTAGAGACTAAGAGATTCTCATCCATACAATTTTACCGTTCAAGTTTGGAAGCCTTATAATGATGATGAGGCACCTCAACTAGTGGTAAAAGGATAACCTTGTAGTGCAACCTCAAATTTTCTAAGAGGTTCAATTAAAAAGATTAATTAGAAAAAGAAAGTTAGCAATACCTAATGATTATATAGTGTATCTTATTGAAGCTGAGTATGACATAAGTCTTTAGGATGACCCTATTAGTTTACATAGGGCTATGAATGATGATAATTCTAAATTATGGTATGATGTCATAGTCGATGAAATGGAATCTATAACAAACAATAATGTATAGAAAACTTATAAAGTTCCTTAGTAGGGCTAAAGTCATTGGCTGTAAATGAATCTTTAAAACCAAAAAAGGATACACTAAGTAATATAAAAGCATTGAAAAGCAAGATTGGTTACAAAGGTTTTATTTGGAAGGAAGGAATTAATTATAAGGAGGCTTTCTCTCATGTTTATAAGAAAGATTCCTTCAGCATTATCATGGCATTAATAGCTCATTTTGACTTAGAATTATGTTAAATGGATGTTAAAACTGTCTTCCTTAATAATAATTTTGATAAGGAAGTATATATAAAATTAAGAGGTGTTGAAAATTTAGTCTACAAGGTAAATAAGTTAATCTATAAGTTTAAATAAGCCTCACAACAATGGTACCTGAGATTCTATGATATAGTCACATCTTTGGATTTCGTTGAGAATATTATAGATCAATGTGTGTATCAAAAGGTTAGTAGGAGTAAGATCATATTTCTAATTTTATGTGTAGATGACATTTTACTTGTTTCAAATGATTTAAAGTTGCTATAGTTCTTGTTTAAGAATTTTAAAATGAAAGATATGGGTGAAATATCCTAGTCATTGGCATAAAGATACATAGAGATAGGTCTTAAAGTATCTTAGAAATATTGTAATAAAATGGGACAAATTTGGTTTATTTTAATGTCCTGATAATGAACTGAAAAGAAAAGAGATAGAAAATGTTTCCCATGCTTCAATAATAGGAAGGTTAACGTATGCATATGTCTACACAAGGTCTGATATAGCTTTCGCTGGAGGTATGTTAGGAAGATACGAAAGTAATTTAAGAATTGATCATTAGAAAGCTGCTAAGAAGGTTATGAGATGCCTTCAGAGTGAGAAATGTTGTATGTTTATTTACAGGAGGTTCGATAATTTAGAAATTGTTGATTATTTAGACTCAGATTTGATAAGATATATTGACTTAAAGAAGTCAACATTTAGATACATTTTTCTACTGGCCAAGGAAGCTATCTTTTGGAAAAGTGCTAAATAATCATAATAGTTACCTTTACTATAAAAGTTGAGTTTGTTTCATGTTTTGAGGCAAGTTCAAGGTTATAGAAATTTTATTATTGGACTCAAAATTGTAGACTTAGTCTCTAGACTTATTAAAGTGCACTATGATAATATAGCTGTAATTTTTTTGGTTGAGAATAATAAAAATAGATATCAAAGTAAACATATTGACATTAAATACTTAGCTTTAAGAAAACAAGCCAAGGATAATCAAGTTAATTGATATATTAACTAAAAGGATGCATTTGAAAGAGTTCAAGAATTATGTGCCTAGAATAGGTCTTAGGCAATATTTGGTTTAATTGAGACATGATGAAATAAAAATTTTTATTTTGATTTATTGTCTTTATATATTTATATATATTTTTTATAGACATTGACAGACATGTAAGATAAAATCCAAATAAACATTTAAGATTTATTTATAAAAGTTATATTTCTTATAAAGTTAAAGACATACTCAATGTAATGCGTGGAAGGTGATACTTACTTGATTAGAAGACTTGCCTCCTTGATTTTTATAGTATCAGTTTATTTACCTGTAAATATGTTATTTAGTAGATCATAATTAAACAAAGTGAAAAAATGTTAGAATATTTTAATTTAATATATTTGTTAAAGATATTATTTTAATTAAATATTTATTTAAGATATTTTATATTAGTTGTTAGAATATTTTGAATTAAATTAAATTAAATAATGTCTATAATTTAAATTAAATTGTTTTGATTGGTGGTTGTTGATTTTGAATTTTAAATTGCCAGATTTTTTTTGTTAATGGATTAATAGATATTTACACATTATTAACTGACTTCTTTTGATAGCAGAATAGTTAATTTTTACATTAGTACTTTGAAGGATTCCTGATAAGTAAGATCAACTAATTAATCATCATAGAGATTCACATGTTTATCAGAAAATTCTCCCATCTTTTCTCTCTCTCACTTCTCTCTACCTCTTCTACATTATAGTTTTATCGGCTACAAACTGTTGTAGAAAATTGGATTAGAGTATTAGATTTTTCTTCAGAGTAAGAAAAGCATGGTTGGATGTCTTTAGATCTTGTATTCATACTTCCGCTATTATATGTAATATATCGCAATTTATTTATGTATATTAAAATTTGCATTCAAATTTTATCACTGCACATGTTTAGAAAAAGAGAAAATTAAACATGTTAAGATATGGTGATTGCATGCATCTCCGCATGTTCCCATTTTATTGTTAATTTGATCTTTAAAGAAGCATTATACATGTTTTAATTTAGTGTCTTTCTAGTGCTGTTTTCCATGCTTTTGTATGTAAGAATTTTCGAAGGGCAAATAGTTGGCAGAATCAATCGTAGTAATTGAATACAAAAAGGCATATATAAAAGCAATGGAGAGAGTGAGAGCACATCGTAACCATATATATACGAGAAAACAGAATCAGCCATAACAGAAGCGCAAGCATACTTGAGCTTTTTCAGACTTTCATCATTTTCATTGATACCATTCTCCATTGGCACTTCGAAGTGTCCGTTTGTTTCTTTTGCGACAGACATTTATTATCGTGCTTTTGTGATCTTGAGTATACAGTTATAAATGATCCTTATATAGAGAGAATTTTTCTAATTTGGCAATACTAACAGTGTATGACGCTATTTTTTCAGAAATATAAATAAATGTTACTTCACTCTCTGGAAGAAATTATTGTCTCAATCTCATGTCTTGAGAGATTATTTAATATAATATAGAGGTCAAAAAGGAAAAAAAAATGGTACCTCTAATTTAACCATAGTTTTTTCCCCCCTTAAAACTCTCTTGAAATGATCTTCAAGGTGATTAGAGAAGCAAATGTCGGCCATTCTAATCTAATATGAAATCAAAATGTGGTTAATATTTTTTTATCTAAACTTAAACTGATGTGTTCCAATCAAATCCGTATTATTTACCTCCCAAACGTTGATATCGAATACATGGAACTAATATAAAAATAGTGAGAGTGCCAGATATATTTAATTTAAGCAATGACATAATGTTATTGCCATGGGGCTCAGAGAATATTAGCTAGGTTTATTATAGGCTAATAGTTTTCTGATTGACTTCTTGAAGCGTCGCCCATATAGTAATCATAAAGGTTAGGTTATTTATATTATTCACTACCCAATGAATCAATGATCTCTAGTTTTTTCATCACAATACACGTCTCATTGAACTATATGCATATAAGTTTACCTTTTCATCAATAAATTTAGCCAGAAAAAAAATTGCTTTTTAATTTTTTCCTCTCTTCCAATAAACAAAATGTCTCTATAAAAATTAAAATGACAAATATTGAGCCAACGTAGAACTTGTGCTTGATGGATCCATTCTAGCCTATACATTCATTGTGTCGTACCACAGTTTTTGTATAATTCCAAGCCAATAGAAAATTTGGCAGCAGAATTTAAAGGTTCTTCTCTTTGTATTTTATTAGGTAGAACTTTAAAAAGAAGCCCATTCACTTCGACGTATCACTGGGTTACATGTGGCTCAGTAGTGTTCAGCAGAAAATTGGACCTTGTGGTTTAGCCATCCCTTAAAACGCTAATTAAATTCTAGAAGCCTACAACCCAAATTAAATGATATTGGAAAAAGTTCTGGATATACGTACATAGCATACAAACGGTTCGACGGTTTAGTTTGATTCGCAGCTCACACACACAATTCTAATTTGAATCATTGCATGGATATACGCACACAAGAATTTCTCGATCGTATAGACGTAGGAGGAAAACTAGGAGTCATTGTGGCTTTAGTTTTCTCTTGATTCTCCCATTTGAAAGAAAATGGCTCAACCAGCATACGGAGAGCTGAGAAGGAAGCGAAGATGGGCAACTTACGAAATTTGCCCCAGCGCACCACGTCGGCGACATTTAAAAGCTAGAATAAATTACTCTTTTCGCTTTAGGAGATATTTATATTATAATTCTTCTCTTTATTATAAAAAATATATAATTTTTTTATAAATTAAAATATGATCAAAATGTTATAAAAAATAATATTAACTTTTGTATTAAAAATATTTTTAAACTTTTATTTCACTATTTTTACTTTGTATTAAAAATTATAAATTTAATTTATTCTAAATTTAAGAAATTGATTATTTTTATATTAATTAAATATATATTTAATACTTGTTATATTATATAAATAATAGATATAAAGATATTTTAATTAAAATAAATGTAATTGTAACTCTTTTTTCTATTTTTTTAGGAGAAATTAGTGTAATGTATTTCTTTTTATTTTAAAAGAGGAGAGTGTAAATTTTTAAAATATAAAGAAAGATGAATTAATTTAAATATTTTAAAAATGTATAATTTACTCTAAGAAGTTGAAAAAAAAAAGCCTTCAACTTTGTCAAAAAATTTAAAGACCAGATGTCTCTTAAAAGCACAAATAAAAAGTAACAAAAGAAGCAAAAAGACGTGCAAAGATGATTTTGTTCCCTTGGATCCCCACCCCATGTGCTTGAAGAGGAGCTTCTTTGGATTGACTTTTCTTTCCCTCTGCTTAGCCAATAGCCACAGATTCAATATTCTACTTAAGACTACAACACACGAAGCTACACCCCTTTTTCTGCACGCTTTGAACCAAGGGGTTGTTTTCCCTTTCAAATATTAATATTCAAGTTTACATATGATGAAAGGACAAGAGGTGCTTTTGCTTTCCTTTCTGACGAACTTAACTTCTTATTGTCCAAGAGGAAAGATTATGAATGAACTGGGAGATCTAGGCATGAACATGACCACTCTTAGAACTTACTGATCAAATTTATGATTCAGGTGCTTGCTGGGTTCTGAGCTTTCCCTTGAAAACCGCGCTGCCCATATTTACCACAGTATGTGCCATTGGGCCTTCACTTTCAACCTTTTCTTCTCCGCTGACAATCAGCCTTTCTTCACTTTCAACCATTCAAAAACTGACATAAACAAAATTGCAAGTAAAGTAATTGATTTGTGTTGATTTTGCTCGAAATAGATAATTTAGGGTCCGTTTAAAATTAAGAACCTACCAAGTGCATGCTCAGCATGCACCTCCTTAATTTCTAGATCTTGTGTAATCATGCTTGTCTGCATACAATGGTCTTCTGTCCAATAATTTCAAGCCTCTTGGCATGTACTGCGCTAGTTCTGTTTTATCTTTTCCTTCAAAATCCGTGAAAGGAAAAGAGAGAGAGAGAGAGAGAGAGAGAGAGACGAAGAGTGAACTTAATCGAACAAAAACAAATTAAGTGGTATATATGTCAAGTTTGGAGCTTTGGTAAGTGTTCACTGGAAAGTGAACCAAAAACGTGCAGTCCAACTTAAGATATCAAGATTTGTCGTGTCTTTATTGACTTTGGCTACCAAAAGGAATGGTACGTTCAGTAATATATCACCTACTGAGTACTAAAGAAACCATTACTTGTTAACCAAAAACAAAAATTGCAGGCTCTGAAATTTGGCATTGGTGGACGGCGACAACAAAAAGAGAAGGCTCCGGATGCAGTATCGGAGTATATTAAATCATGTTTTATTTGCTTTTTCTTTCATCTGCCAAAGAATCCATCCGAGTACGGCTTCATGCGCACATAGCATAGATCATCTTCATCATCACAAAAAACGGTACTCCTTCTTACTCCCTACTTCCGAGCCGATGTCTATTTAAAATTATATATAGGAATGCGACTTCTTTTTAAATATTTATAAGATATAAATGTTTCCAGCACATTATTTAACAAGGATACTGCTAATTTATTAAACAAGTGATATAAAAAATATCATAAAAATGGAATAATATTATCAAAGTAATTCATTAAAAAAAATTCCACGTATCACCGTTAAAATTTAGAATATCAAAATATCCTAATATTGAGTGAGTACACTAATGGGGATCCAATGTCAAGGAGCCAGACTGAAGTAACTTTAAAATGGGATTGTAATATTATATATCATTGTAATATATACTGTATATGCAACATATGTTTACAAAAAAATACGAAGCCCAAAAAATATATGTAATAAACTCACAATGCACAATTAAATAATTAATTAAAAAAACTGAAATTTTAGTTTAAAAGAAATATATATCTGATTGGCATGCCACAATGATGCTACTAGCTAATTGTGATGTATGAAATACTTATATATAAATTTATCGATGCACTTTGGGGATGCCTTTCGCGAGTTTCTATAAGAATTAACTTCTATCTTTTTAGTTTTATTTTCATTCTATCAATTAATTATTTGTTAAGTAATATTTATTTATATTTTCTAAGTTCTCCTTATAAATTCTAGGAAAATGATATTATTCAAAAACTAATGGGTTTTAATTTACTTATTTTTTACCTTAACTCTATATTTGACATTTTTTTTACAAAAAATACAAAGTCCCATTTATATAATGAGGATTGTGTATAATATTAGATTGTCTTTGAAAAATCCTTTTCTTTTCTTTCTCTTTTTGCGTTAAACAAAATTTTAGATTGTCTTCGAATATTATACTATATCATTTTAGCTGTCAAATATACATATTTTCGAATACATGAACAACAAGGGAATGTCAGGCCTCCCTGTGTTGAAGTTGAAGGTTGGTAGTGATCTTCGTGATACTTATAAATATTGACGAATAATTGAGTTTGTGCAGTGGAATTAGATTATCACTCAATTGGAAAAGCTTGTGTTAGAGGCCACTGTTATTTTTGGCAATAATGGTGGTCACAAGATTACAATCTCTAGAATGATAATCACACTTTTGGATTTCAAATTATTTGTCAAGTCCAGTATTCAGCGATGGCTAATTATATGTGTTTGTTTCAGGAGTTCACAGCCGAAGAGGGATTAAATAAAGATATTTATACTTGACAATGATGGTAATCCATCGAAAAACAATTCTAATCTCTCTCTCTCTCTCTCTCGTATAAAAGCACTCTAGTATTGTACATAGAGAAGATTTCAAGAATTTATCTTAGTTATAATCTACAACCTTAATATATGTTTTCATTAACATGCATGTCCAACTTAATCATTCAAATATAAATTTAATGTGCTGATCAAATTTCATTACTTTGCAGATGTGATAAATATTCAATTGTTGATATCGGAGACCTAATGGTGAATATCTTCGATATGTCATTCATTTTGTAAATATTGTTTATCAGCTATGTATAAGTGTACTACCATATATATAATTTTATTTTACAGTAACATATTCGGGGCAGGGTGCTCTCTCTCTCTATATATATATATATATATATATGCACTAGGCTACTGAAATTTTGTTGGTTACTAGACTATATTTATCGGCTTAGTCAAGTGAATTAAGTTAAATTTAATACAGTATAATGTACTATGTCACGCTATAATATCGAAAAAATTTATATCCTTCAAAAGAAAAAAAAAAATGATTGTAATCCAAATTATTGAGAACACCAGAGGGAACAATTCTAGTTTAACGTTATTCAAAGGATTAGACTTAAGATAAGGTTTTTTATGTGTTTGTTATGATTATGTTTTTCAAAAATATATCATAAGTAATTTTTTTTTTTCAAAAGGCTCGATGCAGAAGTATAAAAAAAATCCACTTGTAATGAATTTGGTATCCGCTTTGCTGAATCTATACATTGATCATCGGACATTATTAAAACATTAATGATTTTTGTATTTAGAAAAAAAAAAACTTACTCTTAAGTTTCAAGTTTGACCTTACCTTAAAAGCAGTGCTAAAGATTACGAATGCACTGTTTTTGTCACTCCCTACAATAGTGTCATAGCTAGCTTCATTTATACAAGGCACCTCTTTTGGGACGGACAAAGTAATAAATTTGGCATGCAATGAGCTTCCCTCTATTATAGAGGAGATGAACCGCCCTTTTCAAAAGCCTCACTTTTCACAAGCAAACAGCTCTCCAAAAGAACAACAGAAGAGGAAGCCGAGAAAAATGGCGAAACGTTTCAAGTTTCGAATCTCCCGAGTCTTCCAGTCTTGCCGATCCAAAGACTCGTCCACACTACCCTCAAACCCAGTCCCTTCCTTCCTCCCACTCATACCCCACAAACCCCATCGCTACTCCCTCAGGCGCCACGTGTCATCTGCGTTTGAATCCGTCGGCTGTGGTTTCAGATCAAGACCCACCCTCTCCGACGCCGATGACCACCATAACGAACCCCAGCACTTCCATTGGGAACAACAAGACAAATGGCACGTCGTCGCCAAGGTCTACGCCCCCGACAACAATACTACTCCTCGCCGCAAAATCTACAACTCCTCGGTCTCCGGTGCCTCCGACGACGATGACGACGTCTTGCCTCTCCCACAGCCGTCGAGTGTGAGGAAGAAGAAAGGACGAGTTAAGAAGAAGAAAATGACACCGAGGTTTCGTATGAGCACCTCCTCAGCTGACAGCTGTGGATTGTTTAGCAGCGATGGCTACGACGATATGGACGAAGAAGAAACCGAAACCCTAGTTTCATCTTCTAGAAGCTTCTCCACGGACTCTTCTTCCTTCGAGTTGAACCCTCACTTGGAGAGCATTCGCGAGACGCCAAGTCAGCACCAAGGAGTTAAGAAGATCAAGCCGAAATCGAAGAGGAAGAAGAAGAAGAAGAAGAAGAAGAAAGAAGGAAGAGGGAGCTTTTCGTCGTCGCCGGCGAGGGTGTCCATGTTATTGCGGCTGGTACCGTGCAGCGTGGAGGGGAAGGTGAGGGAGAGCTTTGCGGTGGTGAAGAGGTCGGAGGATCCGTATGAGGATTTCAGGAGGTCGATGATGGAGATGATTTTGGAGAAGCAGATTTTTGAGGACACTGATTTGGAGCAGCTCCTGCATTGCTTCTTGTCTCTTAATTCCAGCGAACATCATGGGGTTATTGTCCAGGCTTTCACTGAGATTTGGGAGGCTTTGTTCCCTGCTACACCAACAATATTAAGAGAATGAAATGTAACTCCCACGTTCTTAATTAGTATTTTAGGTTTCGTTATAATTTTATTAATGTAACTTCTCCTCCAAATTGAGACCAATCAATTAAGACAGAAGTACTCTTAACTGTTGGTAAAGTTTCACTCTCAGATAATCTCCATCTTTTCGTTTTCATCTTTAATTACGGTCAGGTTATAAATTGAAATTGAATTAACAAAACCTCTTTTTTTTTTCTTCTATATTCTTTCTACCGTTTTCAATATTTCTTTTCTTTTTTATTCCCAATAGTTTATGGAATCTGGACATTGGTCATTGTCTCTCAGACTTGGAAGACGGACATGAGAATAAGGAGACCGCAAATAGTGGGGATGGACCCAGCACTGGTAAGTTACTGCTCCATCTACCCAATCATGAAGTTTTTACCTCTCTGAAGCAAGAGCTGTCCATATAGAACATCCATACATGAAATTCGATTATCGCTTGTCTCTGTACTAGGCATATATACTAATTAAAGATGGGTCTATATAAAGTAAAGTTTATCAATATCTATCCTATATACAATCATCCTTATTGCTATTGTCTCTGATTTATGGTATAATCATGTGTAGGAAGTTTTTTGTTTCTTTTGTTTTTTCCTCCCCTCTCTTTGGGAGAGAAAAACGTGTAACCGAATGAGATGGATCCCCTAGCGACTGCAGGGGCATGTATTTGGTTAAAGTTGGTCATTTTTAATTTTTAATTTTTTAGTTTGAGGGATTATAAATTTTATTTGTAAAGATAAAAATTATAATAAAAATTTAATTGTGAAGAAAATTTTAATTTTAAAAAATTTAACTATATTGTGTAATTAAAATTTTCAAATTTTAAATTTTTTATAGTTAAAATTTTTGTCATTTATAATTTTTATCCCCATAAATTAAATTTGTAATTTCTAAAATCAAAAAATGAAAAATAACTAATGTTAACCAAATGCGCGCTCTTCGATCGGAAGCCCAACTGTAGGGAAATCCCTTCTCATCGTCGGAAACGAAGGTCAGCGACTCTCAGCGGGGTTCATTGGATCCCACTTACTCCACTTTTGGTTAAATTAATATTTATTTTATTATTATTTTTAGTCATGTCACCTTGATAGGTACACGTTTTAAGCACAGATTCTACCATCGATCTCTTCATCTCTGGTGGTTTGCTCTTGGGTATTTTAGACCCAAAAAAAAATTGTATATCTGAACTATGTACGAGCATCTTCATTTTTCAGATTTTCTTTTAACCAAGACCTTAATGCAAGGACTCTTCACATAAATATTTTTAATTTAAGATGGTTAATTATAATTTTTTCTATTCTTTTTAATATCTAGAGAATCACCAGAATAGCATACATTAATGTAAAGCCGAGGACTCAACCCCACGCAAGTCTGGGCCTTTGAGGTGTATGTTCCCTTCAGGCCTTCCTTCGGTGATTAGTTGCTAGGTGGTCGTATATATCGTACGCCGTGCATGTCTATCACTGTCTCTTTGCCCTCCGTCAAAAAAAAAAAAAAAAGGCAATCGAAAAGGTCACCCACACCCCCAATCAGTGTGTCGTGAAGTGCACGTCACCGGAATAAAAACAAAAGATCAGAGTATGCCATTGGTACATATTACTGGAAGAAGTAAAATTGAGTTCCTCGCTCCCACGGTATCAGACAGTTCTTGCTCTCAGGTCAATAAATGGCGCACTTATTCCCAAATAAACGACAACACTTTTTCAGTCTGTAAGAAGAGCATGAGATTGGAACATGGGATGAGATAGATAGATATTGATGATGTTATGAAGATCAGAGACTGCTGTTTCGCGTCACACGTACGAAGGTGTGCCTGGTGGATTCTTTGTCGTATCGCGGCATGCTGCTTCCTTCTCACTTCTTGTAGTTCAATCAATGGGCCTACGAGTCAGTAGTGAGTCACAGTATTCTGGAGATGCAGTTCTCTTTTCACCCTTCGATTCAACCTAACACACCTACGCCTCGGGATTTGTCTGATAAATTTGGTTTTTTCGCGATTCATGGTTTCGAGTTGAGGGAATCAGTTCAGAAGGATAAGCTTTATTAATTTTCTTGGGGTGGAAGGCTTCGATTTTACAGACGCACTTGCTCTGCCAAAACGGGAACTTTGAGTTGATGTTCATAAATATGTGTAGGTCTGGTGTCCAATCCAAGTTTGAAATGGCTGTTCCTTATCTTTGGGAGAGGAAATTAGTTTAACCTTTTTTTAAAAAAAATTTAAATCACTTCTGATTATTGAAATTTTAAAATTATACTCAATATCTCTAATATTTTAATATATTTATAAATTTTTTAACTTATTTTTATTAAAAATTAACCTTTTATATAATATCAGACTATAATTTTATTTTGAATACAAAAATAAATATAACCAAATTGACGTTGAGATCCAACATAAAATTTTGATTTTATTTTTAATAGAATAGTAAAAATAAGTAATTTTTTAAGGAAATAAATATTGCATAAGAAGTTAACATTGTTGACAAAAAATAAATTAAAGGAGAATAAAATGTAATTTTTAAACTAAAAGAAATATCAAATGTAATTTAACTAGAGTTTATGAGATGTTAATGTACATAAGTGAATATGCTTGTATTAAAAAATTTTTAAATAGATTTTTTTATAAAAGTATTACAAAAAAGAAATATATTTTATTTGAAAAATTTATTTGATGATCATTTGTATCAATATTATTGGGTTTGACAAATTTTTTTAAAAAAATTGTTATAATCAAATTATTAAAAAGGATATATATAAAATTTGACTTTACAATTTAAATGTTTTTAAAGATCTATTATGGTTAATCTTAATTGAGTTTATAATTATTTATTTATTTATTTTAAAATATAAGAAATAAATTCGCAATATATATTCAACTCCTAAAATGTTATATTTTAAATATTCACATTCTCCCTTTTGTTTCTCTTCACTATTTTGATGGCGTTGCTTGATGTTGCTTGATGACTATAGAGAAGCCGAAGTGAAAATGAATAGAGAAGTTGGGTAAAGAGGGATTAGGAGTAGTTATAATTAATAAATGTGGGTGATGGTATTTTAGTTTTTTAAAAAATAATTTTTTGCTTCAATTTTTACTTTGAACCAAAAAACTCTAATTTCTTTTCACAACTGAAAAACTATTTTTGCTGTTATCCAAAAACAAAGCCAAGATTTCAAGAAATTAAAATAAACATTTTTTTTGGGGGGGAAAAATAGCCAAATATCGCATTGGCAATATGGTTGCAATAATATTTTCAATTTTATCATGTAATGCCTTCTACTACTCTTTTGTTTTTTACCCTTAAATTTTTGCGTTTCCCTACCATAACCCGTGTTCTCCGATTTGAAAAATCCTAGTTTCTGTTCCAGTGTCTCATTGACGGGTAAAAGAACTAAATTTCAGTAGTCGTTATTTATTTATTTTCAAATGGAGAGTACAAAAGACTTTAAAAATCAAAGTTCAAAAAACAAAAACAAAACAAATAAACTATTAACATAATCCTGGCTTTGATCTTAAAGAACTAAAACTAGTGTCATGACAACTAACTCATTTTACAGTCTCATTAATTATTTAGTGTATAATTAACGAACTCTTTATCTGCATTATCACCTTCCATGAAGGAGCAAAAAGCAAACAATAAATATTATAACCATTATGTATGGGGCGTTCTATCAATTGAGACCCACGAGTGCGACCTATCTAGTGGCATAACGCATAACTCAAGCGTCCGTACCTCTGTTTTGGGCAGTAATGATTCTTCTCTGCCAGTTATGGTCGTATTAAATTCAACGTTATAGTATTTAAGAAA
Organism: Erythrophleum fordii; assembly: GCA_032878935.1. Classification (NCBI taxonomy): domain Eukaryota; kingdom Viridiplantae; phylum Streptophyta; class Magnoliopsida; order Fabales; family Fabaceae; genus Erythrophleum; species Erythrophleum fordii. The sequence goes on from JAVQMF010000036.1 coordinate 2,962,572, forward strand.
CATAAACTCCTAAAATTATCCATAAATTGTGGAAATTTTCTTGATCATTGGATTGGACCAAGAAGCATTCCACAAGAATGGGATCTCTTGAAGGAGGTGGAGGTGGTGGCGGCAAGGAGGACAGAGGAAATGTCTGCCGAGGTGGAGGGGGCAGTCACCAAGTAGGTGGTTGGCCTACCATTCCACTTGGCAGCGGAAAGGCCTCGGGGGACCTGCAACGGCTAGTGGAGGTGGAGGTGGTGGCATACCCGAGTGAGGTGGCCTGAAACTGCCGGACTGGTGGTGGCGGCGGCATTGTTTGACCTGGCTGCTGTTGGTGCCATGCCGGTTGCCCAGCTACTGGAATAGGTGGAAATGCTACCGCTTGAGGGGGTGGTGGTGGGCGGAGGGCAGGACTAGCAGCAGGAGGAGCAACCCCATTTGCAACGGGGTGGGGTGGCGCTGGGGCAGCAATGGAACCATTAGCCTGAGGAACATGTTGGAGGCCCACTGGCAAATAGAGTGCGAGGCCTGCTCCTCTGCGAACTTGGATTGCTGGCAGCTAAAACTCTCTCTGCATCATGGATGGGAATATAAGAATATATTCAAGGTAAGTGCTCCAATTGGCTGCAATACAAGGGCTTACCTGCTGAAGTACCATGCCTTTCCCCTTTAGTGTCTTTCTTGTATGCATATGACACCGTTATTTGACGGTTGCAAAGATATTGTCCACTCATTGCCTATGAAGTGTAGAAAAATCCGTCACATTTGCAAAGGGGGAATGCTTGCTATTTTCTAAGCCTCAAATAAAGTATGATTTTTTCCCCACATTTTCTCATCCAAAAAGAAAGAAAAGTATGATTTGCAGACCCAGACGACAAAGATATAAAAACATATTACAAAAAGAGAGAGAAAATGAAGTTCCAAATTTATCAGATGTCCCCTAAGGGACAAATGGGAACAAACTAAAAATATATTATATAATAGAAATTTATAATCTACAAAGGCTAAACAAGTATAACAAAAGAATGAATAGTTCACTACACTCTCCATACCTACAAAAGATTCTCAAACTAGACTAGAAGTATCAGCACAGACGTACCTCAATAGCTGAATCAGATGCCTTAAACGAACCATAGCTCATGAAGCCAAATCCACGGGAATTCCTGTCTCAGGATCTCTCATGATCTGCAACAGAAATGTCCAAAAAATCAGATCATACGCATAATTTTGCATAAAACCAATCCCTCTGAGGATGGACGGTTGAGAGACACGTGAGTATAAATAATTTACAGCGTACTCCACGCAATATGGTATTGAAACTATAGCCATCTACACACACACACACACACACACACACATATGGCAACTAAAATTGAGTATAGGAATTGATGAAAAAGAAATGTTCATGTTCATTTAACCTGAGGAGACAAGGACAATTAAGTTGTTAGTGGATTCAGCCATCAAATATCATATCATACTCATCAAATAAAGTTTATTTTTCATTTTGTGAATTTTACCACATGTTGAAGGAGAAAAATTGATAAATTTGTGGATATGTTGGGACAGAATCTATAACAGATAATCTAGTCAGTAAATAGATGGTTCTGGTGAAGCCAGCCATATATAAAGTTAATGTCTCCTGCTTGACACGAGATAATTTTCATATGAACATAACAGCATTAACAAGCATACAGAAGCAACAAGGCAAAAGGAAGAAGTATGGAGACTATTACTAACAGCTAGTTTTTGGATATTGTTCTGTTATTGAAGATATATCAAGGGCATAACCTTTGGATTTGTAACAATGACTCCAAATGCACTGAAAGTATCATACAAGAGTTTCTCATCTACATCCTGCAACAACATCAAGTTGCAAAATGTTAAATCTCAAAGATCAGCATGAGCGGCTTTGTTAAACACTGGCAAAATCTGGTAACTTAAAGGATCAAGGTTCCCAATGAAAAAGTTTGCCTCTACATCCAAGCTCTTTTTATCGTGGGATGCCTGAATCAAAAACAGTAAAATTAAAATCCAAAACCTTTTATCATGTGGCATGGACATTGGTATGGAATACAAATACAACAAACTCCATACGAACATCATATGCACAAGATGGGCATCTATTAGATATACTATAAATAAATTGTGTGTCCATGAAGCTTACAAAGAAAGAAGCATGTAAATATGGAAGAATAGCTATTTTGTTGTGAATAATTAAGAGATATAAAAAGATAAAACTTTAATCTGTGACATGAGTTTGACATGTAATAACAATTTTGAAAAGGCACATCTGATTAGATAAACATTCATTCAGATAATGCATCAAGCATAAACAAATAGTGTTTGTTATTTTAATGTCCAAAATGCAGGCAGAAAAAAAAAATCAAATGGGAAAGAGAGACACAGAAAAAGGAGACATAAAGTCAAGTAATAAGCTCTGAACCTTTTTCACCTAAATTGGTTTTCCATAGAGTTTAATCATATTAAGCACCTTGATGGCCTGCAATACTGTGAATTAAAGAAACAGAACAAAAACTAGTCAAACATTAAAGAGCAGCTGGAAGCTTTAGATTGGTTGCACGTATAACTGCACAAAACATAACCATAGTACTAAGGAATACTTACATAATCAGCATCTTCTTCACTCCGGAATTGGACGAAGCCATAACCTTGATGTTGATTAGTCACTCTATCCTTTGTAACATAGACATTAACTGAAAGAAAGCCAAGGGGCAAAAGGTTTTCATTGAACATAGAAATATCTAACAATAATACTTTGGGGACAACTAATAGTTTTCAAATTTCAGAGAGACTGTTGTAGAAATGTCAAAAAGAATATCAAAATTTAAAAATGAAAGACCTTTCCAAGGGATTAAAAAATATTGTGAATTTGAATCGTGTGCTAATTTCAAAAACAAATTGGCAAGGAAGATTTGCATTAGATGAATTAATTTAAATCATAGGAAGGAAAACTGAACATACCAACAGGACCAGCTTGAACAAATAGCTCCCATAATAACTCCTCAGTTACCTGCTGAGAGTGTATGGGGAATTTGTTTAAAGCCTTCAACTATTAGACATCATGTTTATTCAAAAAATAACAACACAAAGAAAATACCGAACTACGGTGTAGAAGGAAATATGTTAACACAAATTTGAGGCAAGGAAGTTTGAAGCTTGTCTGCCAGTGAATTCATTAGCACTGGCCATTAGCAAGGGTTGTAAAGTGGTTATGGCATTGGGGGAGGTGAAAACGCCCAGCCTGAAATGGTTCTCCTAACTCAGCTAGTTAATTGTAGTCTTGTAGATCATCATCGTGCTGTTTACTCTACAGAAACTAGAACATAGATACGATCTATGCATAGAAGATCATTCCAGCACTAATTTTTAAAAGCAAATTCTAAGGGATTGCATTTAAAAAAAAAATCCCAACTGATAAATGCCAGCATCTATAATACACCCAGGAATTTGGCATAGCCCTTTAGGCACAGAGATTGTTGTTAATTCTAGCCGTTCATGCAGCCAGGTTTCTAAAACCATAAGCCACCAGAAGGTGAAATAAATTTCTGGCCAAAAAAACAAAAGCAATTTAGAGTTTGAAGCAGAAACAGTTTCCAGCCACCCCATTCTGCTAACCCCCCAGCGAATCGTTCACTTCACCAGCACCAAACGAGAAAGAGCTTCGTACCATAGCGCAGAATTTGGAGAATTGAAAGAAGCAAATAAAAGGAGGAGGAAAGAGAACCTGGGAGTCGAGATTGCCGACATAAGCCGCAGCATCTTGATTCCTCCCCGCCGAGTGCTGACCCAGCAAGCTTGCTGCTACGCCTGGCGCTATTCGAGTCGTCATCGCAACCTACAGATACGCTCCCTCTCCTCTGCTTCTTTTCCCTCCTCTCTTTCCAGTCACTATACAAACTCTGTACCCACACTCCGCAGAAGCGGAAACGATGGCCTTTTCTTTCTGTGTTTCTCCCTGGCTCTGCTGTTGTTTTCTGCTTGGTTAAAATCAACACATCGCTTTTGATACGACCAAAATACAATATACCATTTTTGTTACTTGAACTTCAATATCCAGTCTTAGGATCTCATCTTTCTATTATTTATCTTTAATTAATCATTTAAATTTTTTATTTTGCCCTTGCCATTCGTAAAATAAAGCATCTTGAACTTATACATAACTATAATCACAGGAATATTTTATGATATTAAAATGACACAACTAGCTAGCAGCATTACTCCAAATGGTATTACCTTGTTGAACAATTATATCTATCATCAAATCTGTTATGGTCCACGATTGGTTTTCCCAAAGTTCATATCATTTGAGGTAAAGGTTCACGTCTTAATCCAGGTCCGAGTGTTAGGAAGCCGCAACGTTTTTGTTTGGAAAAGCTGGATGGAGAAGGAATTTTCTTTTTTTCTTTTCGAGAGAAGGAGAAGGATCCTTGTTGCACTGTACAGACAAACAGATAGCAGAAAACTGGTGTCAAACCATTTATTTTGTCATTCTTGGCCAAAAAAAAACATTTATTTTGCTATTAGCTGCTTGCCAAGTAAGAATTACCAATTGCGTCAAAATCTTATACATCGCCCGTCAGTGTTAACGCCCAAGAGCAAATTTTCAGTATGGTAAACAATGTAAATCAGCATCCTAAACCAACAATTTTCCGGCACCACCGCTTCTAATCGTAATTTACTTTGAATTCATTTCAAACGAACCTTTTAGTAAGTAGCAGTACTATATAAACAAATTTTAAAAAAATTACCAAAAACCCCCTTAAATTTTGAGTCTCTTGCAACTCATCTTCTAAACTTTTAAAATTGACAATTAAGTTTATGAATTTTCATATTCCAGCAAATAAACTCTTCTTTTTATTCTTTTATTATGAATGTTAACTTATTTACCACTTTAAATAATTCATAATTAATATGACAAACTTTTATTTATTATCAATACTAACATGTCAATTATGACAAGGTGATCCGTTATCTCCTTATTTATTTGTTATTTACATGAAAAAATTGGCTTATTTAATTCAGAGCAAAGTCCTAGCAGGGGAGTGGAGGCCAATTAGGTTAAGTAAAAAGGGTCCATTAATATCCCACCTTTCCTTTGCTGACAACTTGATGATTTTCTTTGAAGTTAGTATGGAACAGGCAAATATTATCAAAAGTTGTCTAGATAGTTTCTGTGTAGTATTTGGGCAAAAAATAAATGTAACCAAAATAAGAATTGTCTTCTCACAAAATGTTAACCATATGCGAAGAAACGAGTTGAGTAAGGAGATGGGGTTTACCTTAACTCATGATCTGGGCAAGTATCTTGGGGTGTCTTTGCACCATCAAAGAGTCCAGAAAGGTACGTACCAGGATTTGTTGGAGAAAGCTGCTGCTAAATTAAATAATTGGAAAGTTTCCTCTCTGTCCTTGGCGGGAAAGAGTACTCTCATTTCTTCAGTTACCTCTGCTATACCATACTATACCATGCAGACCAATCTTTTACCTGCTTCCATTTGTGATGAGCTGGAAAAGAAAAATAGAGTGTTTCTCTGGGGTGGAACCAATGAGTCGTGGAAAATACATCTAGTCTCTTGGGACAAGGTGTGTAACCCTAAGAAGAATGGAGGCTTAGGAATGAAAACTTAAAATAAGGCTTTTATGATGAAACTTGGATGGGGTCTTATAACTAGAAGAAATGATTTGTAGGTCCAAGTTTTGAGAAATAAGTGCAGGAATGACTTGATTCCCTCGGTGGAGGCAAAGAGGCAAGGATCGTATATTTGGAAAGGAATAAAGAACACTTGAGAGCATACTAAGCAGGGAGTGGCGTGGAACATTGGTAATGGGGAGAGAGTAAGGTTCTGGAAAGATAAATGGGTTCCCTATATGGATTCTTTAGAAAATTATGCCTTGGCTCCGATACCCGAGGATCAGTTGAATGTAACGGTTGCTGAATATTTTACGCCTTCAGGAGGCTGGAGACAGAACCAGTTTGAGTATCTTTTACCAAGCCATGTTATTCAGAAGATTGTTAGGTTAAACATGAGCCATCGGAGCACTCGCCCAGATGAGGTTAGATGGGGAGGTATGAAGAATGGTGAATTTACAGTAAAATCAACTTATGAGATGGTTATGGGGAGACAGAATTTAAAAGGCCATATCACATGGAAGCGTCTGTGGAAGCTGAAAGTTCCTTATCATTGTATCACCTTCTCTTGGTTGGCTTTGAACGATCGTCTCCTTACAAACAAAAGTCGACGAAGTAAGGGGTTGACTCCGACGGGCACTTGTGCATTTTGCAGGGAAAATATAGAGACAACCTTACACGTCTTACGAAACTGCCCTCATACACGAAGCATTTGGAATCAAATTATTCTAGAGAAGGACAGATCATCTTTTTTCGTGCATGATGTTTGGGACTGGGCTAAATGGAACCTGAGTAAGAACAAGTATCAAGAATCGAAGGATTGGGCAAGTCTCTTCGTCATCGTGATCTGGTTACTCTGAAAAAGAAGAAACACTGTGATTTTCACTGGGAAGAAATAGACCGTTGATCAATTAATGAAGGCAGCTAGAAGCATCTTAGCAAATAGTGTGAAGGCATGGGAACAAAGAAGGTGTACTTGAGCAAGACATCAATGTTCAGAGACCAATGCAGTGGTTTGGAAGGCTCCTGAGCTAGGTTGGGTTACTGTAAATGTTGACGGGGCTTGTGATCTAGTCTGAGGGATTACTGGTGATGGGGGACTGGTTCGTAACCATCTTGGTCAGTGCATTGAAGGTTTCATCCACCATATTGGTGTTGGAAACAGCTTGAGTGCAGAGCTCTGGGCTGTGTTTCTTGACCTTAAGTTAGCTTGGGATGGTGGGTTCTGTCACATAGTACTGGAAACAGATTCTACAGAAGCCATTAGGTTAATAACCCAGGCAATAAGAAATGTGTTTGCGGATCAAGAATTAATCGACGATATTCACCAGATGATGACACGTGAATAGAGAGTCAAGGTACAGTATCGTCGGCAAGAAGGGAATCAAGTTGCCGATGCCCTTGCCAAGAGGGCTTTAAATGCTTGCCCAGGTTTTCATTATTTTAGAAACCCTCCAGCTGAAGTTCAGGATCTATTGGATGCAAATAAGTGGGTGGTTAGAGATGTTGTCCTAAGTGGCTAGTCTCCTTTATGGATTCCCTTACAACCAAAAAGAAAAACAATAATCCCTTTAAAATTTGAGTTATATGTGAAAAATTCTTTGAATATTAAAAAATAAAACTAAACTTATTTAAATATTTAATATTATACAAATAATTTTTTTCCGTTAGTAATTCCATTAAATCACTAACAAAAGTTGTCTACTAACTTCAAAATTGCCTTGTCAAATTCCAAATCAAGTATGACATGGATTTTTCTTAAAGTCATTTCTTAATATTTGAAAATGCACAACTATTTCGTATTTTACAGCACTTTTGCGACTTCTCCTTCTCTAGAACCAAAAGGCCATCGCCATTTATAGAAAGGTGGAAAATGATCTCAATCGCTGACAATCTTGCCAACATTCAATTTTCCTTCATCCCTATTGAATCCAATTTAACAAGTCTGCTTCATCTTCTCCATTTGAACGTCCTTCAATTCGAGCAAAGCTTCATTCACACAAAGCTCCATTGGCACAAGGCATAATTTTCACAAGGCTTTGAAATAACTGATCAAACAAATTGAAAACACACGTCATAAGATCAACTAACGATAAGATCGGCGGGAGAAGCAATTGGGACCATGGTATAGTCTATTATGAGATCTTCTTCAGAAGGTGGGAACAAAACTAAACTTCCAAATTTGTATCGAGTCAATTACAGACTCAATTTTGCAACCGCTAAAGGATTGGTTTTCGGGAGAGAAAGGGTTTTACTATGAGAGGGCTTTTCCCTTTGGTAATGGAGATGAAAGAAGGAGATGGAAGACTTTTCTTAGCATTTAAGCTATCAAAAATAAGAAAAGTCACTGAACAGAACGAACAAGATGAATAGAGGGAGCTCGTGCTATGCGTGGGGTCAATGCTTGTGCTCTAGGCTCTGGGTGAGGGAGAGGCTATATGTTTTCTTGCCTTAAGAAATGACTTTTTTTCTTTTGAATTCATGTCATCTATAACGTGGAATTCGACATTGTAGTTTTGAGTTTGACATGGCTTAATAATTTATCTAAGTTTCTAAGAAAAAGAACTTATTTGCATAATATTAAAAACTCAAGAGGTCCAATATCACTTTTTAAAACTAACAGAATTTTATACACGATTCAAAATTCAGAGATATTATATACATTTTAATCAAAAGAAAATAAACAAAAGGATTTATTTTTTGTTGGAATGTTAATCAGGACTTTTTGCATTTTCCCCAATTTTTAATGCACAAGTACCAGGATTGTTTCAAATGGCAGTGCTTCAAGTAATCAACTGATTGCGGCCCCAACAAAAGAAAAAAAAAAAAGCAATCAATCGTGACCTGCGACTCCGAGAAGAATCCACAATATACCTTAAGCTGAAGCCTCTTCAGCCTTAGCAGACTCGGCACCAACAGAAGTCAAATTTTCAGATTTTCCTCAACCTTAGCCCATGCTTTCAACATATTAGGAGGAAACTTCTTCTTCACAGTTCGAACCAGTCCTTTAGCCTCCTTCTTCATGTCTTTCTTCATTAAACCTTCCACCAAAATCTTCAGTGTATTAAAATCTGGAATCTTGTGCATCTTAACACTCGTCTTAAAAACTTTATACCCCTCCTCGTAATACCCATTTCTACACAAATAATATACCAGAGATCTAAAAGTTGCAGCGTTGGGTTTACACCCATTTTCGCGCAATCCCTTAAAAACCGCCTTCGCCTCATTCACCATCCCAGACTTAAGATAGCAAGTCATTAAGTAATTGTAAGCAATAGTATCAGCTTTAATGCCAGCATTGGTCATTTCATCGATCACAGCTTTCACTTCTTCTGGCATCCCACCTTGCGCAAACATAAGCCTAACATTATATGCCGCAGCATCGATACTACCCTTCTTATCCATCAAATTCCACAACTTCTCAGCTTCGTCACTTTTACCCTTCCTGTACAAAGTATCCAATATCGTAGTATATGTAACTACGGTTATCTTCACGCCCTTTTCCTCCGCCTCTTTCACAAGCTGAAGCGCCTTCTCAGGTTGACTTGCTTCGCAAAACGACTTCACCATAATACCATACGAAATTTTGTCAGGCACCAGACCATATTTCTTGGGAATTTCATCGAACAGTAGGGGCACCTTATCAAAAAGCTTCGATTGAATGCACGCAGACAGGAGGGCGTTGAATGAAATAGCGGATCTTGGAGTACCCAATTCATCCATTTGATTATAGGTTCTCAATGCATGGTCAAACATACCGGCTCGACCATAGGAACGAATCAAGGTGGATAAAAATGGCTCCTGGGAGATTTTAGGGTCATTCTTGTGGGACTCGATGAGATTCTCGACGTCAGAGAAGCGGTGAGACTTGGCGAGACAGCGTACCGTGAGATCTTGCGCGTAGCGGGAGGACTCAGGGGAGGTGTAGTTTTTGGAAATGGAAGAGTATATTTCGAGTGCCTTGTCTGGATCGTACTCGGTCCGAAGTTTGGATTTTGCTTTTGAGATTGAAGTGCAGGAGGTGGTGGAATGCTGGCAGATATGGCGGATCATAGCATTATTGTACGACATCTTTAGGGTTTTAGCAGCGATGCAAGATGGGCTCCAGAATGAGATGGCACACCTCGCAACGGGAGAGGTATAATGTATTCGTGACGTGAAGACGCTGTTAGGGTTTTACAGGTGAAGTGAAAGAGCCGAAGTGCCCAAACGCGCAGGCCCAGAACAAACACGTAAAATGCATTGATCAATGTTCAAGAATTTTTTTTTTTTTGGGTAATTTAAATTTCTTTTATATTACTTCCCTATTATAAAATCCTGAAAAATAAAAATAATCTCACTCTATTAAAATCTATCCTTAATATCATTTTACTAATTATACTTCAAAAGAAACGTGATTATATATCATTATAGTATTGCAATTTGGTGGTATCTATCAATTTTTACACACTTCAACTAACTCACGAAGTCATCCATCACTGTCCAACCCTCATTTTCTATTTTTGTTAATTATGATCATATCCATTTCTTTCGAGTTTTGATTGACAACCTGGTGGCAGTGAAAATATCTCCAGGGGTTAGGCCGAGAGTTCAAAAGATTCCTTACAAATTCCCCCAGAAGCCACGTTCTATGAGTTCTAGACTAAATTCTCTTAACAAAGACTATTCGAACTCTAATTGTCAGAGTGCATAAGGATGCCTTGCATGACGTAATTGACACCTGCGCATGAATAAACGAATACTAACATTTTTTATTTTACAAAGCAATTAGCGAAGTTAAGAAAAGTACAAGGTACAAATAGTTGTCCACCAGCATGATCTTAGGCTCTGCTGATTGACATCAAGGTATACAAACATTCTAAAGGTCGTATACATTTTCAGTAGTCTACAACTATGACCCAAGAGTTGAGAAAAACGTCCAAGCTTGAGCATAATGTCTACACCGTAGTTCCGTATCTCGCTCAATGTAACAAGCGGAAGAAGCAGAAAGTATGATCATATCACTGATCAAATTTACCCTCTCGATCAGCAAAAATAATCCATCGCTGGGCAGCTCAATATCTTCTCCGTCTTTTCCATTCCTTCCAAAAACAATGAGGGGACCAGGTTAAAACTCGATAATATATTTCGATATGCTTAATCGGTGGGACCTACAATTTTTGCATAATTCGATCGTCTGTTTTCAAGACCCATACAGAACCTCTTGAGACGCATAACTCAGCCATGACCTGAGACAAAAAAATAAAATAAAAATAAAACTTTTATTACGATAGCAATTATTGAAACTAAATAAGAGATAACATAATCTAATTTGGAAGGAATTTACATCAAGTTTTAGCATTCAGAGCATTTTGAGATGATTACCGGATATTTCACTGGATATGGCTATGCGGCCACGCATATAATCAAATTAATTATCCTGTCTAAAGCCATCGTATTTATCAAAGAGCAAGTATTAGTCATTTACATTCATGAAAACCAGTTTAAGCCTTTAAAAATGTGCGAGGATGTTTAATTTCCTCGCAACTCTCTTACATCCTTTCCAGCAGTGTGCTCCTTCCTTCTCCATACCACTATCCACCACAGTGAATGCATATTTCACACTCAAACTATAGGATCTTTATATATCTGGTGTAAAACTTACTAGTTTCATACATCATTGACTATAGTTATTATTTACCCAACCAGAAAAAAAAAAAAAAAAATCCTCTGGATCAAGAGCCAATGATTTGACAATCAAATTAGCATAAAGTATTATAGCCACCATATATATTTAATCAAGCAAAAAAAAAGGAGTTATGAAAATAATAATATTATATACCTTGTTATATTCATTGTTAGTGACCTCCCTATTGAGTTTTCTCCTGGCAGCTTCAAGTATCTCAGCTTTCCTTAGCTTGGCATTGGGTCCACTCCCACGCAGCATATCAATTACAACATCCCTGCAAGGGGAAAATTAGTAACAAATGGTTTATGCAATTCTAATTTCTACAACATACAGTGGATCATCAACAACATCAACTCCATTTCCCCCCCCCCCCTTTTCCTGTGGGGGTGGTCGGAGGAGAAAGAACAACCTGAATGGATCGTCCCGTGATGACTTCAAGACATAAAAGCCATGGATATTGCATGCAATTTCACTTATGGTAGCCTGCAGTTCTTCTGGTGGAGCATCAAGTCCAAGTGCTGCATCTCTGACAATTTTAGTATCAGACTTTGGAAGCATAGATTTGGAAAGCGCCATTCCACGCAGTTCATTGCATATCGTTTGAAAACTGGCAAGATCAATGAAAATGACATAATTCAATTGTCATCCAAAGCAAGAAGATAAAAATGGGAATATTTTTGTAGGGCAATTTACATCCCTATAGAAACCGTGGGCTGACATCCACAATGAAATCAAGAAAGAAACTCTATCCCAATAAAGATGCTAGAATAAAAACATGTGTTGAAAAAGACCAGTGCGTGGGATTACACTCCATCCATAAGCACAATAGCACTGGTGATAAAAGCACACTACCATAGGTCTTACACTCCTTCCTCCATTTTAAACTTCTAAAATGAGCGGTTAGAAATTGTTCCAAAATTTAGACGTAGTTAGATTTGTTGACTAATCAAAGAACACTTACCATAAATATATTTTCTATAATTGAGTTCTCCAGGAAATAAATTAAGGAGAATCAGAACTAGGAAGATTAGTGAATTTTAGAGAAATGTTCTGGAATTATTGTATTATACGTCCCAGTTTCCTAATACAAATACAGGTGAAGGCAAAGAAGGTGACACATTTCAGCTTCGAACCTTTTCACACTCTCCGCCTCTGTTCTCAGTCTTTTCCTCCCTCTGATATTCATTTTTCAACAGCATTTATGGCAAAAAATGGATGAATAGTTCAGTGAAATGTTCTCCAACAGACCAATTAGATTTAAACCAAAACTCAAGCATAGATTTACTGCTTCAGAGTCATCATGTTTGTGATCGAAGCAACACTAGGCATTCTATCTCCACTCAACATTTAGGAGGAATTAAGTTCGGACTTCATCCAAATATCAACAATTGCTTTACCATGTCTACAAAACTCATTATTAAGAGTTCCTTTTTCCCTTCTCTTCTTTCACCTTCCAAAGTTAACTATGGTAATACCATAAGGTTGGAAAGAAAATCATAACAGCAGTTCAATACATGACACATACAAAACGATCCCACCTTTTGTGCTTTCTCTTTATATGGACTAAATTTACATAGGATCATGACAGTCAACCAATAAGTTTCAGTTTCAAACTGTTTCAAAAGTAAGCACGTTACAATGACCAATTTTTCTTCTGTGGAAAATGCTAGAAATAATATTTACTTTCCAATTGTTCCATAAATTTGTGCCATGGTGACAAAAGTCAAGCACAAGAATTAAAACATTAAAAAGCCCCTTTGCTATGTGTTGTCAGAAACAATTTTCTATTTCTAAGATTTTAAAAAAATTAAAGAACATGTTTGAAAGTTGATTCTAAAGGGTATACTTTTCAAACCCAAAAAAAAAAAATGGAAACAACTACAATATGTTTTCAAAACCAGTGTCTTGAGAATACTTGTTTTAAGGTGACAAATTTGTAATTAGAAAGATTCATTAATGACATTTTGATAAATATCAAACAAAAATTTTCTTTCATATTATTTATATATTTTAAATTTTATATCAATATACTTATAATATGACTGAAAATTTATGTTTGGTATTTGTTTTATCTATGAAGCACACAATATGACATATACATATAACATACAACATGAACACCTTGATATGTCAAACTGAACAAGAGAGAAAATACAAGATAGACACACACATAACACAGTACCGCAAAACAAACACACGTAACATGACACCACAGACCTAGATACAAACACACATGACGCATTAACACTTTCAAAAATACAAAACACACACACACACACACACAAACTTGATATGATACTGCACGTACATACATACCAATACACAAGACACAACATTGCACATGCACCTGCATACCCATAATCACACACAACTAGACCTAATCATGAGTTGGGAAGCCTACTTAATCTAATAGGCTCAGCCGAAAAAAATTAAATATGAGCCACAAAGTTGAGGCCTGATTTAAAAAAGGGCTTTTCAAAAAAGTCAACCTTTTAAAAAATCTGGCCTGGCCTGAATATGCTAATCAATTAAATTAAAATTATATTTTTATATACAAAAACATGAGAACATATAAATAACTATAATACTTTATAACATAATTACAGACAACACTCCCCATTTGTAGCCCGAAGTCCCCTGCTGCATTGCCCCAACCTCAAGTCCTATTTTTCTATTTCCTGAAATACTGGGGAGGAAAAAAAAGGCTGATTTAGGAGAGAAGTGAAATATGGGAGAGGAGATAGAATTGTTGGCATATAATACAATCACAAGAATGGCTTTTTGGAAATTAGACTTACAGTGATGAAATTTGTGAGATTAGAATGACCATGTCATTATCACTCCCACTTAGGATGTTTTTATCCATATCAGTTATGATTAGGTCATCGCTAACACTGGTATTTTCAATAGGACCAAAACTATCCATTAATTTACTTAGCCCACACTTGTATTCTATTTTTCCATAGAGATTTCTTGCCTCTATTTACATGAAAATACAATATACAAATAGTCATTCAACGAAAAAACTTTTCAATATTTCATTTCCTATCACAATAAGCATATAAATCATCACTAGGATTATTAACTCTGCCTATGCTGAACTCTGATGTAAATCATTTGTCATAACTTGTTCTAAGCCCAAAAAAAAGAGGAGAGTTGTGTTAGGCAGTCAATAGTTAACGTAAAATTTTGTCGAATCTTTATGATATGTATTATAGATGTATTAGAGGTAATGCTAGGTCGTTGCTCAAAGGTAACGCGCTGTATAGCTCAAGTACAGTGACAAATGAGCAAGAACCGCTACATCGATGCTTGGGTGCAGTGAAAAATAAACAAAGGTTCCCATATTTTCGTGAACAAATATAGGTAAAGAAGTTGATTCACGAAGTAGGATTCATTTTAAAACTTAGAATATAAACACACTTACGAGTAAATCAATGGAAATAATAGATACTATGATTAGGAGGATGATTAATTTTATGTGTCTATAAAAAACTAAATGAGTAGGAGAAAAAGCGAAAGAATTAGATACCTTAAGTTTTAAACTCCGATATACCGGTAAAGCTAAATCTAAAAATAGGGTGAGTATAATTGTAGATAAGTTTTGAAAAAATAGGGTGGTAGATGTAAAGAAATTAGGAAATAGAATCATTACGTTAAAGTTTGTAATGGAGAGGAAAAATTTTAATATTATTAGTGCTTATGCACCATAAGTAGGATTAAAAGAACATCATAAGGTAAAGTTTTGCGAGGATTTAGAATATTTAGTTCAGGAAATACTATTAGAAGAAAAGAATTTTTCAGGAGAGAATCTTATTGATCATGTGAAAAGTGTATCTAGAAGTTACGAGAGTACGATTTTGGAGATTTTGGAGAAAGGATCTTGAGAAGCATAAGGAAGTGCTTACAATCTGTGGGATGAGATGGCTAAAAAAATTAAAAATGTGGCAAAAGAGATACTTGGTGAATCGAAAGGCTTTAGATCTAGGGATAAAGAATCTTAGCAGTGGGATGTAAGTGCAAAATAAGGTTAATGTTAAAAAAGAGTATTATAAAGCATGGTCTTTGTGTAACAATGATAAAAATTAAAATAAATATAAAGTAGCTAAGAAAGATATTAAAAAGGCGGTGAGTGAAGTAAAAACTAAGGCATTTAATGGGTTATATCAATCCTTAGGTACTAAAGTCGAAGAGAGAAATATCTATAAGCTAGCTAAAAGTAAGAAAAGAAAAACAAGAAACGTGGATCAAGTGAAATGTATTAAGGATAAAGAAGGTAGGGGTGTTCATGGGCAGGCCCGGACAGGGCATTTAGTATGCCCGATGCCCGGCCCGATTAAGACATCGGGCTTGTTTTTATGCCCGTAGCCCGGCCCGGCCCGAACAAGCCCGATTTTAGGGCAGGTTAGGGCGGCCCTAAACCGCCCGAAATTTTTTTTTATGAATTGATACTTAATATAAAAATATTTTTTTGTAGACTCATAGACATATATTTCAAAACAATAAGCTTTTGGAACCTTCATATTTTTATCAATAATAAAAAGATAGCTTAGAATTGCCAAGCAAAATATAACCTATACTAACATAATTAGCTTTAGGTAAATACGTGTATTTTCATTATTCAATAAAAGAAATGTCAGTAAGCATACACATCAATAATAAAAATAATTAAGAAATAGGGAAAGTTTAAATAGATAATGAAAATTACAGCATGTAAAGAGAATCAGATAAAATAAATATAAAATATATATATATATATATATATGTATGTATATATATATATATATATAAGATGATAAAATATTAACAACTAAAAAAAAATTATTAGGGCAAGTTGGGCAGGATGTCTTTGCCCGTGGCCCGGCCCGGCCCGATATATTTTTAGCCCGGCCCTGCCCGATTATATTTTTAGCACGGCCCTGCCCGGCCCGATTAGGCCTGGCTAGGGCGGGCCCCTAGGGCCGTCGGGCCCGATGTACACCCCTAAAAGAAGGGAGAGTCTTAATCACAGAACAAAATATCAGAGAACGGTAAAAGAATTATTTTTATAGACTATTTAATAAAAGACACAAGATTTTATTACACTCGAATAGGCTAAACACTAAAGCAGTGAACCAAAATTATATTTTTTATCGTAGAACTCGAGATTCAGAAGTAAAAGAAGTATTAAAACGAATGGAGAATGACAAAGCAGTTAGACCAGATAATATACCCAATAAAGTATGAAAAGGTTTAGGTATGAAAGGTATAAGTTGGCTTACAAAATTATTTAATGAAATTATGAGATCTAAGAAAATGTCGAATGAGTCGAGGAGAAATACTTTAATCTCTATTTATAAGAACAAAGGGTATATACGAAACTGTGCAAATTATAGAGAAATTAAGCTCATGAGCCACACTATAAAATTATAAAAGAGAGTAATTGAGCGAAAATTAAGGCAAGAGACTCAAATTACTGAGAATTAATTTAGTTTTATGTCAAGAAGGTTAACCATAGAAGCGATATATTTGTTTCAAAAATTGATGAAGAAATATCGAAAGAACTAGAAATATTTACATATGGTGTTCATCGATTTGTAGAAAGCATATGATAGGGTGCCAAGAGAGGTTTTATGGAAGGTTTTGAAGAAAAAAAGAATTTGTATAACTTATATTCAAGTAATTCAAAATATGCATGATGGGGTTACAAATAAGATTATAACAAAGGGTGAACTTACAGAAGATTTTTTGATAACTATTAATCTATATTAAGGGTCAACTTTCCTTATCTTTTTACTTTAGTTTTAGATGTGCTCACTGAACATATCCAAGATCCAGTGCCACAATGCATATTTTTCACAGATGACAGTTTTAGTTGGAGAATCGAGGGAAAAAATAAACGAGATGTTAGAGAAGTGAAGACTAGCTTTGGAAGCATATAGAGTTTGTTCTTGTTGTCATAATAATATCAAATGAGCGTGTATTTAAAAAAAAATCAGGAAAAAGAATCAATTCAAAATTGATAAATTAAATTATGAAATTCAAAACATAAACCTTTTGAATTGGATCAATACTCTCATTTTTTAGTATAGGTAAAGGATCCATGGAGAAAGATATGAAAAGTTTATTTCTAATTGTAACTAAACCTTTCATTTTTTTAAAAAAATTGTATACGAGAGATTGAAGTAAAATAACTATTAAATGATTAGTCTACTAGAGACATTGACATATTTATTTTAGCTCAATGGAAAGAGAAAAAATCAAAGTGCTCATTATGTTAATCCAACCACGTTTATCTCTTTCAATTCAAATAAGTATTTCCTTGTGATGTTTATAAACAAATGAAAATTAAAATACAAGAAAACTAATAATAGTCATTTATTTTACATAACATCTTTCATTCAGTGACACAGCCCTAGCAGAGCTCATCAATCACCCAGATATAATTTAGAAAGCAAGGAAAGAAATTGATTCTAAAAATCATATTCAGGATCAACTTCGGTTTGCACTTTAAATAAAAAACTTTTTAACCAGCCCAAGCCCCAGCTTAATAGGAGAGAATTAAATTGGGCCAAGCTTATGTTCGGGCCCATTCAACAAGAATATATACAAAAGAAAGCCCAACCCAATTTTAAAGAGCCCAGCCTATAATTACACACAACACAACATTGCACGCACACAAATGTGAGTGCGTGCCCAGTTACACAAACATAACCTGTGCATGACAAGGCACATGCACGTACACACAACACAACATAGACTCACGAATGCAAACGCGCACACACAACACAACACCATAGACTCACAAATGCAAACGCGCACACACAACACAACATCATACATGCGCACACCCTCGCGCACGCAAACACAACATTTATAGCACACAAGACACCACACCATGCACAAGCGTGTGTACACACGTACCCATAACACATCACACACAACATGTGCACACAAACACGCACAACATGACATCACTTGCAGACACAACATCAAATTTAGGTCAAATGGTTTTTTTTTTAATGTTTCATAAAGAAATTACCCAAACACATTTTCATATTTTTTAATTTTTAAAATTATTTTTAGTACAGATTATTCAATCAAATTTTTCATTATTATTTTTTCAAAATTGTGTTTAGAAAGTATTTCACAAAATTATTTTCTAAAATAATAAAACAAAAACAGAACCAAACAGGCCCTAAGGCACTGCAGGACACTAGGGAGAGAGCTGAAAACAGAAGATTCTATAAGGCTATAAGCCTATAACCATACCTGCAAACTGTGTGAGTTTGGAAGAGTTTCTTGAGAGCAATTGGCAGAGCTTGTCGAGTGTCATTTGACATGGTCATCCTCCCAGGAGGCACTCCACCCACACTTGTTGCCCGTTTATCAGAAGTCGCTGACTGTCCAGGCTTACTGCTTAGGCTAAGCTTTGGTAAAGCATTTTTACCAGGTTCACCTTTCCCAACTTTATAAACAGCGCCATATACCTGCTCTTCCATGCCTTCCAAAATGTCTTTATACTTTGCAACAATACTGGGATAGAGTTTTATGAATGATTCATCAGGATGCTCTCTGAACTTCCAATAGACAATTGGTTGTACGCTAGATTTCCAATTTTCAATTTTTTCCTCACCAAATATATTCAGAAAGTTTTTTATATGTTTACTAAGTTCAGATCGAACATTCACTTGGGAAAGCTGAACTTTCAAATTCCTACTAAACAAGAGTAGTGCATAATCTCTCGCCAAATTTTCCACACCACCCTGAGGATATAACAATGCACCTTTTGGAGCCCAAAGTCCTTGCACTAATAATGCATGTTGCTGCAGGAATCCCAGCAGTTCCTCCTCAGAGTATTCAGGAGCAAAGTGCTTAATAGCACTAAAACGGTGTAGTGAAGAGCCCTATCAGAAAAAGCACACAAATATATGGAATATTAAACAGCTTGTTATGAGTGCACTGCAAAAATACATGCTTCAATTTTCCTTTTTTATTCCCCCCCCCCCAAATATTGCCACAAGCAGCATTCTTTTTGTGTGAGAGTGTGAGAGATAGGACTAAAACCATTTAGTGTTTTGAAATGAGAACTATTATTAAGGAGGGAGGGGGGGGGGGGAGGGCAGAAGCTTTGGTGTCTGGCATGTTATGAATGAGGAACGTTGTGTACATGTCCAGGTTATTCGCCAACAAATATGGTTAGCAAAAGGTTTTCATTAGCCATTAAACAAGAAAGATGAGCTCCAGTCATATATATATCAAAGCTAGTTAATACCTTGCTTCTTAGATAGTTTTACTCAATTAGGTGATTATTCACTCATTCAATTTGATTTTGAACCAAGCAGCTGAATGGCAAACTACTCATGTAAGCTACAGTCCAAAGTTACAGCAGTCAGCATGTAGCTTAAGCAAGATTCAGTGCATCAGGCTGTGAATGTAATAGACTAATTATTATTCATTTTGCTTCATGAATCATGATGTTCCTCTATTCACACAATGAGAAGGAACAAACTTGCACAACAAAGACTAAAAAATTTGGTGTTTTCAAAGCCAATTTCTCAAAGCTTGTTATGATAAAAAAGATGTTGAACCCATTCTTTTAGACAATGCTGATGAAAGCAATGAATGGTTGGTTGGTAAAACGGGTGTTGGATCTTTATATTGATGGAGACGCTGATTACATTGTCTTTGGCAATGAGACATGGGGGAATGTAGCAAGGACAGTACTTGTGAGAGAACCAAGTACCCAAAAAAAAAGCCTAGCTAAAGAATCTAACTTAAGAGCAAGGTCAACTAAAAGGTCAAATTCACGACCTAATATGGAAGATAATAGAGGCTGATTCAAATGGTGCACAAGATGTTAGAGATATAAATCCAATGAAGGAGGAGATGAAAAGGGATGACAACTTCCGAATTAAATCTACTGATTTCATTAATGATTCCTAGTGCTTTTACTGTTCTTTATGAGTTTAGGGCTGCCTATGCCCTAGATCTGTTCATCTCTTTTTGTTATAATTTCTGGGCTGCCACATTTCTTTTGGTTTTGAACTTTAATCTTTATGGATTGCTATCAAACTTTATCCTAAACATTTTACTGTTTTACATGAATAACCGCTTGAGTAATTAATCTGTTTGGTAGATCATGTTGCAATAGTTAAAATATAGTTATTTTTTTTTATATTATCATTTTTGTTCTCCAAATTTGGCACCTTACTCCACTCAGGCTAGCACTTTTCAAGCACCTCTTGCTTCAAGGCACTATAAACCCCACCATCTTAAGCGCACCTTTTACCTTTGACTAGCTTTAACAAGAATAGTGTAACGTGAAGTGTGAATGTTAGAAAGAATTATAAATAAGAACTGACTGGTCAAGTTTTTTATACTTAAGGACCAAGACACTTCTATTATTTATTATTTTATTATGTAAATTATTATTTGGGAATCAGAATTTGTAATTTGGGACAATTGGGGTAACTTAGGATTTAGTTAGGGATTTGGATATTTAATTAAGGATTTGAATAAATACCCATTTGGTATACAAAATGGCATGGAAAATGGAGTAGAATTGAATGAAAAAAGTGATTTTGACAATAGAAAATGGCCTGTGTCCTTACTTTTAAAAAGTAATAAAAAATGATAGAAATTACTGAATAACCATTACAAAAGTATAATAGACATTGCCAAAAAAAGAAATGGAATGGAATGCATTCTATTCTTTAAACTACACAGGGCGAAAGCCTTTGGGCTTAGGTTTATGTTTGCATGTTGGGCCTAGGGTTAGGTTAGCCATATACTTCCTTTAAATATGAGTTTAGTCAATTATAGATGTTACCCCTTCGTTATTGAATATTGAATTGAAATTTGAAGTTTGAGTATTTTGCTCCTTTTTGTTTCTTTTCCCTTTGGTTCCCTTCACATCCCGCACCAAATTGGAATGCAGCTCTTTATTATTGAATATCCAGTTTTTTAAATCCTCAAGTGTAAAATAGTTGCCACAATGGTCCCTAATTATAATTGTCCCTAAAGAATATCTGCTAAGCAAAAAATGAATGCAATCAAGAATTACCCTAAAAAAGACAAGCTTAGACAGTAAGATACACAATTGTGTTGGTTTTAAATGCTCCATTCCCAACAGCAGAAAGATAGAAATCATACTCAAATTAAATTGGAACAAACCTCAACAAGTAATTTCTTAAGCCGTTCTTCCAAGGGCAATGATAGCAGATACCTGAAATACCATCCATTCACAATAGTCAAAATAGTAAACCCACCCATTGCAATTACAACATCAGTGACAAAAGGCATCAAAGCAATGAAGGTATTCCAAGGCAAATAAACATATTACATAGGAAATCCAAGCACCACAAGAAAGAAGTAATACATAGCTACACGGAAGAACGATGAGCACAATCAAGATCAAATAGCACGTGCTTCTTATGTTGAATAGGTAAAGAAGATTTAGAGGATGACTTCTTTTAGTCATTCTTGGGTGTATATGCAAACAATAAAACCAGTCAATTTTCCAAAGGATAAAATGTCATTATTACTCAATGCATAAAAATTATAGAGAAAGATGGATAATCTTAACTCTCAGGCAATTGCCCAGGTGTACTGGCTTTTAATCTTTATTTAGGTTTGGATTGACTGACACAGTAGTGCCAGATCTGCTAGCTTGCTGAGGTCTCAAGATTGGCACAACAAGGAAAGTGAAGTGGACAGAAAATAGAAAAGAAAGAATATGACAAAAGAAACAGAGAGGGAAGAATGTGCTTGCAGGTATAGGAGAACCGAGTGAGAGCATATGCAATTCACAAAGAGTCACTGAATCAGTACCACAAGCCAAGAACTAAATAAGCTTGATATTAAAGAAAGACAATACCTTCTAGAAGGACCCTTGGATAACATGTTGTTGCTCACTCCAGGACAAAGTGAAGTAACATAATCATACCTTTAAATCATTAACAGAACTTTACACACCCAATAAATTTACAAATTCAAACAAAGGACAGAGTTCACAGGATATAAGTTCTTACGGGTTCATTGTAAAGTTTATAGGAGAACTTTCTTGTGCCACCATTTGCTGCAAATATCTAGAGGAGATATCACTTTTGGAGCTATGGTACTTGAGAGGAACCCAGTACTTGACAAGAAAAGGAGAAAATGAATGATAAGAGGATGGATCAAAAAGAAAGATAAAAATCCAGACCAGACACAACCCATGCAGCTAGCATATAGAAAATGAAGAAACAGTGACATTCTTCAGGACCACCATTTTTTAGGTCAGCATTTGAATTAAGGCAAAAACAGAACCTACATCTGCAGATGAAAAAAATAAATACAAATAGTTCCAACTTTTGAAAGTGAGTATTATTGAATGATCAATAAAAGCTAAACATCTGATAATAAATCCACTTCACAACCTACTTTATGATTAATTAAAATGACATAACTCACATCCTAATTCATCAGATAACCAAAACAAGACTGCTAAGTCTAAATTACAGTACAGCTTCAATAACTGTTTTACCTCATCACCATCACCTTTTTGCCCACTTGAAGATTCCATCTGCTTATACTGCAATAAAATAAAATAATTCTATGAACTAACTGGAAATCACCAAATATGCTGCAACAGAATACACAAAGCAACAAACAAATTGACAGTAAAACCTTGAAGTAGAAATGCAGCAACCCTACAATATGAGTGTAAGACAGCTAGAGAATGAAACTTTTAATGAGATACCACAATCTCTAATCTAATTTTAAACAAATTTGGCACAAAAGGCAACTCACATAACGAAATCCAAATTGAAGTACTTCATGAATAATAGCCAAAGACCCTATGAAGTATACAACACCAAGCAAACTATTATAGGGAGAAGGGGGCAGCAAAAACACCAAGCAAACATGCCAATTAGGGATTTATCATATCTATTCATTTACATTACTGCAAAGTAAGGTCAACTTCATTACAAACCACACATTCTATTACTTATATTTTAAAGAGTACATTGTACATGAGTTTCAACTTGAATTTTGTCAAGACAATTGTGCATTCTTATAGAAATCATAATGATTAGTACACTTAAATATGAAAAGTGATGGCCTCTGCAATGACCTTCTTCAAAGAAAAACTCAGATATGACACTACATTGTATTGAACGTTGATAGTGCAAAGTTGCAACTAAACCTAATTTCGTACAGGTAATTATGGGTTAAATACCTGCTTCTTTGATGTAGCAACAGACTTTTCTCCAGCAGAATCCTCAATTTTAACAGTGGCATTACTGCCAGTAGAGGTATTAGTCTTTCTTTTTGAACCACCAGAATTTAGATGTTCTAAGGACGGTCGGAGCTGCACAACTGCATGAATAGGATGCAGGTGTAACTGCAACCCAAAAAGAGGCAGGCAAGCTTTCAAAATTTCTCAAATTTAACAACTAATTTAAGGATTAAAATGATATAATATTATAATTCATAAACCTCTTCAGTCATCAGACAAAACAAGAAAACATATATAAACAAAAAACTCGCAAGCACTAGCCAAATAATGGGTTTGTAATATTTTAATATGCTATATAATTAGTAATTTGTCTGTATGCGAAAGTACATCCACATGCCAGTTTACTCATACAACCAATAAACAAATGTAACCTGTTAGACATTTAATTCTCATGATGACAAGACTTGTGGACATTTGAACACACCATAAACAAAAATCAACAGGAAGGCATGGTTTTTTATTCATGTCAAGTAACAAGAATTGAAAAGTAAAACTGCTGTCCAACTTTAGCACTTAATACAAAATTGGAAGGTTAAATCAGTGAACATCATCTTCTATCTTTCTGTGGACCGTGGCAATGGTCACCTTCCTTAGAGGAGCATTTAATGGAAAAGGGATCTTCTTAGTACCATTTGAGCAGATAAAATTTATTAGGGAAAAATATAACATAATCCTAAACTTTGTGTGTGTGTGCGCACGCGCGTGTGTGGGGTAAATGAGCAAAACATATTGAAAGAAATGAAGCTTGGTCTTCCCTTCCCTCTCAAATGCATAGTTTCATTTCTTTCCTTCCCTCTCAAATGCATAGTTTCATATTTGTTCTTCTTTTCTTTCTTTCCTTTTTTCCTTTTTTTTTTTTGGTGGGTCCAGCTTATAGGTGCATAACTTTATACAATTCTCAATGTATGAGTCACACCCTTTGCTGCATTTTGAATGAATTTCTTTTTTCTTTTGTTGTTTTGTTTTTTTTTTTTTTGAGAGGAGGGGGGGGGGGGGGGGGGGGACTGCATTAAGCAGCTGCTTCTCCTCTCTTCAAAAAATTAAGATATGATCTCATCTAAACCAAGAGGAAGCTCATCCTAAAATGTTGTTTTCAGTTAAAGTTTCTTTTATAGCCTCTAAAACAACTAACACTAGAAAAACAAGGCACCTAAAGTAATAATTTTCAGTTAACCACTACCTTGAGCAATTACTGATGAAAAATCTAAGTGCACTGCTGGCTTCAGATTATAGTATACCAAAAGAGCACATTATTGGCGAAGCACCATATACTTTATTGGAAGAAGTGTGGATGCCCAACAAATAAGACAACAGACATACCTAACATAATGCAGTTCAGTGTAAATACCTTATTGCCCATTAGAAGCCCAACAGCATATCCCTTTGTACAAGGTGGCTTCCAAGAAGTTGATAAAGTCTGAATAGGGGGGAAAATATAATTTAGGCACTGCACCAGTATGTGGATCCAACAAAGGAGTAGTATTCCGGTTCTGCTGATTTAAAAGAATTAGCCCACACATTATCGAAGTGCACAGGTATGCCTTGAAGTCCTACACTCCGGAGTCTTAATTATTGAGTATTTATTAGTTACCAAGCACTATTGATAATTGTAATACAGAACAGAAATACACAATTATGTTGTTCAATTTGATTCCAATTGGTACATAGATTTAGGAGCGTCTTTGGGTAAACATCCTAAGGATTTTCCACAAGAGGTGAGTAGATTACTCATAAGATATAAGGAGCGGCACTCTCTGTGTACTAGAGTCGAAACTGCAACAACTTACCTCCAACCACGAAATGCCAATTACAGAATATTAGTTACTAAACTTTGTATATAAATATGGTATTAGAAAACTAACTGCAAGCTAATATTCTTTAAAGAAAGGGAAAGATGGCAAAAAGACCTGTTTCGTCATCTTGAGTCTGCTAGCAAACTCCTTGTCATAATTACCAGACTCGATGTCAATAGATAAATCAACCTCTACTTCTGAACTCTCAGGCTTCAACCTGACCTACACGAAGAAAAGAAAACCAAATAAAACAAAGTAAAACGAATATAACAACCACAAACAGGATTCCCGATTTGTCCCAAAGAAATATCAACATATTAGTCTCCAAAAACGCAAATATCGCACCTCTTCACATCGATCATCTAATTCATACGGTCGCCAGCACGGTCTCAGAGGATATTGCAAAACATATAACTGAAATGAAAAGGCAAAAGTAGAAACTGAAGAAACAAGAAAGAAAAAAAATAGAATTATATAAACAATCGAAGAAGAAATGTACAAGCGGACCTGAGTGTCGGCAGCCATAGAAGGAGTGAAGAAGACATCAATTTCGCGCACAACTGTATCTTCGGCGCTGTCTTCATCCATAGGATCATCCTGTTTTGGTTCATCTTCAGTCTCTGACTTGGGTTCCACGTCCATTTTCATGGCGCCATTGGGAGCCGAGGATTCTTCTTCTTTCTTTCTGGCAGTCACCGAATCGAAATCTTGTGGTTCCGCTTTAGACAATGATTCTGGGGCTTCCGTCTTAGGCACAGACTCCTGAGGTTCCAATTTGGGTTTAGATTTAAGCTTTGATGATTTAGGCGCGAATCTGGAGACTCGAGAAGGAACCTTGCTCGGCGCGTCTAAGTCTTCTAGGTCCATATTCGAACTCTACTTCGGTGTCTCTCTGTTTCTGTCTCTCCCTCTAAAATGGAGAATCAGCGGGAAACGGCTACTGAAAAGTGAGGAAGTGCTTGGAGGTTTTTCGCGAGGTTTTGCTTTTATGGCTGCGAATCGAACAATCTTTACAGTAAAAAACTACGGGGTCGAAGGGCGAAGCCCCGAGAGCAAAACAAGTGCATTGTTCACGGCCCAAAAAAAAGAAAATTTGCCTTCATCCAAGGCAGGGAGTAAATATCGTCATCAAATAAATTGGTTGGCAAATAAATCGGTGATGGTTTGATTTATCAAATTTTAAATGATATGATTACGATATTGCAAAATTTCATAATATTTAACAATAATGATATTTTATAAATATCATAAAATTACACAGCCATCTATTTAATGATCTCTAAATTGAAAAAACTAATGGGTAATTTAATTTGAAGAATGCATATGCATAATCCATTAGTGACCTTATAAACACATATGAGAGCAAGAAATTGAGTATCCTTTTAGAGACGCTAGACAATAATTTGACATTCTTTCTTTATAATATTGTTTTGTCTTGCTAAGTAATGTTCTATTACATTTTTATGAGATTCTGTATTGTGCTATTACACTGTACCAACCTTGAAAGAATGATGAGGTGAAGAGACATTTTGATGTTCCCTTTACTTGCCCTCTTCCACCAGAGTTAAAACGGTCTTGGCATTAGAAATTTGGATCCTTTCATGTTGAACAGGAGGTTCTGTTTCGCATTAATTTCAACAGTTCATTTTTCATTTACAAATTTCATACACAGGCAGTTTTCTCATTGATCGGTACGTAATACCATATACATGACAGATATGGACTACGGATCTATTTGACCTTACTATTTGTATTCAACAAGGACTTATATACTTGATGCTCTTGTGATACGCGTATCCGTTAGCGAGGGCATAGGAGAAGTAGGTCTGCGATGTGTCCTCATGGCTCTCGCTGCCACGTTAATTATGGTGCACCAAAACGACGCAGAACTAGATGGGCCCAATACTGCTATGTGATAACTACGTTTATCATTTGGGCTTTCTGGTTCAACTAGGCTCCTGAATTCCTGTTGGGATTTCTTATTCTCCAAATACACAATAAGAGAATAGTCAGATGTTTAGTCATTTTTTTATTATAAAAAAATATATATTTTTTATTTAATAAATATATTTTTGAAAATTTTATTTTAATATTATTTATTTTATGTAAAAATAAATTTATTTTATTTTGAATTTAAAAAATTGAATATTTTTGTATTAGTAAAATACATATTTAATATTTATTATATTTTATAAATAACAGATATAAGAGTTTTTTTGTTAAAATAAATGTAGTTGTAATTTATATTTTATTGCCCAAATAAATAAGTAAATATAGTGCATCTTTTAATTCAAAGGGAAGAGAGCACGTATTTTTAAAATAAAAGAAATAACTATAATTTGAACATTTTTCCATAGATGAGAGTTTAATTTATTTTAAAAATAAATAAATAACCTAGGTATAATTTTTATATTTGTTCTATCAAATTCTTTAATAATAATTTAATAAATATATTTTTTTTACATTTCAGCATCATATAGTTGAGTTGTTTAAAAAAGTTTTTGCACATTATAATTGAAGAACTTAATAAAAAAGAAATAATGAACTAATCTGAGTCTAATCCAAAAATGAAAGAATATAATGAACAAATACTAAAACATAAAATACTATCTCAATTTTAAGAATAAGATGAGCAGAAGTCTTCATTTTTGGCCATCTTGATGTTGAGGGTTCCATTCTCACTCAAGCCACACCTTTCATTTTTCAGCTTTCACACTTAAACCTTCTATCCTTTTTTTTTTTTTAACAAAAATAAAGAATACTGCAGATTGCAAAAAGAGCTAGCTGTTAGAATGGACTAAAGGCTACGGATCAAATGCTTCACCACTATGAGCCCCTCTTCTTCCTATTAGATCAAGCAAGAAGAAGCATGTTCAGCCTTCAACCTCTACATCGATCTTCTGAATTTTTTTGACGGGCCTGGTTAAACCTTAAGAGATAAAATCAGAGATATTTGGGTTCACTGCGAAATATTTGGATTCGCAAACTGTAAAAGTGAATTATACATGTAATTTGATGATTCAACAGTTAACATTTCTAAAACGAGACAATAAAGTCCAAATCTTCATGAGGTTCTTGCTGCTAAAGATCTGCTTACTATTCGTGAAAAGAAATTTAATTTGATAAATGGATTATTTGCTAGCTGAGACTGATTATTCATGTGTCTAATCAGGGGCAGAATTGAGGTTGGCTTCATAGCGAAGAATATACTGGTGGTACAGCTGCCAATGGATGCAGCATAATTACAAATGGGGGCCATTGTTGAAACTATGGTCACCTACAGAGTCCCCATCGCATCTCAGAAAAAGGAAGAATAATAATAGAATGTCCCATTTTCACAAGTTTCTGTTGATCAAGAGATGCAAAGAGTGGGTACTCTCACCGTCCATAACCTCTCCACTCTTATCCCACCATTATAGTGGAGAGCGTAACTTGTGAATGTGATGGACTAGTCTTCAACATGTTATCCTTTTAGGCAGCTTCTGACCTGGAAAAAAAAATAAAGTGAACATGAAAAAGGCGAGAGGAAAAGGACGTAGCTAGAGAAATTTGATCAAGTTATAAATTTAAAATTTTACGTATGATTAGGAGACATTTTCGTGCATTGCATTTGGATCTTTCATTTCTTTTTCCGAACTGTCATACTTGGAAAGGAAGTAAGAGGACGCTGGCTTTGGCCGATCATGGACTTTCACAACAAAGCTAAAGTGATGATAACAACGGAAAAAGATGCTCATAATCGAATGATAGCTTTAACGTAAAAGTGTTAACTATCACCATTTTGACAGAATTTACTGCCTCTTTTGGCAAGTTAAAGGAAAAGGTAAGCTTTTTTGCATATATTAATTTTTACTTGTTCAACCCCCTTTGCTTTTTTACGTGGGGACGGTTAATGTTTTTCAATCTTGAACCAATATTGAATTGTAGAAGGAAGATTTAATAATCTGTGGCGTGCTAGAGTAAGAAAGGGACCCTTGAAATCAATAGCATCTGATTCTCGAGCAAGCCTCTCCATTCATTCTTTATGTCGTTGTAATAGGAGTACCCAGATCCGTCATAACTTGCATAGCAACGTTTCCTGGTAACGTTTGAACTTTTCCTCCTATTCCAAATTCTTAAAATAATAATAATAATAATGATGATGATGATGCTCGATCATTTTCGTCTTTATGCTAAAAGGAGTTCGTTGGCATAATTGGATCCCCCGTTTTCCTACACCAAATCCAAGACTAGTTAGTGATCTTCTCAATTAGCGTAGCCCCTTGGCTTCAATGTGAATGGCCAAATGAGTACATGTGAAGTGCATACATAGAGTCCAGATTTAAGATTTTCACTCAAATTACATATACTATCTCTCTCTCTCTCTCTCTCTCTCTCTTATTAAATTACCTATAGTTCCACAAGGGATCCATTTTTCTGTCAATGCGATATGTATAAATTAGATATATAAGTTGTTATACACCACGTCTTACACTTAGGCCTGTTCCTTTTATGAGTGTACGAGAAGAGAAAATCCAAAAAAAAAAATGGTAAAAAGCAAATCACTCTACAAAACATATAATAAAAAATATTTAAACATTTTAGAACTCAATCAATTTATGTGACTTAGTTTGTATAGTTTTATAAATTAATTTTACTTAAAACAAAATATAAATTGGAAGGGTCCCATATTACGCATAAAAATAATGCAGTTTTTGAACTAGAAAATAAATGCTATTTAAGTCAATGATAGCATGATGAAGCATGCAAGCAGAAAAGAGGAAAAAACACGAAAATTTAAAGACAAAATAACAAATGTGCCGGCTTTTTGGTTGTATATTCCAAGTTCGAGCTCTCTCTCTCTCTCTCTCTCTCTTGCTCAAACCATATGATTTTTCTTTTTTTGGCCCCGTATCAATCAGTGTAGAATAATGTATTTTTGGCGTAAAATTTGGAGGGGTCAAGCGCACAGCAAAGGCACTCGCCACCTGTTCTGCTCTTAAATGTGACCAAATGCTATGGACTTAGTGTTAAAAGAGAGTTGAAAAAGACAATGAAACCGATCTGAAAGCTGCAGTACCAATTCAGAATAGTCATAACTGGATTCTTTGCAGAATAAATTGATGCTGTGTTTTCTTCAATTACACTATGTGAAGTACTAAAAGAAAATCCATTTCAAATCATAAGTAGTCCTCATTGCTGCTAGGGAAGATCTACTAGTAAAAGTGCCCATTATGCAGACACTAGTCAAATTGCGTAAGATCACAAAATATTTTACAAGTTACAAGCCACTTTTTCCTTTCTCGAGCTAGTTGTACTTTTCATGATGAAGTATGATTTTACTCGCCAATTTTATGTTGCTTTGTTACTGTTTTTATGCTCATAAAGTATAGTAAGACTTGGTTCGTAATGAGTTTAAAAAATACTTCAATTTGACTTTATGATTTACCGTTGATATCAGATGCTTTGGAATGAACTTTTACTGAGTTTGCGAAAGCACAGCCGTTTTCAAGTACAAGGAGTGGCATTCATCGCCAAAAAATGACAATCCTGCGCCTTGAGACTAATTCAAGTGATCGAGATAATAGAAATTTGAGTAAATGATTGCAAATTCAATTATCTTCTTGCAAAAAGCGAAGTGCAAACCTTGATCACTAGTGTTATCTACAATTCATAGTTTAACTATCATCAAAGTATGAGGTTTTCACATAGATTTAAGAAATTGTTTAATATACAAAATGATAAGTATGAAAATAAAAATAATAAATAAATAAGATGGATAAAAAATATTCTCATATCTTTATTTTAAAAAATTGATTTAAAAAGACAAAAATAATTAAATAATTATAACAAAAGTATAATACATATTACATGAAAATTTTTCTTTTCTATTTTTCTTTCCGTTTAAGTATCAAACTGGGTGTAAATTCGCCCGTAGAAATTTGATGTTCTATATTCAAACTCGTGGAATAGCATGTGAGGTATAAAATTAGAGTCTGCAAATTCAAGTCAATTGTGCGTGTCAATCACTACGCACAAAAAACAAAATGCTTCGTCTTTTGTCAATTTTCTTCGAAAAGAATAATTTTAAAGAATACACAAGGCAAATATTTCTAGGCACTCCGTCACAATTTTGTAGCTCTTGTTGATTGAATGTTATTGATTCTTTTAAGAGAATTAATTAATCACTTATTCTCATTTTTTAAAAAATAAATATTTATATTTAAATTATAAAAATTTATTGTATTCTCAATTTAATCTTAACAAATATTTTTTAATTTAGTAAAAAAATAAATACCATTAAATAATGATAATAAAAACATAATAAAAAAATTTCTTTTCATTTACTACCAAAGGGTCCCTTAGTTGTTTCCCCAAATAAGCTTTCATGTTTGGCCCAAAAAAACAAGCTTTCATTTATTACAAAGTAGATATATTAATCATCAAAGAATTCAAGCTATGATCTATCGCATTCTTGGGTAGGTGCGTGGGGATGAGACCGAAAAAAATCGGGTTCAAAGTTCTAATTAGTTTATACTTAACATCGTCAAAGTTTTAAGATCAGATTTGATTTCACACCTCGATGGCTAGTGGCATTAATTTTGGGAATTCCCATAGTTAAATTCAACTGGTAACGAATTACGCGTGATAGAGTACAGGAGACAGGGAGCAAATCAACGCAAATATGGTGGGCATTCCCTTTTAGTACTAGCTAAGAGATTTCTAATAATATTTGCTCTTGTTTCTTTTTAATCAAATATTAAAAGATAAAATACCGAACGTAAATATTAATTAAACAAGATATATCGTACTTAAATATTCTCACACACCTTTCTGTCTTATCCAAATGTACGACAGATTTATACGTATAAGCAAGTTGGCTCTATAGTATATGATAATCACGCATATAGATCCTCTGCAGTAAGAGGATTACTTACTATATGCTATCCTGTAACGTGATTTTATCTTCTTTTTTTTAATTTATAAATAAATATAGGAGATAAAAATTATAATTTTGAAAACAAAAATTTTAATTGTAAAAAAATTATATTTTAAAAAATTTAATTATATATTATAATTAAAATTTTTAAAATATATTTTTTTCATAATTAATTTTTTTTAGAATAATAACTTTTTATGTTTATTCTTAAATCTAAAAGTGTAAAAAAAAAAAAGAAAGAGAAAGAAGATAGCATCGCTTCCAGCACAGTTAGAGGATGGACTAGTAACTAATCATGCTCAAAATAACGTACAATAGCATGTGACTAAAACCTGGGGCCATTGATTATTATTAATTAATTTTAGTATTCATACTGAATTAGTAATGAACCTATTTTCTTTCAGTCTTAAATATGTGGTGGCCAGCTTCTCCATGTTCACCAAGTGGACGACGGATATACGAACCTTGTATACATACACCTATCACTTTTTTCTATATTTCAAACCCTAAAAAAAAAAAAAAGGTTTATAAAAATATGTTAAATTAAATATTAATAAAACACAAGTAGATTATTAATATGAGTGCCTTACAAGTTTTAGTGTATATTTAAATTAGAGTTGTACAAACTTAATTTTAGCCAAAAATAAATTTGTATAATTGTGATTTATGTTTAAACAATTTTTTATATAAAACGTAATTTTTATCATCAATGCAGTTTTTTCAAAAGAAAATAGATCTTTTCCATTTTGTTAAACAAGTATTTGGGGGACAAAAGTCATTGTGGATTGAAGAAAAAAATCTAATGCCAAACCAAATGAGTTGATTTGTAAAATAGATTCATGTTTGGATATATAAATAGGCTTTTTAACCTTTCAAATGCTAAACCAAATATACCTTTAAATTCTCATTACTAAAACTAAAAAATTAAATCATATATCACGTACTGAAATTGTAAATTTTATTTGGATAGTGCAACTCCGCTAATTTACATGGTAAAAAATAGGATCCATTCAACTTACAACTCTCATATTTTATGTTACGCTCTGATTCTCACACTCTTATTAAGCAATACAATTCTCCTTTTTTTTTCAACCCTTCTCTTTCTTGCTGATGTCATTCTTCATCTCAACAATTACATTTAAAAAAAAAAAGATTAATTTACATTTCTTCGTTTTTTTCATAATAAGTTTGATCGAAAATTGAGATATAAAAATCTATTATTTCAAACGTAAAACCCAGGCACTAGGCTGGCAGAAACCCATGTGCTAACTTTGACAAATAGAGAAGCATTCATGGAGAGGCTGCGTTCAATTTACCCCACTCTGGTAATTGTTCCCAGAAAGGTCAATTTCACCCACGGTCCAACTGTACTGGGCAATGACCGACCCAATTCTTGTACATTACACTTCCACCTCCTTTAACGGACAATATTCCACCATTAAAAACTAGTTAGTTTGAATTAAATGAAAAACAAAATATAAGTGGAAGAATGCAGTAAAAACAAAAGTCGATGTAGAACAAACATTGGTAAAATAATTTTGATACAATTTTCAATAAAAAAAATTATAAATCTCATTATTAATTTTATCTATTCTTGGATTTGATATAAAAATAACGGTTGATTTTTTTTTCCAAGAAAAAATCCAAAAAATAGAAGATAAAATAAAAAACAATTACAAGTTGGGTTAAGTATTAAAAAATATATATATATATATACATATATATCACGTGCGGTGGTGACTGATTAGAGTTGAGTGAAAAAGTTCCCTCAATTCAACAGTTTGTACATGTTGGGCTAATAAATTAGTCGAGTTGCAATTATTAAATAATGTTACTTTTCTTAAGGGGGATTCTCAAAACACCACCCAAGATATTGAGATAATCTCGTTTTGAATAAAGAAACTGAAAAAATGTATATTCTTAGGTCTATTAAGCTAGTTTTAGGTGTGATTAAGTTCACACCATAAAACCCGCAAACCAAAATTCAAATGCTTGACTGTAAATTTATATGATTCAACTCAATTTATGTTTGATTTCTTTTTTAAAAAACGAAAATATTAATTAAAAAATAGTATGTGAAAACCTTTGTTTTTCAAATACAAACTTTACATTGTGTCATGTACTGTTCAAAATTAAAATGCTACCTGAAAAAAAATGAGTACATAGATATAAAATCATTCTATCAAACTTGCACGGTATATTTATTTTTCTTTTTGTAGTCAGTATTTTACAGTATTTATTTTTATTAATTTTTTAAAATAAGGATATAAAAATCATTATATATCTGTAAAATTACTTTTATATTTTTTATTTTTAACTTTTTGTGTATTAAATAGATTGTTATTATTTGGATCGGGGTTTATTGGAGTTGAGCACACCAAACCAATCCACTACACCCCCTCTGATGGAAACAGCTGAATTAGAAACTGTAAAATTTGGAAGAGCAATAGTATTGTTCACATTATAAATTTTAATTTTTTTAATATATTTTTAATTACCGCTTCAATATACATAATAAAAGTATAAATTATTATATAATGAAACTTTATGTATGAAAATTGGAAAAATAAATTACGAAAATTCAATTGGAATCAGAACTTTTTAGCCTACCCAAGAAGCTTGCCCAAATGAATCCTAATTCGTTCACATGGAGAGAAACGGGGATAGACGATCCTAAATAGTAAATGCCTTCTTTGAGCATAAAAATCAATCTGATGCAAGAGAATTCGATTTTACACTCTCTTACCTCATAACTAGAGTTTAAAAAATAAAATAAAATAAAATAACCCGTTTTACACGAGATAGAGCAGGAGGAGAGTAGCATCAACATTGTATGCTAATCGCTTCCCACCATTTTCTGAATCCCAGAGCCGAATGGTGGTTCTTTCTACATTGATCCACTAAAGAAACAAACAGGGTACAAGAAAAAGAGAGAGCAGCAACGCAGGGTGAAGCATGGGGCATGAGGGCAAATCCTCACTGACAAGTTTATATTATAGATTAAAGTTCTTTGACTTTGTGTTCCTTTAGTATAAATTTGAAGCTGATTTACTCTTTTTTTCTTTTAATAATTTATGCACTCAGATTGGCCTTGTCGGTTTCCACGGGAATACGAATTCAAACAAATCGCTAAACGACAAGCATCCAAGTAAACCCTCGCCCAACATTGTGCTGTGCTGTGTGCCTAAGAACCATTTGCCTCGACATGTGGAGGAGGCGAACTTGGACACGAAAAGTTACAGCTAGCCTTGCCACTCCATTTTCCAAAACCCACACCCAAAAAATACGCACTCATAGATCACCCACCTTACTTTAACCAGAACCACGCTCTTTTCCGCTAATTAAACTCACGGAATAGTTAAACATAGAATTTTATTGGCTTGTGACTTTCCCACTTATCATATCTTCTTCTGCAATCTGAAAAGTTTAGAACTTGGAAAGAGAAAACAAGAAAGAGATTGAGCTCAGCTCAGCTGCCTGCTCAACACACTGTCTCGGTGACACATAAAGCCAGACAACCCCTGGCGAATTCCGCTCGGATCTTTGTATTTGGAGGTTTTTTCGATTGATGTTTTGTCAATGATTTGTTCTTTAATTTTAGTTTGACCGTTGGATCACAGGTCATTAGAGCCGGCAAGAGTTTTCTGGTGGGTGCGATATGTGTCTGACTTTCATTTTGTTTTCTGAGCCGAGAGAGCTTTATTTTAAGGTATTGGCCTATTGGGTTTAATCATTTGAGTTCTTTGGTTAATGTGAATTTTGGTCAGAGACCCATAAGAGCTGGTAGGTGGTGGGTAAATGAGAGAAAGGTGAGGAAAAAAAAATTGCAGATTGACTGGTAGATGTAGAGAGGGAGAGGGAGAGTGAGAGGAGCTGAGATAGTGTAGAAACCCTAGTGGAAAGAAAAAAGAAAATTAAAACTTCATTCCCAAAAAGTTGCTTTGGAACTCTGAGGGTAAATGCCCTAAGATTTTCCCTCTTTGTCCGCCAGATTGATTTCATAGAAACCCTAGAGAAATTTTTCGGTTCCCATGCCAGTTGATTTAGATAATTCTTCCACAGCTTCAGGGGAAGCTAGCGTCTCTTCCTCTGGCAATCAGACAGTGCCTCCAAAGTCCACTGCTAAGAAGAAGCGAAATCTTCCAGGAATGCCAGGTAGGAACAAATAAACCATCTCTGTGATATAAATATTTTTCTCGCTCTTTTTTTTTTTTTTTAACTGAATCTTTGGTATTTGGGGATGATTCAGATCCAGACGCAGAGGTGATTGCTCTGTCTCCGAAGACCCTGTTAGCCACAAACCGATTCGTGTGTGAAATCTGCAACAAAGGATTTCAGAGGGATCAGAATCTTCAACTTCATCGACGGGGTCATAATCTGCCATGGAAGCTTAGGCAGAGGTCCAGCAAGGAGGTGAGGAAAAGAGTTTATGTCTGCCCCGAGCCAACCTGTGTTCATCATGATCCCTCGAGAGCTTTGGGTGATCTCACTGGAATAAAGAAGCATTTCTGTAGAAAACACGGTGAGAAGAAGTGGAAATGTGACAAGTGTTCGAAGAAATATGCAGTTCAGTCAGATTGGAAGGCTCACTCTAAGATTTGTGGTACCAGGGAGTACAAATGCGATTGTGGGACTTTGTTTTCGAGGTTTTTCGGGCTCTCCTTATTCTACTTTGTACCTCTGTTTTCTGTTGTAACTTTTGGAGATTTGGGCTTTGTTAATATTTTTCTCTTTTTGGTTTTGATTCCTTGAAGGAGGGATAGCTTCATCACGCACAGGGCATTTTGTGATGCTTTGGCAGAGGAGAGTGCAAGAAATCAGACTCGGCCCCAGACTCAAACTCAAACCCAGACACAGGCTCCTGAGAAGCCTAATTCAGAGTCAGACCCAAAAGTTATAGCCGGCGATTCATCCCCTACGGCGCCGGCGCCACCACCTACGGCCCCGCCTGCTTCTCAGTCAAATAGCGTTATACCATCTACCTTGCAGACAAAAAATCCAGGTAGATATTATCCGATTTTGGATAGCATGCTATCCTTTTGGTCCGCTTTTGTCGGATGTGATTTAGTTAAGCCAGACAACAGAGCGTCTGTTGTTTGTTTCTCTCGAAAACCTTGGAGCTTAGTAGTTTTTGTCTGTTATCATCCTTTGTTTTCATCTGTGTATCTATCATAACAGTGGAGTAAGTGATCTGAGATCCGGAGAACTAATTAAGAAATAAAAATAAACTACTAAAATGTGCTGTTCGGAACTGTGTGATCTAAACTATGCAATTGTCGATAAAGAAACTCAAAAGATCCAAAAGCTAAAAAGAGAAAAGCCTTGTTTTGGGGGGAGAGGGAGAAGTGCGTTTTTAGTAAAGGAAACCATTATTTGTTCTTTTCTTCTGAACTTTAACATAAAAGAAAGGCCTAAACTTTTCCAAACCTATACGTTCTAAGTGGCCCTTTTTGCTCCTCTCTTTATTATTAATAGTAGTTATAACTTTAATTTGGTTCTGGTTTTTCAGAGTTGCCAGAAAATCTCCCACAAATCATAGAGGAACCACAGGCCACTACTGCTCTAAACGGCAGCTGTAGCAGCAGTACTAACTCAACCAGCAATGGCGGTACTAGCAGTAGTGTATTTGCAAGCTTGTTTGCTTCCTCAACTGCATCCGGAAGCTTGCAATCTCCTCAACCTGAAGCGCCAGCGTTTACTGACCTAATAAGGGCAATGGCTCGTCCAGATTGTCCTGCAGAGCTCACGGGGCCTTCATCTTCGGAGCCCATTTCTCTCTGCCTCTCCACTAACAATGGGTCATCAATTTTTGGAACAGGAGGGCAAGAACGTCGCCAGTATGCTCCACCACCACAGCCAGCTATGTCTGCCACTGCACTACTACAGAAAGCTGCTCAAATGGGTGCAGCAGCTACAAATCCATCATTGCTTCGTGGGTTCGGTATAGTGTCATCTTCCTCGTCTTCGTCATTAAGCCAGCAAGATAATATGCCATGGGGTCAGAGGCAAGTAGAACCAGAGAATGCCTCAGTTCATGCGGGGCTTGGACTTGGACTTCCTTGTGATGGTGGCTCTGGGCTGAAGGAATTGATGATGGGGACACCCTCCATGTTTGGTGCAAAGCACGCAACCCTTGACTTTCTGGGATTGGGGATGGCTGCTGGTGGTGGCACCCCTAGTGGAGGCTTATCAGCACTTATCACATCTATTGGTAGTGGTCTGGATGTTACTGCTGCAGCAACACCCTATGGTAGTGGAGAGTTTTCGGGCAAAGATATTGGGAGGAGCTCCTGAGCTCGTGACATTTTTGGCTACGACAATTTCTGGTTGTGGTCTTTGTCCAATCTGAAGTAAAGATAGCATATGCGCCAAATGATGGAAAGTACTGTCTTATAGTAAATGAAAATGCCCAGAGGGCCTTCTTCCAAGTAGTGGCACGAGTTATACACTAAGCTTGCTCTGGACCACCGGGTATGGTGAATTATGGGCTTGTGGAAGAGGATCAATTTGGTGATTGTATGCCTATATATACCCGCACGTCTTTTCTAAGTTTTAGCAACAATATGGCGCATTTGGTGGTCAGTTCTACTCCTTTTGTATCTTGGGCATCTACAGTTTTGGTCATTTAATGAATCCCACTATTGGATGATTTGGTACATGGCTGTAGCCTGTAGGCATAAATCAGGAAACTTTGATGATGTTGTTTCCTTCAACTGCTGATTTATTATTGTCACAAGGTGGATTTGGACGTATGCCCATTGGCAGTAAGTGGTTTAATATTACTCGCGAATGTGCCTTGTCATTATCTAGTGTGATAGAGACTCGTATACCATTAAAGTTCTGTTCGCTCCCTACTTCAATTTTCTCATGAAGAGTAAAAAGACAGACTATGAACTGGTCGGAGCTTTTTACCTTGGCGGATTTAGCCTGTTGATGAAGAAAGCATGTTTGATGTTAATGGAGTTATTGACCTGCAGTGCAGTATCTGTTGTGGAACGCGAATGGCCTTATTTTATTGGGCACCTTCAGGTGCACCTTGGGATGTGAGCATCCAGAGGGCTTTTTTTTTTTTTTTAAATAATAACATGCTTAATTATTATTTTGGCTCTTTAATTTTTATTTCTTTTAATTTTGTTTCTGAATTTTCAATTTATGGCATATTCATCTATTTGGCTATATCATCAAGAATTAGAATGCTAAAAAATTTTAAAAACGATTAAGGAAATATTTTAGAATATTAAAGAAATAATATGATTGTTGAGTTACTAAATGAAATTAAGGACCAAAGTAATAAGAACTCGAAGTTGAAACATCAAAATGAAATAAATCAAGAAGTTGAGGATTAAAATAATAATTTAACCTAAGTAGTATATAAATATAATATAATCTATAAAAATCAATAAAATAATTTATAAATATTTAAGAGAGAAAAATATCAATATTTTATTTAATTCTGAGTAATTTACAAATTCTCTTCTCAATCTTAAAAAAAAAAAGTGTTTGAACTATTACTGCTCTTAAGACAAAAAAAAAATTAAATATTGAAAGATGATAGTTCAGGAAGAAATATTTCAATTTTAAAAATTTAGGGGATATTTGCTACTAATCTAAAATTGAATGGGATATTTAAATTTTCCCTTAACATAATATAATTTTCTAAGAACTAAAATTGTTAGATATAATTTCTTATCTTTTTATCATTAAATTTTTTAATAAAAATATCATACAAACAAAAAATTTATTAAAAAAATTTAATAATATAATGTTAACCTGTAAAAATCATATATATGTCATATAATTATATCTTATAACAAAGACATAAAAATTATACTTAATTTTTCTAAGACTCATAATTACATATTTTTAAAAAATGTATTTCTATTAAAAAAAATACACATATACATTAGGATGCTTACATTCTAACATGCATCTAAAAATAAAATGACTCTAATTTTTTTTTTTTTATTATAAGTGGAGAGTTAGGGATCGAGCCCCAAACCTTTTGTTTATTAGCAAAAAGAAATGCCACTGTGACCAAAGGCTATTGACAGGATCAGTTGTAATTCTTATGATAAAGATTCGCTGAGTAAAAGAAGCGGGATTAATATGTATAAAGATTATATATATGTGTGTGTGCGTGTGAGTGTATATGTATAAAGATTATATATATATATATTATATATATATATATATATATATATATATATATATATAGTAAAAATGGTTTATCCTATTACCAGTCTATCATTGTTATTTTTAATGGCCATAGCTAAAGTTTGAAAATGACAGTGAAGGGGGAGAAATTTATTTGTTTCGTAAAATTATTAATATTTATATTTGGTCTAATGGTTGAGGACAATGTTAATAATCACTTACACGAAACATACAATTATTTTCCGTAAGTTTCCTGATTGGTGCAATTTCATATTGTTTAATATAACCTATTGTTAAGAAAAATATACGTTGTTTAATTCAAACCGAAGGTTATCTACTAATATATTTCAGCCCATTACAAAATTTTATATATCTATTTTATGTATTGATTTAAATTAATGCTAACTTTATATTTTACTTATAGTCTTTTAATATATTTTGTATTTAAAACATTAAATATTTAGTCCCGTACAGATCTTTTAATTTAAATTTCTAAATATTTTTTAATCAAAATAATTCCTCTATCAAATAAAGTCAAAATCACTTAACATGTGGCATAAACAAAAATCTATGTTGACATTAACTGGTCATATGAATTTGTCTAAATATTTTGAACTTCCAATTTGATGTGATTTTGTCTAATTTCATAAAACTTTGGAGTTTATGTAACATTAGACAACATGTCTACATTAGACAAAATGTCTTCTTTTAGATGTTTAAGAGATCTGAGCAAATCTATAATATTAGCTAATAGTTACGTAGATTTTCGCTTATGTTATATGTTAACTAATTTATTAAATGATTATAATTTTATTTAATGAAAAATTTTAATTTTTATCAAAATATATTGAAATTTTTTATTTTTAAAATATTAAGTTAAGAGAATAATAATGTTTAAAGTCTAAATTATTTATTTACTTAAAAAATAATTATACTATACATGATTTTAGAAAACGTCCTTTTTAAAAATCTTGATCTGGGTGCTATTCAGGCTACGTTGTCTGTAGTAGAGATAGGATATCACGTGTTGATGATTGCTTCCACTACGCAACTGAGACCTTTTACTCCCTTCTAATTCTATGTTTCTTTTTATTTTATAAATTTATAAAAATAAAGAACCGTTAGAAATTTAAAATCTTACATCACTTTTACGAATTCGCAATTTTGAAAAAAATAAAAATAAAACTCATTTTTCGGAGTTGTGCACGAAACGACTTGAGAGTAGGTTATGAAAACATATATTAAATTATGGTAATAATTCCAAACAAAAACCAAAGTCTAGATTAATAACGCCACGTTTGATATTTTAATGAAAAAAGAATTATTATATTTTTAAAATTATTATTTAATAATATTTATTTCTTTGTATTATTATTTTAAAATAAAAATATAACAATTATTTTATTTATAAATTTATTTTTATTTATTTATTTTTAATTAGACAATTAAGGTTTTCTTTAACAAAAATTAAAGATATGTTTAGTTAAAAGATGTAATAATAAATGAAATATAAAAAATGAGTATGTTAAAGTATGTAACATAAAATATAATTTTTTATCTCTATTTTTTAAAAAATAATTTGATAATTAAAATAATGATGTGATAAATAAAAAAATATAATAAATATTATATAATTTATGTAAAAAAAATATTTGTTTTATCACCAACCAAATGCAGGCTAAGCAATCGCATAAATAAGTGAACCAAATTACAATTTTTTTCAATTATAAAACAGCGTTATGATAGTGCGAAGCACATAGATCCTTTACTGTGTAATATGTACTGCACAGAAAGGATCATTTATTAAAAGAACAAGAAATCCTCCTCTGTATGAGAGGCCTGGCATGCTGCACAATAAAAAAAAACTTGATTCTTCCAAGGGCCATGAATTTCAGGAAGGAGAAAAATGGAAACGAGGCCAGAGTAGCTGAGGGGGGAGAAAAAGAAAAAAAAAAGTTAAGTTATGGCTAAATCAAAGTATATTAAAAATCAGAAGCAACATAACTCCTACCACCCCAACAACTAACCATCTTTGTGTCCACGTGCTGCTGCTGAGCACCTACCCTTTTGTTTTTGACGTTCTCTTTTTTCACTATTTCTTCAAATTCGTCAAAACACAGATATGAACCAGCGTGGTTTATGAATGAGTTTCCAAATTAATTTCGGTATGCTTTACCTAATTTGTTTCATTAATGACGATTCACAACTGCTTAATATTTTGAAACCAAACAAATGGGAAAAAAAAAAAAAGGATAAATCCAAGTGTATTGGCAATTTGCAAATTCTGCCCTCGCTATATCTTACACGACGAGAATCTAGAAACATTCTCTGTAAATTGAGCATCTCATATGAAAAATTTTTTATATGCACCTTAAAAAACTATAACTTATAGAAAGTTTCTGAAAAAATATAAACACACACACACACACACGTATATATATATATATATATATATATATATAATATGATAGTATAACTAATAATTTACATATTACTTTAATACATGTCATACTTTAAAGAACAAATTAGGTAAAATTATACTTTTGATCCTTTAATTTTGTTTTAGGTTTTATTTTTACTTTTTAAAGTTTGTTTAGTTATTTTTCAGTTTCTTAACTTTTAAATCTAATAAAAAATTTCCTTCCTTCTAATATTGTTAATTTATTTGACAAAAAAAATTATTGAGTTGGATTTGAATTGGCTTATTTAACAAAAATTTTTTATTAGATTTTAAAAGTTTAAGGGATTAAAAAAGACCTACACAAATTTAAGAAATGAAAATTATATTTAAAATGAAGTTAAGAAATTAAAAGTATATTTTTGCTAAATAAAATGTCATTAATAAATTTTTTAAAAAATTTATCTATGTTTAGAAAATTGAAAAGTGAAAAAAAGTTCTCTCTACATTTTTATGTCAGTTGACTAAAATCTCAAAGAATGAAAATCATTATTTTTTTTCTCAATCTTTTTATTTATTTAATTTTTATTTTTCAAGTCTGTCATCTAATTTGATATTCTCTCTTTTCAATTATTTTAAAAATATTTTCTTCTTTTATTTTTTTAATGTTCTTCAACTTGTCTACTACATTTGTCTCCTCTCAAACCCTCCCATTTTATATCATTTATAAATTTGATAAATGTCTTACTTAATCGTTATCATTAAATTATCAACAGATCTCATAATTTTTTAATTTAAAAGTATAATTCAAATTTCCAACCTCTGATCGTGTGTCAAATCAAATCCGTTTGACTTTAATTCGTTTGTGAATGGATGGGGCATGAAATCCAAGTTTTAAAAAATATTGTCCAAGGAAACAGACGGAAAAGGAGATAATTTGCGATGGGAACGAAGAGAAAGGACGAAAGGAAGGGAAGTGAGGCGATAAGATGATGAAGCAGAAGCTCTGATCGATTAAAGGGGCATTGCATCTCACTGACATCATCTTTGTTCTCACCTACCTATACCACTTTTTGTCGTCTTCCAGTGGCTAGCTTCGTGGAGATCCACAGTCAGCATCTAGCCCCCAACGTTTCTGTCGTTTTCCGCCGCTCCGCGTTTGCTTGTCTCTTTGCGTTTTTGCATCTTCCTTTCTTCGCGAAAGTCCTGGGCCATGACATGACAAACCAAACGACACGCCAGTCTGTGCAATCTTAGAAGCAAAGTCACCGTTTCTATGCGCCCGTTGAATTTTATATTCGCTGTTGGGGCTTAACCCGTAGGCCGGCACTCTCCATTAAATTTAAATGCCGTGTTTAGATGGGAGACAACAAAATCAAATTGTCTCCAAATATTTTTCTTAGTATTAATGCATTGTTTGGCAGGGAGTGGATTTGCTTCATTTTACATGGAAAAATGAGTGTCTAATTGGGGAGCAGCTTCTCTGCATTCATACAGATTCAGTCAGGCTATTTTCCCTCTTCTCTCCCATTTTTATTTATTTAAGTTTATAAATAAAAAAATAAAAAAAGAACCAAGTGACTTGACTGGACGAAGACTGAACGTCGTATGAATGTAGAGAAACTAAACCCGTCTAATTGTGGGTGTAAATCTTTTTTTTTCTTTTGTAATGCTTACAAAGGAAATGATGCTCATTTTCTTGCAAAAAATGAACGAATTTGTATTTTTATTTGGTATGATAGAAGGCAAAAAAAATTAAAAAAATGAAAAAAATAGATAAATTATCTCTCACTTTTTTGATTTAATAAAAGAAAAAAGATGAAATATTTTTCCTCTTATTTGATTTTTTTAAAAAGAA
Source organism: Erythrophleum fordii (assembly GCA_032878935.1). Classification (NCBI taxonomy): domain Eukaryota; kingdom Viridiplantae; phylum Streptophyta; class Magnoliopsida; order Fabales; family Fabaceae; genus Erythrophleum; species Erythrophleum fordii. Next base: position 3,007,256 of record JAVQMF010000036.1, read on the forward strand.
AAAAATATAAATAAGATTTTTAATTGTTTTATTATTCTTATCTGATTAAATATATTTATTATGAGTATAATAAATTCTATTTTTATTCATTTATATTAATATATGTATGCATTTATTTTATCTTAATTTTTATATATTTTATTATTTATTTATACTTATTTTTTATTTTTTAAACATAATGTTATATAATTTTACATAATCAAAATTTCCTTCCAATGGACAAAACATTGTAGAATGTCAATTTTATATTAATACAAGTTAGCCACACCGGACACAAAAATAGATTGAGTCTCGCAAGTCGGCAAAATTTCTCTTCCTTTCCTCCCCTCCCATCACTCAACAAACAGAACTCGAACACTAGAAAATTGGCATGGGCCCCAGAAGAAATACAAAACTCTTCCTTTCCCCCATCACTCAACAAACAGAACTCGAACACTAGAAAATTGGCATGGGCCCCATAATTTTTCCCCCGTTCCAACCATTTCCTTTTCCTCTTCTTCGGACATACCAGATTAGAAAATAAAATCATTCCCTCATATATTTTTCTCCCCTTCCTATTCTCCTTTGCCATCCAAAGCATTTAAGTTGAACATGGTGTACGTCTTTGCCAAGCCTCTAAATGATCGTCGTTTGTCCTTATACGAAGGGAGAACTGCGTTTATTATATATTTCATTCATTCGTGCAATTTAATTCATTTTTTTAAATAAATTTTATAATCTTTGTAATTTAGTGTCAAATATAACGTAGTATATTTCCATTAAGTACATACTGACACGTGTGTTTCATGTAATATTATTTTAGTAAGACTATAAATATTGTTTCAGAATATAATTTCACTTTTTTTAACTGACCGAACTGAATTCTAAATAGGAAATGTTACAAACCTTGAATAATTAACTTTAAAAGAAAAAATCATGAATACAGGTTTATATATATGGGAAGTCTTTCTGGTCTGGGTAACCACCACATGAGTTGTTTCTGATAGATTTTTAATGCTATCTGTGTCACATTGTTAAGGTGCACAAGAAGAATTTTTCATGGATACGGCTCTGGTTTTCTTCTGCTTGCTTAAATTTGTGTAGTTCTTGAACCATATCAGGCCACAATCCCCGGTTCTCAGGAATAAAAGTCCAAAGGTAATTAATGTGCCATTTTAAAAAGAGCGTTGAGATGTATTTGGTTAGGCCAGTGTAAATAAATATAATTAGAATCAAGGGAGAATAATACTGACGCATGGTGTTTGTCGACATATCACGTGCAACGATCCCTTGATAGTTTTTACTTTTCATGTTGATTATACCAGAATAAAAAAAAAAAGAATTTATAGACTGTTTCAACATCCACAAACTGAATCGAATGCCTATGCACAATTAGGATCCGCTTGGTGATTATTATTATTGTTGGTGCGACTCAAATATTGACAAAAGCTTCTTTTCTCCAATTGGCATAAATGCTCACATGGCAAGTTGCATGTCGTAATGTGCAAGACCAAGAAGATAAAGGAACCAATATTGTAAAATCACTTCTCTCTTAATTTAATTATTAAAAAACAAAATTTTTAATTTAATATTTAAAAAATTACTTTTTTAATTTAGTTTTTTAAAAGTAAAACTTCTTAGTTTAATTCTCAAACAATTTTTTTAATCAAAAATAATATTTTTATTGAATAAAAACAAAATCTCATATAGCCATTACTAATAATATAACTTATTCGGATAATTTCAACCTTTAAAACAATATTATTTCTATATCAAAGGATCCACCAAGAGCTTTTGAAATAATCATTTTGATTTAAAAAATATTTAAGAGTTGAATTTAGTATGCTTTATTTTTTAAGAACCAAATTCAAAAATAGAATTTTTTTAGAAACTAAATTGTTTAATTTTATTTTTTAACGATGGAATTATAAAAAAAATTTAGATTATTAATTTATTTTAAATTCTTCATGGTACGAAAAATAATTTCTTTATTTGAGTCAACATGCAATATATTTTAATTAATTGAAAAGCAATATAATACATGGAATGGCCTTTGTTGGTATTTCCCTTTGTCAGTTGTGGCAGCAGATTTTTGTTGGATGTGGGGATTTCTGGTCCCTGTGAGATCTATGCAAATTTCTCATACAATTTTATCCATCTCTTCGCCTCCCCAAGAGTCATATGCACACACTTATCTGTGGTTATGTATTTAAATTATGTCCATTTTCAAAAATCATTTAAAATTAAAATTTGAATATTTAAATTCTGTCCATTTTTATTTGTGGTTTACTAATTTTTAAATTTAACCATTATTGTTAAATTCATGAGTTGACTTTTTCATTTTAATGAGTTTAAATTTTTATCTTAAAAATTATGTCAACTCGTTTATAAATTCAAATTCAGGATAAATTTAGTTTAATTCATCTTTAACTCAAATAAACTTAATTAATTCAATATTTTTTAACCAAGTTTGATGAGTTACCATATCTTTAAATCAAATTGAGTTTAAAAAAGATAAAAATTTTTAAATATAGTATAATCCAATAAAGAATGACACAATAATAGTATTTATATATAAACTTGATTGAAATTTTTATATTAAAAAATATGAATTATAAAATATAAATAATTTATTCTTTAAAAATTAATATAATTTAAATTATATTTAAATAAATTTTTTTTATATATTTTATTTTATATATAATTATTAATAAATATAAACTTTTATGAATTTATGATACAAGTTTACTTTCATTTTATAAGTTTATTTAAATTTACGAATTTGACAACCTTATAACTAACTAATTTAAACTAATTTTTTAAATCATGTATAAAATTGACTTATGTGTGACAATTAGATCACAAAGTAGAGAGGGCTTAGACCCATTGTGTTAGTGAAGAAACAAGAACATAGATTTTTTGTTGAAAAAAAAAAATAAGTGTAGTATTTTATATCATGAATTTGACAATCTTGCAATCAACTAATCTGAACTAATTTTTTAAACCATATATAAAATTGACTTATGTGTGGCAGTTAGATCACAAAGTAGAGAGGGCTTAGACCCATTGTGTCATTGAAGAAACAAGAGCATAGATTTTTTGTTGGAAAAAACAAGTGTAGTATTTTATATCTTTATTATTAGAATTATTAATTAAAAAAATAACAGTGTGAAAATTTTGTTTGAAAGATCTAATTATGTGATGTTCAAATAAAAATTATACTTGTCTATAATAACCATGTATTCACTGGATTACCTCAGTGAAAATACAAAAATTATACCTTAAATTTTCTCTTAAAAAAAAGCTTAAAGTTTAAACATCCCCATTATATTGAAGGACTGTGCAGGGTACACTATTTGGGCCTGTTATGACTTTGACAGAGCCATTACCATCTTGGGCTCAGTTTTTTAAATGAAGGCCCAAAAAGATTGAGGGGCTGACCCATTGGGTACAAAACAATGAAGCACTTCTGTTTTCTTCTAACGATGTCTAAACTTTGATCGCAATTGAAATATGGATTGTATTGTATATATGATTTTATTAAATTTTAAATTCAAGCATCCTTTTGAAAAAATAAGAAAAAAATCTGCAATTATAGTCATGATGATTTCTATTTATACCTTTATACCTCATATTAATGCACCATGCAAGGAGGAGGACAGAATAAGGCAAATAATCTTAAATAAAACAAATATAGTTATCTTGAGTGAATTATATCATCAAAAGAGCTCACTATCATCGTGTTCATCTTTTTCAAGTCCCTGTAATCAGTCACATCACATGCAGGGAAGACAAATGGAAACAGACACACTGGTTGTTCAGCGTAAAAGGACTTTGTGGTTCGAAGGTAAGGTGTTTAACGTCTTGTTTTGATCCTCTTATATATATCATTTAAATTGTTAAAAATCGATTTAATGTTTTAAAAAAGTAATCAATTGGGTTTAGTATATAAAATCACAGCAAATTAAAAAATAATTGATTTTGGGCCATTCAGTTTAGAAACCTTGCTTTTTGAGCCCATTTTTATTTAGCACAATTTACTTAATTTTAATTTTTTTGTATAATTTAAGGCTAAATATGATAATATAAAGGTATAAAAAAATTAACAATAAACTCAAATAAAAAAAGTATCACTATATATATATATATATATATATATATAGTTGGATTAGATTTAACATGACAGTAAATTAAAAATTAAACAGGACCCTTAAAAAATGCAAATTGTTTAATATAAAAAAAATAATCAATTTTTTTAATTTTCAATTGATTTGATTTGATTAAGTTACAAAAAGTCAGCTTTGAATGCTCCATTCAAAAGTGGACAGGATTGTTTCAAGAATCGAATTATTCCTTTTTCTTTCATAAAAATAGGAATAAAATTCAAATAATGGGACAGTTGGGTAACACACGACACGAGACACACAGGAAAATTGGCACCATCCGATTGAAACATGAAACTCAAAACACTATTTCCGTCCAGTTTTCGTTTCGGCTTCTGTGGACCTAACGAGGCAGAGGAAGGAGTTCATGAGCGAAATTGCGAAGATTGAATGCTGGCTCTCTTCGGATCTTCTTTCTGAAAATCCCCTCTTTTGTTGAGGTTTTTTTTTCCAATTTGTCGCTTCCTCGCTGTATTATTATAGCATGTTTCGCCACTTCCCTTTCTGGTAAGCATAGTTATCACTCTTCAAATTCGGCTTCACTATCTTCCTTTATTGCTCTCGCATCAAGTTGCTTTCTTCCCCTCATTAGATTCATTTGGTTTGCTGCTAGTCATTAATTATTTCGTGTTGATACATTGCGTCTTTATATATCTTGTGTTTTATTTGTGAGAATTTTGCTTGAAAAAATGGCGGGCGGCAGAAGTGATTTCATCCGATATAATAAAATTTAAATAAAATAATAAAATATTTAGAAATATCCACCACAGTCCTACTTCACAGACATGGTGAGGAGATAATTTCATGGATAGAAACTAAGGAGTTATCATAAATTCGTAAATAAACCAAATCTTGGTACTACTTTCTCACCAAGAAACAAAACGTGTTGAAATTCTATTAAAATAATAACATCACAAATTCAAATCCTAATAAAATACCAACGGATAACAATTCCCTAAATTAAAGCACTATATTGCAAACTACTAACTAATTTTAAATTATTCTAATGATTTAATTATAAAACATGAGTTCAAAAGGATAATTACATCATTTCTCATTTCTCTTGACAATTAATAAAATTCAAATTCTCCTAAAAAAGTTCAAAACACTTATATGAACAAACTAGTATTCTCTTTCCAAAATTGGAGGAGCAGTGAAATTCTCAAGGTAGGGCTTGGTGGGGAGTTTTCTAGTTGGGTAAGGAATGAGACATTATAGTTTAAATAACGCCCAAGGTTTGTTATTCTTTGAGAGAGAAACTAAAATAAGAAAAATTTTAGACAAGAAAAAAGATGGCTTCTGCATTCTGTCAACACTGAATGCTACCTTTTACTATCATTTTCGAGAAGTAATAACTCGACATTAAGGAATGCCAAGATCGTTGTACAAAAATTCAGCTCTGTCTCTTTTCTTACTACATTCAACTTCATTCTTATCAAACACCACTCGCTGTTCTTCAACACTCACACTTGGAAGAAAATCCACGGCTACTTCAACTTCCAAAGCTTTTTAAAGAGATATCTATGTGGATGATACCGTCACAAGTTGTAACAGGGCACTAGACATCACAAGGCATATTGTTGTTTACTTCAAAGACAGAAGTCGTAAAGGTTGCCTGAGAGCTAATGTGGATATAAGAAGATCAGAACCATTGAATGGTCCTTTAAGTTTTCGGCATTCCATTTTTTATGCTAATTGGAGGAAGCAGAACTCTAGCTTGCATCAAAGACCATGGCTAAAGAATTTCTCTGTCACATCTCCTGCGTGCTTATCAGCTGAGGCTGTGCAAGAAGTTTCGAGTGATGGCAGCACTCCTAATGACCCACTTGCAAATTCTTCCCTTTCTCCTGACCAGTACGTGATCTTTATTCTTTTTTTTAAGAATGAATTTTATGGTAACCATCATTGTTCAATTATTTGATCTGATAACAATGAAAGCTGGTCCTGTTTATTATTTAAAAGAGATGCTAGCACTGTGAATGATTCTCTTTGAGAGTCCAATGTGCTTTATGTTTATGACCAGTTAATTGCATGGCTTCCTCAGCGAAGGAAGAGGGTCATGAAATTTTTTCTCTTTTACACTGTTAAAAGTGACATGTCTTAATTGGTGTTACTTTTAGACTCATTATAAGTGAGAGGACCTTGAAGCTGGTTTCAGAATCATGTTACCTACCGCATCCAGCTAAGGAGGAGCAGGTGAAGAGGATGCTCATTTTATTTGCACAAATGGACAAGTAATTAGTGTTGCAGATGGTGTAGGTGGCTGGGCAGATGTTGGTTAAATGCAGGACTGTTGATAGATTGCTAGGAGAAATTTAGAGGTAAAAACGGAAAGTGAATCTATTAGTCTTCTTGAGTAAGAATCTCACTCAAAAGAGAACCAATAGCCAAAGGAGAATCTCCAATAATGAAATAACTCTGATTAATTCCCCGCAAATTTCTACATGCTGTAAGTAGAATATAAATAGGCAAAAATTACAATTGACTCCTAAAATATCTGACCCACTAATTAACTGACTCAGAAAATGGGAAATAACAAACCTGATCTTATTTATTTTAAATAGAAAATATCTAAAATAAGATACTAGACTAAACCAATAACCATAACTGACTCCCACTACTCCTAAACTCTAGCAACACTTAAACGGACCATCAAAAATTAAATTCTACTAATTATTTATTGCTGAATCAGCACCATTTTATTGCTGATTATGCTGTACACGTTTCCTTCTACGTGTATAGGTGATTAGAGGCTTATCAACTGTTTGCTTGCAAACTTATGTCTAATTGAGTAAGAGTAATTCAAAAGGAGCTCCAAGGTTCTATTAATCCGTTGAGGGTGTTAGAGAAGGCTCACTTAAGTACAAAGGCCAGGGATTCATCAACAGATTGTATCATTGCCCTTACTAATAATGTTTGATTTCTTAACTGTATGAGCTTTCACTCTTGTCCATTTTTTCTAGAACAAATTAACAAGACTATGAATGAGGGTGAACATAACCTTAATTGCATTTTTAATGCCACTGAATAAGGTTATGTTTGGTATGCTAGAAAAGAGATTGAAGGAATGGAATGAAAAGAAAAGAAAAATATGTGAGATGAGAAGTGACCAAAATTTGTCTACTTTAAAATGAGTGATAAAAAAAGAAAAGTACTGTCGAGAAATAATTACAAAGGTTTATACCACATATCAAACGTGGCATAAGTCTTCTTTCCATTTTCAACATGAAAGTTTTTCACAATTGCACATATTTCTTCTGGTATGGTGAAAATTGCATCCACATATATGCATTTATCTATATCACTTCACATATTCTATCACCCCAACACTTGCGTGTTTAAAATGCACTATGTTCGAAGTGAAATCTAAGATAATGAAGTAGAATCTTATCCACGTTAGAATCTAGGATTATGGACGTGATTTTATCTTAGCATTGATAGATTAGATTACAACCCTTCATTGACCAAGCTCTTTTAAAATTCAAATTCAGAAAGATATGGCTTAGAAAATGGAATTAGTGCATGCTAGTAGTTGTGCCAGCATCTTTTCCTTCGTGTTTTAATGATGTTTTATTATACAATGATCATAGATGCATGCCCCCAAACAACATACACACACATATTTTGAATTGTTGTCTAATCTGCTCTTAAGTTCTTAAGATTGATTACTCATGTTTAGTCTACATCTTGAGTGACTGAAGCACATTTTTTACAGCCACTCAAATTGTTTTTACAAGTAAACTTGGGTAGTTTCCTTTCTTAAGTTTTATTTTTTTAAAAAAAAAAAAGTGACATGAACTGATTTTTATGTACATCATGTTTGGCTTCTTGGTCCAGGGACTACATGGTATTAATTTGAGTGACGGTGGATTTGTTGTGATTAGAGATGGATGCACCATTTTCAACTCCCGTGTTCAACAACATGGCTTCAATTTTACATGTCAATTGGAGAGTGGCAATGGAGGCGATCTACCTAGCTCTGGCAAGGTAAACTCACCCACTGATATCACCCTTATGATTTGCCTTTTGTTGGCTTGACTTTGACTATTTGTAGGGAATATATGTATGGCATTACCAAAACTAGAATATAAAAATTGAGGGACTAATTTATTGTGACAAGAAAACAAGAAAATCTTAGTTATTTGTTTATAGCATTCTTTCCATAACACGGGACCTAGTCATCATGAAGCATAGAGTAACCGGCTTTTTAACCAATATCATGATTATTAGTTAATATATAGAGGCAAATGAGAAAAGAAACTTGGCATTTAAGACGATATGTTAATGTCTTCTGCACAAGATTTTTTGGGAAACTTGGTGTGTCCAGTGGAGTTGCATGGAAATTAGAGAGAGGAATGAAATTGTGAAGGTATTTTCACTAATTGATAAAAGTAAAGTGCATCTCATTTTCAATCGTCTCTCCTTATAACTATACTAAGTACGTATATAATAATTTATATTTCAAATCTCAAATTAGCTTTAGTCTTTTTTCCACCATTTTAGTTTCACCTATACTGAACAGACCTTCGAGGTATTGTCCGACAGGCAGTAGGCCACTTTGTTGGTTCCTGAAGTTATGATCCTAGTGTTATTCCCTAGGAGGCCTTATGGTGAGATGAAGTTTATGTTGTCCAAAAACTAGAGGAACATTGGACAATGAACTGATCATATCTTTTGCAATAATGCGTTTAGGTTTCTCCGATGCCTATTGCCTTAGGAGATGTTGTCATTGCTGGAACAGATGAATTATTTGACGACTTGTACTACCATGAGATTACTGCAATTGTTGTACAGGCATTAAGAGCTAGACTAGAACCCCAAGTAATTGCTCAGAAGATAGCAGCATTGGCTTGTCAGAAAGAATAGGATCAGAATCGACAGACACTATTTTTTATTGCTACTCAAGAGGCTGGGTACCACTATCATGGTGGCAAGCTTGATGACATTACAGTTGTTATATCATACATGACAAAGCTCAATTAGTTTGTGAGTTTCTCTCTATTTTTTAGCTTTGCCTCAGCTTGCATAGTCAAAATGTTCTATAGTGGCTATGTAGCTAGCCAGCCCAATCTGATATCATTTTTCCCCTTTGACCTGAATGATCCCCTTCCCCTTATAATTTTTCACTCGAATTTGAGTTGCTAGAGTTGATGAACAATTTTGTTATTAAACTTTTTGAAAGGCCATTATAGGCTTCATATCCTTCTGCATTCCAACAAAACTCCGTATAAAGGCATGACGAGCGAAGTGAGTTAGCTATTCTATTACCCTGTAATTTCTTATGGGCAAATAAGATTTAGATAGGCTGGAGCATGTGTCTAACTATAAGCAAAGGTAAAACTACTTGGATAAAGGCCAACGGAGCTAGGTAGTTGATTTAATTAGAGGGAATGATAAATTTTTTTAATGTTCCACTTTAATCCATTTGGTTAGATGATGTAAAGGTAAAGGAAATGTAAAAAATGAGTAAATAAGATAAGAAATAGTTTTCAAACTCTTACTTTTGAAAAAAATAATAAAAAAATAATCACTATTGAGTAATAATTATAAAGACATAATAAATATCATACATAATTTGGAAAGAGATTCTTTCTTCTTTATAAGCAACCAAACGAGTTATAAGTGCCTGATTTTTTTAGACATCTTAAGTATTTAATTTGAAAAAGAAGTGAACATTTATACATAATTATAATCACGCATAATCTTAGGTTTAGCTATTACTATAATTCATTAACTTATTTATTTATTTTGACTTAATTTTTAATTTGTGTCATATTCATCTTATTCTATCATACCTTTTAAAGACCATTTTAGGATTTTAAAAAAATCAAAGAATCATAAAATGAATTAAAGAATCATTTTAAAAGACTAAATAAAGTTAATAATAAATATGATAAAAATTAAAAATTGAAAAGATAAATTATAACAAATAAATTGAGGGATCAAGTTGACAATTAAACTTGTTTTATAATTAAATTTTAATCATCTTAGTTAATAAAATAGTATAATTTTCTTACTTTCCTTGCAATTACATGAAACTATTATTACTCAGTCATTTATGTTTCAACCAAATTACAAAACACTTATACTTTAAAATAAATAATTAATGTTAGTAAGTGTTACTTATTTTAACACCAAATATTAACAAACCTTGGTAGTTAGATGCTGGATTTTTATTTTTATTTTTTATAGCCCTCAGAAATCTCATTGCTTTTCTTGCTACTATAACATGCATCACATTCTTGAATACCCTAATTAAAATAAGCAGTTAAAACAAAATATGATAAGTTTCCATCAGCTTTTCACTTTTATTTTATTTGCACACAATAGCTAAACTTATTTATACTATTACCAACAAACTTCGTGACAGAAAAAACTTAAAATTTTTTTATACAACGAGCAACTAAAAGAAAAAAAAATGTAAAGAAAGAAAGAAAGATGGGGATGTAAAATATAGTGATTTAGGATATTTTATTTTATTTTAGTACACAGCACTAGCCACCCGAGTTAACGTACAGAATCAAACAGTCTTGATCTTGAAAACTCTTCTTCCTTTAAAGCTCTTCCCATTTGTTTGTCTTCACTCTTCTACTCCTGCCTCTTCTCCCTTTTCTCGCCTCCTTTCTCTATCTTTTTATTGCCCTTTGGCTTCTTCTTCCTTCCTTTCTCTCTTCTTTTGTTGTTTTCTAGCTTGCTCCTGCTTCTGTTTTGCTTTCTTTTCTCCTTGTCGCCTCATCTCCCATTCTTCTTGTTGCCTTTTGGCTCTTTCTTGCTCCTTTTCTGCTTCTTCTTTTTCTTCTTCTTTCTGTTGTCTTATCGCTTGTTCTTGCTCCCTTTCTACTTCTTTTTCTTCTTCTTGTATCCTCTCCACCTCTTTTTGTTGCCTTTTTATTTGTTCCTGCTCCTTTTCTACTTCTTGTTGTCTTCTAATTTGTTCTTGCTCCTTTTCTACTTCTTCTTCCTGTTGCCTTCTAGCTTGTTCCTGCTTTTGTTGTGCTCCTTTTCATCTTCTCGCCTCTTTTCCTTCTCTTCTTGTTGCCTTTTGGCTTGTTCTTGCTCCCTTCCTGCTTCTTCTTCCTCTTTTTTCTCTTGTCTTTTAGCTTGTTCTTGCTCTCTTTCTGCTTCTTTTTCTTCTTTTTTTCTGCTCTCCATCTCTTCTTGTTGCCTTTTAACTTGTTCTTGCTCCCTTTCCACTTGTTTTTGCTGTCTTCTAACTTGTTCTTGCTCCCTTTTTGCAGCTTCTTCCTGCTGTCTTCTAGCTCGTTCCTGCTTCTGCCTTGCTTCTTTTTCTTCTTCTCGCCTTTTCTCCCTCTCTTCTTGTTGCTTTTTGGCTCGTTCTTGCTCCCTTTTTGCTTCTTCTTCCTGTTGTCTTCTAGCTTGTTCTTGCTCCCTTTTCGCTTCTTCTTCCTGCTGTTTTTTAATTTGTTCCTGCTTTTGTTCCACTTCTTTTTCTTCTTCTAGCCTCTTTTCCCTTTCTTCTTGTTGCTTTTTAGCTTGTTCTTGTTCTTTTTCTCTTCTTTTTCCTCTTCTTCTTGCTGTCTTTTAACTTGTTCTTGCTTCTGTTCTAATTCTTTTTCTTCTTCTTGTTTCTTTTCCTTTTCTTCTTGTTGCCTTTTGGCTTGTTCTTGCTCTCTTTCTGCTGCTTCTTCTTCTTGTCTTCTAGCTTGTTTTTGCTTCTGTTTTGCTTGTTTTTCTTTTTTTTGCCTCCTTTCCCTCTCTTCCTGTTGTCTTTTGACTTTTTCTTGTTCCCTTTGTGCTTCTTCTTCCCTCTTTTCCCTTTCTTTTTGTTGTCTTTTGGCTTGTTCACGCTCCCATTCTACTGCTTCCTTTTCTTTCCTCCTTTCCCTCTCTTCCTGCTGTTTTCTAGCTTGTTCCTGCTCCTCTTTTGCTTCTTCCTCTTGTCGCCTCTTTTCCTTTTCTTCTTGTTGCCTTGCTGCTTCTTGCTCTTCTTGTTGCCTCTTCCTTCTCTCTGCTGCTCTTCTTCTTCCTCTTTTCTTTCTCCCTTTTCTCTTTCTCCCTCTTCTTCTTGTCTCTTCTTTTTCTTCCTCCTTTTTTCTTCTTGCTCTCTCTTATACTCCTCTCTCTTTCGCTCTTCTTCTTCTCTCCTTTTTTGCTTCTCTCTCTTCTCTCTTTTACTCTCTGTCTAGCTTTTCCTCCTCTCTCTTCAGCTTCTCCTCCTTCTTCTTTTCTCCTCTTCCTCCTTTTGGCTTCCTCCTCTCCTTTTCTCTCTTCTCTCTTTTCTCTCTGTCTAGCTTTTCTCCTCTCTCTCCTTCTGGCCTCCTTCCTTTCTCCTCTCTCTCTCTCTCCTCTGGCCTCCTCTTCCTCTCTCCTCTTCTCCTCTTCTCTCCTTCTGGCTTCCTCTTCCTCCCTCCTCTTCTCCTCTTCTCTCCTTCTGACTTCTTCTATCATTATCCTTTCCTCTTCTTCTGCACAGGATACACACCCCAATATGATGGAATCTGCTTGAGAATCCAAAAGCTGCTTAATTGTTGTGTCACTCACATTGAAAGATGTAGCCAATATCTGTTTATCTATAGTTTGTAACACTGATCTCTTTCCCGCTAAAAATTGAGGATAGGTGCTCTTCATTGTGGTACTGAAGCCCAGAAAAACCAGTGAATCATTGTTGAATGACATTTGAACCATTGGATGAAACCTAGGAACCATAAAAACATCTCCCTGCTTCACCTTAATCCTCATGTTTTGGCATTTTGACTTGTCGATATTGCTGCTACCACATACTACACGAACCATGCCTTGCCCTTCCAAAACCATTACTATCTCTGTTGCTCTTGGATTCCAGTGGGGTCCCATCATTGATCCCTTTGTTTATATAACCCAGAAAATCAGTTAATATAACAAAAATAAAATAAAAACAAAAAAAAGTTTAACCAAAAAAGAAAAATAAATAAATTTGAATCACTAACCGTGGTCAAATTCACCATCAGAAAGCCAACGTTGGTGTGCTTTAATGATTTCAAATGTTTTCTGGTCACCGTGAGGCTCCATCCGTAACAGTTTTTGAAATCAGGATTTTTATCAAAGACGTTATATGTTCGGAGTTTCTTGCTGTTGGAGAACATGCCAACCTCGCCTCCTAATATACTACTTAGAATCCAAGCCTCCAATTGCCAGAAATTCGTTTTCTTCTTAGAAACCGCATGCATTATGGCAGGGGTGTCAGTTTTGTTTGTAATTGCTTCAACCAGCTCCTCCGGCGCCTTCAAAAATTAAAAGCCAACGATAGCCCATGATTCATAATTGTGTCATCTCCAGAAAATGTAACAATAGACTGGTGCTCTGCTAAAACTTGATAAAATCTGTCTAAATATTTGCCATTGTGCTTTTTGATCAATTCTATTTAGAGTTTTGGTTATATACCTCAAAAGCTGCTTGCATGATTTTCTTATCGAAGCCTCCAAATATTTCATTGATTCTCGAGTAAGCACCGATTACTGGGTCCTGTATTAACAAAGCTTAGAAACTTCATCATTACAATTATGTAACTTCAATGAAAGAATACATGTGGAGGACATGAGAAGCTGATCTCACGTAATTGTTATCAACCGTGTTGGGAAAAATTGCAAAAATCCGAAGTTTCTGTCTTTCTGTCTCCAAGTTGCTCTGTAAATAGAAAACAGAGCCTGTTCCGAGCCTGCAGATGTCACCTTGACGTAGATTTATCGTTCCAGTATCATCATCATATGCCCAAATCAGCCTTCCACTCCCTGAAACTCAGGCAATTCAATGTGGTCATGAGGTTGATTTATACCATAGTTTGTGTCTTGAGGAGGGCCAAGTTCTTCTATTTTGTCTTTGGAAATATAAAAGTTGTTGTTACAATCATGATCATCCAAATGGGATTACTTGAGTTTCAAAGTTCAATTTTTTTTTTTTAATTGGAGGAATATTATTTTACTTTTTCTTCACCTTTCTTGGGTGAAAAATGTTAGAAACGTGATCTATAACATATACTCCAAAACAAGTTTTTCACGCAAAATTTAAGAGTTCTACTATTAAAATTGTACCATCTGTAAGTATCACTCGTTATTAGTAATATTGTAGTATAAATACATATAAGTATAAATACATAAATGAAGGCAAAAAGGAATTTCTTTCTGCTACTATTTCAGTAAAGAAAAGAGCTTCGTATGTTATACTTTACGAGTATGAAATATGAAATATGCCCAAAAGGTGATAGCTAGAGAAAATAAATCTATAAATAGAAAGCCTAAGTTGATGAATTGGGACTTCAGTCAATGAGGTATGACAGTATGGGAAACATGAAGGTACCTGTCTGAACATAGAAGATCATGTCTGCATGAAGAAGTACAGGAAGGAACAGAGAGTTGGGTTCCAGTGTGAAGAACTGAAGATGGTAGGGCGGTCTGTGTCCATCTTTGATGTCAATGGCAGACACCTCTCCGTATTCAGTGCTAGTTAATGTCCTCCTCTGATGTCTCTCCACCACAGGACCCACTTCCTCTGTGACATTCTCATTACTCAACGCCTTCCCATAGAATGGAAGGCTGAGAAAGAAGAACAAGAGAAATGAAAATGGCGTAGCCAGAAGAGCTCTGCGATGTTCCATTTTCTGAAAGTCAGTGTGCTTTTCGGCTTGGCAAAGGTGGCTGTATATAGGAGAAGGTGACAGGATTTTGAGAGGCACGTGTCCTTGTTACTGGACACGTGTACATACATTGTACAAATGGCAGGGTGCATGTCTATACCATATGAATCCAAGTTGTTGAGTTCACTCATTCTGATCCCAAACTTTAGGGGTTAATTTACTGATCTTTTGAACAACTTTTTACAAACTCCTAGATAACTATTAAATTTCGTGCTCACAGTTTTAACCCTCACAGTGAGATGGAATTAAGAAAGGAAAAGAACTTGAATTTTGATAATAACTCGGGGAGAAAAAACTAAAAAGCTAGAATATGTCAATTTGATCACTTCGACTAGTGGGACTAGCCCATTTCTATGTCAATTTAACAGTTTTACCTCTTTTCCTGTTTGCGAGTCATGCGAAATGGAAAATAAAACAATTGTTTCTTTTAAGTTCTTTATGCTTCCTAATCATGTATTCATCAAACACCAAGTACAATTTTATGAGCATTTTTTTCTTTAAAAAAGAGATAAACTTACTTTCTTGGATTCAATGGCCAGTCTTGTTCTTTTCTAATTCTCTTTCGTAGGTCATGAGACCCTTGTGTAAACCCTAGTATTTTTAGGTCACTGCCAAGGTTAACTCGTATTAGGCTCAGAGCCCATGAACTATAACACACCAAGGCCGAGGACAAATCACTCATGGATGACCCAAACACTAATTTGAACTCTACAGGCCCAGCTTTTGTTGATTCAAAATAAAGGTTTTTTTCCTTAAAAAAACAAAGAGTCACCTATTAACGGTCCACTTGTTTCTTTCCTGATGTCTGTATTCTACTGGCTTTACAAAAAGAAAAAGGAAATTTAACAATGGACGAATTCAACTAGGACAAAGATGGCCGAATAGAAGAGGGGATAAGGTAAGAAAAAAGAAAAAGGCGAATGATAGAGTTTACATCACAGAGGCAGGACATTACAATTATGTTCGTTTGTTTCAAGTAAGCTACTTTGTTGAAAATAGAAAAATCAACGTTGAGAAAATTATCGTATGATGCCATATTTCAGATAGGTTAGGCTTAGACAGGTGTCCAATTCAAACACTACATTAGTGGATTTTGCATTGCCTATCATGTGATTTTGCCAGCAAACTATCACATATGGTTTACTATACTAATCATCTATGCTACACTACTTTAAATTTGTGTTTTTAATGCAAAAATCAAAGCATCCTTCATTTTGTATTCCAATCTAAAAAATTATTATTATTAATTTGTATTCTTGTCCAAGAAAAGTAAATGGCTTTGCGTAAATTTCACATTCAATTTTAATAAAAAACTTAGAATTATAATATTTATAATTGTCAAATTATAGAACATTTTTTTGTTATATAAATTTATATAAATTATTTTTTTTAACTAATAGTGCTTATAACTTAACTTAGTATTAATATATTAAATTTATTTTTAGTTTTTTCAAAGATAAAAATATGAATCAAACCTCACCATTATACATCCGTCAACCCAACTGGTTTTACGTAAGTTATTAATTAATTAGTATTTTAATTTTGCTTAAGGATTATACTATTTAAAGTGAAAAACAATTAGAAAAAAAATTTAGACACAATCATCCATATTTTTCTATCGTATTGTCTTGATAGGAATGTATAAGACTAACAAATCCAACCAGCCTAATCGCCAAGGTCAAAAATTAAGACTAAGTTGGCTTACCTTACCAAGTTCCAATTAAATTTAACTTAGCTCAGCTTATGAACAACTTTATAGATAGATGCATGTCTTTTGTAAATAAATATATAATTTTTAATTAAATTATATATTTATTATATTTTAATTAAAAAATTTAATAATAAAAATATAAAAAATTGTAGCTAAATTTTATCTAAATAATTTTTTTAGAGCAATCTGATTTGCAATCAAAGTAGTGAGTCATATTTGTGATCCGGACGACAAAAATTTCTTTTCAAGTGGACCATACGAGTTGGTAACATCATCCACTCAAGTAGAAGAGGCAATAAACACCACAAACGTGTACCATTCCCATCTCCACATCATCTACTCACACACAAAGGAATATCACATGTTAGTTTGAAAAACAAAAACACTCAAAGTGATTAAATTATATTTGCTCAAAGCCCAACACACACAACATATCCCTCAAGGATCCCCCATATACTTAAAGCTATGGGGTTGTGTCATTATAATTGTAGCATAGAGGGGATAGAAGATCCGCCACTAGCAGCATGCATGACCCTAAAATTGAAAGATCACATCCTCCACTTCTCCAACACCTCCCTTTTTTTTTTTTTTTTTTTGGTTTGGTTTAGCCTTTTCTTTTGGAGTGGAGTGAATGGAGACCTCTTTATATGACCCATGATATCAAAATAGAATCTCATCGATCCATCTCTTCCTTTTGTATCCCACAAGCTTCCCTTCCTTGCCAACTTACACCCTTAATCGTTAAGTATATGCATGCGATATTACACTATTATTATTGCTGGCTACCTCTATCATAATTTAATTCATTCCTCCATTATAATTTGCAACTTAAATTAAACAATACATCACATGAGTTTGACAATACGTTAGAAAAAGAAAAAGGTTTCACCCATTAGCTACCTCTTTTAATTATTTTGGAATCGTACATGGAATCATTGGTATTGGTTATAATTTCAATTTTGTATTGTATTTTGACTAGAGTCAATCTTTTAACCCTCCATGGGTTAGCGCAAAATCCACCAACATCTCACTCATCAACCTCTTTTCTAGGCTCTTGAGCTGTCGAATTTAATTCAAATTCTTTTAATTAGTTCGTGGGCGATTATATGTGATATTATCTTCAAATAGCTTATATATCATGTGGTAAAAAAATTGTAATTATTTTAAAATTAAAAATGTTACATATATTTTGTTAAATAAGAAGATTGAACGTGCGATTCTTCATCTAAATTTCTTCTTGCACGCACTTAATTGCTTGAGCTAATCTTAAATAGATGATGTATAATTAATTAAATATGTCTCTATATCCTAATCTCGATCAACTACCAAACTGACCCAGCCTGCAATCATGATGATTAGCTGGCATTGGATCCCTTACAAGCCACAACTAGAGTGAGTTTAAAGGCGTGTTTGTTTCTGCGTTCTGGAGGCCAAAACCACGTTTCCAAAGAAGCACCAATTCCTTGCTTATGCATAAACGTGATTTTCAAACAAGCTTCCAAACACACACTAAGTAGTTATTTACACCCCGCATGCCCTATAGCTAATAGTTTATCTTTGAAAATATAATAACCATAAAAAGGCTGCATAAACAAATTATAAAAGCTAAATACGTTTGATAATCAAGCACATAATGTAGGCAGTGACAAGTTCATACTTCATAAATAAATACGTATAAAATTAATATGCTCGCAGGTTCCAATAGCAAATGGACATAAAGACACTTTATTATTATTATTATTTTTATTTCAGGTGGCCAAACTTTCTGTGATAAAGTGGCCATTAGCACAATAATAGAGGGCCGCAGATAAGGATATTTGTGGTTTCTCTTAGCTACGTCAATCAACGGACGTATTTAACTAACACAAAATTTTATGCCCTGTCACGTATCATGTATGGGTTGGAACATATTCCTTATTTACCCTATTGGGACGTGTTTTCCACGCTCTGGTATAAAAGCCCGGCCCATATCTTTGCCCTGCCATGCATATCCGACAAAGAGCGGCCTTGTGGGGTCCATCCAACCGAAGGCCCCTTACGTCATGGTGCCACGTAACACACTAGGTCCCACTAAATGTTGGTCGTGGTGGATGGAGATGAAAAAAAGAATAATTTTACTTTAATTAAACCAAAAAAACAAAACAAAATTCTGTTGTTTTCCTATCCTTGTGTGAACGCTGCTGGATTCTTGAGGAGTCCGGCTAGGCTTCTGATATAAATATTTTAAAATGATATCTTGGCCGAATTAAATTTTTAAAGATAGATTACAATAATTTTTTAAATTTAAAAAAATGTCACTTGGTATTTCCTTTATTTTTAAGGATTAAATTTAAGTATAGTTCTTTATTTCTTTATTATCAAGTTTTTAATTAAAACATAATGAATATATAATTCATTAATAATATTACAAGAAGTGTATGATTTAATTAGAAAACTATATAATTATGTGTAAAAATTATATACTTGTTATAATATTATTGAAAAATTAATCATTTATTATATTTTACTCATAGAACTTGATATTAAAGATATAAAGAATTATACATAAATTTTTTTAAATATTATATTACTCACACTTGTTAGTAACTTTCAATGGACAAAATTAAGGCTTAAATATGATAACTAAAATACTTATTAATTTCAGTACAATAATTTATTTAAAGAAATATCACTTTGTATTTTTCTAATTTTAAACTTTACTTTGCCCTAACCAACAGGCCATTTGATGCACTAAATTATTAGAATATAAATAGAAATAGAAAACAAAATGATTTTATAAATAAAAAATAACTCTCATATTTTACTTTAAAAAATAATAAAAAGAGATAAATATATTATTAAATAATAATACAATAACATAATAAACATTATACCCAAAATACAAAATACCAAACAGTGCCCTATGTGGAAGAGTGGCCCATCATATATTGATAGTTTTCTTTATTTTTCTGATAATTCACTAAATTACATGGTTATCTCTTATGATGTCACTGTCCATAACAACTACAGCATATGATTTATAATCCATTCCAAAGTAATTGATCAAAATTTTCTGCATTTAAAGTCGATTGAAATTCGTCGTTACATGAACAAACTTATTCAAATACATATTCAAAACCTTATAAAATACTATTATAACTGTAGAATTATGGTACAGAAAATTAATTACTCAATAACACCATAATTAAGAATCCAACTCTATTTGAAGAAATGGATGAAGCAACAAAGCCGAAGGCAGAAATGGCAAATTTGAAGACATAGGCTTTTTTAAATAAATGGTTGTATTGTGATGTTTTTTGTATTGAGATTATTGAGCATTTTAGTCATTTTATTTCGGCATTAATTTTGTCTAATACGAGAGGGCAGTGTAATATTTGAATGGAGTTGAATTTTTAATTATGGTGCTGCTGCCAGGGGAGACCCGCATATTGCAATTTTGGATAGCTTCTGCCTAAAAAAATTTTGTATATGCATTATGAATATATATATATATATAATATTATTTTTTAAAAAATTTAAATTTGTCCTTCCTAAAATATTTTATTTACTTTCTTTAATGTCTCAAAATCTTAAACAGATATTTTTAAAGATATTATTGTTTCTTACATTGATTATAAAATTAAATTTTATAAAATAAATAAAATATATCAAAACCTCTCCAAGAATCCTTTTATCTTTATTTTTTAAGAATTATTAATAATATATTTTCCACTCTCTAATTCTTACTCTTTCACAAAATTATTATTTTCAGCCTCTTTAACTATATTTTTTATTCACTATAAATAGAGTTTGGTAATAAAATGAAAGATAACTTTCTCACAATAATTTAGTTATTTTATTGTAAAAAGGCATTGAAAAGAATTTCATCATAAAAAAAGTTATAAATAAATTCTATTTAACTAAAAGTCAAAAAATATGATCTTAATTACTAATACGTATCACTTTTAATATATACTTTCGATGTATTAAAGCATTTATATTTACTTAAGTGTAATTATATTTTTTTTATTTTTTTATTATTATGTATATGTGTTTTTATTTAGTAAATTTTACTATTATATTATTTAATAAATATTAAAACTTATATTGCTAGAAATTATTAATAAGCATGGTTTTTTTTTCTTTACAATTTCTTGGGATTCTGTCCCAAGCCTGCTGCATAGCTAATTATATGTACTATAATTCTACAATTTTAATAGTGAATGATAAAATTTTGAATATGTACTTGAATGAGAGTGTTCACGTATTGACGAATAATAATTAGCTTCAAACTTAAATGGATTATAAATCATATGTTATAGTTGTTATGGACAATGAGATTATAAGTGATAATGTAACTTAATGAAGTAGCAGAATAGAAGAAAATTATTGATGTGTGTCAAGTCGCTTTTTCCACAAGACTAAGGGGTGCAAAGTAAAATTCGAAATCCGAGGAGGGATCGGGTGATATTTCTTTAACCCTCAGAGAATGCTATTTGTAATTTTCATTTTTTATTTTTTCATTTAGGTAAAAGCTTAACAGCATTAGCATATTATCGTTAGAGAAAGTATTATATAAGTTGCTAAAAATAGCAAGGTGTGTAGAGTAAAATTTGAAACTAAAAAGGTACTGAATTTATATATATATATATATATGTATGTATGTATATATATAATGTTTCAATTATTTCATAAATCATGACAAGGCCTTCTAGAAAGGCAAAGGCAAGGCAAGGCAAGGCAAACAACGCGAAGATAGCTTGAGTGCCTTTTCTTTCTTCTTTTTTTTTTTGACCTCCTATTTAATCTTTTTTACAGATAATAATTAATAAATAAATAAATAAATATATGAAGCATAATTTCTCCACCAAAGCAGTTATGTTCTTTGTTATATATTATCAACGGGGGTTTCTTACAAATATTGGTGCGAACAAGTTTCGTCATTCTTGGATGCTGTATAACATGTATATCATGACGTGTTTTTGGGACAAAAGTAATACTCGAAGTTTTAATACTTTATTGTTAAGGAGGTCCATGCAAAAGATGCAATTATGATTAAGCTTTAACCTTGATGGAATCGTGGAATGAAAATGTCAAACAAGGGCAAGGAAAAAGCCATTAATAATACACCAATTTCGCCAGAAACTGCCACAAAGACACAAAAGACTAAGGTGGTTAGCTTTCTTCCTTCGTACAATGCACCTAATTGATTATTTATTTTTTTGTTTTGTTTGTGGGGGGGGGGCTTAGAAATGCATGCAACTGATATGATTCAATGGAACATGCACTGGCAAATCTAACGTAATTCTAATTTACAGGATACTGATTCCCAACAATATTTTACTTCTCGCAGCTTTATTAAATCCGAGTTAGTCAAAAGTTGCCTGATTCGTGAAGATTGGGAGCCCTTTTTACTTGGGGTCGTTCCTTTTTCACGAAGAGTTAGTGGCAAAACTTTCCATGAGAGTAAGAGCTAAAGTTAAGTTAACCAAGCCCCTCACAAAGTAGTTAATCATGGACCTTTTTGTAAGCTTTTGTTCAGGGTATAAATAAAGCATAGGTGGCTCTAGCTGGTGCTTGTCTTGGGGTCCATTAGGAACTTTTGTGGTCCCAATTTCAAGATGGAAACGACTCAACTATCTCCATGGAGCTTTAACTCCCCCCCCCCCTCTCTCTCTCTCTCTCTCTCTCTCTCTTCTATTTGACTCTTTATTTTGTCGTTTTACAGTTAACAAAAATCTTTCGATACGTTGAAGGTTGTCTTTTGTTTTTCTCTTAATTTTTATGGATGCCAAATTGGCTATGTGATTCCCCTTCGCTTTAATATTCAAGGATTAATAAAAAAAACTCAGCTAAACTGACAGAATAAGAAACTGAAAAGAATACAAGTCGAAGGACGCTTCCATGAACTTGATACAGGAACTTCTGACGCGTAAATTAAGTCATATCAAGTTAATAAAATATAGTCCTAATTTGTTGCTAAGAAATTCGATTTTTTCCTTGCGCAAGTCTCATCTAATTTTAGAATGCTAGTTGAAATAATTGATTTGAAAATTAATATTTTTCAAGTTCTTAATCAGATAATTAAAACGAATTTCTTATATCAAAGTAACTCACAAACATGTCGTGTTTCTTGAGTGAAATTTTGCGGCTGCAAAAGTAACTCCAGTTTTGAGCCCAAGGAACTCTAAACCAAGAAAAGCTAAGACAAAAAGGCAGGGCAATCAAACTAGTGCCTTCGTCTTCAAGCTTTCCAAAGCCGAAAGTTTCTCTCTCTGACTCATGTTGAGCATGGCCATGGATGTATCAGTATGACATGCCATGACGATACCCCCTTAGCCCCACCACCACCACCACCTTTACATGCACACACGCAAAGATAAAAAGCCCACGATCAAAACGGCCAAAGGCCTCCTCCTCCCACTCCCCACTTTCACAAACGAAAGCACAGGGCTTCTACAGCTTTTCTTCTCTCAAGCCTTCGTTTAGCTATGAGAGTTCCCGTTTCGTCGTCCCCACAAACCCACCATTCCCCGAATCCAAAACCCACTATCTCTAACAACACAACCCGAAACCTTTCCAACATCAATCCAGGCTCCTGCTACGAACCCACTTCTGTTCTCGACCTCTGCCGGAGCCCCAGCCCCGGCACCGTCCCTGAGAAGCCCACGGAGTCGCTGTCGAAGCCTGAAGACTCTCTGGAGTGGGACGAGCATGTGTTGCATACTCTGGATTGGGATTCCATCATGAAGGACTTGGGTTTACACGACGATTCTGTTGCTACCGTTTTGAAGAATACTGTTCCACAATCAAACCCATGTGAGCCTCATGTCCCACACCTCCCGGAATTCCCCAATTCTCAGGAGGCCCCCTTCGATCACGCCCCAGATTTCAGTCTCTCGGATGTGAATTACATGAATCAGAATATGGGTTACAATTATAATAACTCTTTTGATCATTTGGTTCATGAGTTCAATCACAACGGCAATTGGCATAATAATGGGTTCGATTTCATCGAGGAGCTTATTCGAGCAGCCGATTGCTTCGACACGAACCAGCTCCAACTCGCCCATGTGATATTGGAGCGGCTCAATCAACGTCTACGATCCCCCATCGGGAAACCCCTCCAGAGAGCTGCGTTTTATTTTAAAGACGCTCTCCAATCTCTTCTCTCCGGTTCAAACCGTACCCCACGGCTTTCTTCCTTGGTGGAAATCGTTCAAAGCATCAAAACCTTCAAAGCTTTCTCAGGAATATCTCCAATTCCCATGTTCTCCATCTTCACCACCAACCAAGCACTCCTCGAAGCCCTTCACGGATCATCCTTTATGCACGTCATCGACTTCGACATCGGTTTAGGTATTCAATACGCTTCACTGATTAAAGAGATTGCAGAGAAGGCGGAGTCCTGTAAAATCAACTCGCCGGTCCTTCGAATCACCGCCGTCGTACCGGAAGAATACGCCGTGGAGAGCAGATTGATCCGAGAGAACCTGAACCAGTTCGCTCACGAACTCAGAATCCGAGTCCAAATCGAGTTTGTGCTGTTGCGAACCTTTGAAACGTTGTCATTGAAGGCCGTCAAGTTCATGGATGGGGAGAAGACTGCCGTTCTGCTATCCCCGACTATCTTCCGCCGTCTCGGATCAACAAAAAACATCGCCGCATTTCTAGGGGATATTCGGAGGGTTTCTCCTAGTGTGGTGGTTTTCGTAGACGGCGAAGGGTGGACAGACGCCGCTACAGCGACGTCGTTTCGTCGGAGTGTGGTGAACAGCCTGGAATTCTACTCGATAATGTTGGAGTCGTTGGATGCGTCACTGGTGGGAGGAGGTGGGGAATGGGTAAGAAGAATCGAGATACTTCTGCTGCGACCGAAGATATTGGCGGCGGTAGAAGGCGGCGGGCGGCGGCTTCCGGAGTGGAGGGAGCTGTTTTACGGGGCGGGAATGAGGGCGGTGCAGTTAAGCCGGTTCGCGGATTTTCAAGCAGAGTGTTTGTTAGCCAAAGTGCAGATTAAGGGCTTCCACGTGGCAAAACGACAAGCAGAATTGGTACTCTTCTGGAATGAGCGGGCCATAGTTTCCACGTCAGCCTGGCGATGTTAGAATTGGAAAAATGGAATAGGAGGTGGGAGGGGAATATGAATATCATATATATGGAATATAAATTGTATTAATATTAGGCACAAAGGCATGTGACTTTAGTTTATGGCAAATCAAAGGGTAATTGGGCACTTACAACAAACTGGAAAGTACATAAATTTGTCTTTATTCCGGAAATTGTGGTTTTCTTTGTTTGTGTAAATTGGTGGATCTATCCTTTTTCCTTTGTTCGAGTTATTAGCTCGTTGCGGGGTCTGACTCTTTGCCTTAATCTGAATGAACTTTAACTAGTTTTTAATCATAGAGTGTTCTGCTACGTGATACTGAATTATTATAATTAACAACATATATTTTATAATATATTTACGCCTATTAAAAGATTTGGTCATAAATTAGATTATAACTTTATTTTTTGTCGATTTTAAAGGATTGGCGTTAAAAATAAAATAAATTTTTATGTAAAATAAAACTTGAAATTCACTCAACAATTAAGTCTACTAACTATTATTGTTTTTAGATAAATTAAGTATATTAATCATTAATTAGTATTTATCATAAATATTATAAATTATATACAGAAGCTACATTTTTAAATCTCTTAACTTTCTTTGACAAAATTTGAATGGTTTTACGTTACTTTCAACTCATCACTTATTTGCCGCATTTTATTTTTTAAGTTTTTAGTCTCTCTTATTGTTTCTTAGTTTTAAGGCTATGTTTGGTAGAGGTCAATTTTGGAGTAGGAGAAAGAGTAGAATTATTAAAAAGACATGTTTAGTATACAATTATTTTGTTGAAAGAGTTTACTCCCATAAACATAGGAATTTGTCTTCTTTTACAAAATCAAAGGAGAGAGCAAAATTGAGTGAAAGAATTTTTTTTTTACCATCTTACCCTTTTGAAACTTTAGATCTATGAGTTCTATCCTATTGCAACTCTAACTTTACAAATTATTCTGAATCTCTTTTATTAGCTTGAATTTGAATTTGCTTAAAAGAAGATGATGTAGGATTGGCCATGGAATAGACTAAAAAGCAGAAATAAAGAGGGAAATGGGACGTGAAAGAGAAAAACAAAAGAAAGATTTGTTAGAATGGCTAAGATCTGAAACTTCTAGATTTGTGAAAGGAAAAATGGTCATAACTCTCTCTAAAACTTCTAGATCCAAAAGTGGTTGAAAATGGACAAAACTTCAAATATGCTAAAATAGTAAAAGATGATAGATTTCACTAGAAGTAACAAATGTTTAAAATTTTGGTCGAGAATGGCTGAAAATGCTTTAAATCTACAACTTCCCTTACTAGAGCTAAGGGAAATGAGATAGGATTTGTGACTACCCTTGCAAAGAGGAATTGTCCATGAGATTTTGACAAAAAAAGTGAATGAAATTTGTTGGATTATGAAGCTTTTTTTTTAATATATATTAAGCTTATTTCTGGATTTGTGAGATTGAGACATTTTTGGATTACAATTCTTGCATTTAAATGCCAATGATCTTTAGTTTTGATGGTTGCCTTCTTTTTAAAAGAAAAAGATTTTGATACTTTTGGATTTTTTAATTAAAACAATAACAACAAAGTCTTTTCCCACTAAATGGGGTCGGTTACATGGATCAATCGACGCCATAAACTTCTATCATAAATCATATTTTTAGATAAACCATTTAAATCTAAATCTCTCTTAATAATTTCTCCTATAATTTTTCTTGGTTTTCATCTACCTCTAATTATTGGACTATTCTCTATCTCATCTACTCTCCTAACTGGGGCTTCTATAGGTCTCCTTCCCACATGACCAAACCACCTAAGTCTCGATTATATAATCTTTTCTACAATAGGTGCGACTTTCACCTTCTCTCTGATGCATTTATTTCTAATCCTATCTCGTCTAGTGTGTACACTCATCCACCGCAACATTCTCATCTCTGCAACATTAAACTTATTTTTTTGTTGACTTTTTATTGCTCAACACTCAGTTCTATACAATATTATAAGTCTTATAACTGTGTAGTAGAATTTACCCTTAAGTTTGAGTGGTACTCTTCTATCACAAATAACACCCGAAGCACTCCTCTATTTCATCCACCCTGCTTGAATCCTATGCTTTACATCTTCTTCTATTTCCCCGTTATGTTGTATGATGGATCCAAGATACTTAAATCGTGTGACTTGTGGTAAGATATGTTTTCTAATTTTTACTTCTACGCTAGAAGTGGTGTGCCTCTTACTAAACTTGCACTCCATATACTCCGTTTTACTTTTATTTAAACGAAATCCGTGAGCTTCCAAAGTTAGTCTCCACCTCTCCAACTTCTCATTCATTTCCTCTCTCGATTCTCCAACTAGAACAATATCATCTGCAAAAAGTATGCACTGTGGCACCAGCTCTTGGATATGTTCAGTAAGCACATCCAAGACTAAAGTAAAAAGATAAGGGCTCAGAGTTGACCCTTGATGTAGACCAATAGTTATTGAAAAATCTTCTGTAAGTTCACCTTTTGTTACTACGCTAGTTGTAACCTTATCATACATGTCTTTGATTGCTCGAATATAAGCTATACGAACTCTTTTTTTCTCCAAAGCCTTCCATAGAACTTCTCTTGGCACTATATCATATGCTTTTTCTAAATCAATAAACACCATGTGTAAATTCCTTTGATTCTCTCTATATCTCTCCATTAATTTTCGCAACAAGTATATTGCCCAATAGTTGAGCTTCCTGGCATAAAACCAAATTGATTCTCCGTAACTTGACTCTCTTTCCTTAACCTTCGCTCAATTACTCTTTCCCATAATTTCATAGTATGGCTCATGAGTTTAATTCCTCTATAATTTGCACAATTTTGAATGTCCCCTTTACTTTTATAAATAGGGATTAAAGTACTTTTCCTCCACTCATCTGGCATCCTCTTAGATCTCATAATTTTATTAAATAATTTTGTGAGCCAACTTATACCTTTCATTCCCAAACCCTTCCATACTTCAATGGGTATATTATTTGGTCCAACTGCTCTGCCATTCTCCATTCGCTTTAATGCTTCTTTTACCTCTACCTCACAAATCATACAGTAAAAAGTATAATTTCTATCCTCTTTTCCAGTGTCTAGCCTATCCTATTGCAATAAAATCTCGTGCCATTCATTAAAAAGCCTATGAAAATAACCCTTTCATCGTTCTCTGATATCTTGTTCCGTGACCAACACTTTCCCGTCTTCATCCTTAATGCATTTCACTTGATTCACGTCTCTTGTCTTTCTTTCCCTATTTTTAGCTAATTTGTAAATATTTTTTTCTTCAACTTTAGTACCTAAAGATTGGTATAACCCATCAAATGCCCTCGCTCTTGCTTCACTCACTGTCTTCTTAGTGGCTTTCTTAGCTACCTTATATTTTTTTCAATTTTCATTACTCTTATATAATGACCATACTTTATAACACTCTCTTTTAACTTTAACCTTATCTTGTACACTTGCATCCTACCACCAAAATTCTTTATCCCTAGGTTCAAAACCTTTTGATTCACTTAATATTTCCTTTTCCGCCTTCCTAATTTCTTTAGCCATTTCATTCCACATATCGTTAGCATTTCCTTGTATTTCCCAAGGTCCTTCCTCCACAATCCGTCTCTGTAAATTCTTTTTTTTATCCCCTTTTAGTTACCACCACATAGTCCTTACCACTTTATTTTCACTTTTGCTTTGTACTCTCCTCCTAACTCTTACATCCATAACCAAAACTCTATATTGAGTAGTTAAACTCTCTCACGGTATAACTTTGCAATCCATGCAAAATTTT
Organism: Erythrophleum fordii; assembly: GCA_032878935.1. NCBI lineage: Eukaryota > Viridiplantae > Streptophyta > Magnoliopsida > Fabales > Fabaceae > Erythrophleum > Erythrophleum fordii. Next base: position 3,035,617 of record JAVQMF010000036.1, read on the forward strand.
CTATCTGATTTCTTTATAAGAAAGAAATCAATTTGAGAACATACCCTTTTACTTTTATACGTGATAAGATGTTCTTCACGCTTTCTAAAACAAGTGTTAGCTAATATAAGATCGAACACTAATGAAAAGTCTAGAATAGTTTTACCTTCTACATTTATTTCTCCTATACCATGTCCTTCATGAACACCTTCGTAGCCTGAAGATACACTTCTCACATGACCATTTAGATCCCCTCCTAAAAGAATCTTTTCTCCTAATGGTATTTCCTGAACTAAACATTCTAAATCTTTCCAAAACTTTACCTTATGATATTTTTCTAACTCTACTTGTGGTGCATAAGCACTAATAATATTAAAAAAAAAATTTCTACTACAAATTTTAATGCAATGATTCTATCTCCTAACCTTTTGACATTCACTACATTATTTTTTCAAAATTTATCTACAATTATACCTACCCCCATTTCTAGATTTAGATTTACCAGTATACCAAAGTTTAAAATCTGAAATATCTAATTTTTTCTCTTTTTCTCCTACCCATTTAGTTTCTTGTAAACACATAAAATTAATCATTCTCCTAATCATAGTATCTACTATTTCCATAGACTTACCCGTAAGTATACCTATATTCCAAGTTCCAAAACGAATCCTACTCTCATGAACTAACTTCTTTAGCCACATTCGTTCACGAAAATGTGGGAGTCCTTGTTTATTTTTCACTACATCCAGGCGATGATGCAGTGACTCTTGCTCACTTATCACTATATTCGAGTTATACAGCGTGTTACTTACGGGCAATAGCCTAGCCTTACGTCTAATATATTGATTGTCGGATTTTTTTAATTAAAAATGAGTAAAAATTTACTTTTTTAACTAAGGGTCATTTTAAATATTTTTTTTACATTTCTTTTCCATTCTTATCTTATTTTACCTTATTAAACATTCAAAAATATTAGTTTTCATGTTCTTTTCTATGTCATATCAAATATGTTTATAAAATACAAAATTCCTTTTCATTCCCAACCCATCTTTCATTTTCATTTTATCAAAAAATAAAAAACTCTTTATATACCAAATGAAATGAACCCAAATCTTCCTTAATATCACTATAGTACTAGTTTTTCGTCATTTCGCTTCTATTGTTGCTCTTGTTAACGATTTCAAAATTCAAGGCACCCACCCAATACATATTAATTGGTGGCCTGCTTGGTACTGCATGAGTATGGATGAGGCAAAAAGAATTCCTTTTTACAGTGCAGTGCAATTGGTAGCTAGTGCCTTTTTCCTAAGTTAGATAATCTTGAATCTATGCTTTCCTTTGCTCATTCATGCCAATGGAGATGAATTTAGGAGTCAAGACTTCATTTGTCCATTTTGACCCTCATCTCATTATTTCAATTTCAAAACATATAGTCTCTTAAAATAACAATGCACTCTATTGAAGCGTTTCCCCTCTATTGAATCTGACTACTCTCTTCTTCAAACCACTATGATGTTCAAGGCTATGAAAAGAGACCTACGACAATCAGGGATGCGTACCTTGGGTATTGCAAAATAGTGCAATTATTCGATAATTATCTCCACATAACTCACCTCGTGCCTAAAATCAATGAAAATAGGGACTCATAGTTCAACAACTTCAACAATTATTGAACACTAGCAAAGCAATTAAGTGCACGATCAGTATATGTATGTAAATAAGTCGAAGTTGTAGTGAAGGAGGAAGGAAGAAATTTGTAGGTATTGCATCTCTATCTACATGCGAAGGTTATTCCCAAAAAAAAAAAAAAGCATTTCTCGTAAATTATACTATTATGTGCATTTTTGTCATTTACTTATCCTTTTTTCATTTCTTTATTATTTTTATCGAAACAAACATACAAATGAAAAAATATTTTATTTTATTTTTATGTCATACTAAATATAATTGATTTAATTTAATTTCATTTATCATTCTCTTTTGATTCCATTAAAGATAATTTTGTAAACTAAATAAGCTCTAGGCGTAATTCCATTCTACCTTTTTTTCTGGTCTGGTAATTATATTCCACCTCTATGTCCAGGTCCCCCAAAGAGATATGGGGCCAAGAAAAACCCATAAAAGGGTTCAAAATAAGAAACCAATTCAACTTAACTAGACTTTTTTTTTTTTTTTTCAATTGTTTGGGAAGAAAAAGGCTTTTGAGGTCAAATTTTACTTTGGTCATTTATAGATGAGATGTTTATTAAATTAATTTTTTATAAAATTATATTTTCAATTTGGTTCATTGTAGATAAGATATTCTCAATTTGATTTTTTATAGAATTATCTTTTTAATTTACTTCTTTATATATGGATATTTCTCAATTTAGTTTTTCACAAACAAAAAATTATCATCAATAATGATCCCTCATATTTGTGTGTTTTCCGATTTAATAAAAAGATATTATTGATAATAATTTTATGCATAAGAGACTAAATTAAGAAAGTAATTTTATGAGAGATTAAAATAAGAAATAACTTATATATGAAAAATTAAATTGAAAAGACACTTTTGTGATGGACTAAATTGATAAATATGCCATATGTGAAGGGTCAAGATAAGTTTTTACTTATAAATATTTGTACTAGATTTAAATACAATTTTTATATTTTTGTTATAAGATCCTTTAATAAAAATATGATTAGTGCATTGTTTAATTGAAAAATTATATACTTATTTATAAAAATTATATATTTCTCATATTATTATTAGACCATTTATATTTTGATTAAAGAATCAAATAATAAAAAATATAAATAATTACACAAAAAATATTTTCCTAAACATTTTCCATAGTATATGTCCATAAAATGTTTCTAGAAACAATTTTGATAGAATTTTTGTATTTTAAATACAATTCTTCAATTAAAATACAGTAAATATATAATTTTCTATAAATTTAAATTTTAATAACTTAGTATTATATGATTAAATTTTTTATAAAATTATATATATATATATAATAATAATAATAATAATAATAATAATAATAATAATAATAATAATTTTATTAGATCCAATCACAACAATGACAATATATTAAGATAATAGTTTGACATGTGTTTATATTATGTATTCTTATAGGGATAAAAAATCTTAATTGTCAAAATAAAAAATTACATTGTAATCCTTTGCAATAATGTATAATGTATTTAAAAGAAAAAGTGATATAAAATAATGAAATTACATATAAAACTATTTTTTTTCATCATATGCTTATTTTTTCTTTATTTTTTTCTAGATGCACATTATACATTTACTAGCTAAATGAAGAAAAAGAAAATCTTCAAAAACTTCAATTATGAGAACGAAAATTTTAATTGTAAAAAAATTAAATTTTTAAAATTTTAACCAATAATAAACTTTTTTTGATTTATTAGACCTTTTTAAAAATGTAAGAATAAATATTTTAATTTATAGTCATAACATATAGTTTTTTTTAAAAAATTAACTATAATTTCTTGAACCAGAAAAAATAAAAAAAAATAGGTATACAAAAAAAATCATGAATTTTACAATATAAAATATTACAATATAATTTTTCTATAAATAAAATTTTTATTCCAATAATTAGAATTTTTTATACCTTAAAACAGCTTCACACTAGGCGTACACATGTTGTCAGATCCATATTCTTGATAATCTTCCGTGTTTTGATTACTCGGAGATTTTGGACGCAGAGTGCGTAAAAACAGCAGTCGATTATACTGTGTCTGCGTTGCAGGGGAATGGCATCGTTGTAATGGCTCTTCTCGGATCGAACATATCAGGAGAGGTCGGGACCGGTCTTCTTCTCTTAGTGTTTTTCAGCATTTTTCTTCAGCTAGGGTTTTGATCTATATCTACCTTTTTTTATTTCAATGTATTATATACATGTTCTTGAATTTCTTAAAAGTAGTGTAATTCTGCATTTCTATCCATTAGATGGTGGTGCACGGAGTATGTATCACAAGATGGTAATATGTCCTTCACATTTTTAGTAAAGATATTGGGGTTCTAATTGAAACAATAAATCAAAGCTAGTGTTTATTGACTTCCTATAAAATTCAAAAGGTAATTTTATTAGTTGGTAATCTCGGAGGATTATGGTCTTCCCCGTAATAGCCATTATTAGTTGGAGAGGCTCTGAATTTCTGGAGAAAGTATTGTAATTATGGATGATTCCCAACACCCCCCCCCCCTTTTTCCCCCCAAAAGAAATATATAGATATATATATATATATATATTATGCCGCTGGGTTCACTGTCTGTTATTACATGGTCGCTCAGATTGATGTCTGAATTTGGTGCAGGTTGGACTGCGGTTGCTTCTTTGTCCTCTTGGTTCTAACATTTTAATTCGGACAGCATGGTTAGCTACTAATTAATGCTAGTTCGCATTCTGGTGTTAGAAATATGTTTTCTAATGATTAAGCAGCCACCGACACAAACACACTCTTGAATCCATGTAGATATATTTTTATTTGAAGATCGCTAGTGATTTGAAGATACCTTGATGAACTTGAAAAGGTGATTCTACTAAGATTTTAACTTAGCTTCTAGCATTATATTTGTGCAGCTGTTCTGTGGGAGTTGCTTTACCTGTGTATTCTACATTCAAGGCAATAGAAAGAAAAGATCAAAATGCTCAACATAGATGTCTTGTCTACTGGGCAGGTAGAAATTACCTAGCTTTTCATTACTTCGTGGATTGTGTTTCTGATTTATTGTTCCTGTTAAATATCATTTGGCATCAAGAATCCTTTGCCAAGATTAATAGAATTTTATCCCCTCTCCGACGTTATTCATCCTTATGTACTCCTGACTACATGTGATTGGACTTGCTCTCGATACATATTTGTTCTTAAGAATCTTCTGCTTTATGACTTATGAGGAGAATGAAGTAACCAAATATGAATCCAAAACCAGTCATCAATATATCAGATTATGAAAATCAAAGTATAATGTGGAGCAGCTGTTTCGATGCCATCAAGTAGTAATGTTTTCTTCAGCCAAGACCTATATTCATATCAAGTCCTTCAAGTTGTAACAACCACCCTTCTTAACGGCAAAGCTATTTGCATTACACTGTCTAAACCATTTTATGGACTCTATTATACTGATTATTATTATTATTTTTTCCTCTCTGTTTTATGCTCCACTTTTGATACTTGCAGCTTACGGATCCTTCAGCCTCATTGAAGTATTCTCGGACAAGCTTGTTTCTTGGTATAGTTTGATCCCATCCCAATCCTTTAAGTTGTTTGTATAGGGTGGTTGTTCCCCTCTCTGTTGTAAGTAGTTTCACTATCAGTGGTCCTGGTAGGGTCCTTTTAGGAATGTTGACATATCTTTCATGTCTTGCAAATGAACTTAATAATTTTCTGTTTTTGTTTTGTTTAACGTGCAGGTGTCCTATGTATTATCACCTGAAGTTTGCCTTTCTTGTCTGGCTTCAACTTCCATCTACCAATGTGAGTTCAATGTAGGTTCAGAATTAATTTTAGGCAGTAAAAATGTCCTTGACCCATCTTTAACAAAATCAAGTTGTTTCCTGTAGACTTTTATGTTAGCTTTTTTTTTCCCCCGTCATTTTTTCTTCAATACCCTTCCCCCCCCCCTCCCTCCTCCTCCTCCTCCTCCTCCTCCTCCTCTTTTTCCTTTCATTTCATGGTTCCTTTGTGGTTTTAACTTATCTGCAGTCCTGCAGATGTTTGATAAGCATCTTGATTTCTTGGACAAAAAAAAAAAATTTCATCATTTTCTACTGCTTGATGTACCTTTATTTTCTAGGTGAATATTACAATTGAGGCCAAAACGGAGAAAACCCCTTCCAACTTAAGGTCATTTGCAACTTATCTCCCTCCACTCAAAAAGTTGACCATTGACCTCCCAGACTTCCAATTTTGTGCAACACAACCCCTCCATTAAATATCCATCCAAAACCCTGATGTTTTTCCTTCCACTTGGACTGGTAAGATGCCAAGTCATCTTACATGTGTATCTTTATTATCATATGTCACTTTAAAACGATACATCACCTAAACCCCTTATCCTTTCTTCTTATTCTGATTTGTTGTTTTCTGATTATGCTTACTCGGGAGAAAGCTTGTTGACCTAAATCTCACAATTTTTTCAAATTTGTTTGCATTTGTAAATCTGACTGGGAAGTAAACACCCAACACATGCCAAATGAGTTTCATCCACAAATGAACCCTGTAAATTCTTCTACAATGATTGATTCCAGCTTGCATATTTTAAGTATTAAACATTAGGAAGGTTTGAAGGAGATGGCTAGGGTTTTTGAATATATATATATATATATATATATCCATAATTGTTGGACGGCTTTGGAGCACCAAAAGGTGTGACCTTCTATGGGAACAATATAAAAAAATTAAGCAGGGTTATAAAGATAAGGATAATATAATATTAATCACTATTCTTGAATGTTTTCTCATTTTCTATAAGCCTCTTTCTATTGAATCTTAGAGCTTTTTGAAAAATCTCAACTTTTCCTCTGATTCTTTAGCTATTGACTCTATTTGTGATGTGGGTTTCTCATTCTCCTTGGGCTCTCTATTTTCAAGCCCTGTTCTTTGCTCCTCTACTGTCTGTTCACCCCTTAACTGCCAACCCTAGAAACTTTTAGCCAAAGATGAAAATCTGTATGGGGTGAATCTACATCTGGTTAATAGCAGCATGTTTTTGGATAGCAAGGAGGGAAGATTGGAAGAAATTGCAGAAATGCAATTCCAAAATTGCAGAAAACAACGAAGAAGGAGGGGTTAGGTATTTAAGTGATGTGATATTTTGGAGTGATGTAAGATAGTAAAAATACACATGTAAGCTGAGTTGGCATCTTACTATGCTAGTCCATGTGGAAGGAAAACGTTGGGATTTTGGATGAATATTTAATGGAGGAGCTGTGTTGCATAAAACTGGGAAGTCTAGGGATTGATGGTCAACTTTTTAAATTGAGCGGGGTAAGTTGCACTTGAGCATAAATTATATGGGATTTTCTGCATTTTGCTCTACAATGAATAGCTGATAAGTAGTGCTGCAGTGAGAACAATAAGTGTGCCTGTAGCTCCACAGAGTTGGACATTTATCTATTGCGACTCTTTAAGGGCTTACCTTTCACGACCCACATATTTACTATACTGGCACAAAAGATAACAAATCCCCCATACCATTACCAAGAGTGTCATCACTGACTTTTGTAGAAATTTCGGCAGCGTCCCCTCTATAAATTGGACCTCTCGACATTTCTACAACCAGTCAATTCACCAATACATCCCAAAATATATCAAAATATAGACATCTAGGGAGGGGGAAATGTCCTAACTCTGATTCAGTGGAGCCACATTCTATTTTGTTCAGAACAAAACAAATTCATAATACAAAATACACCCACATGAACAATTGTGGGCTCACCAAATGAAACAAAACAGGAGATCTACAACTAGTCGGCAGCTCGGGCTAGGCTAGGGTCTTCAACGCTCTCTGAAAAATAAATTTAAGAAAGAGTGAGTTTGAAACTCAGTGAATAAATAACGCCGACCCTTAAAAATCTTAAGGACATGGCCCGTAAAAAAATATTTGTATAGATGAATATTCATCATGCACAAAAACCAGCCTCATGCAGATCGTTTCTTAAAATGCATCAGAAGTATCTAAGCAGAACTGAATTAAACAGACGCAGAGCACACAGCTCGCGGAGAAAATAACCACAGACGCAAAGCACTTTGCTTGCGAAATAAATAACTCCACGTGTGGTAGCTACCCACACGGGGCTAGCAAAACCCCTGCTAGCTGAGGTCCAGATCATGGTGCACCAAGGCTAACAACTACTGCTGTTAGCTACAGAGTTCTGAGTAGATAACCTCTTCTCAAATCACATTTCAGACAGAGTACCTTCCATATCAGTTCAATATCAAAGTTTTCAAATAACTCAACAGGTATCAATTTGCAAAATTTCATATTTAAATCAATCATATAGCAAAGCATTTAAAAACGTCTCTCTATAAATAGATTTCCAAATATCAGAACACTGCAAGGAAACTTAGTAAGAAAATAAGAAATAGGAATTTCTTACGATCCGCATTACTTACTCACATTTTAGGATGATATCAATATTCCCTGTCTAGTCCTCAGCTCTACCTCAATCTCCTGAATACCCTACAATACCCGTTCAACAGATTTTAGAGCGTGAATAACCAGCAAAATTGTCTAATAACTTAGCCCACCTAACATTAATGTCAATTTTTCTTTCCCTTGGATTAATATATGAAAAACTAAGGTTTCCTAGGCATTATATGTAATTTCGGCATGTTAGCCGCGGCCAATTTACTCTTAGCCGCGGCCAATTCTTCTCTGTTTAACCCCCTTCTACTGCACTAATTTCGTCGCGGCGAGTTGGACATTCGCCGCGGCCAACATACATGGCGCCGCGGCGAAGAAGCCTCCTGGAGCTTCCTCGCTCAAGCTCTCGATATTGGCCGCGGCCAATTCCTCTCTGGAAGATTTCGCCGCGGCCAATTCCCCTCTGGTCTGACTCCCAGTTGAGCACTCAAATTTTGGTGCGTAGGTGAAATCAACTCCACCATTCTCTCCCTCAATCCATGCCTTCCATATTTATACAGCACACATGTACAAGATACAGGTATATATATATATATGTAGGCATCCACATATGGTGGCAGATCATTGGAAGGCTTAACTTCATTCATTCAAGAGAGAGAGAGTGAGAGAGAGAATGAGCATAATCAGGAATGGGTAAGAGGAAAGTGGAAAACTTTGAAACTTAAAAGGGAATCAGTTTTGTTTTTTCTCCACCCAACTCATCCCCTTGCACCCTTTCTCTTGTTCTTTCTGCACACCCTTCTATCAGCATAGCCACACACAAAGATATGCCTACAGAACAAGCAAAACAGGGGAGGAAAAGCTCTGTAAATTGGAACCAGAAAATGCAACTTACGGCAGCACTCCAGACTTGGAAAGAATGTGTTTCTGGCTTAACTTCCTCAACCAACACCAGCCAACTCTGAACCACAAGCAGCAGAAGATGAACTCAGGAGCAGCAGAAATGGCGAGGAAACAGAGGAGAGATGATGGAGCTTGTGTTCCAGCAGAGGTTTACTCCTTTTTCTGACCGAAGGAATGGGCATGGGTATGGTCTCGGTGCTGCAGAGATTGGAAAATCAAATTACCAAAAACCCACGCACAACATGAATGAGAGAAGGGCATTTCAGAAATTTGCAAAAGGGAAGCCAGAGTTCTACGTGGCAGCTCCAGCATTTTGTTTGAAAAGTCAACTTCCATGCAAATGAAGGCATGCACGTCGGGGGTTTCTTACAATCTCTCCCCCTAAAAGAATTCGGTCCCCGAATTTAGGTATATATATAGATATTAACCTTAGTTCTCAAATAGATAGGGATACTTTGCACGCATTTCAGTCTCTACTTCCCACGTAGCCTCTTCTGGTGTGTGGTGACACCATAGAACTTTCACAGATGAAATCTCCTTGGAACGTAACTTCTTCGTTTGTCTATCCAAGATTGCCACAGGAGTTTCTTCATACGTCAAACCTTCACCCAAAGAAACATCTTGATGTTGTAGCACATGAGAAGGATCAGGTAGATACTTCCTTAACATGGAAACATGAAATACTGGGTGAATATTGGATAACTCAGGCGGCAACGCCAGCCTATAGGCCACAGTCCCAACTCGCTCTAGGATCTCATATGGCCTTATATATCTCGGAGTCAACTTTCCTTTCTTCCCAAATCTCATCACACCTTTCATGGGAGACACCCTGAGAAACACATAATCTCCAATCATGAATTCCAAATCACGGCGTCGGTGATCCACATATGCTTTCTGCCTGCTCTGAGCTGCTATCAATCTCTCCTTAATTACTTTCACCTTTTCTATGGCATCTTGTACTAACTCAGGCCCTAATGCTTTAACTTCTCCTGTTTCAAACCATCCAATGGGAGATCTACATCGTCTCCCATACAACGCCTCGAAAGGTGCCATCTGTATGCTCGCTTGATAACTATTATTATAGGCAAATTCCACCAATGATAAATAGTTATCCCAGCTACCACCAAAGTCCATAACACACAACCTTAACATATCTTCTAGGGTTTGTATGGTCCTCTCAGATTGCCCATCAGTTTGAGGATGAAAGGCAGTGCTAAGATCTAATCGGGTACCCATAGCCTCTTGAAAAGCTCTCCAAAACTTGGAAGTAAACTGGGGTCCTCGATCAGAAATTATAGACATCGGTATACCGTGAAGTTTCACTATCTCATTTATGTAGAGTTGTGCATATTTCGCAACATTATACGTTGTCTTTACCGGGAGAAAATGAGCTGTTTTAGTGAATCTGTCCACAATCACCCAGATAGAATCATAACCCTTTACTGTTCGAGGTAGTCCCGTCACAAAGTCCATAGTGATCCTTTCCCACTTCCATTCAGGGATCTCCAGCCGTTGGTGTAATCCTGCAGGTTTCTGATGTTCTGCTTTAACCTGCTGACATGCCAAACAATGCAAAGTGAAGTTCGCTATATCTCTCTTCATGCCTTCCCACCTGTATACTTGCTTTAAGTCTTGATACATCTTTGTAGAACCGGGATGGATTGTATACCGGGAACAATGAGCTTCTTCTAAAAGTTCTCTCCTCAACTCTTCCACATTTGGCACACACAATCGAGTACCGAACCATAAAACGCCATTTGAATCTAAAACAAATTCATTTTTCTTTCCACTTTTGACGTCATCCACCAATTTACATATCTGCGCATCCTTAGCTTGGGCAGTTTTCAACCTTTCGAATAGAGATGATTGAAGCTGTACATGAGCCAAAAACACTCCTGGCTCTTTAATCTCAAATTGGATTCTTGAACGCTCAACCTTATGGAGTTCTGAAATTAGTGGTCTCCTCACCTCCGCAATGTGACTTAAGCTCCCCATGGATTTCCTGCTCAGAGCATCTGCTACTATATTAGCCTTACCCGGATGATATAAAATAGTACAATCATAATCCTTGAGTAACTCCATCCACCTCCTTTGCCTGAGATTCAGATCCCGCTGTTGGAAAATATATTTAAGGCTTTTATGGTCTGTGTAGATCTCACATGTCTCACCGTATAAATAATGTCTCCAAATTTTGAGAGCAAAGACCACCGCTGTCATTTCCAAATCATGCGTTGGATAATTTTGCTCATGCTTTTTAAGTTGCCTAGAGTCATAAGCAATCACGTGACCATGCTGCATCAATACACATCCCAAGCCAATCCCAGAAGCATCACAGTACACAACATAACTTCCAGACCCCGAAGGTAATGTCAAAATTGGCGCAGAAGTCAGACAATCTTTCAATTTCTGAAAACTCTCTTCACACATATCAGACCACTGAAATTTCACATTTTTCTGAGTTAATTTCGTTAACGGCGCAGCTATTTTGGAAAAGTCTTTAACAAACCGCCGATAATAGCCCGCCAAACCCAAGAAACTACGAACCTCTGTAACTGTAGTGGGTCTTGGCCATTTTTGAACCGCTTCTACTTTACTTGGATCTACCTGCACCCCATCTTTCGAGATTACATGGCCTAAAAAGGCAATTATTTTTAGCCAAAACTGGCATTTAGAAAATTTAGCATATAATTGGTGTTCCCTTAACACCTGTAGTGCTATTCTCAGATGCTGTTCGTGCTCTCCATGACTCTTGGAATAGATCAAAATATCATCGATGAATACGATAATAAATCGATCTAGAAATGGTTTGAACACTCGATTCATCAAGTCCATAAATGCAGCTGGGGCATTGGTTAACCCAAATGGCATCACTAAAAATTCATAATGACCATATCGGGTTCTGAAAGCAGTTTTAGGAATATCTTCCCTTCTTATTCGTAGCTGATGATAACCCGATCTTAAATCAATTTTTGAGAAATATTGAGCTCCCTGTAACTGGTCAAACAGGTCATCTATACGAGGCAAGGGATACCTATTCTTCACTGTCACTTTATTCAGCTGTCTGTAATCTACACATAAACGGAGAGAACCATCCTTCTTCTTAACAAAAAGTACAGGTGCGCCCCAAGGGGATGTGCTAGGGCGAATAAAACCCTTGTCTAACAAATCTTGCAATTGATTCTTTAATTCATTAAGCTCTAAGGGTGCCATTCGATAAGGGGGAATAGAGATCGGTTGAGTACCCGATAATACATCAATACAAAATTCAATTTCCCTTTCAGGAGGTAACCCTGGTAATTCTTCAGGGAAAACGTCAGGGAATTCTTTTTGCTACTGGAACCTGTTCCAGTACCGAGACTTGTAGTTCTGTATCTCTAACCATCGCTAAATATCCTTGACACCCCTTTTTCAAAAGCCTCTGAGCTTCTATCATTGATATTAAATTGTTTGGTGCTTCACTTCGATCACCTTGAATGACAAGGGGAGATTTACCAGGAAAGTTGCATCTTACTAACTTAAGATGACAATCCACCACTGCATAGCAGGACGCTAACCAATCCATTCCGAGTATTACATCAAACTCAGCTATCGCAAGCACTATCAAGTCAGCTAGTGTCTCACAATTGGCCAGAGTAATCACACATGCCCTATACACCCTTTCAACTATCACAGATTCCCCCACTGGGGTTGCAACAAGTAACGGGCACTCTAATTTTTCAGAGTCCCTACCAATCTTTTTCGCAAAACAGGGGGATATATAGGAATGTGTGGAGCCAGGATCAAATAATGAATAAGCAGGATGTGAACAAACTGTAAGTGTACCTGTTACCACAGCATTGGATGCTTGTGCATCCTGTCTATTCAATGCAAAAACCCGAGCCTGACCCCGTCCTGCAGTCGCCTGGCCTCTGCCTACTACTGTCCCACTGCTGCTACCTCGGCCGCTCTGAACTGTAACTGCACCGGCACCGGTAGATGGAGTCCCTGTTGAGAATTGCCTAATGGGTCGAACTGATCCCTGACTAGAATCAGGGTAACGCTGCGGACAGTCTCTCACCAAATGTCCAACTTGCCCACAACGAAAACATGCTCCCGTCTCTCTATGGCAAGTGCCTGAATGTATCCTCCCACAAAGGGAACAGAGACCTCTAGATGGACGAGATGGGATAGAAACTGGGGTGGACACTGTACTAACCCCTCGGAACGATCCTCTGTGCCTGTCAGTACCAGTAGAAAATGAAGTCGGATGTCCCGTGAAGGATTGAGTAAATCTCTGATGACTCTGGGGTCTAAGACCATAGGAAGGTCCAGCCACAAAAGAACTACCTCCCTGTCTCCCATCACTGTCACGCTTCCTCTTTCTCTGGAAAGTGTCCTCCTCCTTATCTCTCATCTCTATCATGCGTACACAATCCACCGCAGCTGAATATGAGGGGAAGAGGTTCATCTGTGGGGCGATCACCCTATACAACATACGGGGTAGCCCATTCACAAATCGCTTGATTCTGTCTCTCTCGGTAGGAACTAAGTGTGGGGCATAGCGAGACAACTGTGTGAACCGAATGTCATAATCAGAAACACTCATGCCCGGAACCAATTTCAGACCTTCAAATTCTCTGGCCCTAGCATCCCGAACACTCTGTGGCAAAAAGCGATCCATAAAAAGCCCCTTAAATTCCTCCCATAGCATTGGAGGAGATCCGATTGGCCTTTCCCCCAGTAAGGTCTGATACCATATGTAAGCCGCATCTTGTAACTGAAACCCAGCAAACCCTGATGATTTTGCACTCGAACAACTCAGAGCTCTGCATATCTTCTCAATACCATCAATGAATTGCTGGGGATCCTCCTGACTTTCCGTTCCGGAATAAGTGGGAGGCCTTAATTTTAAGAACTGGGAAAGGGTTACTGGAACTTCCCTCTCCTCCCTTATCACTTGAGGCCCTACCGGTCTTGGTTGCACTGGTGGTGCAACTTCCTCCACAGGATGTGGAGGCTCTACACTATCTGTAGGTGAGGCCTGCCTAGGAGGTCGATTAGTTCTTCGACCCCTACCCCGACCTTGACCACGGCCTCTGAGAGGTGGTGTAGTTTGTTGGGCTGATGCACTAGCAGAAGCCTCATCTACCGCAGCTAGTCTATTAACTGAACGAATTTTGGGAGGCATATCTACACTACAACAAAAGAACAAATATTCAAATCAATTTCCAGAGGAAAGTAAGAGATGATCACATTCAGTAAGACAACACACTTGAAGGAATAACTCAGGGCACTCTATAAGGTTTTCAGTGACACCTCAAGTATAGTTACGCCCGGGTTCATAACCATAATTGAGATCCCACTAAAAACTCTTGCTCCACAGGACCACAGAAAGACCTAAGCTCTGATACCAACTTTCACGACCCACATATTTACTATACTGGCACAAAAGATAACAAATCCCCCATACCATTACCAAGAGTGTCATCACTGACTTTTGTAGAAATTTCGGCAGCGTCCCCTCTATAAATTGGACCTCTCGACATTTCTACAACCAGTCAATTCACCAATACATCCCAAAATATATCAAAATATAGACATCTAGGGAGGGGGAAATGTCCTAACTCTGATTCAGTGGAGCCACATTCTATTTTGTTCAGAACAAAACAAATTCATAATACAAAATACACCCACATGAACAATTGTGGGCTCACCAAATGAAACAAAACAGGAGATCTACAACTAGTCGGCAGCTCGGGCTAGGCTAGGGTCTTCAACGCTCTCTGAAAAATAAATTTAAGAAAGAGTGAGTTTGAAACTCAGTGAATAAATAACGCCGACCCTTAAAAATCTTAGGGACATGGCCCGTAAAAAAATATTTGTATAGATGAATATTCATCATGCACAAAAACCAGCCTCATGCAGATCGTTTCTTAAAATGCATCAGAAGTATCTAAGCAGAACTGAATTAAACAGACGCAGAGCACACAGCTCGCGAGAAAATAACCACAGACGCAAAGCACTTTGCTTGCGAAATAAATAACTCCACGTGTGGTAGCTACCCACACGGGGCTAGCAAAACCCCTGCTAGCTGAGGTCCAGATCATGGTGCACCAAGGCTAACAACTACTGCTGTTAGCTACAGAGTTCTGAGTAGATAACCTCTTCTCAAATCACATTTCAGACAGAGTACCTTCCATATCAGTTCAATATCAAAGTTTTCAAATAACTCAACAGGTATCAATTTGCAAAATTTCATATTTAAATCAATCATATAGCAAAGCATTTAAAAACGTCTCTCTATAAATAGATTTCCAAATATCAGAACACTGCAAGGAAACTTAGTAAGAAAATAAGAAATAGGAATTTCTTACGGTCCGCATTACTTACTCACATTTTAGGATGATATCAATATTCCCTGCCTAGTCCTCAGCTCTACCTCAATCTCCTGAATACCCTACAATACCCGTTCAACAGATTTTAGAGCGTGAATAACCAGCAAAATTGTCTAATAACTTAGCCCACCTAACATTAATGTCAATTTTTTTTTCCCTTGGATTAATATATGAAAAACTAAGGTTTCCTAGGCATTATATGTAATTTCGGCATGTTAGCCGAGGCCAATTCTTCTCTGTTTAACCCCCTTCTACTGCACTAATTTCGTCGCGGCGAGTTGGACATTCGTCGCGGCCAACATACATGGCGCCGCGGCGAAGAAGCCTCCTGGAGCTTCCTCGCTCAAGCTCTCGATATTGGCCGCGGCCAATACCTCCTTCCGCCGCGGCCAATTCCTCTCTGGAAGATTTCGCCGCGGCCAATTCCCCAATTAGCTGCGGCCAATTCCCCTCTGGTCTGACTCCCAGTTGAGCACTCAAATTTTGGTGCGTAGGTGAAATCAACTCCACCATTCTCTCCCTCAATCCATGCCTTCCATATTTATACAGCACACATGTACAAGATACAGGTATATATATATATATATGTAGGCATCCACATATGGTGGCAGATCATTGGAAGGCTTAACTTCATTCATTCAAGAGAGAGAGAGTGAGAGAGAGAATGAGCATAATCAGGAATGGGTAAGAGGAAAGTGGAAAACTTTGAAACTTAAAAGGGAATCAGTTTTGTTTTTTCTCCACCCAACTCATCCCCTTGCACCCTTTCTCTTGTTCTTTCTGCACACCCTTCTATCAGCATAGCCACACACAAAGATATGCCTACAGAACAAGCAAAACAGGGGAGGAAAAGCTCTGTAAATTGGAACCAGAAAATGCAACTTACGGCAGCACTCCAGACTTGGAAAGAATGTGTTTCTGGCTTAACTTCCTCAACCAACACCAGCCAACTCTGAACCACAAGCAGCAGAAGATGAACTCAGGAGCAGCAGAAATGGCGAGGAAACAGAGGAGAGATGATGGAGCTTGTGTTCCAGCAGAGGTTTACTCCTTTTTCTGACCGAAGGAATGGGCATGGGTATGGTCTCAGTGCTGCAGAGATTGGGAAATCAAATTACCAAAAACCCACGCACAACATGAATGAGAGAAGGGCATTTCAGAAATTTGCAAAAGGGAAGCCAGAGTTCTACGTGGCAGCTCCAGCATTTTGTTTGAAAAGTCAACTTCCATGCAAATGAAGGCATGCACGTTGGGGGTTTCTTACATTACCCCTCCCCCCCCTTCTCTCTCTCTCTCTCCCTCGGTAAAAGGCTGTTCCAAATGACTACTAGGACTCAGGCTAAATAATAACCTTTCGGGTGATTTGAAAACCAGTTGGTAGTATTTTGGTAGTTGAGGGATCCATCTATTAAATATAGGCGGATTTGTTATTGAGACAAGATTCTGGGACTTTCCCTGAGCTTTCCTGTTTTATTTATTTATTTTTATTATTATCTTTTTGGTTCCTCTAGTTTGCAGCCTGTATTACTTTCTGTTTTGCATACATACTATGGCTGATAATTTGTCTCTTCGATGCATCAATTATGTTTTGTTATTTTGTTTTTAATTACTCGCTTCCAAACAGGGAGCAAAACAGATATATATGAACCACCTTCGTCCATTTTTCTTGAAGCATCAAGTTAAAGTTGATCAAGTTTTGGGCCCTGCGTACGGTGAAGTGGTATGTCCCATATTTTGCTGTAATTTCAACAAACGGATTTTTTTATCCCATCGAAGAGTTTGATCTTCTGGGGCAACGTTGGAGATTGTTTACATTGAAATTTTAGATTAAATGTTAATATGCAAAAACCTTGGCGCTGGGAATTTTCCCTGGCTCTCCTGTCAATTTGTTTCAATCCTTTGCCCTACATGCATTAAGTCATCTTTAATGGTATTGAACTTGTTAAACTTCCAGCTCAAACTCTTCAGTTCGTACCAAACAGAAATCCAGTATGTCCGGAGCGTAGTAGTGAAGATAACTGGAATTAGATCAGGTGAAGCAGTATGTTTCGGTGTTTTGTATTAGTTTCTCCCCTTCATTTAATTACTCATTTGCAAAGTAAACTTCCCAATGTTTAGCCTCAGGCCATGGGTTAAGGGATGCTGGTGAATCAGACAGATCCCAGCAGCAGGGTCCAGCTGAAGAACCTGTTACTTCCTCTGATGCCGAGCCCGATCATAATGATGCTGATCAACCAGAGAGGTGTAATGCATAATCTGACAAGCACAATCACCGAGAGCGATTCCAGTCTTCTACGCCAGGTCACTTGAATTAACACAACTAACGTTCGCTGACCGGCCTCAATCATGACGGGGTTTAGTTGACTTATATGTTGAATGAAAAAACTGCGATGCTTTCATTATACTAGTCCAAGTACAAGATCTGAAATTATCTGCTTGTGCGAAGGTCTGAAGCAGTCAATATACTATCATGGATACTCTTTGGTGCTTTCTCCTATTTGTCCATTATAGGACATATGTGTTATACATCAAAATTTTATGTTAGAACGAGCTTATATTTGCTTATTTAGTTACCTGATCATGAGGTGCTCGCCCTAACCGAAAACTTAACATGAATCCTGATAGCAGAAAACAATAACTGTAAGAGGACATTATGATTGCAGAGATACCTCTTGGCTCTTGCAAGGTGCTTAAAAATTAAAGCCGGAATCTTTAAAATCAGTAAATATAAGTGGTGCTCTATTAGCCTAACATTTCCTATTCTTCCGCAGCAGTAAATATTACAACAAATGACGAGTAAAGCCTCAGGGGAATTACAATTGAGGGTTAATCGTATAGATTAGTAAGACCCAAAAAAAAAAAAATTATATTCTATCCCTCAAGAGACGAGGCCATCGATACATTTCCAGCTGCAAATTCGT
The DNA here is from genome assembly GCA_032878935.1 of Erythrophleum fordii. NCBI lineage: Eukaryota > Viridiplantae > Streptophyta > Magnoliopsida > Fabales > Fabaceae > Erythrophleum > Erythrophleum fordii. Next base: position 3,053,901 of record JAVQMF010000036.1, read on the forward strand.
TATTGCGCTGCAAATAGATCAATTTTGGCTGTTGTGTGTGGGTGTACTGTGCAAGTTAAGCAACTGCATCTGGCCCACACAGCCGTTCCAACTCTTCCTGTTGAGAGCAGTTTATTACTTAAATGAGCTAAATTTAGGGTTGTCCATGTTAATATATTCTGGTGGGATTTTAAACACTAGAAATAAAATCAGATTATGCGTAAGAGATGATACTCTGGTAGTAGCAAAATACAGTGTTAATGCATGTGAAAGCAGAATTGTCAAGGTGTTTCGAGTTACCTTGATGGAATTATTTTCGGATGTAAGGTTCTCACATTCTTCAGAAAGCCTCTGTAGCTCCTCTCTGAGAGTTTGATTCTCATTTCCTAGCGTCTCCACCCTCTTCTGTAACTCTTCACACTCAGCCTGGTCGGCAGGAAAGCAGAAGACATCAAATTTTGTACAAAATCTGAGAGGGTCGCTTTGAATAAAGGTGGATAAAATAGCTTAAGGACAGTTACAATCAGTTTAGTCTCACTCAACAAGAGAGTACGGAGTAGAAATTAGAAAGAACCTGCTTCCGCAGTCTTGACCGCCTAGCTGACTCTCTATTAGACTGTTTCCTTTTCTGTCTTTTCAGTTCACGTTCATCCTACCAAATCATCAGGAAGCTCCATTAATAGGGTCAGAGGAAAAATAGGGGGTGGACGCGAGGCCAGGTTAATGCACCTAACATAAAAATGCAAGTCTAAATATGACAATCGATGTGCTATCTCTGAGAATAAACAAAGATGCACCGTATCAATAGAACATTTTTTTTCCAAGCATGTTAAAATATCCACAGGATATAAACTACAGATTAAGGAAAGAATACATGCTCAGAACAGATTGAAAAAGGAGTCACTTATACGAACTTTTCTGAATTTTGCTAAAATTACATAGCTCTTTTTTTATTTTTAAAATATATATTTTAGTCTAATTTTAAATTTTTTTGACTAAAATACCTTCTATTAACCAGAATACACAAATATATATTATATCTAAATATACATAAACAAAAATAAAAAAGTATAGATTTTGTTTTCCAATATGTACAAATAAAAATGAAAAAAGTAGCTTTTGTGCTGATTAAATTTAACCAAAAAAATTATATATCTATTAATTCAAGGTATTTTAGTAAAAAAAAGAAAATAAAATAAAATAGAACGAAAATGTAACGTAACTTTTTGTTGAAAACTTAAAGAGAAATCTGTATAATTTACTTTTAAAAAAAATTAACTGCAAGACTCATACTTGTATCCACTGTTCACTACGTGCAACTTCACGTCCCATCACGGTTGAAGGAGCAACGGCCGCTGAGGCACCACATTGGTTATGTCTCATTTTTGCCGCGTCTGCACCAGCAGCAGATGCATTCCACAAGTCCATTCCGATATTAAGATTAGTTGCTGGCGTTGAGACAACAGGCTTTTGAGAAATGGCACCACCAGAATTATTCTGTGCGTTTGCTCCTGAGAAAGTTCACAAGAATATACAAATTATTGGAGAAACTATGTAAAAGGAACATCATCGTGAATAAGGACGAGCCATACCATCAACAAGCATCTGGTCAAAGCTTCCCTTCTTGTTTGTAGTTGAATCCTATACACAGATAGAACTCATCAGACAAAAGCACAACGAAGGGAAAAAGAATGAACATTCTTTCAATTAAACTAGTTCAATTGAGACTTTTACTGTAGAAATTCAAGTAACACATGCAGCTAAGTGTAAAATTAAAATAGGCCACATAGATTTCAGGAAATTTATTATTTACTGAAACCAAGTGAACAAAGCACAAACAATGATGGTCAATTGTGATATACCTGTTGGTTAGTATTCTCATCTCTAGCATCTGATGAATCTTCTGAACCACTTTCAACACTGTCAAAAAGAATTTTTTTTTTTAAAAAAGAGATCCATATAAGGAAACAAACTGAGTAAAGAAAAAATCTAAATAAGATCTCAAATTAACCGTTGGCTTGCCTCACCTTTGCGAGATGCCATCATTTCCTGACCCTGAGCCTACCTTTCCACTCTCTCCCGCTTTGGAACCTGTGTTAGCAGAAGTGCCCTTCAATTTCTTGGCAGAAACCTGTTCTTTTCCATCAGGTCCCTTCCCTTCAAATTCTGCAGTTTGCTGTGTGAAGCCTGGAGTCTACCAAATTGATTTTTTTTTTAAAGGAAAGATAATAAAATAAGAACCGAACCATGATGAAGCAAACAAGCAAAGTTGCTTTCAACATGTGAGATTCATCATGTATAAGCAAATACTACAAGGAACTCATTTTTCTGACAGGGAAGGGGGTGCAGGGATAGGAGAGTTAGTGAATTACCGTGGCCATGCTAGGATGAGCATAGACACCCCCTGGAGGATATATAGGTGGGTATGGAACTGGTGTCCCATATGGCGGAATTAGAGGATGCTGGAAAGATCAACAGATCTGTAAATGACAACCTTTTCTGCCAATAGAGTGTGCATGTAAAGAACCCTAAGTAAATACAATACTACCTGGCTCCCCCACAGATAGGGGTGAGGAGTTGGTGAAGCAACAGTTGAGGCAAAAAAAGGAGGTGCAGTGGCTCCGGGAGCATAATAAGCCTAAATAAGAAGCTGACATGTTAGTTATTAACATTATTTATTTGCAAAAGACCTTTTGTGAATATAATAGCCCAGCGAAACAAATTCACCTATGTTCCACCAACCTGCATAGAACTTGACCAATCAGGATATGAAGGTGCTGTTGGCATCTCCTGTTAATATAAATAGAAATGATAAGGAGAGATAGGAAGGATCAATGGAAGTAAAAAGGGAAGGACAATGGCAGGAAAAGAACCTGAGTTACAGATGATGGTTTAGATGGCTTAGGTGTGCTCTCTTCCCCTGTTCCCATCCAGACCAGTTCAGACAAACTTCCCTTTCAATAGAACCAACTTAAAAGACCTCTGATCAGATCAAGTGCTGATATCCCTGGAAGTCATAAGATCACCTTGAACAACAACACATATCAGAGAACAAACACTTAATGATTTTAAAAAATATCAAATCACGTGTATAATAGCACTGAGGTTAATCAGCAGCAACTCTCAAATCAAATGCATAAGTAAATATAAGTAAATGAGTTTAAAATATAGATTTGAGTGATATTTTCTCCAAAGAAATGAGTGATTAAGCACTTCTTTTACAATCAAAGAAATTCGTATCATTTGAAAAGAAGCTTTCCCTTGAAGAGATTTGAATTTATGATCTCTTGGATATTCGTTACCAAATCTTTCCTATATCGAACCCAAAGCAACAATTCTAAATAGGAAACCATAATTATAAATCATAAAGCTCTTGGTCGTAAGATAAGAAGACAGATAATAGCTTTCATTAGAAATCATCGGTGGGCCCCCATCAACATGTATTAAGTGATCTGACTTGTATGGAAATAAGTTGATGTCTTTCCTTTTGGGATAAAAGTTTAAGTAAAAAAATCATCTGACTGAAATAGAGAGGATGATATTTAGTTGCAATCCAACTTTATCAGAAATTGAATACAACGAACAAATAGCAAATAAAGTAATATTTTAACAATATGACTTTTACTACAAATTATTAAGCTGGAACATCATTTTGCAAGACTAGCAGCAAAGTTCCATGGTTTTGAGTAAATTAAAATACGGCTTCTCAATTTCTCTTCTATATTGAGCCGCACTTGTAATTGTTATCACATTTATGCATGATCATTCATTAACTAATGAACAAGAAATAATAAACTCGCCTATTAGCCAAATCCTAACATGCTATGCATAGGATATTTGACACTATCTTAGTCTGATTAACAAAAAGAAAGGAAAGGATTATAAGTTGATAAATGTGTCTCCTGTTCCACGGTTATGTCAGTAAATGAGGGGAACTAAAGGAAAGCAAATATGCTATAATTTCCTTCTGAATTAGGGATTGTGACTTCACTCAGTCAAAGATCTGGATGCACAGGGGAACCCATTTTGGATGGAACATGAAGGAGCAGAGACAAGGAGAGCAATTTTCTATTACACTCCTCTCTATGGAATACGGATGCCTATACAGATCTCTGTGTATAAGTGAAATTTTAGCCATGCGATTTGAAGTTTTCAGTGGATAATCTTATACTTTAGACAGAATATATGGCTATTATTGACATTCCTCAAGATAATAGTATTTTAAGTCAAGTTTATAAGGTTTGTTCTAAATTAATGTGGTGATCAGAGGATGAAATTGAGAAGCATAGTATTTGCGTTGACATTCTGAGATAGTGCAATGCAGTCACCAAAACATATTTTATTTTTATGTACTTATTACCAACGAATTTATTTGCATATGAAGTCAAGCCAATGGGTGTGGTTTAACGGTGAAGGGTTTAAGGTCTTAAGTTCAATCGTCCTTGTCACCATGTATCAAAATAATATGCACGCATATGAAATTACTGGGATGAGATTCTTCAAGCCTACCTTCGCATCATCTAATTGTCCTTATACATCGACCCTCCGTAGCTTTCTTTTCAAAGCAATTATGATGTAAAGGCAAAGTACGATTTAGGAAAGAAAAGCCATGAAGATTTCATTTTCATCCATATGCATGTAAAAAATTACAAGAAAACTATTTTATCGTTATTTATCTTCTCCATGCCTTATCAAACAAAGCCAACGTGTGTGTTATTATTATTATTATTATTTCCCTTTGACTCTCCTCCTTCTTATCCATTAGATGATGTAAGAATTTATTTCACAATATTTTAAATCCATCTTACTTTCAATTCAGACAATTCAAGCCGATCTACTACGGCAACACTGCATGCCAAATATGACCTTAGCGTATCTATAATTTGAATCTAGGTTAGTATTATGCCTAAAATTGATTTGAAAATCGCAGCAAACATAAGGACTAGCGAGCTCTTTCTCCTCTCTCTTTCAGTTACTTATTCTTTTGTTCGTCAGAATGCCAGAGCGACATACACAAAAATACTTTCCTATAGAAGCAATAATTCCCTATGAATTGCCATCGGATTCTACTGAAATATCATTCATTAACCTTTTTTTTCCTCCTAAGGAATTTGTTTAAAAAAAGGCATAGAGTCAAAATTAACCACTGAAAGAAAACAAATTTACCAACCAGAAGTAGAAATTCAATCATTCACGTTATAAGTAAATTTACTTGAAATTTGAATTATCTGAGAAGCAAATTACGAATGAGAGGAGAATCAAATGACTATAAAGCATTCCAATTCTATTCTGCATAAATCCAACTCAGGCAGAGAAACCAGTACTGAAAAGGTTTAAGATCCCGGAATGAATTGAGAGCTAAAACATTTCCCCTCTCACTCTGAGTTCCAAGAGAGACATAAAAGAGAAAAATAAGGAACTAATTAAGTATAGTATATGGCTGAAGCACCGCTATTGCGTAAACATATTAAGTTAATAACAGAAAAATCAGGAGCTAGAAAGAGAGAGACTGACCTGTTTTCATGGAGTAGAGAAAGGGTGAGGTGGAAGTCCAACTGGGATGGACGAGGTGGGTTTGAAGTCCTAATACGACTATACTTCGTAAGGGCCGCTTCTTGTTTTCTTCTTCACTATATATATATATACATATTTTATTTCTTTCTCCAGAGAGAAAGATCAACGGCTGAGGATTACAGAAAACTGAAAGCTGAAAAACTAATAAGAGGTGGCAAGCACGCAGACATAAAACCAATACCAGCAACGAACATAGAAAGAGAGAGAGAGACTGTGTGTCCGCTTGTGGATGTTGTGTTGGATGGAGAGTGTGAAGGAAAAGGAGAAAGAAAAGAAACGAAAAGAAAAGAAGAGAGTGGTTGGGTGGGAGTGGATGTGGATGCGGATGATATGCGTTTTGGCGTGTAGGGGATCGGGTGTGACGCTGTCCTATGGGAACGTCAAAGAGTGTGGCATTTTAGGGCTTCCCCCGCGACACGTGCCACGTTGAGGATTACAGCTGTCCATGTCTCACTGGATTAGGTTTTTTATAACCTTCTTGCATTTCTGGATAACCTTAAATATTCGCATTATTAGATTATTACCATTTTGGCACTCTCATTCTTTGTCTCTTCCCCTCTCGCTTTACCCAAGACCATCAAACCGTTGCAGCCTCCACCCTCAAGCTATGGACTGCCTACGTAAAAATGAGCTGTTAGGCGACATTTAATGAATCCATACTCTTAATTTTTAAATTAACATAAAAGTATGAATTACATAAAAATATTTATCAATTGAAAAATTATTGACAAACTTATATGATATGCCCGCAGTGAGTAAAATGAAGTGACTGAGAAATCTATTAGACATAACAATATGGAAATTAATAAATTAAACAATTATACAATGATACAATACCAGTAGGCATGCCCATTAGAGCACTACAAGTTCGAGAAGCCCTCATCTATCAAGACCAAATCATTCAAAAGCCTATGATTCAGGTCCAAATGGCTTATGAAAGGATGGCCCATGTTCAAGAGGCCCAAATTGTGATTCTATATATCCAAAAATTTCAAAGAACTCACGATAATATCTATGTTGGACGTCGGCCCAAGTTTAGACTCCAAGATCCATATTTGATTAATTCAAAATATGCTGAATTGGATTTTGGACATGATATTTCCTTAAAGATGTAAAAGTGGAAGTCCAAGTGGAAGCCCAATGTTCTAAGAAGGGCCATGGAGCAACTAAAGACAATATCCAACACATTGAAGGCCCAATAAACTATACACATACAAGAGGAGTGCTGAGACCCAATTGGAGTAATGTGACAACTATTTAAAAGAGTTAATTAGTTTTGACTAGGATTCTTTTTGAATTTCGTTTTTTATTATTTTATTATTTTTTTAACTTGGTCAAAGAGCTTATCTTGGAGATCAAGTTAAGATTAGTATCCTAATCTAATTAGGATATATATTAGTATTATTTAAAATATTTCTAATTAGATTTTAGAGTTTTATTTTAATTAGGACTCTAGAAATTTTGCCTATAAAAGGCTTCCTATTGTACTCTATTTTGAACACATGAATGAATTTGAGTATTATTCAATACTTTGTGAGGCTTTTGCTTCTTTGTGTTCTCTGAGAGTTCACGTGACTTATCAAAGGATTGGTCTTCCTTTGTGGCGTCTTGAGGCTAGGGTTCTAAAAGACAAGTTCTCTTAGGGTCTTTCTTTTGACCAACATTCTTGTTTTCTAGCCGGTCTCGGGCAAAGTGTCATCTTGTTGAAGGTTCCTAGGACAAGGTTCCTAGAGCGTCTCTCATCATTTGGTATCAGAGCTTTGGTCGCTAGTACAAAGTATATTTTTTTTGTGTTTTCCTTTTATTATTTTTCATACTTTCTCTCCTTCCATTAGTATTACCTTCTCCATCTTCGTCTTTTTTTCTTTTATCTTCTTCTATCTTCCATTGTTGTGTTCCTCCATCCTAAAAAAAAAAAAAAAAAAAAATTGTTATACTCCAAAAGACACAGGAGAGAGAGAGAGAGAGAAAAGAAATGCATACATGTGCCAACTGTCAACTGCCAAATCTTGATGCTGTTCTAATTTATTTTATATATTTCATCAATATAAAATAATTAATTTTTAAATATAGTAAATTATAAAATTATTTAATAGAAAAAAATTATTAAAAAATGTATTCACAAAATAATTTTTAAAACTTAACTAATTTATAAATAATAATCTAATTTCAAAATTAACATGTGTTTTAAGTATATTTTAATAAATATAAGCATTATAGTAAATTTAAGGAAAATTAGAATGAAATATATATGTGATTTTTAACACAAAATAAATAATATTGAAATACAAATAATAAAAAATATTTTCAATAAGTTATATTTTACTAAAATAAATTAATATTATTCATGACAATATTTTGATGATATTTTAATTTTAGAAATTAAATATAAAAAATAATTTGAAAATTTACACTAAACTATTTGATGAAACTAAGATTTTGAGGCAAACTTCCCATAAAATTATTTGATGTAACCTCAAATATTCTTAGATTTGAATATAGAACAAACACCAAAAGAAGAGTACTCAGTAAATAAGTTATTGATGAAACCACTAAAATCTATTAGGGGTGTATGAAAGAAAGATTATGCTTAGATCCTTCATTGTAAATAAAATATTGGAAATTTTCCCACTTAAACCATTCTTCAAGAAATTTAAATACTTTAAAGCCACAATTTGTCCAATGGTTTTTGGGATTTTCCCAATCACATTCGCCTCACACATTTGAAAATCATTCATCTATTTGCAACCCTCTTCTTAGGTCATTATTTATTTGAATCTTGTCCACAAGTAGAAGCAATAATAAATTTTTTTTTTTTTTTTGAAGAAGAAGAACTTTTACGCATGGAATACTTGATAAAAGTAGAGAAGGTGGAGATGAGTCTATAAGAGGTTGGGAAGCCATGGGTACTTTGACGAATTAGTTATTGAAGATGAAGAGAGAACAAAAGGATGTAAAATTATAAGAAGAATATTTTAGTAATTAAGTATAGCTAAAATTTTTTAATTTAAATGATAAGAGGCTTATTACAATGGGACAAATAGATCATAAAAGTTTACTGTAATGTTTTTTAAATTCCAAAGACATTATTAAATGAAAACAAAGGTTAAAATAAATAAGTACAATTTTCCCTATAAAATACATATTGATTTTTATATAATACAATATAAACTACTGGTTTATTGACAACTTTTTTGATACAAACACGATAAATAATTTTTTGCTTTTATAATTCAATATTACATTTTGAAGTCTTTTTAAAAAAAGAAAAAAAAAATCTCCATGTTATATAATAAAGAACTTATAGCAAACAATTCTACATAACTCAACCCCTAAAGTAATACAAAGGGCAACTAAAAAAATGCTTATCATTCTAAACCAATGACATCAATGACAATACAATCAAATAAAGACAAAATTGACTCGGATGATGGGAGATGTAAAAGAACTAACCGTAAATGAGGATTTTTATTCCATCCTCTTAAACTTCATCTTTCTAGGTTTTTCGCTTTGAATACTTTTAAAGCTTCTAGAGTCTTTATGTACTCATATGTTAAAAATAGCTAGACTGTCGAGAATCAATATGTTTCAGGCACATAGGCAAGAGATAAAACTAAACCTATGTTTTCAGTGTAGATGTCATAAAAGGAATTCTAAGTAGTTGAAAACACAAAACTCGAGTTGCCATGCAAGCTTGTAAGTCTACATTGACCAAAGCATATGAGGAAACAAGGCAACAAACTGTTAAGATATTTTAGGGATTGTCAAAATATTTTATGCTTAATTATAGGAATTTTTTAGTGTAAAATAAGAAATTGTAAATTAGGTCCTTATTTGTAGGGTCAACAGCTAAATTAGCTCTTACTCTTGTAACTTGTACATGTATAGTGTACATATTCATTAAAAAAGGCAAGAAAGAAAAAAGATACACTTATTCTTTTGTAATTGAATATTGGTATCAGGCCAATTTCAAACTTAGCACCATGGACAAATATGATTCTAAAGTTTATGAGACCAAGTCTATTGCTCCTATCATTATTCAATCTGAGAATTTATCCTTCAATGCAGATATTATACTCAATGAAACGAATTATGATATGTGGTCTCAAATTATGGAGATGCATCTTGTCGAAAAGGAGAAGCTCTCATTCATTCGCGATAATGCCTAACCACCAACTGAGAAAGATGATAGATACGAGAAGTGGTATGCTGATAATCAAAAAGTTAAGCGATGACTACTGATGTCTATGTCCCTAAATATTATGAAATGATATGTTCGCCTATCTAGTGCTCGAGAAATTTGGAAGGCTCTGTTAGAAGCTTTTTATGATGGAGTAAATGAACTACAAGTTTTCACTTTGAATCAAAGAGTTTTTTCTACCAAACAAAGTGGTAGATCACTTTCTACCTATTACAGAGAATTACTTGAAATTTTTAGTGAACTAGACAATTGTGACAAGGTGATCATGGAGAGCAAAAATGATATTGCCTCTTACTATAAATCCATTCAAATCCAGAGGGTGCATATCTTCCTTGTTGGTTTAGATGACAAATTTGAACAGATCCGTGGTAAAATCTTAGAAAGGATCCTATTCTTAAGTTAGAAGAATGTTACTTAATGGTTCGCTATGAATCTGTTGGACACACAATGATGAATGAAGAACTTGAAAATTTTGAAGCCTTTGCCATGGTAAGCAAAAACAAATCCAATCAGAATTGATCTTTTCAATACTAACAAGATCGAACGAGGTCTAATTCTTCTAAGACTTCTACAAGTGTCAATAAATCCACCTATGAGTGCACTCACTACGATTAGCCTGGTCACACAAAAGATCGTTGTTTTAAACTTGTGGGATACCCAGAATGGTGGGATCATAACCGAGATCCATGAAAAAGACATTCAAACAAAACTTGCCCTGCTACAATTGTCGAAACAAAAATAAATAAAGATGATATTGCTGAAAAATCCTCGGCATTGGTAGCCACGGGAGGTAGTGGTGGTAAGGCTTTAAATTCATCTGCACTTGTTTCTAATAGTACATGGATAATTAATTTTTGAGCCACAGATCATATGACATTTGAATTTAGACAAGTTTTATCTTTCAAACCCTCCTCACAAAAATTTATTTCCATTGCTAATGGCTCCTCAGCACTTGTCATTGAGGAAGGATCATTGTCTTTCATTAATACTCTGAACTTAGATTCTATTTTGGTTATCCCATCCTTGGATTATAATCTTTTATCAGTCTCTCAAATTACCAATGATTTATCTTGTGTTATGATTTTTTGGCCTGAATGTTATGTGTTTAAGGACATTCAAATGAGGTAGATGATTGGTTGTGGTACTAGACAAAGGAAGCTATATTACCTGGACTTAGAGTCATAGAGCTCAAATAAGTTTTGCCAAACATTAACAATGGACAGTTATGAAGGAAAAAAAAAAAGGAATTTTGAGATTTGGTTATGGCATCGATGTTTGGGGCATGCTTCCTTTGGCTATCTTAAAAAAATATTTCCTAGATTATTTATACAAGTTGATATTTTTGGTTTTCAATGTGATGTTTACGAACTAGCAAAAAGTCATCGTGCACTATTTCCATTAAGTATAAATAAAAATTTACTTCCTTTCATGGTTATACATTCTGATGTTTGGGATTCATCTAAGGTGGCTACCTTAGGTAGATCACATTGGTTTGTTACTTTTATTGATGATTGTACCAAAATGACTTAGGTGTAGTTGATGAAGTAAAAAGGTAAAGTGAGCTTGCTGTTTCAAAATTTTCATAAAATGATTTGTACTAAATATAATGCAAAGGTGCAAGTTTTACATAGTGACAATGGGGGCGAGTATTTAAGTTTTAAATTTCAACAGTATTTAGAAGCACAAGAAATTATTCATCAAACTACTTGTCCTAACACAACCCAATAAAATAGATTTGTTGAGAGAAAAAAGTTGTCATTTATTGGAAGTTATTTGTGCCTTATTGATAGAAGCTCATCCACCATTATCCTATTGGGGGGAAGTACTCACTTCTGCTGCATATTTAATCAATTGGATGCCCTCCAGTGCTCTAGATTTTTGAACACCATCACAAGCCCTTGCTGGAGTTGTTATTGCACCGGCTATCCCAAACTTAACTCCTCATATCTTTGGTTGTGTAGCATATGTGCATCTTTATAAGCACCAACATAGCAAACTAGCTCCTTGTGAGTTAAAATGCCCCTTCTTAGGATATGTTGCTCATCAAAAGAGGAATTGATGTTATCATCCTTCAACTCATAGGATGTTTGTTACAATAGATGTAGTTTCCATGAAGACTTTATATATTTTTCCTTTGAGCGTAATCTTCAGGGGAAGTACCAAGAGGAAGTTTTGACTCTACATTATGATGCCCATGAAATGAAACTATCTAAAGGAGTGAGATTTTTTGAACCTAGTAAGTAGGTTATTGATGGATCAAATTTTAATGATGGTAAACTTCAAGAGTTGGAAGGTAATCAAGTGGTTGAATTGGATTTGGGAAATGAAGAAAATGAAGGGATTAGTCCACTACCATATGAATTCCATGAAAATGAAGGAATTAGTCTATTACCATTCGAATCCCTTGCATCACAAACAAGTGATATACCATGTAACATCCCTAAAATTAAGATTTTTTAATTATTTAGCATTTTTATATAATGAATTTATTAAGCTTTAATAAAAAGAATTTCAACAAAATAGTTTCATATATGAGAAGTATAAGCTGAATAGGACCTATATAATTTTTTGAAATTTTAAGGGGTCTGAGGGGCCCAGGGGCAAAATTGTCATTTGTCACCTGGACGAACTTTGATAATTTTTTGAGAAAGAAAAGGAATTCTGAACTAATCCAATGTGTGTGTGTGTGTGTGTAGAACATTATAAAATTTGTTGCATAAAATTCTGAATTCGTTAAAGCCAAAAAATAGCCCAAAACAATTTTAAGCTTATACAGAGACGAACTAAAACCCTAAACCTGTGTTAGCTACCTCAGGAAATTCTATGTAGAAAAATCTACTAGGTAGTGGTGACAGAATCTAGAAATATGGAGTTACGGAGAAGATATAAGTAAAAAATGAATAAAGATGCTTGTCCGTCACGTCACTACTAGAGGCAAAATGATAATTTGGATCCTAAAATAATAAAATATTAGGAGAATAAATAATATTTAAATATATAATTGGAAACATTAAACAGGACCCACATAGGGCTAAATAATATTAAAATGTAGTAGAGAACTTAGAAAATGCATATTAAATAAGATATTATGGAAAACTTAAGAAAATAGTGGCAGTTTTGTAAGTTTAACCAGAGAAGAGTTGACGTGGCACCAAGAAGCTGGGAAGGTGCTGATATGGCGTCATGTAGAAAGGAGAGAGATGATATGGCGCCATGTATGAAGAAGAAGCTGGAAGTTGGAAGAGAATTCTGGAAATTGCATGAGCTACGAAGTGATTATATAGGCTTGTGTCAGCAAATCTTAAAAATCTCACACATTATGAAAAAGTTACCACTGATTTCAGCATGATATAGACGCTGACTTAAGCGGCATTAAATGTAATCTTATCTTCACATATTACAAAAAAGTAACCTGGGTAATCCAATAGTTAATATTCGTTTATAAAAAGTGATACGATCTAAACCGTTGATGCAATCTAATAGCTTAGATTTCTTCACCTTTTTAAGATCAAACCATTACCTTTGATCTAATCTAAAGGCCTACATTTTATCTCTTATTTCAAGGTTAAATATTGACCATTCATGTAATCTAAAGGCTAAGATTTTCCACCTTAAAGTTAATTAAATCTTAACCATTCATAACTAGTATATATATGAACCACACACACACTTTCATACCATCCTCACACACAAAATACACACACCAATTCGGCTAAGAGGAGGAGAAGAAGAAGGAAAAGAAGCTCGGCCTAAGGAAGAAGAAAAGGGAGAAGGAAGAGAAAAGGAAAAGCCATCGGGAGGAAAGTCAAACACCGCGGAACTAAGGTAACATAGATAGACTTTTTTCTTCTTAGTTTTTCTTTTATTTTTCTCCAAGAATTTTCTATTCTATTTTTCCTTAATTTTCATCCATGGCAAGAAGGGATGGGAAATTTTGTTGTTTCCATGAATTCTAGCCAAGAAAAGATGGAGAAATCATATATATGACTTATGGATTCATGTGATTCAAGAAAATCCCTATTCTTAGCAATTTTTCTACAAATCAAGAAGCTTTGTATTTCAAGATGCCATGGGAGAAATTGAAGAGAAAATGAAGGGAGAAGTGATGGAAGAAAGCCTAAGGAAGAGGAAGATTAATACAACTTTGATTTTCATGAAGAAATTGGCAAGAAACCCTTGAACTTTAATTTGAGAAAATTGTAGAATACCTAAGAAATCTCTAAAAATTGATTAAGGGCTTTTGTTTAGCTTCCTTGAATATGTATGTGTGGCTATTTGTGACATGAAAATGAAGCAAAATCACATGTCTTATTATATGCATAGATTTGGCCAACACATGTATATATACCTAGGGAAGAATTTTATTAAATCTAACTAAATTAGGTTAATCTACATGAAACATAAGGCCTATGGTGAAATTTTGATGAATTATGGATCATTGTATAAAAAGTCAGATTTTTGAGAAAAAATGTTGACTAAGAAATTCTTGAATTTTTCCTGGTGCTATTTGATATGTTTTGGATAATTGTTATAGCCTAATATGTTTTACATGCTATCTGGATTATGCTAACATTTATTTTTAAATTTTGGAGCTCATTTGTGATTAGTTGAAAATTTACGTAGCGTTATGTCAAGAATGGAATATGTAATGACATGTGTTCTAGAATTACACTGTTTGTTGTGCTGATATACTGTTTGATTTCTTGATATGGATAATATGTTGTTTATTACCTGATTCTATAAGTATGGGTTATTTGGTAAAGGACTAACCAATATATATATGGCGGAGTAGCCTTATCCAGGGGATGAGCCCTGTGTGTGCCAGAGTTGGCCATTGGATAACTGCTGTTGTATTGGATGTCTAATCTTAAAGATACTTAAAAATACCTAAACCACTAATTTCCGTACTCCAATATGCTGTTATGCTATCGGGATTATTTATGCACAGAGTTGTGTAAGATAATTCTTTCCCAAATATACCTATATGCCTTGATCAAATGATGGCTTGGATGACATATTATTGTGATATTTTATATGACTTTCCTTAGGTACCCACTTGGGGACACCTCAGTAAAAGAAGCAGGGATGAGCCTGCTATGTCATGACAGTGCAACATGATCTAGGTATTGAGCTTGCCGAAGCCAGTGCAATATGATCTGAGTATTGAGCCTGGCGATCTCCAAGGCCTAATGGTTAAGAGAGAATAAATATTGTTTGTGATGTTTTCTATATTCCATATATGCAGAAATCTCATGAATGCCTTGCCATTGTTGAGTATCAATTATGTTGAGACAATTCTTGTGTTCATCCATGCCTTATCTTTAGATGTAATATGCCTATCCACTTTACTATTTCATATTCACGTCAGATATTGCTAACAGGTATATCTCTCTGCTTATATTGTTCGGTAAATTAACTGTCTTACCATTATATTACTTGTGGTTTGTTAAAAGTATTTGACTCTTCTTCATGGATATTATGTGGTATTAATCTTGTTTATGTTACTGAGAAAATTATTTCTCACTCTATTATGATTTATATTTTTCTTAGATACCAATTTATCAAGTGACCCTAGAACTCCAGGTGAAGTGGATCTAGTTCCCACTTAGGGGATGGGTCTTCGTCATCCATAATATACGCATCATATTATGTGATGACGTTGTTCATACTGTATTAGTGTAATTTGTGTCCTCAGGAGAGCTAGAGTCCTACACTTTTTCAGTGGGTGGAGTTAACCCTCCTGCTCCTCTATTTGTATGAACAAAGGCCCAATCACTGATATTGACCCTTTTATTATTTAGGGGACTTTCTTTTTGAATGGTTATAAGATAGATTTTCTTTTGATGTGATATGAATTGTATGACCCTGTTCCCTTATGAGGGAACTCTTAAACTAGTTTATATAAATTACAGTGTATTTTTGTTATTGTCGTAGTTCACTATGCCATTAATTAGATTTTATTGTGAAAGGATAATTACCATAGAAAAAGTAATTAAATTCAAATAAGGAATTCCTAAAAAATGTATAGCTAAAGAACGGTAGTTAAAAGAGGCGTTACATACCAAACCAATCATTTGCTAAGGATGTTCCTAGTCTTATGTATAAACCACCTGAAAAACAACTACCACCACGACACAATCAAGGTATCCCTAAACCCACATACGAACCTGAAATTTCTAGTAAAGCTAAATATCCAATGAGTCATTATGTGTCATCAATTATCATAATCAAATAAATCATTTGTAAATCAATTATCTACTGTATCTATTTCTGACAATGTGTAGGAAGCCTTAGCTGACCTGAGGTGGAAAGCAGCTATGAATGAGGAAATGAAATATTTGCAAAAAAAAAAAAAAAATACTTGAGAACTTGTTGACTATCCATCAGAAAAGAAACTAGTTGGATGTCGATGGGTTTATACATTTAAGTATAAAACAGATGGGACGATAAAGTGCTTTAAAGCAAGACTAGTGGTTAAGGGATATACTCAGACCTATAGAATTGATTATACAAAGATATTTGCCCCAATGGCTAAAATCAACACAGTTCGAGTTTTGATGTCTTTAACTATAAACTTGGATTGGCCATTACAAGAATTTGATGTGAACAATGCATTTTTACATGGAGAATTGTATGAAGAAGTTTATATAGGTCTTCTTCCAGGGTGCAAAGTACCAGAAACACACTCTCAAAAGTTGTGTAAATTAAAGAAGTCATTGTATAGGTTTAAGCAATCTCCAAGAGCATGGTTTGGAAGATTCACAAAATCCATGAAGGCTTTTGGCTAGAGTTAAAGCAATGCAGACCATACTTTATTCTTGAAGAAACAACAAGGTAAAATCACTGTACTTATTGTATATGTCAATAACATGGTTGTGACTGGCAATAACCTCGAAGAAAAGAAAGCTCTTCAAAATTACTTGTCTAAGGAATTTGAAATGAAAGACCTTGGACACCTAAAATTCTTTCTTGGGATCGAAGTGTCAAGATCAATTAAAGGAATTTTCTTGTCATAGAAAAAATATACTTTAGATTTGTTGTAGGAAACTGGGATGTCGGCTTGTCAACCGGCTGATACATCCATTGAAAAAGGATTGAAGTTATCTATTGAACCTAATCAAGTCCTAGTCAATAAAGGGAGATACTAGAGACTTGTAGGGAGATTGATGTACCTAGCACACACAAGGTTAGACCTTGCCTATGCCTTGAGTGTTGTGAGCCAATTTATGTTTAATCCTAGAAAGCAACATATGAATGCAGTTATGCGTATTTTACAATATTTGAAATATACTCCAGGAAAGGGAATTTTGTTCATAAAAAATGCAGATCATCAAAGTGTGAATGCATATACTGATGCCGATTGGGCTGGAGCTATAGATGATAGACGATCTACTTTAGGTTATTTCACCTTTGTAAGAGGTAATCTAGTTATTTGAATAAGCAAAAAACAAAATGTTGTTGCATGCTCAAGTGCAGAGGCTGAATTTAAAGGTATGGCACTTGGACTATGTAAAGCATTATGGATGAGACTTCTCTTATCAGATTTCGATTATCCGCCTAAACAACCAATTCAACTATATTTGTGACAATAAGGCTGCATGTGATATTGCTCATAACTCAGTTCAACATGATCGTACCAAGTATGTGGAAGTAGACAGATTCTTCATCAAAGAGAAATTGGATGAAAAAATATTGGAGTTACCTAAGATTCAATCAGAGGATCAGTTGGGTGATATCCTCACTAAAACAGTTTCAAGTCAAGTGTTCTCAAAGTTTGTAAGCAAGTTGGGCATGTGTGATATCTATGCACCA
Source organism: Erythrophleum fordii (assembly GCA_032878935.1). Lineage (NCBI taxonomy): Eukaryota > Viridiplantae > Streptophyta > Magnoliopsida > Fabales > Fabaceae > Erythrophleum > Erythrophleum fordii. The sequence continues at coordinate 3,071,467 of JAVQMF010000036.1, forward strand.
ACTTGAGAGGAAGTGTTGAGATATTTTAAAGATTGTCAAAATATTTTATACTTAATTATAGGGATTTTTTGGTGTAAAATAAGAAATTGTAAATTAGATCCTTTTTTATAGGGTCAACAGCTAAATTAGCTCCTACTTTTGTAACTTGTGCCTATGTAGTGTACAGATTCATTAAAAAAGGCAAGAAAGAAAAAAAAAATACACTTATTCTTCTGAAATTAAATCTTAAACACCTGCTCTTGGTATGCTTCTCTATGGGCATGGGCATGGGCTTGGGCTTGGTCTTGGATTTGCTTTCCACAATCAAAGGGTGTGGCTTAGAGCTTGTGGGCTCGAGGGGACTCCCACATTGTTGCCATTTGAGTTTTTAGTCTCAATTATTATGGGAAGTTGGGTCGCTATCCTTGAGTAGCAATTTTGAAACAAGATGAGAGTTCCTATGATGTCCATGAATTCTAGTCACTTCTTGTGGATGGATCCAATCAAAGCAAGAAGTGCTTTTTTTTTTTTATTCTCAAATCATAAATTTAAAGATAAAGATAAAAATTAGAATTGGGGAGTCAAAAATTATAACTGTAAAAAATATTACATTCTTGAATTTATAATTTGAAAGCTAAAACTTGAAAAAGAAAAAGGGGGCAAATTTGGGCTAATTGCATCCTCTCTGGTTGCTAACTAATTGGAGACAATCCAGCTACATCACTATTTTTGCTCTCCTATCCAACATGATTGCACCAAATGAAGTACATTTGTTGGATGTTAACATATTTTAAAGGAAAAATTATAGTTGAACATTTTAAGTTAAAGATATTTATATTAAAAAATTTTAATTTTAAAAGATTATAAGACCAAAATGTTTAAATTGAGATCATAAATTATAATTCTTTACAAAATTAAAATTTTTAGATTTTGGGTCCTTTAGAATAATTTTAAAGTTTAAGATCTTTTAATATAAATATCTTTAATTTCATATCCTTAAGTATAATTTATCCTATTTTAAATTTAAGTAATCTTAAAATATTTTAAATAATGATAAGTTAAGATTTTCATATCCTGATTCTAAATTTTAAATATTTTGATTTAATAGTTCTTATATTTTGCTAGATAAGAGGGGGTGCAACTTCTCTCTAGTTTGTACAAGAACTAGAAGGTTCTTTATCAAGGGTGTACATAGGCCGAGCCTGGTTTTGTCCTTGTCCGATACCCGGCTTGATCTGGTTTAATACCGAGCAAGGTCAGACTAAATCAAGTGGCATAATATTTTTTTATTTATTATAAAAATTATAAAATAACCTTAAATTTTTTTTTATATAAATCTTTATAAAATTATATTTTATCTTTAAAAAATTAAAATTTTGATATAAATCTTTATAAAAAATATTTCTTTTTATTTTTTTAAACTTGATTGGATTAATATATCCTTAAGGCCAACCTAAATATATTATTAAAATTATAAAATAATACTTAAAAAATAAAATTTTTATATAAGCTTTTATAAAATTATATTTTATCTTTAAAAAAATTAAAATTTTGATATAAATCTTTATAAATATTTTTTTAAAAAAATAAATTTATTATTTTGGGTCAGGCCAACATAACCCTAAAGGTTAACCCGATATTCGGCCCGAGTTGATTTTGTAGTTTGCCCTAATCCTAAATTTTTTTTTTTTAAATTTATGCCTGTCCCAACTCGACTCGATTTGGTCAGGTAAAGTCAGGCTTATCGGGCCTTCAAACTTGATGAACATTTCTATCATTTATGAGAGAGCAATACTATACCTTTGAAAAAAAAAAAAAAGATTAAAAAATAATAAAATAAGGTAGCTTTCCTCTCACAATTGGAGGGTTCATTTCCTGCACAAACTAGAGAGAAGCTTCTCACATATAAGATGTAGTTAATGTATTAGTAGGTTATGGTCAGTTGTTATATACATAGAATAAAATTGATAAAAATTTGATGAAAGAGTGTGTTACTTTTAAAACAAACAATTCAAGAGAGTTCTTAATTAAAAAAAAAAAAATCCCCTAAGAAAGTCCATCGCAGAGTTTTTGTAATCTTCTTGACAATTGCATATGAGAAAAACAATCTTCATGTTGTTTTGGGTTTTCATTATCATATTGGATATCATGGTTGAAGATATTTAATTATGTCTAACCCTGCTGCCGCTTTATCTGTATATCTCTTATAAATTTATTGAGAATTGAAATTCCATTGAGCATGTAGAGAATTTCATGGTAGTGACCTTGTATGTTCTAGTATTGAATCAAAAAGATTACGGTATGATTATAATTTTGTAAGCAGTATTATATCTGGGTATTTTGTTAAAATTGGCTTACATGTAGCATTGGAGCCTACTGGTTTTAATTACCTTTGCTTCATATCTAATTTCATGCATCTTCTGTGTCATTCAAATTTATGGGTTATATATATATATAAGCTTATATATTGTCATGTGTTTCATGAACCTGACATACTTGAAAATATGAGAAAAATTGGGTGCGTCAAGTTTTGTGACTGTAGAAATTTTCATGGTGTACTATTGTGTATGTTTTGAGAGTAGAATTAAGATACAGAAATTAGATTTCGATTAAGGGAAGGGGTGTAAAGGATATTATTAAGCATAAAGGATGATTAGAGGATGAAGACAATGCAGTAGAGCCAGTATGAGTAATACCAATACCACAACCATCACCCATAATGATATCATCTGTGCCATTCTACCCAGAGTAAGATTAATGACTCTGGACATTAGAAGTCACATGATGATAATGCCTCAGTGCCCAACACCCAATTATTTGAGCCTTAGGACGAAGCAGCGGGTCTGGTTGTGAAGTTGGCTTGATGCATGGCAGCATCATGTGACGAGAGTGTCATACTTCAGCAATATGTCCAAACTTATCATAGAGTGGTGTCTTGGAGAAGACAGAATATGGGCGCCAATTGAAAGAGGAATTAGGTACCCGTGGTTGTTGATAAGTGGGTTGGCCAATATATAGTGACAAGCTTGACTAGGATTGAGCTTGTGAGCCATGACATGAGGTGTTTTGACAAGGATGATTGGCTAGGTTGTTGCCATTGCCTCTTTGAGTGAACTGAGCCGTGATGTGAGCTTGCTCTTTCATGGATTCTTCTTGGCGAAGAAAGATTTCAAGGTCATTGAGTTTGTCATATAAGTCCTCAAAAGAGATTGGGTTGTCACGAGTTTGGATAGAAGCATTGATTTCTTTTCAGTTAGGTCCAAGTCCGCTTAAAACTTTGATGATGAGTTTATCTGCACTAAGAGGAGATCCAGCAATGACGAGTTCATCAGCGATAGAGCGGATCTCGCGGAGGTAGTCAACCATAGATTTGGAATCCTCGACAAGGTTGGCCAAGGTGCCTCATGACATAACCTATAAATATGATTATGAGATGTACTGGAAAATGTGGTGGTCAGCCTTTGCCAAGTCGAATGTGCAGATGGGGCACCAAAGCAACAGCAGGTGCAATAGTTGGATCAACAAAGCTTATATTGGTATCACGAAGCAAGTTGTCTTGCGGGATCCAGAGTTTAAACTCAGGATTAAGGGTGCTTCTATAAGCAAGAAATTGTGGTGTACAAGGCTAGGTTCCATCGACATAGGTCATGAGATCATATATAGCCAAGGAGGAGAGTAATGAGTTGGGCTTTCCACATGAGAAAGTTGCTGCTACTGGTGAGTTTGATAAGGAACTCGGATGCGAGGTTAATGATGACTAGAGGAGAGTTGTTGTTTGGTGAGTTTGGGATGGTAGGAGAAAGAACTAAGGTTGCGGTAGAGGTGTTTGTGGCTGAAGAGTTTGATGAATCTGCCATGAGTACAAAAAAGAAAAGAAGCCTAGAAAAGAAGAGACTCATTGGAGTGTTTTACAAGTCTAGATCCTTTAAGTAGTTTTTTATTGTAGAGTATTAATAGAATTTGAAGAAAAAAGATAAAACAGTAGAGGTGGAAGAAAAAAAAAAACTCCATACACACTTTCACTTTATCTTATTCTCATTTTAAATTTTACAAAAATTTTAGGATAAAAAATTTTACAGAATCATTACAAGTGTTTTATAGCTCTACACCATAAGGATGACACCTAACCTTTTCGTTTTTTTTTGAAAAATAAGAGCCGTACAGCCTTTGATGGAGCGAAGATAAAAATGGAAACAAATCAGCAAATACAAACAAATGAATGAATAGAAACATTACATTCAAAGGGATTGACAGAATAATTGAAAAGACCGTTGACAATAATAATAGAAAGGATCATGGTGCTTTAATAGCATGAGCATTACAACATTCAGTATATTAGAGAAAACAAAATATGAGATCACAAAATGGAGAAGTTCAGATAGAAAAGACGTTTGTTTTAGCAGCTTAAGGATAAGCCAAGCTAGAGCAGTCCACTGCAACCTTACCCAGGGTTCTAGTTTAGTCTTCTACGACCTTGCCCTTTGCTTTTCGTTGTCATGCTTCCATTAATTTATTAAGCATATGTTGAGTAGTCTCTTGGAGATTTTACTTTTCTTGTCCTTCAGTGATTCTGTCAATTCATTTCAGGTTTTACGACTCATCTAACTACCTCTATTCAGCAATGCTCATAATTTCCTTTACTGCTCAAGAGTTGAAACCACAAAGAATCATTACACCAAGAGTCAAGCCTTACTAATTTGTTTTTCAAGATACCTATATGGATAATAATGCATAATACCAAAGAGATGGTTTGATTTTCAAGTTTTACTCTCTTTGACTTGAAATAAATAAATAACGGGAGGAAAGAGGTCTAAAAGCAAAAATACAGAGAAGATATCAATTAAATGTCGTTCAACTTCTGAAGATTGCTCCTACTTATTTATGTATTCAGCTGACAGACACAAGAACACATATGCGAATGAATAATTACACTCGTAAATCCTTCAAATCCAAATTTAATGGACCTTAAAAGCCATAAAGAATCAAACACAGGGTATGCGGTCATGTGCTCCCTTCTTCTAAAGCAGTATCTATCAACTCCAGCTTGATTTTCTAATCAGAATTCTGAAGATTCCATGCCTCGCAGCATCATATTCAAAAGTAATAACAAAAAGTGGATAACTTTGTAATGAACAAAGATTTAATTAATCTGTAGCGTCCGATATACCCAATATAAAAGAAAGGAATGTCAAAATCCATTTCGCCACAAAAGCGTCTAATCACAGGAACCAAACACGAGCATATGAATTAATATCGTAAAAGACCAGAGGCTGAACACTCAAAATTTGGGATTCATTTTAAATCCAAGAAAGGGTAAATCATGAAATAAGTCTCGTGAGTGCTATGAAAGACAGACAACCATGCAAATGTGAGTAAAGCTAAATGGAATAAAATGGGCTCTAAAGCAGTAAAGAGAACAAGGCAGAGCGCTATCACTCTCTGGGTTTTATAGAAATTTTTATATAGGAACCAAATGAAAACATCTATTCCTTGGTATGTCTTGGTAAGTTTCGATAAAAACGTTTATTTCTTAATAAGAGCTTAATTAAGTTTTCTTCAGTGTGCAGTCAAAATATCACTTCCCTAACTGGTCATCTCTGTCATAAATTAAAATTTTTTTTTCCCTTTTGTTATTCCAAATTGGATGAGGGCTAAACGCCAAGGCATACATTGATCACAATCTGCTGAGTTCTGAGCCGTCATTATTATTATTTTTTATAATGACAAATGCCAGTAGCAAAGATAATTAAATTGGGTGTTTTTCGAATTGTTTCCATAATAATATTGGGTTACCAGAATTCTGCAATCTTTTTCTTTGTCTTTATACAATGGAATATAAATTAAGCACTTATTTTGAAATTTATAATTTATTTTACAAGCCCAGAAAAATAATTTTTAAGCTAATAATTAAGGTTACTCTCTGATATAATAAATGCATGTATTAATTTTGGAAATTTTTTACTAGTGGTTTAAATATTTGCTTGTATTTGCATTAAAAAAGAAACTCTTTTTGTTAAATATAATATAGATTTCTTTTGTACGCATAAATGATATGGTCAGTGGATAAAAGTGACTTGTGTATTTAACATATTAATTTGGAAAATTAAAATATAACGAATTACAGATATATAACTTCAACTTAATGATTGTCTAATTTGTTAACAATGAGCATTAAAATTAAGGAATGAAGCATTAAATGTTGAGTTCTTTTTTTTTTTTTTTTCTAATGTAAGAACATCTAATTAAAGGTATTCTTCACAAAGATATAGATTTAATTAAAGAAAAAATATTGTTCATTATTTATTACTTAAATTATGAACAATTGTTTACAGTTTTAATGGGGATTTAAAGGAGATTTAAGAAATATATATATATATATATAGTTAATAAGTCCCCTACCATCCATTTTATGTATAAGAAGAAATTATTATAAATTTATAACACAAATGAGAATATTTTAAACTATTACTATATATTTAATAATCAAAGGGAGAGAATAATCAAACAGAGAGAGTTTTATAAACCATTTGATAACCTTCCATATACTACATTAATTGTACTTAAGAAGGTAATTTTAAGAAAAACGAACTTACCGGCGCATACACTTATTGACAAAATGAAATTACAAAACCACCCTGAGTTGTGTACAGTGTACACAGAGAGAAAGGTTTTAATTTTGCTCGAGCCATCTCAAACGCTTGTTTTTCTCTTCAGTATTTTAGTCAATTCATTTTTCTTTCTGGTCCGGGTTCAGTCTTTTTCCTTTTGTTTTTTGGGTCAACTCAAACACATGGTAAAAGCATTAGACCAAATTCAGAAAATCTGAAGCCCATTTCAAGAAGCCCAAATGTACGAAAGTCTCAGAGTCGGGTCGACGGTGAATCTTTCGCGACGACTGCCGACTCGGACGACCGCTGTGAAGATTTGACAGCAGAGTCCAGACACAAACCTAGTGAAAATTTATTTGGTTAAGTACATTTATTCACAATGGACAAAAAAATTGTCAGAAAAAAGGGACCCAAAAAAAAAAAATTTCAAGTCAAACAACTTATCGAAACCGATCGAAAGAAAGAGATGCCAACAAATTTTGACCATTCACCGCGGCTACAAATTTGTTCCAAATGCTTTTTTCGATGATTGCTACAGTGTTAGTAATATCTTCGACGTTATTGCAATAAAACATTATTAAAAAAATCGAATCAATTTTTTTTTTTGGGCCTAGAAAACGGATACTCTGCGAGTTTGTGTGTTGCTAGGTAGAAGTCAACTTGATGTACAAATGAATGAATAGAATGATTAAGGAGAAAACTAGATTCCAGTTTGACACACCGAAGTCATCTCGAACAGGAACCATACACTTATGTCCATGTTCAAGGCTTCAAGTACTCCACCATCCATACTTTTCATGGGAATACTCAAGCTTTTTATTCTCTGTGTCCCCTCCTTATCTTTCCTTTTCTTACTTTTTAATTTTTGATTTTTTTTCATGAATTAATACCTAAATTAGGCATGCGAAAAAGTTGATTAAATGATTCAAATGCATAACTTCATTTTGCGAGACATAAAAATAGAATCCATTTGGTACACAAAATAGAGATGAATAGGATTAAAAAAATGATTTTAAAAATAAAAAATAATTCTCATACTCTTATTTTAAAAAATTATTAAATACAAATTATAAATACATAATAAATATTAGAAAAAAGAAATACCAACTAGGCCAATAGCCTATAAACTAAGCTGATTTTTACGTAAGTAAGGTAAACAGAAATGGCCAATTAATAAAGTACAGTGCCCATTAAAGTTCAGATATGCACATGTAATGATGAATTTATCAATAGTTAGTTTTGCTCAGCCTTATATGTATGAAAAATGGCTGAGTCTTGTTTGTTTAGGGCCTTATGTAGGATTAATTATATATTCCCTGAAAGCTCGATATAAAGAGGATGGTGGCAAAGGTGAAAATATCGAATTCCATTATCAGTATATTCCGTAAAATAAATCCGAAGACTCTTTCATGTCATTGTCGAAGATAAAATAGAGATTAGGTGGTGTTTAGTTAGTCTTGGATTTAATGCTATTATTTTCAATTTTTTTTCCCTTTGTTTGAGAAAAATGTGCACTTGTTTTTTTCTTACCCAGAAAAACACAATGAAAGCTAGCCTGGGTAGGCCAAATAAAGTTATGATAAGAAGACACGGCACGAATATATCTTCGTGGGGTAACATAAAATAATAAACTTTGTGCGACAAACGAAGATAAGATACAAGAATTAGGAGTTAAAAGGCAGTTTATTAAGTTAATGACATTTTTTTCCAAATCATAGTCAAGCACACACTAGCTAGCTATAGCTACATCCCTAGCGGGGAGCAATTAATTTACATAATTAGATCATTCACATTATCTACAAAATACTAATTATAATTTGCTTTAATTAAGGTCCCTTCATATGTATATCCATTCATCCATGCCATTGATGTAATGGGTCTGCGGCATGTAAAAAACATCATCATCATAAGCCTCAACTCCAAACTCTCCCAGAAATGGTGGGTCCACAGCTTCCATTGACTGTGATGAACTGGGGCTGTTGCTGCTTGACCCTCTATCAACTCGCTCCAGAAGCCGTTGAATCTCTCTCTCTGCTTCTGAAAGCTGATTCTTCAGGTTCAGTAACTGCAATATCACCCAAAAAAAAAAAATTCAGTTAACAACTTAACACCAATGGGGGATGATGGTGTTTCACGTGGGAACATTTGTCACGTGCCTAGTTCCTCATAAGTGGGCGGTGCGAAAGGCCCAGCGTTAGCCATCTTTAATAACGTAGTACGGATTTTCTCAAGACGTTGTGCCTTTTGTTGTCTCCTAAGGTGGCATTATGCTATTCCTTGTCTTTTTCCTCATTTTCTCCCTTACTTTTGTATGAATTTTAATGGAGGAGAACTTAGGAGGACGATAAACATTTCTTCGAGCCCAGAGCTCATCCCCGTTCATATGGTGGGTCAGTTTCTTCTTTTTATATTTTGTTTTTTCCTTTCGTTCTTCGGTTCTTTTTACCCTTGGCTATATAGAACCGGCTAAGGATGCAATTAACCTTTCAGTTCCCTCTTTTAAAAGCAACGAGTTGTAGAGCCAAAGGAACAAGAGAATAAAAAAAGTCCACTGGAAGAGACGTCGTGACATGCTTGCCCAAAATAGACGATATTGTGAGAAAGAAAATGGGACTGCTATAGACCCTGTTTGGCTAGAAAGAAACCCATGGAAAACACAAAAAAGTCTTACTTTCTGACTCTCTAGGTAGCTCACTAACTAGCTCCAATCGTGCTTTGAATTTCAAGAGACGATAAAATAAAATCAAACTCACTGATTTTCACAGGCTTCTTTTTCTCCCCCCAACAAGATTTCTGAACACAAGAATAGGGGCCAATGAAATGAGTCTGAATTACCTAAAATATCGTGTGAAAATTTCTCGGGAACTATAGAATGATAATTTTAATGAAACAGAGAAAGAAATGTACCTCGGTTTCAAGGCGGCATTTCTCGAGAATGGTGGACTCGTGGACTTTCTTAAGGTTGGAGTACTCTTCTTCCAACTTCTTGTTCTTCAACGCGCCCTTCGGTTTTGGAACCACACGGCCACTTGACGTGGATCCAGGCCCAGCTCCGATGCGAGCCGGTCCTTCCGTTCAGATTCCAATTTATGTTCGTTCCCAAAGTTGAGCTCTAGAAGATTCACTTGCTCTGCACTGAGCTTCCTCTTCTTAATCCCCCCACCTCCGTTTTCTCCTCCTTTGTTCTTCTTACGACGTCGTCTCGGCTTTGTTCCCCCTGAATATGACCAATTATTTAAACAGAGACAAGTTCAAATTTGGTGCCTTAGATGATGAATTCGTAAAATGCAAAACTTTAATTAAAGCACAAAGATGGAAACCTTGTTGAGGAATTATTTGAGAGTAGGCACCAGGGTATAGCTGAGAGATGAGCACCATGTGATCTTCAATAGGATGAGGATTCATGGTGGTAGCCGTCACCCTCTAATCCTCTTTTTCTCTCTATTATTAACCTTTTAGCTAGTGCGTGATGAGTCTCTCTCTCTCTCTCTCTCTCGCTCGCTTATCTTTCCCTATACGAGATGTTCTCCCTGAAAGGGCGAAATGTCTTTGGAGATAGAACAAAGGCTTCCTTATTTATAAGGAAAACGATGTGCGTGTCCTCTTGGTTTGTGTTCAATGTGGAAGATTACCCTCTTACCAAAATGCCCTCCAACTTTGTCAAAATTTGCAGATCAGTGCCATTACGTCGTTTTTCTTTGTTGTAGCTGCCATGTTGTCCTACAAAATATGTACAGACGTTACAAAATAGATCGTATCATTATAAATAGGATATAAGACGCTAGAATACGTAATTCTTTAATGAATATTGAATAGCATGATATGTTGTTTACATTTTACATAAAGAAGAAAATGATAAAGTTTCTTTGCAAGTAGAAATATTAATATACTTAAATTTAAGCAAACGAAACAAATTATCTAATCAGGTACAGGCTAGGGACTTGATATGTAATGATCAGGACCATTTAGCGTCCTTCTGATCTAATAATTAGCCAGGGGATGGCCATAATGAATTGAAAAATGGAGTAATATTGAAAGATATACGTACAGATAAGGGTGGGTGTTTGGATAGAAGGGGTAAGTTTGGCTTTCCCGAATAGGAGAATAACGAACAAAGAGAGGGTCATAATGGGATGTCAACATAAGAGTTCTCAACCCGCGTACTTTTTTCTATTGTAAAAATGGATGGGGTTGGGATCCCAAAGCTGACCACCTCGACCCTAATAAACAAAGAGGTAAGGTTGGCCTCTGGATTTGGACATGTAAGTCACTTTTGTTGTCCAATTGGGTGGTACTTGCTCACTCCTATGCGTAATGCGTTGTTGTAGCTAGCCAAGCCGCACTCACACGGCTATGAGCAAACCTCCCTCCGGCTTTGTGGTTAGGGCATGCGTGGTTCGAGATGAGTGAAGAAATCTTGAGTTATACTTCCATTGAATTCAGTGTTTATCAGCTCATATAATTATTAATTATGATACAATATTTTTTATTTAATTGTATTAATATAAAAGTCCAGTTTCAATTATAATTCAGCTTATTACTATAATTTGACCAATGATATTCTCTAATGTAGCGAACACATGTGAAAGAAGAAAATTAGACAAAAAAAGTGAAGAAATCAAAATTCACAACTATTATTAAATGAAAAATTATTGACAAAATTGAACAAAAGCTATTTATATGTTTATCCAAGCTATTTTCTAAAAAAATAAAAATAATGATAAATTCAAATAAATACCAAGAAAAAAAAATAAAACAACTCTAAAACATAAAAGAGTGAAAAAAAATTTGGATTAAAAAATAGCCTTAACTGGGTAAATGCAATTGGCATAATGACGATCTTGAAAGGTCTTTTTATTCATATGTAATAAGATTTAAAACTCGTCTCGAATTAAAATATATTATTATTTGAAGTCAAAGTATCCATTTATCAAAAATGGATCTTTCATTTGAGCTTCTAACACTTAGTTTGCTTCATAAACTCATTTGCTGAATGTTATATGTCATTCTCTCTTAATAATTGCCCTATTAGAATTGAACGAGCAACATCGGTTCTAGGGATGATCAAAATACCAGTATCTTAGAGGTACCCATAATATTTATTTGCTTAGGTCTGGGAATGGAGATTTTTAAATGTATTTTAAGGGTCTAGATTTGTGAAGTATAATATTCATCCTGTCTAAGACTTGTAGTAATATATATATATATATATTATAAAAAAGTAGGGGAAAAACCACCCAATTAGCATTATATGAGTTTTATTTGAGACATTTTATTTTTTGTTGTGATTTTAAATGAACAAATTTTATATAAATGAATTTCAAATTGGAAAAAAAAGAAAAGAAAAGCTGTTCATTTTGAAAAATTTTCGGATTGGATCGGGATCTAGGGATTCAAAAATTCAATGGCAATAAGGGATTTTTACTCACCAAATATGAGCATGGGGATAAGGATTACAGTTCCTTGCTCATGATTATTTTTAATTGGTTTTAATACAATGTGACTGTAGCCTCCACTGTTCAACTATTACATCTACAGTATGTCCAACAATTTCCATGTTTGGTAATTGTCTTTGCACCTTCCTTTGATCTTTTCTCCAATCCAACCTCATTGTCTAGCTAGTGTTTTTTTTTTTCAAATGTGAATCTAGTTTTATATTTTGTGTCCACAAAAAAAAAATAGCGAAAAAGACACTATTAGACATATCGTCATTGTTGACGTCATCACTTACCGCTTAAAATTGTAGTCTGGGGCAGGTAGTTTTTGCTAATCGAGGACAAAGAATAGTGCGAGGAGATTATGGAATGGTCTCGCTAGCTCATATCGATGGCATGTGTTTTCTGTGACCAGATAAAAGATAGCAAAAGTTATCACGACCTCAGTACAATAATAAGCAAATAGCGTTTGGTTGGTGGGTAACATGTTCCTTTTTTTTTTTTTTAAATAGTTCCATTTCAAAATAAAGAAGAATAGCCATATATAACCAATGAATGAGGATCTAGTGGATGAAAATTTTATCTATCAGAAACTGATATCGCTATATAAAACTCCAAATAAGTTTTCATTTTAGCGAGTTGCACTTTTTTTCTTTAATTATTGCCACGGATTGTGTTCTTCTAATGTAAAGAAGTTATTTTAATTAGCCGCTGTAACGAAAGCATTCCATAGTTATATTTGTAGAAAGTTGATATATATATATATATATATATACTAATTATACGAATTAATCTAATTATCAGAAATAAACTACACCGAAACGTTACATTTTGTACACATTGGTTGTGTACTTGTTATACTCTATCTTTTCTAGCTAATTTCAGCAGGCATATCTCTTTCAAAAATTTAAATTGAAAAAAATAAATAATTGACTTTAAGGTTTTTCTTATGGTAGAACGGATTAATTAACCTGAACGCTCTGTCATATCCATCGCCACTTATGTCTTTTCTAATTTTTTCTTTTTTCTTTTCTGGTACCATGTTGTTGCACTGGCATGATGATCCAAACGGACATAATTGGAGGAAGCACGTGGCAGAAATCTAATAAACTTTCACGGAATATTCAGATTCAATCCCCAGACAAGAACTAAAGCATGTCCACTTTGTCTGTCCTTCCAAAAAAGTTTTCTAACCTAATGAGGACCAGTGGAATTGGCGACGCAAAATGAAAAGCCTCTCCGATATTTTCCTTGCCATCCATTAATCATTCACTTCCAAAGGAATTTGTTTCTTCAGTTCTAAGTTCAGTGGCAATCATCAAATTATACAGCTTGAGCATGCATGGTTGCCGCTGGCTTTCCATGTAAATAATAAAATAAAAGAAAACACGACGTACGGAATAATTAGGAAAAGTAAATTAAACAAACTTTGATCAAGAGAAATTTTACTACCCAGAAAACATATTTTTGAAGATAGATAAAAATCCCAATTCCATGCGCTCTTGGCAGTTATTGGTTCAGAAGAGTCGTGGGTCTTATGATTTGAGGAGTTATAGAAGGAGTTGGAGTAGTCTTTGGGAGTACTCGAGTGGGCCTCAAAGCTGAAGCCAAGTCAAAGCAGTTTGGAAGAGAGACTTCAAAAGTTGTGCACTGGGATGAGAGATCGATATACAGACATCTTCAATGCCGAAAAGCGGAGCACATGGGGCGCAACCCCAAAGGATTGAACGCGTGTCACTTCCCCACATGTGGGCGTGGGGACCACAGATTCTATCCACTCGCCACGCGTAACTTTCCTATTCATTCTAGGTCTTGTTCAGAGACACACTGTACTCAGCTAACCAATCACTACATCTGCGTTCACGTTATTCCACTAACACCAAATGTAGCCGCCACAGTCAAACCCTAATACCCAAGTATTGCATGTGGTTTTAACCCACTTAAACCTATGCTGCCGGGGATTTAAATGTTAACACATTGAGATACGAGGGGAATGAAATTAATTAAAGTGAAATTTTTAGCTAGATTCCATCCCCATGTGAACAAAAAAAGAACCAATGCGCATTTGCGTGGACGAGTAACAGGAAGGATTTACTAATATGGTAAAAGTTGTTTCTTCCCCCATAAAGGAGCTAAAAGACTCTCTTTCGAAAAAGAAGCAAGAAAGAAAGTCTAGCTCACTGCAAACATTATATGCATGGAGGCTAGATGCAACGAACCATTGCAGAAAGCTATAGCAAGAGAAGTGAAAATTGTCAACAGTGTCAGGAGCTTAGCAGAACTGATTGGGTCAGATTTTTGTATGTACATTATCCACACTTATTGCTATTTCTTCATATCGCTTTCAAGCCAAAAGTGAGAAAGCATGTGTGACACATACATTTATGGTTTTTTGTTTTCCACTTGTGAGTGAATGTTGGGATTATTGTTACGATGGGTAATGTCCAATAGACGTAGTTTTGTTATTTTAAGTAAAATAAGATAAGCTTGCAAGAGTTGCTACTTCAAGTTTACTAGGGTAAGGTTACCTTGATTAAAGTAAAGACACGGTAGGTTACAAAGGATAAGGATGAAGATAGGTGAGAGATTAGAGAGAGAGAGATTCGCTCTTAAGTTACAAGCTGGCAGATTAAGTTAATTGGGATGTGTGCCCTAAAGTTTGTGTGTTTTATTAATGAAGAATGAAAAATTAAGAAATGGGTAGAGAAGATGCGCATGGCACGGAAGGGATTCCTTGGGTTATGCTTTTGAGTTGGTTTGTCAGTCTAATAATCTTAACTTTGACTAAACAAATCAACTAAAGGGCTTAAACAACTGGGTGTCATGTTTATCCCGACACTTCCACCCCTTGTTTCCCATCTTCCAACTTTCATTTTAGTTTGCTAATGAAGGTACTAATCAAAAATTTCAGTCACACTTCCACCCTGGCTAATCAAATGCATTCACTTGATTACGGAATTTAATATCTAAATACTGCATATTTGGATCCACCTCCTCCAACATGCGTGTGAACAAATTAAATGTAATCATAATTGCTACTCTGATTTTATTCCCCCTTCTTTTGATAAAGAAACATGCATGAGTGTGGTCCCTTAATTTTATGAACTTGATCAGACTACTATAGCTAGCTTGGCTTTAGATGTAAGATAAAAATTCAAAGATGACGACCCAACCATGTGTACTATTTTTATGAGCAGCCTTTTGTGAAAACTTCACCCACAGCCTCTAGATTGAATAGACATCACATAATGTTTTAAGTAAATTTCGACCAAAAGAATCCCTAGCTAGCTCTTCCCCGTACGCTGCTTCAATTTCTATCAAGTACTTGTGTACAATATTATTAGATTGGTTTATGAATTATAATCATTGATCAGGGACGTCCCCCTCCGACCTCAGTAGTTTTTCATTTTCGTCTTCGTTTTATATAATATATGGAACTCTATAGGTCCTTTTTATGCTTCCATTATCTGAATAACTACAAGAAGAAATTGCATGGATAAAGATGCGTGAGATCAAAGTCAGAATATGGCGCAATATAGTCCTTTCTGGTCAATTTTGTTTTTGTTGTCAGTTGCCCTCACAGTACACTCCCATATTTTGCTACTTCCACACTAATGCCCCATCACGCTTGACCCTCTAAATATGTGCTTAATTAATTTCACCAGCTATCATTTTCTGCGAAACTCGAGCGTGGTTTGTGCTACGTAAGCCTGCACGGTTCTTTCTTATTTGTTTATAATTTTTTTTAAAGTCTTATATACACGTAGACCTAGATTTCAACAACCCTTGAATTACGCCTGAATTTAGGCCATTGTCTAGCTTAGGTCTCTTACAACTTATGGCTAATTGAGCTCTAAGTTCAAGGTCTAGGGGATAACTGGCTCACGCACCCTATGCACCACGAGCCAATCAACCCCCAACGCATGAACCCAAGCATGATCATTGGTTGATGGCCACTGAAAAAGGTTGAAGTCAGCGCGTAGCGTCATGTTTAGAGATAGGTGAGGAAGCGTTTAGATTACTGATTAGCAATTTAAAACCTGTATGTTACCCATTGGTGAAAAAGATGCAATGGTAGTATAATAGTCAAATACTAGTAGAAAAAGCAAGGGACATAAGGAAAGAGCTTTCCATTGGAAGGCAAAGCCCTAGCTAGTCCCTTTCATCAAAAGCTGAAAGTCCTCCCTCCCACAAGTTGGATTATTCCCTATACTTTAAAGCGAGAAATCTTCACACAGCTAAGCCGGTTTCTTCCAGGCGGTTGTATTTTAATCAAAAGATTCTATTCTTAAGTTGAACAACCTTAATTAACTAATTAATAACCCTTTGATTAATTAACAGGTGATTAAACATAGTGCAATCGTACGAAACGTGGCAGGTGGACGAGAGGGGGGTGTGGATGTGGCGTTGTTTCATCCCCTGGTTCCAATTTCTTTCCACACCCTTTAAGGGATTCCAAGCTGGCCTTGGAACATGGTACCCACTGATTGTTACTGTCTTTTATTTTTCTTTGGTTTTTCTTCATATTTTGGAGTTTCTTTTCATATTAACTTTTTAGGGAGTGTGCTGGGGGGCCTAATAACCCATGCTTTAATTATAACATTGAGAGCTATAAAGGCGAAGTTATATATGGGACATGTGTTAGGCATCAAATATAGGTGGGTGTCCATTCAGTAGATACGGATTCTCGGAGCAAAAAGAGATCATCCAGATTGATCTCTCAGGTGTTGTTGGATCTGAAGACAACGAAACAAAACTCCTCACCCACTCTTTTCTTTATTTTCTATTTGTTTTCTTCCTGCGATGCATAATCCCATTGTGCTCCTTGAGTCTAACTACTCAACTCCATTGCTTTATGGTTTGGTATAGGGTGGCTTATATGCGGATCAGCTTTATGGTTATTTATTTGGGGTCTCTGGGGCAGCGATTACTAAATGGTAATTTGTGGTGTGTGAACTGGCTTTTAGTGCCTTTGTTCAGAAGTAAGCTTTGGAATAGTAAAATATGGTGGGACGACCTTAGGAGTTAAGAGATTTTTATATTACTTATGGGAATCAGATTGGATAGGCTTCAATATTGGAATATATATATATATATATATATTTTATAATTGGAGAACCATAAATAAGAATCACATTGTGGAATTAGCAACACAAAATCAAAGTCGCATCGCGATATTTTTATTTATTCCCTTTTTTTATTGCACACCAAGTTATGTAGGACTTCTCTTCTGTTTATTGCAACACGTGGAGCTCGGGCTACCTGATATTCTATATTTGGTTATAAGGAAATATGTGACGGTGTGACTTTAAAACTGATAGGAAAGACACAATGTCATGATGGATGAAAAATGGTATGGCTGATCCCCTTCCCACTTAGACCCTGACACGTGATAGATATAATGTCAGAAGCAGAGCAGTATAGCTAAAGGCTGGACCTCACGCAACTACATTACGATATATACTTGGAAGTTAAAACCATGCAAAAGGCCGTGAAGGATGAAGCCATAAAATAGTTATATTTGTCGATCATGAGTAATAAATATAAAAGAGGACAAACCGCAAATATATTTTTCAAGAAACTTTAAGAAAAAAAGGGACGCTTTATTAGCTTCTGCTAATCAATTTGAAAATATACGAATCAAGAGGTATTAGTATAATAAGGATAGAAGCAGCTAGCAGCCCGGGACAATGTACAAATTCTACAAGTATTGATCAAACTTAATGAAGTGTGCTATATAAGGAAGCATCCAGATTTGGCCCAGTTATTATTGGCTCCAGGGTTTATTATTAGAAAATCAACAGAGATATATGCTCACTGAGGGGGACTAGTACAACTGTACATGTAAAATTTCGTAATAAGATAATAAAAATAAACACATAGAGAATGACAGAAAACGGTGATAAATATAAACTTATATATACTAAATGACTAAGTATTATGGCTTTTTGTACATAGAATTATCTTATAGTTCGATTCGGCAACTTCAGCTGTGTTTTTCTTGAGGGTTATCTTCCTAAACGATTTCAACTGTATATGACTTAGGCTGATGGTTTGGGTGTCTGATTAAATCAGGGAATTTCTTGCGTCAACAATGAAAGTAGGAATCGTAGTATATATATATATATATATATGGTCAAATCGTAGTGCAAATATAAATGCTACAAGAATATGCACAACGAGTCCTCGATGAAGCTTCAAGCGTTGAGGCCCAACCAAGAATTATAACTCATGGACCCTCTATTTGTGGATAGATGGGCCTTAGTTCAGTTTCTCCCCCTTGGACACTGCGATGTGGCTTTCCCATTATTTTAATTAATGTTTAGGGCTGCATCGAACTTTATTCATACAAGTAGGACCAAGATAACAACCATGGATGCCACTTCCTTGGAAGGTATCAAGGTAAGACCGGAAAAACTGGGGGAGCAAACTTGTAAAATACCATACCAAATACCATCAAATATTACAGGTGTGTATAGTATATGACCGAAAAGGAATTTAAAATATTCGACGTCTGGGTGCTGACTGAATAAATCTTATTTATAGTTTCTTTTATTAATACAATGTTAATTTTCTAGTAATAGATATTTTAACAGTTGAAGTTATCAATTAAAAAGGAAGAGATGCTGACCGAGTTGCTATGCTATGACTGAAAATGTTAGTTAAAATTTGTCATTGCAAAAAATTTAATATTACAACTTCAGGGTTGACATTAGTTTTCCCGAAACAGTTAATGTCACTAATGTAATTCATGATGGATTCCAAAATAATAAAAGCATACCAGAATTTACTAACATAACATAAAATTCAAAAAAAAAGAAAAAAAAAAAAAAGAAAACTCCTCCTCCTACAGTGTAACTTGATCCTTCGCAGAAAGAATATCAGGAGACACACGCAAATGCAACCTTAACAAAAGCGTACCACGCGGCTTTCAAGCATTAGTTAGTGTTGTTATTATTATACTCATAAAAACCACGTAGTTTGTTGTGGATGTCTCGAACTTCCCTCCAGTCGACGCGTAGGAAACTGATTAGGTTACCTGCTTCTAGAAGTTGCCCTCCCGAATAATTTCATTTCCGTAATTTAGAAAATTTCCTCTCCATTTTTCCTGCATATTCGTATGGTTCTTCATGTCGTATATAGTTGCAATTAGGGAAACATGGCGTCAAGATGCTAATTGTCGTATAGCTTTAGCATCGTCGTTTGTGTGGGGTCCGCACGTGGGTTATCAAGAGGCATTTTATCTGAATGAATGCCAGAGCGACTCATTCGAATTCGATTATACTCAGAAAGTGTGAATTCTGAAATCCGGTCCCAGTTGGAAGCTTGCCAAACTACAACCCTTCCACTCTGATCTTTGATTATTTCTCCATTGTTAGGTCAAGTACAACCTACGCTACACTTTAGAATTCAAAAAGACAGCTCATTGCTAATTATTAGTCCTGAATTGCAATTTAACGAACTTTGGCTTGTAGTGAACTCAAATTGTCAATTTGAATTCCGGTGGGACTTTTCCAAGTATTACTGCTACTGCTATCCTCACTGAGGATTTTTCTAGTTCGTGATGGGCAAAGGAGAAGGCTGCGTTCCCAGCAAGAAGAAGTCACTTGACGCCGCCGGAGGATCCAGCAACGCGCCGATCGCTGTTGAGGAAAACGCCGATGTTGATAACCCTGCTGCTATGCAAATTCAAGAAACGGCATCACAGCCAGCTGCCAAATTGAGGATTTTCATAGTGTT
The DNA here is from genome assembly GCA_032878935.1 of Erythrophleum fordii. NCBI lineage: Eukaryota > Viridiplantae > Streptophyta > Magnoliopsida > Fabales > Fabaceae > Erythrophleum > Erythrophleum fordii. Next base: position 3,091,229 of record JAVQMF010000036.1, read on the forward strand.
CTATTCCATGTATGGGCATGTTGAGGGATTGGCTAGGAGGATGAAGAAGGGTGTGGATGGGGTAGATGGAGTAGAAGGGATTTTGTACAGGGTGGCAGAGACATTGACAAATGAGGTGTTGGAGAAGATGAGGGCCCCACCAAAGGATGATGGAATCCCGGTGATAACGGCGGCTGAGTTGGCGGCGGCCGATGGGTTTTTATTCGGGTTTCCGACGAGATATGGGTGCATGGCTGCGCAAATGAAGGCATTCTTCGATTCGACGGGGCAGTTGTGGAAGGAGCAAAAGCTTGCAGGGAAGCCTGCTGGGTTCTTTGTCAGTACTGGGACTCAAGGCGGCGGTCAAGAAACTACTGCGTAAGTATTGCTTTTCTTACCACTTACAATTTTTACAGAGTAATTGTCTAGGAGTTATTTAACCGTCGCTAATGCCTAGTATATCTTACTTGAAAAAGAATCAATATACAATACAGGAGTTAAATCTTAATGATAGGAATACAAAATTAGAGAATTTTTATTTGCTAATTGATGGCAAGCTTTGCATCAAGGACAGAAAGGCTTTTTGATGTCTTGACTGGCAACTTGTTACATAGTTACATGCTTGGAAGCATGAATGCTGGTAGGGACATGGGCCACAGACATTGACATAGGTACGGTGATAAGATGAAATTTGAAGCGTCTCAAGTAATTTAAAATATTGTGTCGTGTTTGATATGTCTTAGATACAGTACGACTCTATTTTTGTAGTATTCACATAATTATGTTGTGTCTAATATAAATTCTTAATACATGTTGGGTATGGACGAAACTCTTTTTTTTAAATGTTCATGTTTTATAGATTACATGAATATATTTGATTTTATAGGAAATGTAATTTTTGTCCGCTTAAAATTATTTTAATCCCTGATAGTTTTTAATTTGTTAGTCATTAAAGCATGTATATTTATTTTATTTTCATCTTGTTTTTGACGAGACTAACAAATAGTGAATAAAAAACTTCAAGCTGACTCAATTTTTTATTTTTAACATTAAAAGACCGAAAAAAAAATCATGTATCTTTCAAAATCAAAAGGGATATTTCCTCTTGATTTTATTGTGAAGAATGTAATGTTAGAAAGTGGCATTCTAAACTAGCCTGAATGGGTCACTTTTACAGGAGTTGAAAGATCAGATTATGGTTATGCTCGTCAAAGAGAGAGATAAGAAAGTCAGAGATAGAGAACTAGAGACATCGACTAGATTGTGGATGATCATGATAAAAGTTCAGATACCTTATGGAATTGGATCGTAACTGTTAATAGATGCTTTTCAAGGTCTATATTTTATATGCTTCTTTTTAATAGATCATTCTTTTTAAGAAAGAAAGAAACAATCATTGTGTGTCTAAAACCTGACCATTCATGCATGCCAGCAGTTGGGGTGCTATCTACCGAAAATGTTTGCAGGTCAATGTTCTTCATATTTGTGATTCAGCATAGCTTCCATTTCTACTGCATAATTTTAAATTTCCAATTTAACGGGAGGGACAGCTAAATTTAGTCATTGCTTATTAGTATGCTTATGTCTTAAAGGTTACAGGGAGATTTCTTTTAATGCCTCTATGGTCTTGGACGGGAGACCGTTATGTATGATTCTTATCAGCTTCGCATCATGAGTGGATGAGAACTGAGAGAAAACAGCTCCAACATTAAGTCCCTTTGAGCTACATGTTATAAAGGATGGTTTTCATTAAGTTCGAGTTCATATGCATTAATTCTGAACGAACAATCACATCACGGCTGATATGTTTAAGTTCCTTTAGAAGAATGTACCGGACGAAAATACAAATTTATGAAGTATTTTTTCTGTTGTTGATAAGGGCACTGATGCAAGGGTACCTTTTTGCAATTGTAGAACAATTTAAGTTTTTCTGAAGACTGAATCAATTGCCAATTCTTGTATAGATTTCAATCAACCAAGATAGTGTGGCACTTGATGTTGGAAATCAGAAAACGGTTCCGTAGATAATAGTTGCTCTAAAGGCGTAATAGAATGCTAAGGTTTTTGGCTTTGTTGCAGTTGGACAGCAATCACCCAGCTGGCACACCATGGAATGCTGTTTGTTCCAATTGGATACACATTTGGAACTGGTATGTTCAAGATGGACTCCATTAGAGGGGGCTCTCCATACGGTGCAGGCGTGTTCGCCGGTGATGGCACCAGAGAGCCAAGTGAAACAGAGCTGGCACTTGCGGAGCATCAAGGCAAGTATATGGCTGTAGTAGTCAAGAGGCTCGCCTAGTCTTAAGATGATATTTTCGTCATTTTATTCTATTCTTCTGGATCATCTGTAATTGCAACTATCTGGTTTGTTTAATTGTCAATTCCATCGAATGTCCCTCTTAGTTCTGCTTTGTCCCGAGAGGTATGAATGTTTATAAATTACATTAAATAATCATGTTAAGTTGTGTATCTTATTGCATCTTTTCTTCTTCTGATGCGTAGGTGTCTTGGCCTTACTTTAGACTTATGGTTTGGTATAATGAAGTTGCTTATTTCTTTGGAAGACTTCCAGAACTGATAATGACATCAACCTGGTCGGTGCATTCAAGGGATTCGTATTTGGTGTATTTAAATACATTATTTGGTCTCATATATAAAAAATAAATAATTAATTTGTAAAAATTCAAAAAATTAGTTAAAAGTAATTAATTTTTTTAATTTTATCTCAAATAAAAACAATTTTTTAAAAATGTTCCTATTCTTTAAAATTAATGACAATTATTACTCATAATTTAAAGGATTCATTTAATGGAAAGTATAATTAAAATATTATAATTAATATATAAGATATTAGTAATTTGTTTCTCATATTTTTTACCAAGTCAAATTTTTTTATATATAAGACTAGAGAGAATAATAAATAATTATATATGAAAACATGTACATAGTTAATTCTAATTCATATGCATGTCTATGGATAATATGTCAAAAACAGATACAGTTATTTTAGATTGTTTGCTAGCAGGTTAATCAGTTTGTCTTTTCTTAGAAAAATGAGGAGTAAAATCTGCACAAAACTCTTTTTTGAAATACGTTTAATATATTATATTAATTTTTAGTAAGATAACTTTTATATTAGAGATTAACAATATTTTTAGTATAAAATAATTTTTTGACAAAATAAAAATGCAAAACTTGACAAATATACACCAATAAGAAAAATCAAAATACCACAAGTATGTTGTAAAATTAATCAAAAAATAAAAAATTTCATAAAAGCCAAAAAAATTTAAGAGAATGAAAGAGAAGATAACTTTTATTTATCTAAATACCTCGTGCTTTATAAATAATCTTTATATACAGGCTTCAATCATAAAAATAAATATATGAGTTACAATAATGAAAATAAAAAATAATTTATATAATTATAGAATATAGATCATTTAGGTGTTATAAAATTTATATTATTAAATATAAAAAATTCATTCATAAAAATCATGGGTATGTTTGATTTTCTGTTTTTAAAATAGTTTTTTATTTTTAAAAATAAAAAAATAAAAAAACTTGTGTTGATAATGTGTTTTTAATGAAGTGTTTTATAAAACAGAAAAACAGAATTATATTTTCAGAAACAAAAAAGTCAAAATAATTTTTAGATATTTTGTAACTTTTGTTATGTAGAATAAAAAAGATAAAAAATTTTTAAAATAATAATTCAAACAGATTTTTTAATTTTTTAACTTTTAAAATTTGTTCTAAAAAATATCTATTTTAAAAATATTAAAATTAGAACAGAATCAAAAATTTTGAGTTATGAATATTTAGATAATTATATCATTTACAATAAAATAATGCTTTAGTTGAATATTTCTAGCACATTAAGAGTTAAAAGAGAAAAACAAAAGATTAAAAAAAATATTCCTTTCAGTCTCAAATATAAGTTACTAATACCTACCCCACAAATATTAAAAAAATTAGTTAAAAATAGTTTAACTAATTGAATTTGTGTCAAAGTACATTTTTTTTTTTATATTTGTCCCTAACTAAAGAGTCTACATCTATCTTTAGTAAATTGTATTAGTTTTAATGACTCTATTTAATTAAAGATACTTAAAAAAAATTATTTAATGATCAAAACAATTTCAAAAAGTAACTTATATTTGAGATTAAAAAGAGTATTATTTTAATATCTTAATTTTATAGTAAGTTTTATTTTCATCTCCAATCTTTTTTTTTTTTTGGGTTTCAATGATGTTTCTCAACTATTCAAACATTGCCATGGTAGTCTCACTAGCATCATTATTCTTCCTAACGGATGGATGCTGAAATAGTTTCCAACTAGCATTAAGAATGCATACTTTAACACTTAAGTATGACAAAACATTTTTTTTTTTCTAGAATTTACTCTCCACTTTAGCCAAAAAAAAAAAAAAACGCAACACAAAATCGTTGGCCTGATTTGATGTCGCTAAATACACAAAGGGTTTGAAACATAGCGTAGAGAAAACGAAAATTGAAGGATTGAAGGAAAGCATTTGCTAGCGACTACAAATTGCCCTTATATGTCATTGCTAAAACTAACTTCAACATGAATAAGCAATAATTTTCGGTAATAATTATTCTTAAGTGAGCCTGTGAATCAAATAGAAAGGGAGTTAGCAGTGTTGAGAACAATGCAAGCTTATTCATGTTCTAACTAAATTATAATTTTTGGTAAAAATTATTCTTATCTGAGAACAAAATTTTATTCAATCTTACTGTCAAAACATTCAAGGAGATGAAGTTCTGATCCTAATTTCCATAACGTCTTTTCTTTCCTCTCTCGCACTGATCCTGATTCTAATCTTAGGTGAGAACTATTAACTGTTAACAAAATCACACAGCACAGCAAACTTAAATATAAGAATATTAAATATAATTAAGGGAGAGATAGATATACCTTAGAATTTATCCCTTCCTTCAACAATTTAGCAGATAAAATTATGGTTTCCTTCAATTTTTATTTTTCCTACTGTTGCGTTTCAAACCTTTAGTGTATTCTGCAACATCAAGGCAACAATTTTATGCTGCGTTTCTTTTTAATTTGGCTAAAGTGGAGAATAAATTCTAAAATAAATTCTTGTCATAATTTTTTAGAGTATTAATAAGAAAGGCTAATATCACTATATTTAAATAATTAATTAATTAATAATACAGGAATTAAAAAAAATTAAGAACCTACTACTTTGGCCAAAGAAAGAAGAAAAGAATAGGTTAAAAAAAAAAAAAGGATAGAAGAAGGAAAGTGCATTCACATTTCCAAGGAATCTGATAGGGAACACGATTCCTAGCATTAGCATTTCTCGCTTCAATATTTACGATATATAGGGGAATTCAAGGGGAGGCTCGAGTACTTCTCACTCCCGAAGTGAAACTGCAAAGAGTAATCGCAAAACTTAGACAAAGAAATGGCGGACACTCTCTCTGCCTTGAGATCTCTAATGGTTTCCCACTCTCCGCCTCTTGATGCCTTGGTCGTACCCTCCGAAGATTATCACCAGGTTCCTCTTTGATTCTTTCTATCACTACTTACAAATTGCTTGCACTTCCTCAGCATATTGATTGGGGGTATCACTATAATAGAATCGTCATTTCTTCCGTGACTTACCCGATTGGTGGTCAATTATAATTGAAATCTCTCTCTTTTTGCTACGGTGATTGCAGAGCGAATATGTATCTGCACGAGACAAAAGGCGTGAATTCGTTTCCGGATTCACTGGAAGTGCTGGTATATTTCAATATAATGAATTGCTTGACGCATCATAGTTTTAGTTGTATATATATGTTCGCTTATTATAACATCCATCCTTTTTGAATTTTGTACGTATGGCAAGTTGTTGATAACTAGCCTGTTTCGCCTTGTCCTTTATCATTATTATCTGGATTGTTTCAACGCTAGCAACGAGCTAGATAACATTTTAACGATCAATAGCGTTTCATAAACTTCCTACTGTATTAACAAATGTCTTGGTTTGGCTTAGGTATAATTGGCTTCAGTCGAAGGAGGTTTTGTTCCAACAATTATAGAAACCATAGTTTCTTTTTTTTTTTTTTTTTTGGGCCTTAAATCACTGTGTTCGTTACCACTTACCAGGCTAGAATGGACTTAATTTTACTGCAATTCTGCCTCATCTTTCCACGTGATCGTTCTCCACATGATTGGTTTCTACGGTTGGGTAATTTCATTGAGGTTCAGCATGATTTTGTGTAACTAATAAATAGTAATGGGCATCTCTTTCTTGAGGATGAGTTGTATATAACAATTTTTCAGTTCTCTAATTCATTCTCCTTGGTCGCCATGCTATGCATGTGCAAATAGCTAGATGGAGATCTTAAAGAAAAAAAAGATCTGTGACTGAAGTCTTCTAGCAGTTGTTTGCTATGCAATATTGTTGTGTATTTCAAATGTGATAAAGTCAGCTACGTGCCATTTCTGTTGCTTCTAAGTTTTTGAGTTTTCCTTTTTAACTTACATTCAGGTTTGGCACTCATTACAAAGAAAGAAGCACTGCTGTGGACCGATGGACGTTATTTTTTGCAGGCAACACAAGAGCTTAGTGATCAGTGGAAGCTAATGCGTATTGGTGAAGATCCTGCTGTAGATATCTGGATGGCTGATGTGAGTCACAATCTTTTGCAAAAGCATTCTTAAATGTGAATTATTATATGGCATATTTATACTAATGGATCATTTCTATATCCTGTTACCAGAACTTGCCGAAAGATGCGTCTATTGGGGTTGACCCTTGGTGCATTTCAATTGATACAGCCCAAAGATGGGAGCGTGCTTTTGCCATAAAACAGCAGAAGCTGGTTCAAACTACAAAAAATTTGGTTGATGAAGTATGGATAAACCGACCACCTGCAGAGATTAATGCTGTTATTGTACACCCATTGGAGTTTGCAGGTCGTTCTGTTGCAGATAAGTTGAAAGTTTTGAGAGAAAAGCTTGTACTTGAGAAAATTCGTGGTATAATTTTCACAGCACTTGATGAGGTTAGTGTATTCTCTCATTAACCTTTTTCACTCTGTTTCTTTTCCCTAGTTCATGTTATCTGAGCTTGAGGATTTTTTCTCCTTCTATCCTCAGCCTCTTTATGATTACAATTTGGATATTTTCTTTTAAAATTTTGATAACTTGGCTGCCATCCAGGTTGCATGGTTGTATAATATTCGTGGGAGTGATGTGGCATACTGCCCCGTTGTTCATGCATTTGCTCTTGTGACATCCATTTCAGCTTTCTTTTATGTTGATAAGCGAAAGGTGTCCGCTGAGGTGAGTTTGAGTTATGTGAATCTATGTATTATGTGTGTCTAATCAGTTATTAATGTGTTCGCTATGGAAGTATAGAAAAATTACTACCCTGTTATTATTATTTCAAGTTACTATTAGTGTATATTGGACTAGAACCATGGCCAGGAATTTTTTTGTCCTTATTTGATATTAGAACAATGGGAGGGTTTCTTTTGTTGAGTTGGAGCCTAGGATGCCTTCTTTTGTTTTTACTTTTGTTTGAGAAGGATCTCTTTTCCTCTGTTTTTATACCTTTCTGTATTATTCTCTCATCTCATCAATAAATTCATTTTTCATCTTAAAAAAAAAAAAGAAAAAAAAAACTACTCATCTGAGTGAAAATTATTCAGGGTGTTACACTTTACAGAACACTATGACCAAATTTTTCTCAGCAAAAGATTTTCCCATTGCCACATTTAGTCAAAAACTATTTAGTTGTGGCAATGATGAGAGAGCTCCATGGGATTTTGTTTTTGTTTCTGGTTTATTGTCCAAGTACAATTCCTGGTATTGGGGAGGGGAGATTTGAAAAACCGCACATTAACAATGTTGATTTCTGTTCCTTTATACTGCTAATAAATATCCAAGTTAAAAGATGATTTTAGGTGCTTGAGGTTATTATTTAGACCCAATCAAGATGCCTTATATTGGTAGAAAGCTTAATAAAATTTTTTTTTTGGGTTTTATGTGCAGGTAAAAACTCATTTAGAAGGTAATGGAATTGAAATTCGAGAGTATACAACAGTGAGCTCCGATGTGGCATTGCTTGCATCTGATGAGCTTGATGCTGTGTCTACTGTTAGAGGAACTTCAACTGAAGTTACAGAGGAAGCAAAAAAAAATCTCAGTGAGACTGGCAGAAGAGTAAATGGTAATAATCAAGCAGAAGAAAGTAGTAATGACCGCATATGGGCTGATCCAGGTTCATGCTGCTATGCATTGTATTCAAAATTGAACCCTGATAAGGTTCACCTCCAGCAGTCACCTTTGGCCTTGGCGAAAGCTTTAAAGGTTGTGCATATTTATCCAGCTAATAAAGGTCATTTGTTGTTTGGTTCAGCATGGCAGTTGGTGTGTTCTCAAACAAACCTTGGGAGCCAACAGACATAATACCCCTTAAGTTATTACTTTAAATTGGCATTTGAGTCACTAAAAGATTTCTGTGTTAGGGGAAGGATGTGTCATGGAATTTATATCATAATATCTTACGCTGAGGTTCTAGTTTTCTATTTCTGCTTTGACATATGTCGGGAGCCATTCTTCTCGGTCTTGAGTATCTAAGAAGCGCTGATCAGCTCTTATGGAAATCTTGCAGAGTCTTGCTTTGGAAATTTTATTTTATTATTTTATGGAGTGGCTCTTATTTTTTATTTCTCCAATATCTGTAGAATCCAGTGGAGTTGGAAGGTTTAAGAAAGGCACATGTTCGGGATGGTGCAGCTGTTGTGCAATATCTTGTCTGGTTGGACAAGAAGGTTATGGTTTATTCTTTGGAAGAGGACGTCCATATTTTTCAATTTCTCTCTCTCTCTCTCTCTATTGTATTATATTTTTCTTAATTATTTTAATCTACCTGTCTCACTAACAAAATCTGAGGTGTTGAACATCAATGCATAAGCTTGTTTTAATATGCAGATGCAGGATAATTATGGGGCATCTGGTTACTTTCTGGAGGGGTATGCAGCGAACAAGGAAAAACATTTGTAAGTGTCTTCCTAGTTTATATGTCTATAATATTATAACTGCATGGAAATTCCAAAAAGTTGGCTAGTTAGCTTTAGACTTTTAGTTAACATTGGGAAGTCATGACATGAATTCCCCTCTTTGAAGTCTTATTGAAAATGAGCCTACCTTAACCTTTCAAGAGGGTGATATTTCCAACTGATTATTGAAACTGTTTTGGGATTTTTTCCAGAGTAATTAACTCCAGTTGCATCACTATATTAGAATTGTGCTGAATCTCATGCAGTTTACTACTTTACTTAAAGCATTAAGAAACAAAAAAACAAAAAAATTTGCAGGAAGTCCTTGAAGCTGACTGAGGTGACTGCAAGTGACAAACTTGAGGCTTTTCGAGCATCAAAAGAGGTGCAGTCAATTTAACAATTAAATGCTATATTGTAGTGGTTAAAAGACATAATATGTGATTAAGTATTTTGAAGCAGGGCTGGTTTCACCGGTACACTAGGTAGACTATATTTTATTAACTAAAACAATATATCTTCACATGGCTTATAGAAACATGTTTTAGAAAGCGTGAAGAACATCTTATCACGTATAAAAGTGGTAGGGTATGTTCTCAAATTGATTTCTTTCTTATAAAGAAATCGGATAGAAAATTTTGCATGGATTGCAAAGTTATACCGGGAGAGAGTTTAACTACTCAACATAGAGTTTTGGTTATGGATGTAAGAGTTAGGAGGAGAGTGAAAAGTAAATGTGAAGGTAGAGTGGTAAGGACTAAGTGGTGGCAACTAAAGGGGGATAAAGAAAAGAATTTGCAGAGAAGGATTATAGAAGAAGGATCTTGGGAAATACAAGGAAATGCTAACGAGATGTGGAATGAAATGGCTAAAGAGATTAGGAAGGTGGCAAAGGAAATATTAGGGGAATTAAAAGGTTTTGGACCTAAGGATAAAGAATCTTGGTGGTGGGATGCAAGTGTACAAGATAAGGTTAAAGTTAAAAGAGAGTGTTATAAAGTGTGGTCATTATGTAAGAGTAATGAAAATTGGGAAAAATATAAGGTAGCTAAGAAAGACACTAAGAAGGCAGTGAGCGAAGCGAGAGCGAGGGCATTTGATGGGTTATACCAATCTTTAGGTACTAAAGTTGGAGAAAAAGTATTTACAAGTTAGCTAAAAGTAGGGAAAGAAAGACAAGAGATGTGGATCAAGTGAAATGCATTAAGGATGAAGACGGGAAAGTGTTAGTCACGGAACGTGATATCAGAGAACGATGGGAGGGTTATTTTCATAGGCTTTTTAATGAAGGGCACGAGATTTTATTGCAATCGGATAGGCTAGACACGCAAGAAGAGGATCGAAATTATACTTTTTATCGTAGAATTTGTGAGGTAGAGGTAAAAGAAGCATTAAAACGAATGGAGAATGGCAGAGCAGTTGGACCGGATAATATACCCATTGAAGTATGGAAGAGTTTGGGAATGAAAGGTATAAGTTGGCTCACAAAGTTATTTAATGGAATTATGAGATCTAAGAGGATGCCAGATGAGTGGAGGAAAAGTACTTTAATCCCTATTTATAAGAGTAAAGGGGACATTCAAAATTGTGCAAATTATAGAGGAATTAAACTCATGAGCCACACTATGAAATTATGGGAAAGAGTAATTGAGCGAAGGTTAAGGAAAGAGAGTCAAGTTACGGAGAATCAATTTGGTTTTATGTCAGGAAGGTCAACTATGGAAGCAATATACTTGTTGCGTAAATTAATGGAGAGATATAGGGAGAATCAAAGAGATTTACACATGGTGTTTATTGATTTAGAAAAAGCATATGATAGAGTGCCAAGAGGAGTTCTATGGAAGGCTTTGGAGAAAAAAAGAGTTCGTATAGCTTATATTCGAGTAATCCAAGACATGTATGATAAGGTTACAACTAGCGTAGTAACAAAAGGTGGACTTACAAAAGACTTTCCGATAACTATTGGTCTACATCAAGGGTCAACTTTGAGCCCTTATCTTTTTACCTTAGTTTTGAATGTGCTTACTGAACATATCCAAGAGCCGGTGTCACAGTGCATGCTTTTTGCAGATGATATTGTCCTAGTTGGAGAATCGAGAAAGGAAATGAATGAGAAGTTAGAGAGGTGGAGACAAACTTTGGAAGCTCATGGCTTTCGTTTAAGTAGAAGTAAAACGGAGTATATGGAGTGTAAGTTTAGTAAGAGGCACACCACTTCTAGCGTAGAAGTAAAAATTGGAGAACATATCTTACCACAAGTCACACAATTTAAGTATCTTGGATCCATCATACAACATACCGGGGAAATAGAAGAAGATGCAAAGCATAGGATTCAAGCGGGGTGGATGAAATGGAGGAGTGCTTCTGGTGTTATTTGTGATAGAAGAGTACCACTCAAACTTAAAGGTAAATTCTACTGCACAGTTATAAGACCTGCAATGTTGTATGGAACTGAATGTTGGGCAATAAAAAGTCAACAAGAAAATAAGTTTAATGTTGCAGAGATGAGAATGTTGCGGTGGATGAGTGGACACACTAGACGAGATAGGATTAGAAATGAATGCATTAGAGAGAAGGTGAAAGTCGCACCTATTGTAGAAAAGATTGTAGAATCGAGACTTAGGTGGTATGGTCATGTGGGAAGGAGACCTATAGAAGCCCCCGTTAGGAGAGTAGATGAGATGGAGAATAGTCCAATAAGTAGAGGTAGAGGAAGACCAAGAAAAACTATAGGAGAAATTATTAAGAGAGATTTAGATCTAAATGGTTTGTCTAGAAATATGATTTATGATAGAGATTTATGGCGTCGATTGATCCATGTAGCCGACCCCACTTAGTGGGAAAAGGCTTTGTTGTTGTTGTTGTTGTTGTATGGCTTATAGAAACATATCATATTCAGTTCCATTCCTTGTTTCTGTCATATGATTTTGAATAGAATTCTTTAAGATCGGTCAAAAGGGTTACATCTAGTTCCTAGGGTTCTAACTTAGTTAAGCACATCTCCCTTGGCTTTGATGCATGTTCAATCTCGCAGTTTTGATTTTTCAATGGACTCTAGGGAGGTAGAGGTTAGGTAACCATTGTAGTTTCACTTCCTTTTGTGGTAAACTTGTTCCTTGTCTATGTGTGAGTAATAGTTGCCTCTTTCAGATATTGCTAGAAGAACATATGGAGATAGGTACAAATGAGGTAGCCCTGGATTTTCTTGGGTACATACACGAGCCGCTCATCTTTTGACATCTTCAAAAATATATGCAAGAAATTGATCAGTACTCTTCTAGTTGATCGCACTTGCTACTACACAGTTCATTTGATTGTGATGGGTTATGCATACTCACTAGCATGTCTGGGGAATATTGAATAGCTAATGGATGTCCCTGTTTCCTCCTGTTAAGGATCTTGAGGAGTGGAATATGGATATATGGTAGTTCCTAATTGGCTGAGGACAATTCAAGTATTGCAACTCCATTTCTCAGTCATATTTGATAGCATGTGCTTAAGCATAAAAGGTTAGGAATTGAAGGGAGTGAAAATAATGGGGGAAAAGGTGTTGGGTCCATTGCAATATATCAACTTAATATTTCTAGTTTCTATCATATTTGGCAGCATATGCTTAAGAGTAAAAGAACTCAGATGTTAAGGGAATGAAAATAATGGAGAAAAAGGCTTCTTGCATAAATTACTCTCTGGAATATGAATGTATGAGTGTAGATGTGCACGTGCACACTACTACGCATTTTTAAGAGAGGATAAAATATGAACTCAAAACTACAGTTTTTGATAAACATATGTATACCATTCTGCTTTCAATTATAAGGATTTTTTTTTTTTTCCCTTGCCAGAATTTCAGAGGATTGAGTTTCCCAACTATTTCTTCAATTGGACCAAATGCAGCTATCATTCATTATTGTCCACGGGCAGAAACTTGTGCTGAGCTTGATCCAGACAAAATTTATCTTTTTGATTCTGGAGCCCAGGTTTATCTACTATTCTATACAGCTTGCAGTATAAACTTATTCATTGCATTGATGTGTAGGCATTTCATTATTGATAACTATTGGTATCTTTGAAGTATCTAGATGGAACAACTGATATAACACGAACGGTTCATTTTGGAAAACCTTTGGCACATGAGAAAGCATGCTATACAGCAGTAAGTGCCCTTATATGCTGCTTCTACCAGTTACTTAGTTGCAAAAATATACTCTGATTCATTTAATTGCCAAATTTCTTCCCTTGGTGGGAAGTTGGGGACAAGTCATGAAACCATTCCTCTAGTCTTGTTGGATTTTCCTGAAAATATGAAATTCTTCTTTTGATATACCGCAAAAACAAATGAAGCTGCATAGTAACTAAATTGTCAGCTGAAAGTGTAAGTTATTGCCCTCTGCACTCTGATTTTTTTTTTGGTCTGAGAGGCTTTGTAGACGCTTCATTTGCTGCATTTCATGCAGGTCCTTAAGGGTCACATTGCTCTTGGGAATGCTAGGTTTCCTAATGGGACAAATGGTATAACAAGTTTTTCCTATTTTTTATGTCAATTCTGTGACTACAGCTGAGCTAGTTTCCATTTACATGCATTAGAACTTAACTACTTTTCTCTTTTCAATATATTTAGGTCATGCTCTTGATATTCTTGCTCGAATTCCTCTGTGGAAAGATGGTCTTGATTATCGACATGGTACTGGTCATGGAATTGGGTCCTACCTGAATGTTCATGAAGGTGTTGAGACTGTTACTGCTTCCCTTTTGTTGTCCTATAACATAAACTTGTTTTGCTTTCTTTAAAAGATAAGATTAGATTGACTTGTAATTTGATATCATATGAATTGAGCAGGACCCCATTTAATCAGTTTTAGACCACAAGCTCGGAATGTACCATTGCAGGCTTCAATGACTGTCACAGATGGTTAGTATAATAATATTGTCAGAGCCCACGAAATTCAAATTGCCACGTCTTCTTTCTTTTGTCTTTCTTTTATTGAATCATATCTCCTATTAATCTTTACAATCTTTTAGTAATTATAAGGACAAGCTTCTGGGAGATCAATCCTAAGCCATTGGCTAGAGAAGAGATATATATGAAATGTTCTATATTATCCTAAGCTATTAAGAGGGGTTTCTTTACTTTGTAGATGCTCTTGGTGAATGCATGTTTTCCCAATTCGACACTTACCTCTTGGTTTCATACTTTCGGAATGGAAATCCCAAAAGATAAATCTGGAAAATTAGACTATATCTAGTCAGAAGTTTCATTGTCATAATGCTAATTTAGAGCCCACCATTTATTATTTCTGTTTGTGATTGTTCTGAATAGTGTTCAATCTATTTATCAGTCATCACAACAGCCATACAATTTGCTTTGACTTCGCTCTTTTCCTTATGGTTATGCATTGGAATTGGAATTTTCAGAGCCCGGTTACTATGAGGATGGGAATTTTGGGATAAGATTGGAGAATGTGCTTATTGTCAAAGAGGCTGATACAAAATTCAATTTTGGTGATAAAGGATATTTATCATTTGAACATATTACCTGGGTAAGTCCTAATTCGTGTGTCACTTTATACATTTAGTTGATTTCTGAGTTCGAGTTGAAAATTATGATTTTCGTTTTGATGGGTTGCTTTTATCCATATCTCAGCTTTCTAAAGGTCCACTGAACTAGTTGATGGCTTGAAGCATATTCTGGGTCTAATTATATTACATTGATTTAATGGTCTCACATTTCCTTTTGGTAGCTTCCTATTAAATTTTAGTTAATTTGCAAGTTTCATGACAGCTATTTCATAAAGGGTGTTACCGTGGTGATATTCTAGGTACTACATGTGACACTTATGAGACGATAATATGCCCTTCTAACTACTTGTTACTTATTTATACTCTAGTTTTGCGCCGACCTGTGCTTTTAGACTTAGGTTTATAGAATTGGAGATTTTCCTTTGCTCAAGTAGGGTAAATTACTCCTCCCTCTCTAGAGATGTTCAAATTACATGGTCCTCTCTTTTGTTTTGAAAAATTATTATTATTATTATTATTTGAAATCAAAAGATGCTCTATATTGACTTCTCTTGCAATAAAAGATAAGTTATAATTACATATATTTTTATCAAAATATTTTTATATCTATTACTTATATGATATAACAAGTATTAAATATATATTTAATCTATATAAAATAATCATTTTTGTAAAATTTAAACTAAATTAAGTTTGTAGTTTTTAACATAAAATAAATGACATTGAAATAAAAGCTTAAGAAATATATTTTTTAATAACTTATATTTTTAATTAAAAAATTAATATTATTTTAAGGATATTTTAGTCATTTTTTGACTTTAAAGAAGTTTGTGTAAATTTGCATAATAAGTATTTGAATATCTCTTAAAAGAGAGGAAAGAGCGCTTTACCTCTAGAGGTATAATATTAAAAATTACTGTCTCTTACAATATAATGCGTCTGCTTATGATTTTTCCAAATTCTTGATGTTGCATCTTGTGCAGGCTCCTTACCAGAAGAAGTTGATTGACCGGAGCCTTCTTGCGCCTGATGAGATAGATTGGCTAAACTCCTATCAGTCCAAATGTAGAGATATGCTAGCGCCATACTTGAATGAAGCTGAAAATGAATGGCTGAAGAAAGCTACTGAACCAATCAGTTTGTGAGCTATGTATTTGGATGTTCAAGATCAAATAGCAACTTGCTTCAGTTTAGCATGTCCACTGTCTTCACTCTTCAGTACTCATTATTTTCGATCAATGGGAGTTTATATGTTTGTTTTGGAATGGCTTTTTTTTTTTCCTTTGGGAATTTGTTTTCCAGCACACTCATACTGATGCATTACATACATTGGTGATTAGCTTACCATCCGGCATCAGTTTTATTTCTATATTACTGTTAGTGGCTTATTGTAAATAAGATGAATCATTACAGCTGTTGCTAAGTGAAGGAAATATTATTCTGGGATAATTTAGCTTTGCGGCTTACAATTTAGTATTAGGCAGTTTTAGCCTTTAGGTTGCGGTTAGTGGTTCTCTAAGATTATATTGGATAGCTGCAGTCCAAAAAGTACGTTGGATCAGTATTTTGTGAATATAATTGACATATATCGATTTATATAATTGACATAAATCAATCTTGTTTTCAAATTGCCAATCAATTTTGTATAGTGGGACTTATATGATCCATGCATAGGTGACGGATGGAATGGTCCACTTCATACTACGGTTCAAAAAATTAGATTGGATCAGCTGTTAAAATTGAAAAATTAGTGAGTCTATTGCAATTTCAATTTAATTAACTTTAAAAATTAATTAATTAAAAGTTGATAAAAAAAATTAGTTAAATTAGATAAGATTATAAAAATTGGATAGTTTCATATTGAATTGGTTAAAAATTAATTTTTGTTTTTTATCTAACTTGGATTTTTGATATTTTATGATAAATATTTATAATATTTACTGAATTTAACCAAATTTATTTTATATAAATTTTTTATTATATGTAAAATGTTTTAACTAATTTTTATATTTTTAAATATTATTTTACAATATATATTAATTTAATTTTAAAATGCTATATATATTTATATTTATATTTTTTATATATTTTAAGCATCAGTTTAACTACGACCACCCCATGAAATTATAAACTACTTTTAATTATAGTTCAATAATTGAACTAATTTTTGAAAAAGCACTGCACACGGATATTTATCCAAGAGATAAAATGAGACCCATTCAACTAGCATATTCAAAGATCATTAAATCATTTACGGTTTACTATTGAGGAAAAAAATTGAAACAAATAAATAAATAAATAAAATTCTACGCGTATTCAACATCTCTGTGCTCTCTCCTGTCATCCTAGCTCAGTAGCTTCGTAATTCATCCTCCAGATTTGCCGCTGCATAATTCACATCATGTTGCACGACATGCGGTGTCAATCCTATAATATATATACATATATATTTGGTGAAGAAAGAGGCTGAAACATCACACCCAAAAAAAACACAAAATAGAAACGATGACGGGCATGTTGTGTTGATTTTATTTGAATTGTTTAGATTTAATTTAAATAATTTAAATTTAAATTTTTGATATTTTTTGTTTTAAGAAACATAGAATATAAATTAAAAATTATTTTTTAAGTATTAATTTAAAAAATAAGAAATGAAATTTAAAAATAAAAAATAAATTTAAACCATTTAAATTAAATTTAAATAATTTAAATAAAATAGGCACAGCATAGCTAGAGAACCACGTTGTATCTGATTTACCCACATTGCCGACAGCCACTGATAGGACGCTTATGGCTAGAATATTGTAGTTCTCATATTTAAATTTATAAAAAGGAAATTAGATATAAAATCATATTTAATAGATAATAAATTTAAATTTCATCTTTTATTAACTTTTAAATTTTTAGACCCTCACTCATTTATTCAAAATATTTTAAAATGATTAAATTTTTTATATTAAAATTTATTTATATAAAATAATAAATAAATAAAATATTTCAACAACAAACAATAAGAATTGAATGTGAACTTGAACCGACAGAATTTTTTTTTGAAAATACCTAGACTGGAATGGTATCGTGTTAGTCGTACCGTAGGGTTAAGGACCAATAGAGAGAGAAAGAAGAATAGGACGGAGCCTATTGTAAAATGGCCTAAATATATAAGATATTATTATATTCTTCTAGTAGTCTCAGGTGTCAAAGACTATTTTTCCAAATGTACCAAATTGAGGTGTGCCCTTAAGATTACTGGAAAAAAATAAATTTTAATTAATGAATAAATTCATCTAAAAATATATCATAAAAAATAAGACAATTCACACGGAGATCATAATTCAACAAACTATTGGGTGTCAATAAATACTTAAAGTAGCTTTCTAAATTATTATAAAAATATAAATCATAAAAATAAATAAAAAGAACAAGAAAAAGAAGAGGAGGAAGAAGAAGAGGTAACACACTTTCATATAAATAAGGTATTTAGACATTTCCTTTCCAGACCGATACTTTTTTTCGTCCAAGCAGCTTCGCCGTTGACTAGTCCCTTGCCATGACCTCTTTGCTTTGATCACTGTTATGGCCCACACACAATTGAGTTTGATTTGAAAGGTAAAAATGATAATAATGGAGGGGAAGCGTCCCTATGATACAACAATATTTCTCATTGTTTGACACCCAGAAAATTAGAAATAAGAATGAAAATTTATTGGCAATTTCTAAGTGAGTAGAATAGTAAAAGAATGCGTGCTGGTTAGGGTAGGAAATTGGGACCATTTATGTCAGAGGCCTGCCTAAATCAATAATTTTATTTGCATTATTATAAATATTTTAAAGATTAGATTGGCCATTCAACATGTGAAAATGAAAGTATGATTCATGGTTTATTAATTAAATCGTGATCAAATTAGTAATAATTAAAATATATATTAAAATTTAGTATAATAAATAATTATAAACAAACATTAATAAAATTTAAAATATTTTATTATTAATTATATATATAAAAAAATATATCAAATATATTATAATATAATATTTAAATTTATTTGACTCTTTAGTTTTAAATTTGAATCTAAAATATTTTATCTATTATTAAATATTAATATATTGAAACAAATATTGAAACTAAAATATTATAAAAATTAAATATTTAATATATTTTTTTATTATTAGTTTTCAAAAAAAGTTTCAATAATAAATTTAATTAATTCTTAAAAGTTTGAATATAGTGTAAAAAAATGATACTTGATAAATATTTAAATTAAATTTAAAAAATATTATAATTATATTTATATAATATTATGAATTATCTTAATTAAAGAAAGATGGTACAATAATTAGAATGTTGATTTCTTTAGTTGTGGGTTAATGAAATTGAAAACCACCAATTAAAAATCTCTTTATATAAAAATTTGTACAATCACAGTGGATGTACTTTGCAGCACAACTGGCGGAGACGTGTTTTGTAAACCTGGCGCATGCGAGTTCGAATCTGGAGGAAGACACTCATTATGGAACCAACCCACTAACAAACCTATTTATATATAAATTTGCCCACATAAATTGGAAACAATTTGCAGGTCAAATGGCGCTCTAACCTTCTGGAGGCAACAGGTCAGGGGTTCGAATTTCAGCGGGAGCATGGATTGAAATTTTCTAAAGACAACTGGTTCAATGCGGTTCGAGTGCATCGGTTTCAGCCTTAAACCAGTTGGTCAAACCCAAATCTTGACCAGAGTTGATCGCTTCACTTCTTGAAGCTATCGGTTTGGTGGATTGTCCGGACCAGACCATGGTTCAGTTCCCAGTCCAACTGATCCAACCGGTTGATTTGGTCCGGTTATAACAACACTTATATATGTGAAAATAAAAAAGAACATTGCATTACATTTCTACGTGCAGTCAGCAAGTTTTAAATTATTTTGTTCTCGATTTCACAGCATTGCATCTAGTGAAAAATTCAAAATTTTCATTGGTAGGTCAAATGGCGCTCTAACCTTCTGGAGACAACAAGTCAGGGGTTCGAATTTCAGCGGGAGCATGGATTGAAATTTTCTAAAGACAACTGGTTCAATGCGGTTCGAGTGCATCGATTTTAGCCTTAAACCAATTGGTCAAACCCAAATCTTGACCAGAGTTGATCGCTTCGCTTCTTGAAGCTATTGGTTTGGAGGATTGTCCGGACCAGACCATGGTTTAGTTCCCAGTCCAACCGATCCAACTGGTTGATTTGGTCCAGTTATAACAACACTTATATATGTGAAAATAAAAAAGAACATTGCATTACATTTCTACGTGCAGTCAGCAAGTTTTAAATTATTTTGTTCTCGATTTCATAGCATTGCATCTAGTGAAAAATTCAAAATTTTCATTGAAGTTTTGAATCTTTAAATAATTTTGTTCTCGATTTCGCAACATTGCATCTAGTGAAAAATTCAAAAATTGCACCTTATCAGAGGTTCCTTTGAACCTTCACTCTTCTCAGTCCCTTATGGATCTTTTAGATGCAATCCAATTAAAAAAAGAATTAAATGAAACAAAATTACAGAAAAAGTCAATGAAAATCACATAACTGGTAAGGAAGGATGCATATAATCTAAAAGAGTAATAATTTATATTTATGACTTATATTTTTATTAATTTATCTCCTATTATTATTATTTTTATTCATTGAATGTTTGGCATTAATTTTTTTATTATAATTAGATATATTCTTAAACTCTTTTTCTTCTCCCCCCCCCCCCAAAAAAACTAAACTGGATCTCTATTACAATTTAAGGTTAGTATATTTAATATTTGAATTCAAAAACATTTTTTTCAAGTCATCGAACTAAAATTACTTGGACTAATTTCTTTGGATCATCCCATAGAGTTTTGTTACAGTGTGTGTGTGTGTAATTAGAATGTGTACGTAAACATTCTTGTTAGTATGTTTCATTTAAGATTATTACTCTTTCAGAATGTGTGATTTTCATTGACTTTTTCCCTAACTTTGTTTCATTTAATCCATTTTTAATTGGATTACACTTAAAATATCAAAAAGGGACGGAGAAGAGTGAATAGTTCAAAGGAAACTCTGATTAGGTGCCAAGTTGCGAATTCAGGAACAAAATTGTTTAAAATTTGTAAACTGCCCACAGAAATGTAATGCGATATTCTTTTTAATTTCCACATAAAAAATTGATCATGTGAATAAAATTATTGCTTTAGGACAGGCCTCTGAGCTTTTTATTTTTGGGCAGTGTATGGCACTAAAATCCACAATTAGTTAATGCAGAATCAGATGTTGGGAAAGTTTGAGACAAGTAGGATAAATAAATTTACGTGCCTCTTGCAGTTGCACACAGATGTCACAGTAACCAATGAACCACCACCATAAAAGAATTCTCTCATCAGTTATTTCATTACCCACCTTGGATTTTCCCAAATAAACCAAGTCTGTGGTCGAAGTAATATATCTTCGCCCAGTTGAATTCAGTGGTATTGTGACCAACTTCCACATTTTACAGAATTTGGTGGCACTAAAAGTGAAAAAATAAAAAATAAAAATATAGAAGACTTGATAGTAGTATTATCAACTTTTTTAAAATTATAATATATAAATATAATACTCTTTGCGAGTATAAATTTGACTATACAATTCTTTGTATGATAGTAGTCGGCTCAAAAATCTTAATGCACATTCCCCGGAATTGTTTAGTATGTAGAATTATTAAGATAAAAATAAAAATTAAAAAACAATTTTATAAATATAAAAATTCTCGTACTTTTTATTTTTAAAAAATAACAAACATAATAAATATTATTAAATAATTATTACAAAAATATAATAAATATTATACATAATTTTAAAAACAAAAATATATTTCTTATGTTGATAACAAACAGTGCCTTATACAATGATAATATCACTGAATTTTTAGAAATATTAAGAAAACAAAAATATAAGAAATTTAGTAATAAGGTCACTCAAGTTCTAAATGATATAACATAGGAGTTTCCCTCAGAAAAAAAAAAAAAATTACTGTTCCAAAATGCTCTTTTTCATCTGATCCCGCAGATGATTCAGACAGTTCCTGGTCATCTGACATAGTGACTCGTGAGAGGACCCAACCTTAGACAGGGCTTTCTCTGCACTCAACTTCAGCGCCTTCATTCTTCCCCTCATCGCCTTCCCTTCTTTCTCTGCCATTATTCTTCTCACCACCTTCCCTATCTCCTCCCTCCCCACCACCACTCCCCCCCTGACTTTCAACCTTATCGCCACCCCAAGCTCCCCTGACAACACGGCGGCGTTCATTTTCTGCTCCGCATACAGCGGCCACGCCACCATCGCCACTCCATTGGTCACGCTCTCCAGCGTCGAGTTCCAACCACAGTGCGTTATGAATCCTCCAACCGAAGGGTGTCCCAATATCTCCACCTGCGGGGCCCACAAGGGGACCAACCTCCCCACCTGGTGATTCCTCGTTACAAATCCCTCCGGCAAGTAATCCGTACTCTCTTCGCCACCGTTCACCACATCGAAAAACGAGCCACTCGCATCTCCTTCCTTGGGAGGGCGCACCACCCAGACAAACCTCTGCTGGCTCAGCTCCAACCCCCAAGCCAGCTCCGTGATTTGAGCCACCGATAGTGTTCCCCCGCTCCCGAACGACACGTAAATAACCGACCCGGCTGGCTGATCATCAAGCCAATGCAAAAGCTCGTCTCTCTGGTTGGGTTTTGGTTCAATGGTTCTCACTAAAGGTCCTACAAAATACACTGGACCCTTGGTGATCCCTCCTAAAATTTTTTTGTCCATCAGAGCCTTTGTTGCAGTGGGCTCCAGATCATGCCACGTGTTCACCAAAATTCCATCGGCGGATATTATGTCTTGGGCCGCTTTCAGAAAACCCTTGTACATTGGGCCATCCCGGAACAAGAATGGTTCGAGCGTGTCCTCAAACGGAACTGGTTTGCAGCCTGGGATCCGGAGCGGTTCTCGGTCGTTAACGTGCCTGTCTTCCATTTCCTTGTCGACGACAGGTAGATATAACGTTACCGCAGAAAACAAAGCGTTACAAGTGATGAACACGTAGGTTAACATCTCAAACTCACGCGCCATAGGAAATGCTAGGGTGCCGAAGAGGTCCACGATAAGAGCTGAGGGACGAGGGTTCATGGATAGGATGAAAGAACGTAGAAGTGGGAGGGACTCGAGCATGGTGAAGCCCATTCGGTCTTCTAGAGAAGGGTCGGGGCCAAGTTTGGTGGAGACATCTACTGGGGGCAGTATAACGATGTTGAGGGAGGGTAGGTTTGATGTGTGTTGGTGTATGTGAGAGCGTGCGGTGAAGGAATCGGTGGTGACGACAAAGACGGTGATGAGGAAACCGTGATGAGTGAGGAGGCGTTTGGCCAGCTCGATCACCGGAATGAGGTGGCCCATGCCAGGGCTAGCGAGAAGGGCGGCGTGAGGTTTATTCGCCTTTTGCATGTTTGTAGATTTACACGGCTAATAGGAAGAAATGTGGTAACCAAAGCAGTTCTTACTTTTATGTATGAGTGCCCTGAGATGTAGCTGTAATTATAGGGATGTTCTTTATTTCTTCCGCAAACGAATGCTCGTGATCTTTAATGTGATTCTGTGTCTCTTTAATTTGAATGTTCAGATATCAAGTGATGGTCGGTCAATGGCCAGCTAAGGTTATTATAAGGTGTATGCATTACTGTCTTTTGGCAACTTGGTGTAGAGAATGTTAATGTACATAATAAAGGCATAGAATATTAACATATTGTCATCGGCCCGACGCTATTTATATACTACGCCGTGAATGGCCATGTAAGTTGAACGAAGTGCAGTTAACTTATTTTGTTGAAAATTTGAATGTCGATGAGATGGTGATTTCTACTTAATTAATTCGTTGCTATTTTATTTAATTAACGTCCACTGTTTTGTAGTGTAGTTCATCCTTGCGGTTGAGTAAAATGAATGTGTATCTGGTGAAGGTGAAAGAAGGACGTTAGGTGATAAGGTCAACATCAACGATAACGGGTCAAAATTCACAGTTCATGTCCTATATATTATAAAGTAGCTAGAAACCTTTAAAAAGGTAAATTAAGAGAACTTCATGGGACTCTCTGGGGCTGGGCCACGCCGTTCATCTCCTGGACATCCCTCGGCCATGAAAATGGCCCATGTCACCGTTTCTACGTACGTACCATGTACATAGTCTGTGTGTCTCCTGTGGAATTGGTTTTGTCGTGAATTCAACACTTCAATAATTCAATGCAAGTTGGGCAGGGTATGTATATAAAAATCTCAACTTGTTCCGAGACTTACAATGAGTTAACCCTTTGTGAGAAAGCCGCCGAACTCGATAACCCAAACATGGCACGAATGCTTCATCACATGGAGTCACCATAGATATTATAACATGCCTAATTACAGTCTCGACATTTGATACATAAGTTAAGTAGCCATGTCATGTGGTGATGTCTTATACGTGTTTGAAGGGTAGGGTTATTTGAGTCTTAATCTCTTTGGACACGCAACCCAATAAATAATTTAAATTCAAAGAAGAAAACCCTCCTCCAAATGCATGGAATGAACTCAAGCAAAAATTGTGCATAGCAACTTTCCTGTTAAAATATATATGAAGATAAGTAGGTATACGTCCAAGATTATTAAGCACGCCGAAAACAATAAGATGAAGAGGGAGAACAAAATGGGTCTTGAGTAATGAAAAAGAATATCCCAGTAATATTACACAGCTAAAGTTAAAAGCCTTAAATATTATTTGGTCTTTTAATTAATTTATTTGTTCTAATTTAATTTGGTATTTTAACTTTTTTTAGTTTCTTAATTTTTAATTTGTGACATATTCATCTTTATTCGTTACATTTATCAAGAACAATTTTGGAAACATTAAAAAATGGTTAACGAGTCATTTTAGAATACTAAGTAAAATTAATGAATATGGTACGCATTAAAAAATTAAGGGACTAAAATTAAGATAAATAAATTAATCAAGGGATCAAAATGATAGTTAAGCCAAGTTAAAGTTAACATCTAATTTAGGTGGTAAGAAGTAAATGTAAAGTCACGGATCAATCAGTGAATTAATTTTTTAAAAAAGAAAAAGGAAAAAATGTAAACTCTTAAAACTTTAAGTCACAAATAGCTCTTAAAATTTTATAATTGAAAATAGACTCTTTAGTTTTCACGCTACACAAAAATAGGTTATTTTATCTATCTTTCATAAATATTTGGTACAAAATTAGATAGTGACTTCCTTTTTATTAATTTTTGGTGAATATATTGACATCGGGGACAAATAACAACTTGTTGCATCAATTATTTGGATATGGTTTGTATTAATTTCGTTAATTAATGAGAAAATAGATAAAAGAACTTATTTTATAGAGCGTGAAATTGAGATTCTTCTTTTTAACTTTCGGTTTTTACATAATAAATTGTAGTAATATCTTATTTCGTTAGTTTATTGTAGTAATTTGAAAAAATATATTCATAATTAAAATTATCTTAATATAAAGATATAAAATTTCTAGAAACTAAATTAAACATAATAAATTCATATTACCAAAAAAATTATAATAAATCCAAGATGGTAAAGTGTAAATAGTAAAAAAAAATCAAAGTATAAACTGAATGAGTTACTAAATAATAAAATAATATTACTTATTGATATTTATCTTAAATTACTGTAAGACCTTAACCTGTCCAAACAATCATATTTTCTCAGTAAGGTATTATTTATTATGTTTAATGGTGATTTTCGTTATTTCAATTTAGAATTATTTCAATTTAAAAATATTTTTTTAAAAATTTAAAAACAAATATCAAAGGCTTGGTAGTTTTACTTTTAATGGAAATTTCGGCGCCGCACGATTGAGTGATTGCTTAATGGGATTGGCGCTTCTGTTTATGGACACGTGTAAAGAAAAGTGGTATGAGTGTATGACCCTTATGGCAATGGCAATGAGAAATCTTTTAAAAATTTTGAAAATTACTTTATTTTTTTTATAATTATTATTTAATCGAACATGTTTTATTTATTTATTTTTTGAATAAAAATATAAGTGTTATTTTTATTTTTATCTATTAATAATTTGTTTATTTTTCTTAAATATCTTCTCTCACATGCCAAGTATAAAATTCGGAGCAATTCTTGCGTGCACCAAGAGCGACATATCATTTATACACTCAACGATTAAGATTTATTCTGCACGTGAATTTCGCCTGTATTACACATGAACCCCACCTGTACAGATTAAATTTTAGCCATTGATTACTCTCGGTGCACGGTACACCGAGAGCACCTAAGAAAAATTCTAAAATTCGGACCAATTCGAAGGATATAGTTAAGTAAGTGAGATTGAACGCAGTGGCAGCTAGAGTCTAAACTCTAAGGCGGCTACTGACGTCGCGTTGCGTACGTGTGTCATTAATTTTATAGAGCGTGGATAAGATTTCTTTCATACTTTTGTCTTTTTCTAACGATGTGACTTTAGACTTCATAATTAATGCTCTTCTCTTCACCTGTGATTCACATGATTAATGTTCTTGTCTGTGGGTCCTGCCCTCAGTGGGATATAGCATTGCTTACTACTTGTGTAAGGCGTAAGGCGTATTTACTATCTTAGATGTAACGTGCAAGAAATGAAAAATGGACAATTAATTTGAAGTAAAGATATAATTTTTCGAGGTTAAAACTAAAGGCCTAGAGTTATAAATAAGAAAAGAGAAAAAAAATAATGATTGTTAGTTTTCACCGTGCATATGTTAAGTGGTTCTTAGATTATAATTAATTCATTATCATTAGTTTGAATCTAATATTGACGTGCGTTCTGTTTAATGTATTTATCGAGTGCCTTACCAATATGGATATACATAGTGTCTTTATCTTGAATGATGATTTCTGTCTTCACTTTAGCGTGTGTATATATGTAGTAATACACAACCACGTAAACATATATCGTCGCGTTCCCTAGGGATAGAAGTAGTCCACTTACAAGAATAATTATTATATTCAAACAAGTCCAGAATTGCCACGTTTCCCCTTTAATGCTACTATCGGAACAAAAGCAGTCAATGAAAAAATATCTTTGTTTTAAAAAATAAGAGAAGATAAACACAGAGGGTCTAGGTAATTAGCCTGTTGAAAGTGATGCAGTGGAAATTGACGTAGAAGAAGAGACGTAACATAAGATAATCTAAAGTTTACTTGCATTGCGCCGGCGAAAGAGATTACCCAACAAAACAAGAAAATTGAATATTTTAAAATGAAAACCCGAAGCGATAGAAAGGATCAAACATCAAAGGTGAGGAGAGACCATGTGTGATGGACGGCCACAGAAAAAGATGAAAACATAAACTTGTTGGTGAAGGTGGTGCCATAGTTTTGCAAATTCATTAAGTGCAGTATAGGATGAGCTACCTTTCTTTACAGCTTTGGCTGCACTCTCTTTCAACTCCCTCACTCTGTCCCTTATGGGGTTGGGATTCCCCTCCTTGTCCACCTCCATTATCTCTCTCAACATATTCGCTATCTCCTTCCTTTCCACAGCCTTCTTTGTCGGCAAAACCTTAGGTCGCACACCGACCCCAATTCCTCAGTCAACAGCGTCGCATTCATCCTCTGCTCAGCATATAATGGACAACAAATCATTGGCGCGCCGTTTGTGATGCTTTCGAGAGTGGAGCTCAGCCCACAATGCGACAGAAATCCCCCAACAGATGGATGCCTCAATATGCTTACTTGGGAAGCCCACTGTGGGTCCACCTTCCCCACTTTGTGTGTCTTATCTAAGAACCCCTCTGGCACGTAATTTGATGGATCATCACTTTCACGTGTGCCATTCCCAATGCTAAAGAATGCCAAGTCTGCATGTTCTTTGGTGGGTTGACGCACCACCCGAAAAAATCTCAATTGGCTTAACTCCAAACCCCAAGCCACCTCTTTGGTCTGCTCGTACAACAGCGTTCCTCCGCTACCAAACGAGACGTAAACCATAGACTCACTGGGTTGTTGATCCAGCCACCCCAACAATTCGATGGTTGAACTTTGTGGGGGGCT
The DNA here is from genome assembly GCA_032878935.1 of Erythrophleum fordii. Lineage (NCBI taxonomy): Eukaryota > Viridiplantae > Streptophyta > Magnoliopsida > Fabales > Fabaceae > Erythrophleum > Erythrophleum fordii. The sequence continues at coordinate 3,118,846 of JAVQMF010000036.1, forward strand.
CTGGTGGCCTCACCAAAGGTCCAATGGCTTACACGGGAACTTTTAGAATCCTACCCAATAAATTCTCGTCTCTCAGTGATTGAAGGTCTTTATATTGGAGTTTTTCCACGTGTTTACCAATATTCCATCACCTTTTCGCATCCCCATCGCTTGGCCTATGTAATCTTGATATTGTCAAGTGTTCCGGTTCAGCATGGGCTCAACCACGTCTTCAGGACGAACCGGATTGCAACCAGGGATTTTGGACGGTTCTTGCTGATCCACGTACTGGCCTTCCACTTTTTTATCAAGGATAGGAGAGTATAAAAGCAAAGAGAAAAACCAAGCATTGGAAGCAACATAAATGTTACGTAACTCTTCTGCTATGGACAAACATTCCGAGCCGAATATGTCGACAACGAGCACCGAAGGAGGGTGGGTCATTTTAGAAAGCGCAGAACGAATAGCGGCCTTAGTTTCACGCATCACGACGCAGAGACGTTCGACGATGTCGCCTTCATTTTCGAGAAGGCCAAAGACATCTGCAGGTGGCATTTCGAGAATGTCGCTGAAGTTGATGGTGTAGATAGCTGATTTCAGAATGTGGGATTCGACTTCGGAGGTTTGGGAAGTAACGGGAAGGATTGTGACCTTGAAATTGTATTGGAGGGCGAGGTACTTTCCAAGCTCAATCACAGGGATTAGATGGCCAAGGCCTCGGCTGGAAAGCAGAGCTACATGTGGCTTATGCATGATCTCCATGGGCGAAACCAAAGGATCAAATTTATGGCAATAAGCTGTTGAGCAGGGAGATCACTCGAAGGAAGCAGTCAATATGATCTCATTTGGCCTTTGGGGTTTTCCAAAGTAAGGTTTATATGAGATCATTAGTATTGCTATACTTTAAATCTTCTTTTTTTTTAAAAAAAAAAGTGTTAATGGGCCAATGGGGCATTGATTGATAGGTTAAGCAGCGTTGGGTCATTCATTAACCATTGGGACTTTGGAAAGCATAATGTTCATTAATTAAGGGTATAGCTTTCTCCAAAATTGTATTATAATTTAAAATAAATTTATAATGTTATGAGTAAATTAAAGATTATTCTTCTATTAAATTAGTTTTTTAAAAATAAAATATTTTAACTTAGCCGTTAAAAAATTATTATTCTTTCAATTTAGTCCTTTAAAAATAAATTCTCTCAATTTAATTATGTAAATATTTTTATCCAATGAAAATAACCCCTTCATTATGCAAAAATAAGATTACGTAGACCTATACAAGTGGACAACACAAAAAAGCTAGATTTTAGTGGATTCGAAAGTTACAAATGTTTCCCAGAATTATAAACTATTTTGATTAGGATTAAATATTTACGGATTAGTTAATGGTTTTACCTTTGAAAGATTAAATTGAAATAATTTTTTGAGTGTTAAATTAAGAGATTTTATTTTTTCAAGATCAAATTAATAGAAGAGTAATTTTCTAAAGACTAAATTATTAATTTACTATAATATTATAATACTAACTGACAATATAAATTAAATAAAAATATTTTAAAATATGCCATATATATGTGCGTGAGAGAGAGAGAGAGAGACTAAATTACTAATTTACTATAATATTATAATACTAACTGACAATAAATTAAATAAAAATATTTTAAAACATGCCATATATATATATATATGTGTGTGTGTGTGTGTGTGTGTGTGTGTGTGTATCATATTGCTTAATTTATTCACTCATCATTTTAAAAGTTAGATGATTGTTTTAAAACATATGATAAATAATATTTTATAATCATACACATATCTTGAGGCAGAATTAGACAATAAAGAGTTTGAGCACGCAAAAGGTAGTTTTTATCTTGAAACATGCCAATAGGAGGTATATTCAGCAAAGCACGTTGGCTCAATTGGTTGAAGAAATTTGAATGGAGCATTTGCATCTCCATGTCCCTCCTTCGGCTATAGTTTCACTTTGTGGTCAACCTCCTTGATTGAAGAAATTTCCTGACATTTTTTAAGATAATTCTCTGTGTTAGGATGCTATTGGTTCTTTGACCCGTAACTTTAAAATAACTTATCATTACTATCATTTTTTATATACTAAAGAAAATAAATAGAAGTTACATTTAGCTTTTAAAGATATATTCAAAGAAGAGTTTTAATTATATTTGAAATTGCTTCCTATTTGCATAGAAAATAGAAATGATTTTACGAAATCTTAATAGCCGTTAATTGAATTTAACAGTGTCCCTAGAAACACTCAAATAGGTATTCCAAGGTCTGACGTAGAAGTTTTCAATTTAAGTTTCCTTATGGTCAAGGTGGTGGAATTAATGAGAGATGAGATACTATCTGATCATTAGTCAAATTTGACCAACATGCTTGAAAAATGAATTGTATATTTACAATACTTGGGATCCAGTAATTCAATTGTACTGTAAAAGAAAGAATGATATAAAAAAATATACATGGGATTTATTTTTTTATATTTTTATCTTTTAGTATTATATACAATAAATTTATTTATTACAAGGTATTTAGGAAAAAAAATTACATCCAATAACCTATATCATATAAAATTTACATTAAAAGATTTTAAAAATTAAACTTATCATTAAAAGTCATCATTATTATCAAGTTTTAAAAAATTTATTATCAATTTTAAAAAATTTATTATTAAACATACAAAAATATTAAATTTTTTTACACTTAATAAAAAATCTCTTAAAATTAATAATAAATCTTTTAAAATTTAATAATAATAATAAATTTTAAAAATAATTTTAATTTTTGAAATATTTTATAATAAATTTTATATAATATGAGTGTTTAAATATATTTTTCTCTATTTAGAATGCTTGAACAAGTACTTATAGGATATTTACCTGTTAACAAGTCACAGTCTGTGTATGAAGATATTTCAGAAGAAGACAAAAGAAAGTTACGAAGAACCGGCGCCCATCACACAATATTTTATTGACTTTGGTAAACCATCTTGTCAAAAGCGACAAAAACTCATGAGACTTTTTTATGTGCTAGGAATTCGATTGATCCAGTAATTAATTCAACCGTTGCTTGGACCATTTTATCAAGAACGACAAATCATTTCCGGATACATACAAATGGTCAGCATATAATGCGGAGATAATTTAGATTTGGTTTTGCCGAGTTTAATTGTCCTACAACAATTAAAAAGAAAAAAGGTTTAACTTGCTGAGCAAAGATGCAGGCGGACAATGGGAGGATGACTCAGGCTTGATCAACTTTATTCAATCTGCAGTTATATTTGAGTGTTGTGCTCAGCACAGCAAAATTTTCGAGGAAGTTTAACTCATAAAATATTCAAACATGCGCACTAACCCATGATTGTGTTTTCTAAACTATGTTTTTTCTATTGTTAAGACGAGTAAAAAATTTCGATCTTTTTTTTTTTTCTAATAGCGTACTATTTCTTTCTTAAGCATTAGGATTTAGCCGATCATTTCTGTTCAACTATTGGATTCTGACTACACAAATTTGTTGGATATTTTTTAATTTAATTATTATTGGATATAACATTTTATTATTTAAATATTATAAAAATATATTATTTTAATATCAGTTAATATATATCCTAGTTTTGAATTTTGAATTAAAAAAATCCCATTAAGTAGTCTTAATATCTGGAGAGTGGCTAGCCAAATCAATGGATTGAGGAGTTAATAGAAAAGGCAGTTACGTAAAATTAATACACAATAAAAAGTTTTATGGGAATTTTTAATCATACATTCTGAATGCTAGAGAGGCCTACCTTACAAACTATCATTAAAAAACTCTTCTTTATTAGAAAAAGCTTTCTATTAAAAGCCTTTCTTCCATTGCCAGTGTGCTTAATCTCAGGACTAAGATCGCGAACCTATTTTATAATTTAGGACTAGGACCGTGAACCTATTTTATAATCTATTTACATCAAATCATGTAGTATGGCTGATAGGTATTTATACAAATAATTTTATCACTTCTGCATTCTATCTCTTATGATTTAAATAGAGATTTAATTGTTTAAATTGTGAATTTCATAAAAGTATAAAAAAGAGGTAATTTCAGTAATGTTAGTAGATTTTGTTTATGCGTAATTTTGAATTTGAACTAACATAATTTACATGTTTTTCATCTCAAATGTTTAGTTTAATTAAAAGCAAATTATGTTATATATATATATATATATATGTAATTTGACTAAATTATATTTAATATATCTTTTTTTATTTCAAAAGTTACACTCAACTCTCTTAATATTTTGATATATATAATATAATTATTTTTTTCATTTTATTTTTTGTTAAATAAATCAATTTTTTTGCACAATATAAAACTTAATTCTTATTTTTAATATGATATTAAAAATAATAAACTTGATGTTATATTCTATTATGAGACTATAATTTTATTTTTAATATAGACAATAAAAATAATTTAGTAATTTTATTTATTTTTAATTATATATTATATAAAAATTAATTTTTCGATAAAAATAAATTTTTAAAAATAAAATATTATTTTTTAAAATATAATATAATTTAGTCAAATTTTAAAAAAATAATATAGTTTAGTCTTTAATTAATAAACTTTACATTTATTGTAAAGTTTGAGTCACATCAACATTTTATTTTTCAGACTCGAACTCACCAACTCTTTTTTCTTTTTTTTGGGTGACAACTCGCTAACCCCTTTTTTTTTTTTTTCTAGGTTAAAAAACTCACTTACTGTTACCGCAGCGCAGGGTAGTGCGTGGGATTGACCAACAGTTCTACTGTATCTTCAAGGGCAGGGTCAAGCTCACCTGCCGATCATAAAAAATTAATAAGATAGGAAATTTTGAAAGAAAAACCTTAATAGAGCCCTGATTTTTAATGTTAGCTTTCCCTATATTTTTAATATTCACTTTAAAAAAATAAATAAAGGAAGAATAGGAGATTTTATTTATTTACTTATTGATACGTAAAGAAAATGGATTTCAAAATGAGAATTTTTTATAAACAAAAATTAATCAATACAGTAAAAATATATATAATTAATAATTTTTATTAGAGAGTTCATCAACATAAATATATCGCTGATGCAATAGGTAGGTAATAATAATAATGATAATGTTGAATAATTATACAAACAATAACAAAAAGACACTTACCCTGAACTCCAATGACACAAAACTTGAAAATGTGTGTTCAAACTGAACCCAGGTTTTTCACCACTCACAACTTTGGAACATTGGATTCCTTGTTGTGTGACTCCCGTGTTGTGCAGCAAAGTTTCATTTAAAAAAAAATATATATTATATAGCTTCCTTATTTGGGGGGCCAACAGAGAGTTTGGATTGTCACCCTTGCATATCTAACCATTTCATTTATTTATAGATTAAATATAAAAAAGGATAAGTATTGAAATAATTAAGTATAGCCACAATGTATATATACAACATTTCAACCGGAGGTTGCATCCTTCTTAAATTATGTATGAAAGAAATATTAAACAATTCTTTTACAATATATCCCAATATTGTGATATGCCTAGCATATATAAATAACTCAGAAAATGATGTATGAAAGGATTATATAATGCAAGGTAAACTCAGTTTACTACCATGTGCTTCGCACTATTAGCACAATATTTGGTATTTTGTGATTGAATTTCATGGATTACTTAAAATTTTTGTTATAATAATAATAATAGTAATAATGTTTCAAATGCTTGAGTTTAAAAAGAATTAGATGTATCTACAACTGATGGTGAACTTTTGATAGATTGTTCAAATTGGCGACCAATGAAGAATTTAAATTTAAGTATTGTGATTGAACTAAAAGAGTTAGCAGATGTGTCATTATGAACCCCTGATATGAGGGTCTCCTAGATACAAAATATTAGTGGCTAATTTAGTTATTTGGTTTTGAAATAAGAAGACTAATTTAAAACTTATATATTTAAAAAAACTATATGTTTATTTAGGATAAAATTCTATTGCTATAGCTTTTAAGTCTTAAAGATATTTTTATAACTCAATAATAAAATTTTTTATTTTTAAATATAATAATTTTAATTATAATTAAAATTACATTATTTAATTTGTATTTTTCTCTTTGTGTATGGAAACTTGGTCATTTTATTAATCATAAAGCTCACTAATTTAATTAAATATTTTAATTTGCAAGTTTTTATAAAGTTTTGTGAACTATGTCACCAAGGTATTAAGCGGTATTAAGCTTATGCCAAAAAGGCTACTTTATTATTGTAAATCTTCAATAAAAAGCATCTATTTCCTCTATCCTTGTTGCAATAGAATAACTACTCTAAAATTGTATTAGAGCTTTAATATCCTAATAATTAAATGTAAAGAAAGTGGAAAGGAAAGTAAGAATAACAACCTACATCATCATGGCTTCATCAAATGATATCTTAATGATAGGTTTATATCTTAATATAGTTACTTTTTTTACATGTCCTAACCCACTATCTATAGTTCCTGTAGTAATTTTTTTTACATACCAACATTACTTGTATTTTTTATTTATCAAGTATTTTTTTAAAATGTGATGCGTTTTCGCAAAGTATTGTTTCGCAACATAGCATAACGCCTTCTAATTCGAATATTGTAATCAAACATGTAACTGTTGGTTGTTCACTTGCATTTGATCGTCCACTTCATCAAATTCATTACCTATCATTAAAGCCAAATTAACTTGTTAGAAAAATACAAAAGTGGAGTTAATATATTTGGATACTAGTTTAACTTCAAAGACATCAATTGGATCTTCTTTCCCCACCTCATCATCTTTATATTCATACTTATCATCTTCATTATCATTATTATTGTCATCATTGTTGTTGTTATTGTTATTGTCATTGTCACGGATAAGTTCAATATCGTATTCATTTTTATTTTTTAAATCTTCCAACATATTTTTTTTTTTAGGCCAACTAGAAAAAGAGGTTTAGTAAAACAAATTATTGGGTAAGAGAAACTTGGTTACAAGTTAAGCTCAATCAACAAGATATAATAGTGTTGAGCATAAGCTGGTGATCAATAAAATGGTTTATGACTAAATGATGGGAGTGATGTTAGCACATCATTTGCCTAGTCTAGCTGAAAGTCCATGCTTAATTGTAGGGCCAGGATTGACGTGTTGAGATAGAACTCTATTGCATTTAATTATGATAGGAAACATGATGCAATTGCCATACTCTTTAGATATTAAAATCATCTTCTAGTGTGATCAACTAATAACACATTGCATTTAATGTTATTGGATACCTATATATCAAATTGGATACAATTTAGTTGGGGGAAGCTATAAATTTGACTAATTACCTGTTTTAACTCTCCTGAAGTGATGTAAGCACTAATTGTTATCTATTTTAATATCATGCATTGAAATGTCGCTTCTTATGCACTTTCTTAAATTTTTTTGTTTGCATAAGTGCAAACAAATTTATTTTTCTTTGCTTTTTTTTCCCCCTCAAACATTCTAAATGCAACACATTCAAAACATTTATAGTTATCATAGAGTTATTTTATAAATATTTTAATTTTTAAAATAAACAAACCTTACACATTTTTTCATTTTTTAGATGACTATTTCAAACATTATTTTTTGAAAAAAACCTATTTCCCATCTCCTATATTCTTATTTACATTTTCTTTTACATAATTATTTTGAAATTTTACAAATTATGTTTTATTGTTTATAATATTTATTTCTCATGTCCTGTACTTTTATTCACATATTTTCTCTTATTTCAAAATTTCATAAATCACTTTTTATTACTTATAATATTTATTTCTTATATCTTGCACCTCTATTCACATTTTTTCTTATTTATAAAATTATTTCAAAATTTGAAAAATTATTTTTAGTAGCTTATAATATTTATTTCTCATATCATATACTTCTATTTACATAATTTTCTTATTTATGTAATTATTTTGAAATTTTACAAATTAATTTTTATTTTTAATAACATCCTCTTATGTTTTATACTTTTATTAACACAAATTTTATTATTTATATACTTATTTCAAAATTTTGCACATTATGTTTTATTTTTTATAATATTTATTTCTCATGTCCTATATTTCTATTCACATTTTTTTCTTATTTACAAAATTTCAAAAATCATTTTTTATTACTTATATTTATTTCTCATATCCTATACTTCTATTTACTTATTTTTTTTCTTATTCCTATTATTAATTCAAAATTTTACAAATTACATTTTGTTTTTAATAATTTATTTCTCTTACCTTAATTTTTTAGTTTCTTTTTTCAATTCTTTTTACACTTTTTCCATCTACTTTCAAAATTTGTTCAACTTGAATATATATTGTTATAAATAGAAAATTTTTATTTTTTTTATTTGTTATCTCTTCATTTATTTCTTCCTTCAAAATATAATAATTTTTTTATTTTTATTTCTTGAATATATAATGTATATCTAAAATAACAACTAAAAAAATAATTTATCGTACAATAAATATGTAACAAAACTAAACAAATTAACATATAGTAAAATAAACTTAAGTGATAATAACAACTTCCTTTTTCTAACTAAACTTTGATGATCATAAAATTATTGTTATTACATAAATGTTTCAAAATCTATATATATCATACTTTATAAAAAAATGCCAAATACAAAAATAGATTACATATATATTTTATTTTATTGAAAAAAAATCACATTTACCTTTAATGATTAGAAATGCCAAGAAATCAAACAATGTGTTCTATTTGTTTGAAATATTGCTAACAAGTGTAGCTTTAACTAAGAAATTTCGAAACACTTAAATCTCTCCTCTCTCATCAACACTTCGAGCCAGCAGAAGAAGAAGTGAATGAAATTTCAACGCCAAACTCTTTTTACTTGAAGTGGGTAATTTCCGTATGAGGTTAAGGCACTTTATAAGAAGACCATTCTATAGGTAAAATTGTAAATTACATATCTCATTATCTATCATTTCTTTCAACTAATCAAATTTTGAATGATGCAACCAGCCAAATAACCGACTAATCATATCATTAGATTGCGTTTTGTAGGATAACTTACTGAAGGTATATATCTAAATTTGGAACCAATAGTTCCAAATTTATATATCATTAATTTAGAATTATTAGTTCTGAATTTTGTTTATAGTTTCGAATTTAATATAATAAATTTGGAACTAACGATTCTGAATTTATGACAATAAAATTTGAGACTTAGAGGAAGGTTTTTTTTTTTTTCTCTGTCTAGATCCATATAAATTTAGACACAATAAATTCGAATTCAGTAATTTATTATCTCAAGAGCAAATACATTTTCTTATATTACCTTTTAAATTTTATTTTTTTTTGGTTACTTTTGAATATAAAAACGAAAGAGTAGAGGTGACACTGACTCGTAGACTTTGATGTGAACATGGCAAACTTAGTGATATTGTCATCAAATTTTATATGGATTGAGAGAAAATTTAAGAAATTCAACATCAATGTCACTGAATTCCTCAGAACTATAATATATGGAGGCAAAACAATATTAACTTAAGCATTTGATGTACAATATTTTTTTCCAAGCATCTGACTCAAAATTAAAAAAAGGCTTATTTTATAAACCAAAAAAATTAATTCATATAATAAGAATATATAAATTAAAATTTTTTTTATTGAGTTCACAAAAATAAATATATAGCTGATATAATAATAATAATAATAATAATAATAATAATAATAAAAGTTGAATAATTATCCGAACAAAGACGAAAACAATAACAAAAGGACACGTAATAGCGCGAAACTTTAGTTTGAATTTAACGCAAGTGTTTTTAAGAAGTTCACCCTTGCCCGTCTAGCTATTTCATTTATTTACTGATTTTTATTTTTTATTTTTCAAAAAAACCAAAGATAAGTATTGGGAGCACGGGTAGTGGAAGGGCAGCAAAGTCAAGGAGGTTGGCAGGTGGCCACGCATTGTTTTGCCAAATGGGAGAGTGCAGCGGAAGACGAACCTCCCTCTCCCAAAGCTTTGTGTGCACTGTGTTTCAGCTCCCTCGCCCTCTCCCTGATGTGGTTCCTCTTCTCATCTTTCTCCACTTCCATGATCTCTCTTACCATATTTGCTATTTCCTCCCTTTCCACCACTTTCTTCGCCGGCAATACCTTTGGCCGCACCGCCACCCCCGCCTCCTCCGCCAACATGGTGGCGTTCATTCTCTGCTCTGCATACAGCGGCCAAACGATCATCGGCACCCCGTTGGTTATGCTCTCCAGCGTCGAATTCCACCCGCCATGCGTTAGAAAACCCCCGACTGAGGGATGCCTCAATATGGCTGCTTGAGGGGCCCAATGTGAAACCACCACGCCAACATTCTTGGTTCTGGATAAGAACCCCTCCGGCAGGTAATTAAATGTGTCTTCTTCACGGCCATGACCAGTGGTGAAGAAGGCCGCGTCCGCAGATGATCCTCCTGTGGGTGGGCGCACCACCCAAATAAATCTCGCTCCACTTAACTCTATACCCAAAGCCACCTCCGTCATCTGTTTATACGACAGCGTTCCTCCGCTCCCAAACGACACATATATCACAGACTCAGCGGGTTGTTGATCTAGCCACTCCAACAACTCCCTCCCTTGACCCGCCACCGACTCGGGCGGTCTCACCAAAGGTCCAATGCCACAAACTGGAACTTTCACGATCCCACCCAAATAATCTGCATTCCTCAGTGCTTCAAGGTCTTTGTGCTGAAGTTCTTCCCACGTGTTCACTAAAATCCCATCCCCTTTAGGGATTCCATTCCCAATGCCTAAATACTCACGATACTGCTGATCACTTCGGTCCAGCATGGGATCAACCACATCTTCGGGACGAATCGGGCTGCAACCCGGGATTCTAAGCGGGTCTTTCTGCTCCACGTACTGTCCCTCCACTTGTTTATCCAGAAATGGAACGTATATATCAAGCGCAAGAAACCAAGCATGGGAAGCCACGAAAACATACTTGAGCATATTGAGGTCTTGGGCGATGGACAGAGATTCAGTCCCGAATATGTCAACGATGAGGACGTTAGGACGAGGGCTAGTCAAGTTTGAAAGCGCAGACTGAATAGCAGGTCGACTTTCACGCATTGTCACGCAGAGGCGCGTGACAACGGTGGCGTCGGCGTCAATAAGCGCATGGATGTGTGATGCTGGAATTTGAAGGATGCGACAGAGCTTGGGCCTGACGGCTGACTCTAGAATTTGGGACTCTGCTTCTGAAGTTTGGGTAGTGACGGCAAGGATAGTGACCTTAAAATTGTAGTGGAGGACGAAGCGGTTGCCGAGCTCGATCATGGGGATCAGATGGCCAAGGCCGGGGCTGGAAAGCAGAGCAAGATGTGGCCTATGTATCTCCATGGGTAAATCGATCGGAAAGCAAGTGCAATGTCCGCAGCGAGCTTTGGGTTTTCTTTATAATGTAAGTGCGTGTTTGGAATCCGTTTTAAAATTACGTTTGTGTAGAAACAACAAATTGCAGCTTCTTACAAACGTGCCTGAAAACGCAGAACAAACACACCTTGAATGGCGTTATTAGAGTCATCTATTCAATGATGACGCAACTGTTTCTTCCACGACTATTCAATAATTTTTTTGCTACGAGACATAATTTCGATAATGTCAAGCTTACTTTCTTCTCAATCTTACCATCAGTCTCGTCAGTAGCCGGCAATTACTCTCTCCTTTTGTTTTTTAAATGCTTAAATTACAGTTTTTTTCTTCTATTATAATATATTTAAAGTTTTTTAAATTAAAATATTATTGAAATAATTTCAAAAATAAATTAATTTTTTATTGAAATATATATTCTTTAAATTTTATTTTTATATTATTTATCTTGTGTTAAAATCATAAATATAATTTAGTTTAATTTAAAAATTTATTATTTTGTATTGGTTACATATATATATATTATTTATTATATTATATAATGATAAATATAAAAATATTTTGATTAAAATAGGTGTAGTTATAATTTATTTTTTATTATAGGATAATATAATATAATATATAATTTAAACGTCTTTTTAAAAGAAAAAGAATGTAATATACCTTTTTGTTTATTTACTGGGTTGTGGAAGTCAGGGTATTCAACAGGTTAATATGAATCAACTGGGCTTTACACTCAAAGCCCAGGCCATCTCTCCTCCTCAAGAGCAGAAAACGAATGACGTTTGGCCCACGTTTCCCAGCTTCCATTTGCTTCTACAAATCATGGGATATTAAGGATATTACATATGTAGGAAACATGTTTTATTGTCTTTCACTATCTTATTAACTAGTGGTGTCTCTCGAATGGATTGCAATTACCTATAGACTTGTGGTCGTGACTGAGCAAAGCTCAAATTGCAAACAGTTGAAGAGGTAAAAGGTATAGAAGATGAAGACATTTTGATGAAGACAAAAATGAAAGAGAGCCAGAGAGGTATGGATTTAGGTGGTTTTGGTATAACGAAAGGTCCTCCGCTTTTCTGGGGTTCCCCTTGGCTCTTCCCACAGTCAATGGTTTATCTCATCTCTGAGCGAATGTTCGCAGACACTGGTGATAGAGACCAAGAACTTAAACTACAGAAGTGGACCGTGTGACTCACAGAATTAGAGGTCGCTGTAGTGGAGTGCCGAGACATCTATTCCATCTTTTAAAGATAAGCAGGGGAAGTCATTTTCCAAGTGTACATAGCTTCGATTAAGCTTTCCTGATGCTTTAATTCAAATCGTGTAAATTTCTGATCAGTGCGCAGACACTTGTGTCTTCATTGTTTCATACACAATACAACTAGAGCATCCGAAGCACAAACTGAGAATCCTCTTTAATTAGGCTTGTTTAAAGTATAGATCAACCACTAACCACCAATTAGTTTGAGTTTCTACTTTTAATGCATGTTTGAATTGAGCAGGATAAAAGATAAGAGAAGAAAAGTTAAATTCTAATTTTAATATATTCTTTTATTTAGATTTAGATAAAACTTTTTTGGTTCTTTCCTTCTCATTCATTTTTCACAATTCAAATATACTAAGAAAAAAATATTAAATTTTTATCTAAATTGAAAAAATATCCAAATTAAAGTTTTATTTCTTCCCATTCTCCTCAATCAAAATATACCTTCAAAACTTACCTTCAAATGTCATAGGAGGTTGAGATATCTCCTTGGCTAAATCTTGCCATCGCATACAACGCACCACTGATACATTAACTTTGGGTCACTGGCCAACCTAAGAATTGCAGAGTTAGCTTTCTTCCGAATATCAACACTAAATATAGCAAAGGATTCAACCGGAAGGCCCTTTTTCCTTGTGAACAGTGGATAACAAATCTACAAGCCACTGATTAAACAGCCATTGATGACAAGGACCAATGACTTGTGAACAAAATGAAGCACAACTATTTGATCTTTGGAGAAAGAAATGCAGTAATTATAATGACTAATTAAGAAAACCCTTGGGCGCGAATTTAAATGATAATCCTAAATGTAGGACACATTACAATGCTGGTAGCAAGTAAATTGTACAATTTAAATACAATCCTACCAAAAGGAAAAATTTAAAGATCATATATTAGTAAACAAATACTCTTGAAGATCATAATTAAATAACAGATAGATTGCCCATCAACGCATGAGATTCCATTTAACCAAGTCATCAATCTCTGTAAGAGTGCTGATGTCCCTTGTCTGTCACCACTTGGATATCAGAATCACTTTCGCATTATCTTAAAAATAGGTGACAATTAAACTTACAAGCTGGACCCATTAATTACACGCAAGAACACAGATTACAGGATAGCCAAGCACAAGTAAGTCATTCAGTTGACAAGAGCATGCATGTGCAGGGCATAAATTGATCAAAGAGCAATGATTTAGACGCCCAAGAATGCAAACTTTTGTGATCAATGACAACTCGATCAGGCAAATAAAATAGAAGCTGTAGCCTATGAGTTTAAAAACATAACAAAAGCTGGAGCCCCATGTGTAGCATATGGATTTCAAATATTCGTTGTGGGTGCTCAACGCTTACAAATTGAAAGGAAGAATATGATAGGATCATCAATGAAGAGGGCATAGAATGTCACCTCCCATTTCACCATTCTGGTCTTTCTCAAGAAGATTCTAGACTTTAGACACTTACTAGAATATTGCCTTACATGCAACTCCCCAGCAATTAACAAGGCATTACAGCGTAGTCAAATTTCAGGTAGTGTAACCACTAAGCATTGCAATATAGGGAGAACTATACAAACGAGGAAAACAGAATGTAACATTAGAACCAATTTCCGCTGACAATGCAGAGTAGCAGATATCCTCATGGTCAGCTAAGGAAATCGGATTAACTAGGTTCAATGGACAACATCCATCATCCATGATCATGGATTTTTTGTGGGTTCTATACATTTCAAAGCAGTCTTCACGTCGATTTTAACATCGAGCCCTTCGACACCCCAGAGTAAGCTCCAAATCATCCATTCCTACCTCGTGTACTATTATCTCGCCCTCCCACGGTTTCACTCTACCATTCTCAAACTCAAAGTCTGATCCTCGCCCCTTCTCTGCAGCTGGAGCTGGACACCAATGGGCACCTCCACTCATATCTAAGGAATTCTGAGGAGAAATTTGCTGAACCACCGGTTTCATAAGATTAAAGGTAGGCGAAGGAGGAGCAACCGAAGCTGTTGTTGCTGCCTGAAAACTGACCCATCGACCAGAGTTCACTATAGAAGCATCGGACTCGTCACATTCTGGAATAGTCGAAGTTGCAACATTGTGACGGCGCGTAGGACTTGATGGGGCAGAAGCAGCAAAAAGTGGGTTGCAGAAGGAGTTAAGAAACCCCTTGGAGAGAGACTCTAAATCTGATTTTCGCTTTGAACTTCTGGAGGTTGGAGAAGAAAGAGGTGGGGTTACAGGAGCGCTATTAGATATCCTGAGAGGTGGAAGATTTGCAGGAATAGACGCTATATTTCGAATGAATGGGAGGAGAAATGAAGAGGGGTTTCCATCAATGCGAGTGGGACTAGGGAAGGAAGACGAAGAAGGGCTAGCATGGTAGGAAGGCACAGGACTTGGGAACGATGACGACTGTGGGCTTGGTTGAATGGACGAACAAGCACTGATATTTGCTGAAGTGCCTCCATTCTCCGAGGGGGCTGGCCTGCATCCCTGTGTGAATTGCATATGCCTAGATGTTAGACAACATGCTTCATATACACCATCATAATTGAAATCAGAGCTCTAAAAATAAAAACTAAAGGATAATATCAAATGCTATGAATCTAAAGGGTGCAGGAATCGAGTATATGGAGAAAAATAAAATTAACAAGCTTAAGAAAACCAATGACGGCTGATCTGACTAATTTTCCGATAAGGAGATGCTACATAAACACCTATAGCTTAGATTAAGGTTATATTTATTGCAGGATCAAAGCCCACAATGCATTTCAAGTCCATCAGTGAAAACAAGAGCGCCATGGCAGCAATCAATTTTCGTCAGGAAAAATAGGGCCTCGTTTTCCATTTAATTCATATAAAATGAAACATTTGACATGATTTCACTGCAGCAGATCAACACAACTCCTTTAAGAGGGAATGGGCAAAAGGAAGAAAATAAGCAAATTGGGGAAAAACCCAAACTGCATGTAGGTCTGTGAGATACCGGAAATACCACTTCGGGGAGTAATTTAAAACCGAGGGTGAGATCATAGCGGTGCCGAGCAAGAAGGCAAAGAGACGTAAGCGAACCTTTTTATAGGTAGTACCATCCTCCTCGACAATCCAACCAGCTTCAGTACAGAGAGCCTTTAAGACCTCGTTGTTGTCACAGTGCTTGGGAAGCTTATAGTTCCCTTGAGCTCTAAGGCCGGCATAGATCTTGGCGGCAATCGCTCTTCTTCGTCGTTCCCTCCTCTTATTGTTCTCCCTCTCTTTCCATGTGGGCAACCTCCCCGATGAGCCTCCGCCGGTCATCGCTCCGGCGACCCTAACCTTGCCGGATGTGGCTGCCTGGCTTCTCTCTGTTTATAATTGTAGGAGAACACTGCACAGAGCAGTCTTCTCTCTCCCTCTCTCTCTCTCTCTCGCTCTCGCGAGGACAACGCTTTATCTGTTGATGAAGTTTCTGCGCAAGAGAAGCGGCTTCCTTTTTAGATTCCTCGGTTGCTCTCTTTCTTTATTTCCCCTCACATGCGGCAGAAATTTAATTTATTTATTTTGTATAAAAGTTTTCCTTCTGTTGTTAAAGATTAAAAAACAAACTTACTTTTACATTTTATATTTTATATAAAGGGTTGATTATTTAGTTAAATTATTCTTATGCCCAGGAATGTTGTAAAAATTTGACATCAACGAGTTTTTTCATCTCACCTTTATTTTGGAAAATTGTCATTTTTTAAAAATAATTACTGAGTGTCGCTGTGAAGAGTTAATGTGGAATTATAGAAGAAAGTTTTTTGGAGTGACATGTTAATAAGATATTTGAAACTTTATTGTATGTAGAATTATGAAACAACTTGGCACAATTTAAATAAATAAATAACACTGTAAGTATTTAATACATATAGATGTTTTCCTAGGAAATTAACAGTCATAGTAGCTTTGGAAATAAAAAAAAAAGTTTTAGGCTCGGATATTTTGTTCAGCGAAGAACCCATTGGTCTATTTTTCAACATATAACATCCAAGTAAAACTAGTAAAAAGCTGGCCGAACTTTACTTTGTTGTAATAATTGAGACAATGAGCGAAACTGTACGTGCCTTTAGATTTTGGGAATTGAAATCGAAGCAGGAATAAGATAAAAACACAGAGAGTGGGTAATTTTCTGGGTGAGCCTAGGATATTTTGGGTCTCATAATTATTCATCTGCAACTGCAAGTGCTATTCAGAAGTTTATTGCGTTGAAAGAAGAAACAAAGCATAAGCGAGGGAGGGAACTCATTCCTCATGAAATGCACATGATGTGTTGGTCAATGGCTAGCAACCTAGCACGCGCACAGTACATCCTATCCTATAGCTTTAATCCGATTCAGAGAATACCATAAAAGATCACCAACTAAGCCTACCACAACACATGGGTCCAGAAGAAAATAGAAATATTATGAAATGAAAGAGAAAAAGAAACAAGGAAGCAGGGCAGGTGAATCTTACGACCTCACCCTGAGCGCCAGTAAAAACTGAAAGAAGGAACCCAATTCTTTTACATCGTAATTGACAGTGATTTTTATGATATGTCAGTCTGATTATCATGTGACTATTGTTTCATTTTATTTTTATTTTGGTTGAGAACCAAAACGACGTGTGATAACAAGACCAGTCAAAGTTAGTGTTAACTTGTAGCTTCACGCTTGCAAAGTTAGTCGTTGCATTGGAGGTACCATAGCGGCACCCCAAAATGGGACCACTGATCATAGAAATAGAAGCGCCTCCATTGTTGACAATTCACAATCCGTTTCACTCGTATTTAAAAGAATAAAAAAGAAAACTAGCTCATCTAGATAGACCCTAGCCTCTAGGATAACATGGCCCTACCTTAGCCATCGCCCATCGGATAGATATTCCCTACCATATTCCCTGTCCCTGGGTAAATAATTCAATATTATTGAATAACAATTTAAAATATATATTACACTAATTTGTCTTATAACTTGATTAAATTATATTCATATTCTTTTTATTTAAAAATTATACTCAATTCTTTAACATTTAATATATTTATAAAAATCTCCTTTACTATTTATTTTTTGTTAATTTTTTATACAGTATGGAATTAATTTCATTCTTAATAAAAAAAATAAAAGTACCTAATTTGATTAAGCTCCAATATAATATTATAACTTTATTCTTAGTATAATAATAAAAATAGTTAAATAATTTTAGGTTTAAAAAAAATATATTGCACAAAAAAATTATATTAGATTAAAAATGTTTGTAATATATATCAAATGCCGAAAGATTTGAGT
This sequence comes from Erythrophleum fordii, assembly GCA_032878935.1. Classification (NCBI taxonomy): domain Eukaryota; kingdom Viridiplantae; phylum Streptophyta; class Magnoliopsida; order Fabales; family Fabaceae; genus Erythrophleum; species Erythrophleum fordii. The sequence goes on from JAVQMF010000036.1 coordinate 3,136,825, forward strand.
ATTAGTTTTAAAATAAAAAGGCATCAAATGTAATTTAGTAAAATTTTAAAATAAATTTGAAAAATTTATTGTAGAAAGCAACTCAAGTTAACTCTCATGAAGTATATGTTAAAGTATAATTTTGTATTTAACTATTATTTTATAAGGTTTTTTTTTTTTAAGTTTTGTAGGCATTCAATAAATAAAATATTGATATGTTAATGACAGTTTTGGACGATTAAGCAATATTTGATTATGTGTTGGATAGGATGAGGAACAATTTTAAAAAGCCCAAATCAGTTGCATTGTGTTCTCATTCTTCATCCGTGGGATCAATGGTAATGATCCAGCAGTTTTGAACGAAAGCAGGAGCTGTTTTATCAAAAGTTGCAAGAGAAGGCGCACGGATCATCTGGATTTGGTATCCCCACGGCTGGCGTGCAATTACTTTATTTTTTTTTTAGGTTTAGAAATAAATATGAAAGGTAAAAATTATAACTTTAAATATAAAAATTATAATTATAAAAAAATATATTCTAAAAAAATTAATTATATAATTATAATTTTTATTGTAAAAGTTATAATCTTTAACTCTTGTATTCATTCCTAAACCCAAAAAGAAAAAAAAGTTGAAAAAAAAAAAAGCCAAAATTTGCCTAATTGCACGCCAACAATACAGATCCCGAATGCAGAGGATCTTTGCGCAAAGAGGAACTATTGACTAGCTTAAATAATAATAAAATCTTTTTAGAGAATATGAGAATTAAAAAAAAATGAAATGTAAAAAGCTATTCGATACATATAATATTATGTATGAAAATATAAGTACAAAAAAGTTAATAGAATTGATGAAAATGATTTTCTTGCTCCTATTTTAAAAAATAATAAAAAATTAATGTAATTAAATAAAATAACATAATAAAAATTACACATAATTTTTAATTACTTTTTTATTTCACTTTGACTATTAAACAGCCCCCAATAATAGTACGACCTTGTTTGGAATATGCCCCCACTTTTGGGATTCTAATCTTTTTATAAGCAGATTTAAATTTTCTTTTAGAGAGTAATTTGAGATTAGTTTAGCAATGTCAATATTCAAGGTTTTATTGTAGAACATACCCCGTTTTGGTGTGAGCCGATGTTAGAGTTTGAAGGATAGAGATTAGACGAAGAAAGAGAGGGGTCCCCCACAGGCCACAGTATTGAGATCGTGTCACAATTCACAGTATCTTCGTAGTTGGCTCCACACGTGCGACACAGAAATCCATAATAAAAGCAACCCAGAGGGGCCTCGCTGTTGCTGGGTGGGGAGGGGACCACCTAGTCCACTGTCTTTGTCCACTTCAAGGCTTAACACGTGACTGTGGGCCCCCCTCCACCACCACACTCTTTTCTGGCCACACTGGAATCCCACGGCGAGGCGCTCCCATCCCTCCTTTTCATGATACTGCTACGTACGGCTGCGATGCATTATCATTGTGTCAGCTCATTTTACTTTTTTGCCCCCAGTTTTATCTCGAATTGCAGTTCAACGACAACAAGCAAAGGGGGAGTGGAAAATGAGAGAGAGAGAGAGAGAGACAAGGAGAAAGAAAATTAATACATTGGAGTGTGTTTTTAACGTACTGTGATTAGACAGCTGGGTTTGCTAAGCTGTGAAGGCACACGTGCGGTAGGATCGGGACCACCATGGCATGATCCCCTTCACCTCTATCGTTGAAATTATGGTCTTAATTGTTGTTAGAGGTATATTTTATTTTATTTTTTATAAAATTAAATTTTTATTTTAATCTTATATAAATATTATTAATTTAGTTTTTTATATCATTATTTTATTTTATTTTTTAATTTAACTTTGCAAATGAAATCGTCATTAATAAATTATCTTTATATTAATTTGTTATATATAAAATTAATAAATGTAATAATACATAAATATTTTTCATTATTATATTATTATAGATTGACTATTAATTTTATTAATAGAAAAATATTATTAATAATATTATTATTTAGGAAAAGTTAAATTTAAAAATATATGTGAAAGATTAAATTAAAAATAACTCACATATAAGAAATAAAAATGAAATTTTAACCTAAATTAAAATGTTAAATGCTAAAATAATAAATATTATGCACCTCAAGCGTGCGTTGTTATAAGAAATGTTTATTCACAATACAACGACAAGGGTTGAAAGAGTCAGGGGTTGCTGGCTTTGGCAGGGCGGTCACTGGTGGAATAGGGCGAGTCTTTCCATTTACCTTGAAAAGTTTTTAGATATTTGTTATATTATTTATATTTTTGTTAACAAACAATTTAAATGAAATAAAACAAAATTTACTTATTAGTAAAATAATACCAAGTTATATAACTAAGTTTCATATATAATTGTCTATTACTTTATTATTATAGAAATAAAATATTGTGCAGGATCTATATTCTATTATTTATTATAATATTATTATTAAGTGAGATTTATTGTATAATTTAAATTTTTCTAGTTAATATATATAACGGTACATCATATGCATGAAAAAAAAATTTCATTTACAACTTGCTATCCTATTGGTGGATATAAAGCTACATAAATGAAATTGACTTTCACAAGAAAATTGGTTTGTATAATTTCATATTAATATATTTCTTTATATAACCCCTACAAATATTAATACTTCAAGTATGTAATCTACGTTACAATCACAGGTCCTTCAATTTGCAAATCACCAAAGAAGAAGGAAAGAAAAAACTCCTGAGAACGCAATGATTAATTATCGTAAATTTCAATGGTATCATTTCAAAAGAAATGTGACTTTCTTTTTTTGGGTCATGCTACCATAACTCATTGGATTTGGTAATTGTCCCCCAAAAAAAAGTTTGAAGGCCCTTTTCCCTTCTTTTCTTTCCGTTATAAGCCGAAATGCCCAGAGAGTAATAAAAAGCTGAGCCCAGCGACTGAGTTGTCCAAAGGTAAGCTATGATAAATTCTCACCTAGGACAATACGAAGCAACTGTCGTTTAAGTTTGGCCCAAATTAATCTTAAAAAAAACAAAAGAGAGCGTCTATCGTCTAAGGTGAATACTTCAAGCAACTGCAAATTCAGTTGCATACGAGCAACCCCAATCAGAATACAACACCTCAGCGCCACGTGGATTATTATGTTGATCGAGTAACAAGTTTCAAAAATTTATTAAGAAAAAGCCAACAAAGTTAGAAATAAATAGTACTATTCACATTTTAACACTTGATATTATTTAATTTTTGTTTATTAATCCAAATCTCTTAATTTGTAGCATTCATAAATTATTCCCTTTACTTTGTTTATTTTTCCAATAACCCATAAATCCTTCTACTAAACCCTATCACCAAATTTGTAGATCAGTAGCTTGGAAGAATTAACTTGAATCATTTGTTTGATCCAATCTTCTTTAATCTTCATCTTCCATTCTAAAGAAGAAGAATAAGTCCGTGACATATGGCAGGTTTTAGCAGTAACAAAACTGTTCCATCCTTTGGCTTCCTCGGAACTGCCGCCGCCATCGTCTTCTCCCTGTAACTCCCCTGTCTCTTCCATTTCTCGTCTATTTTCTTTTTGTCTCCCTCTTATTTTTCCTAAAAATTTCTACAAAATTGTAATTAAGGAACGTATATTGATCATTCTATTGAATGTGTGTATGTTCATGTGTTTTATTGCAAGTTTGAAAAAGTATCACTGTGACAATGTTGTTCATTAATCTTAGGTGTGAGGAGCTGCTTATGGAACTGCAGAGAGTGGAGTGGGTGTGGTTTCCATTTGAGTTATGCGGCATTGGTTATGAAATCCATTGTCCCAGTAGTATGGCTGGAGTCCTGGGTATTTAGGCTTCAGTCTGATTTGCAAATTTAGGGTTAGGTTTTAATGAAAGGATTTGGAGATTATTGGAAAAATAAACAGAGTAAAAGGAGTAAGTTATTAATTTGGGATTTGAGTTAATAAATAAAAACTAAATAACATTAGAAGTTGAAATGTAAATATTACCGTTTATTTCTAACTTTGTCGGGACTTTTTTTTTTAATTTAAAAAAATTGCTACCAGTCAGTATATTAATCCACATGGCACTAAAGTGTTATTATCTAATTGGTCCACGATGATTGCATGGATGTAACTGAATTTGCAAATGCTAGGAATTATGAAATTTTTTTAGATACACTTAAAGTATGATGCATTAAAAAAAATTAAAGGTCAAAATTAAATTTGTACAAGTAGAGTTTATGTATAATATAGGTGGGGTACACGTGTAGAATAAATCTTAACCGTTGAGTATACAAATGACGTGGCGTACTAAGTATGTGTAAGAATTGCTCATGAAATATTTGTCATCGTTTAAGTATTGAAAATTAAATTCACAATCACAATAATAAACTTAAATAAATAATTATATTTTTAAAAATTTAAATATACTCTATAAAAACAAAATTTTAAATATAAAAAAATTTGTGTAAATCAAAGAGAAAGCAAATCCAAACACATATTATTAGAAAATAACAAAACTTATGTAAAAGAAAGCTTAAACTCAAATGGCACATAATCAAATTCAAATGTATAGGGGATTTATGGTATTTCATTCTCAATCCCCTGAGCTTTGTATCCTCTTTACAACAAAAGGAATAAAAACATTTATTTATAGTTGTAGAATAACTCGTATAATGATAAATTAGTAAATGTTATTTAGTGTATGTTTAAGCTTTTTTATGTTAAGATATTGTGTTATCTTTTAAAAAAAATTATAATTATCTCTCATAGATTATCAATGTTTGTGGACTTAGATTCTCTCCACTAAAATGCTCCCTCCGTTACCTCTCCACCAATAATGGATAGTCAAGATCGTATCTTCAAAATGACATATAAGGCTTTATCTTACACTGGCAAATCCAACGACTTAGATTTTGGTGGAGAGACAGTGGAAGAGCATTTTGGCGAAGAGAATCCAAATCACAATGTTCGTATATGCCCTAATCATCTTTAAAATGTTATTTGTTAATTTAATTTAATTTCTATTTGTTTAAATTCATTTATTGAACATTTAACTAAACCAAATTATTTATCAATAGCATAATTCATTTCTATTAATACTTTTGAAGATGTTAAATAAAGCATCAAATTCTTTCTCTCTTAGAAGAATCATCAAGCATTTAGCAATTTTGGTGGCAAGATAAATTTTTAAAAGTTATTTCATGAAAAAAATTTGAAGTAGCACTAAAAGATTCATTTATAAGCTATGCAGTTGGAGATTAAAAAAAAAAAATCAGGCAATAAGGTAGTGAAAATCTATTCCAAAGTATATAATAAAGAGAAAAGGAAAGGAAATAAAAAACTAATAGTAATGAAAAGAGACTGCCTTGCTAGCTAACTTCACTAGCCTATAAATATAAGATGCCAATGTATGTACTTGTGATAACATATGTCCAAGGAGTTTTATGAGTACTTGCGACAAAATAGGATCTAACGTAACTTGCTTTCCTAGGAATGTCACAAGACCTAACACCTTATTTAGTAGATAAAAGAAGGGATTCATGAAATGGAGAAGGAATAGGAAAGCCGAAAAAAGTGTTTGGTGAGTAAGGAATTATCTCCTTTAGGTGAACTGAAATCGTTAAATATGGGAGAGTTTAAACCTTCAGCAGATTGATGGAAAGTTGTTTAACTCATGGGAGAGTAACTTTTTGGACTATTTGACCCTTAGCAAGCCTCGACCCATAGCCTTCAACATAGAGAGGCAAACAGTGATTCTTTATTAGATCCAGTCAACCCATAACTTTTGACTGCGGCTTCCTCCTCTGATTTTGACTATAAGTATGCTATGAAAGATTTAGATTTCATCCTTGGCACTCCATAGCTTTCAATCATCGGTATGCCATGAATTTCAATTTTAGCCTCCATGAAGGAGTGTTTCAACCTTGGATGGATTTTGATAGCCATTATTTTTGCAAATAATTCCGCAAGCGTACGAATCGCTTTTGTAATATGGTGAATCAAGGTCGTCCCACAGAGAATTGAATTAAACTTAATTAAGCCTAAGAAAATTTATTTTTGTTGAAGTCAATATGCGCAACTACCAATGTAATGAGTTAATATAAAATGAAAGTAAACAAATACTGAGCGTCAAGATAGTTCTGATGAGATAAACTACTTAAAAGTATCCTAGATTTCTATCCCCTGATTGCCACAAATTGAGGTGCCCGATTAATTGATTAATCAACAATCTGAAGGTTGGGGAGATGAATTGAGCCCAAATGTCTCTCGACCCACTTAGACTCTATTTTAATTAATTGTAAACTTCTCTCACAATTAATCAGATATAATAGTTCAGCCCCTTCCACCACTTAGGATTCTTGAGCATATTTCTATATCTAAAAACAAAACTAATGCTACGTAATTTCAATCATAAGTTACTTAATCAATTAGTTTATTGAGATTTCCCTTTTTCAAGAGTAAACCTCAAAACCCCTAATTCAACAAGAGATGGCCAAACTTTTCATTAAACAATAAGGATAGATCAAGCATTCAAATCATTAATCAACTCAATTTAACCATGCAAAATCCTTAGTACATGGCAATAGATTCAAATAAACTTAGGATCAAAGAAATTTAGCTACACATAGCTCTACACATTGAAATCAAATTTAGAAATTCAAAGAGATAAAGAATCATAAAGAAGAAAATGGAGGATCGAAGGAAACTTAGTGCCATCGTGTTGATTCGACCTCCAATCTTCAACCCAAGCTTCTTCTTCTCAAACCCTTACTCTTGGTGCGTTTTCCCTTTCATAGTTTTTCCTCTCAGCCCAGAATGATGAAGCCCTTGCTCTTTCTCTCATTTTTAGCTCGCAAATCAAAGCTATGCATTTCAGTGGCCGACCTTACTATGGCAAGGGGTGGCTCTCGCTATAGCGAGAGCTTATAGGCGCCCAAATTTTTGCTAATTTTGTTACTACCTGTGTTATAACTAGGAGCTCCCTAAAATTTGTATGTATCACGACTTCACTATGGCGAAGTGACTTTCTCGCCACAGCGAACACGCATCCTAGTTACAGTGAATTGTGTTCTCGCTATAACGAAAGGGATTGTTAAGTTTGCTTTTTGACTTTCCAGCTTCTCTTCCTTTTCTCATTTCTTTCTACACTCTTCTACCTTTCTCTTGAGATAAAAATCAATCATAAAATGAGGCTCAAAATTGATAAAGATATTGCAATTGAGATATTTTTTTCATTTTGTTTGATTGAATAAAAATTAAGCCATATTAGTCAAGAGAAAAATATTTGAGCTCCCTAATATATTATAAAATATATCTCTTTCCTATCAAAAAATAAGGAGTCATTAGATTTCGATTTCAATTTTAACTTCCATAGCTTTCAAATCTAAAGGATGGTCTGTAACTTTCAACCCATAGCTTTTTTGGACAATGGCACTTTATAACTTTTAATTGTTGTCTTCGATGGTTATTATTGATGGTAAAAAAAAAAAACATACAAGGTAAATTAAACCTCTAATATTGTTTTGTTGTGGGTTTATATAAATACCCAAACTTGAACTTGTTGTTATAGTGTTTTTTATGAATATAAGAAGTATGCAAAAATTTCAAGGAGATTATGCTTCTTCTTTTCTTTTCTTTTTTAGGGGAGGTCTTTTTTTTGGAGAAGGGTATTGATGTTATTTCATTTTTATTTTTTTCATTCATATATTATTTCTCTTATATGAAACATTACAAGTTAAACTTATTCCTATTCATTTTCTTATCATACTAAACATAATTTACGTATCAAGATTCCATTCAAATCCCATTCCTTTTCTCATTCTTATTCTCATTAAGAATCTATCTTACATACCAAACATAGCCTAAATGTATATGATCCATTTCCTATAAATGGGTTTACAAAGTGAAAACTTGTCTAGATAGATGAATCAAGAGATATAAGGTTTTACTAGTGGCATATTAGTTTTCCCAAAAATATGAATTTAATTATAAAGAAATGTTCAGCCTAGTGGCTAAAATTACTATTGTACGAGTATTGTTTGGAGATCATTGCAAGCAAGTTTTGGCAATTGTGGTAAATGAATGGGAAGAATACATCTTTGTATGAAGAATTAGATCATGATATTGACATAAACTTACAAAAAGAGTTTGAGAACAAGACTTATCTTGACTCTGTTTGCAAGTTGAAAAGAGTGTTATATAAGCTCAAATAAGCATCAAGAGTTTGGTATAGGAAAGATTAATGCGTTTTATAACTCAAAATGGGTACTCAGTGGCACTAGTTAACTTAAACTTGTTCATCAAAGTTAAAGGAGACAAGATAGTTGTAGTACTAGTGTATATGAATGATCTCATCATCATCAAAGATGGCAAAGCAAAAATTCATCAAATATGAGCCAATCCATTGGTATGGTTCCAAATGAAGGAGCTTGGAGAATTAAAACAATTTTTGGGACATAAAGTAAAATGAAAAAAATGATGGATTGTTCTTATTCAATAGAAGTATGCTTGTGTCTTAGAAAAAATTCAAGATGCTAGATTGCAAACTTATATCAACTTTAATGGAGGCAAATCCAAAATTATGCTCAGTAGATAGGAAGAATTTAAAAACATCACCATGTTCTGGTAATTGGCAAAAAGGCTAATCTACTTAATACTAGGCCATTTAAGCATTATCTATGCAAGATAGTAAATAGAATAATAACTCAGTTTATGCAAAGTTTCAAGAAACCATAGTTGAAAGTAATGTGACAAAATTTTGAGGTGTGTCAAAAGTATCTTGTGTAAGTCTACCATATAAAACTATTTGTATTCATCTTAATAAGATTAAGTAAAAGGAAAACAATTACCTCTAGCTATAGTAATTGGATCTATCGAACAGAGCTTACAAAACAATAGGGTAATTTTTTGACTAATGAGCAGAGAAATATGATGGATTTCTCAAGTGCTGCTCATTCTTTTAACTAGGAACCCTCTATATATATAGATAGCTAAGAAATTAAACCTTTATGATTGCTTGACTAGTTTGACACGTTCTTTCAAGGCCAAGTACTTAATATCAATGTGTTTACTTCGCCTATCACGCTTGTTATTCTTAGCCATGAAGACTGCAGCTATATTGTCATAGAACACTCTGATCAGCTTCGAGATTGAATCCACAATTTGAAGTCCAGTGATGAAATTCTTCAACCATATTCCTTATGAACTAGCATCAAAATAAGAGATAAATTTAGCCTTTACAGTGGATGTAGCAATCAAAGATTGTTTAGCACTCCTTCATGAAATGGCCATTTCAGCAAACATGTAAATGTATCTAGATGTTGACTTTTTAGTGTTAACACATCCTGCCATATCTGAATCTGAATAACTAACAACTTCCAAACTATTGATTCTCTTATATATAAGCATATAGTTCTTTGTACCTTATAGGTACCTTAAGACTTTCTTCTCAACCTTCCAATGATCTAAGCTTGGATTGTTTTGGTATCTCCCCAACATATCTATAACAAAAGTTACGTCCAACCTTATGCAGACCTGGGCATACATTAAGCTCCCAACTGTTGAGGTATATGGAATTTTTTTCATCTTTTTCTTTTTTAAATCATTCTTAGGACATTGGAACAAACTGAATTTGTCCCCTTTCATTATAGGCGCTACACTTTGTGAGCAATCTTTCATATGAAAATATTCAAGAACTTTGTTAATATAGATTTCTTATGATAGTCCTAATATACCTTGAGACTTGTCTCTATGGATCTTTATGCCTAAAATAGAGGATGCCTCACCCATAGCTTTCATTTCAAAGTTCTTAAACAAAAATTACTTCACCTCATGCAACAGCTCCAAGCCACTCGATACAAGCAAAATATCATCCATGTACAAAACCAAAAAGATGATCTTACTCTCACGGGTCTTGTGGTATATACATTAATCAATTATATTTTTAATGAAACTAAAAGATGTGATTACATCGAGGGGACTTTAAGTGCCATTGTTGTGAGCCTTGTTTGAGTATGTAGATAGACTTTTTAAGCTTGCACATCAAGTTTTTACCACCACTTAAAATGAACCCTTCATATTGTTTTATGTATACATCTTCTTAAGATCATCATTGAGAAAGGAATTCACATCCATTTGGTGTAGTTCCAAGTCAAAATGAGTAACTAATATTATAATGATACAGAAGAAATCTTTCATTGACATAGGAGAAAAAGTTTCCCTGTAATCAATTTCCTCATTTTGTGTGAAACCCTTAGAAAAAAGTTTAGCCTTGTAGCCCTCAATATTGCCTAGCAAGCTTTTTTTGTAGTTTTAAAGACCCATTTGCAACTAATGGCCCTCGTCCTACTTAGCAATTCTACAAAGTCCCAAACTTTATTACTTGCCATGGATTCCTTCTTATCTAACATGACATCATGCTATAATTTAGAATTTGCACTACTCATAGCTTATGAAAATGTAGTAGGTTCATCTTTAACATCATAGTCAGACTCAAGCAGATATACCATATAGGCACTAGAAATAATCGATTTTTTCATTTTAGTTGATCTTCTTAATTCAATCTCTCATAAAGGTTGAGGCTCCACAACATAAGGATCTTCTACTAAGATTTGAGATCCCTCTTTAATATTATGAGGGGTTTCAACTGGAATGGTAGAGTTCACTAGTTATGAAGTATGATTAACTTGAACTTATAGAATGTCTAGACGTTCATGAAGAACTATAGTTTCACCACCACTAGTGATTTCATAAAATGTGGCCATCTTTAATGATTAAGTCATGAAACTGATAACTCCCATTAATGATGTCATTTTTAATAAATTTAGCATTTCTAAATTTCACAAATCTTGAAGTATGTGTAGGACAATAAAACTTATAACCCTTAAACTTCTTTGCATAGCTTACAAAATATACAGTGATAGTTATATACAATTGTCTAAAGTGCTTCTTGCCACAAAAAGATAGGAAGTTTAGAGTTACTTAATATACTTCTCACCATATCCAATAGAGTCTGATTTCTTCTCTTTGTTGCACCATTTATATCAGGTGAGCCAGGTATGGTATATTGTGCAACTATACTTTGCTTTTTAAGAAATTTAGCAAATAAACTAGGTGCTTGTTCATTATCGGTGTATCTACTAAAATACGTACCTCTTTTATCAGACTTTACAATCTTAATCTGTTTGTTAGATTATTTTTCTACTTCTGTTTTATAGATTTTGAAAGCATCAAATGTCTCATTCTTATTCTAAAGTAGGTATATATACATATAGCATGAAAAGTCATCAATAAAGGTGATAAAGTATTTCTAACAACTAGAACTTAAATTAGGACTGCAGATGTCAGTATGTATAATCTCTAATAATTTAGAACTTCTTATAGTTCCTTTCTATGACATATTGGTTTGCTTTCCTTTAATGCAATCCACACATGAATCAAAGTCAGTAAAGTTTAAAGATTTAAGGATTCCATCCTTTACTAACTGCTTGATTCTCTTTATGGAGATATGTCCCAATCTCCTATGCCATAGAGTAGAAGACTTCTTATTCATGATACTACACTTGACACTTATACTATTATTCATAGACATGAAGGTATTAAAGACATTAATACTAGTATAAAACTTATACAAACCACTTTCCAAAGTAATTTTTTCAATTGGTATTGAATTTTTTGTTAAATTAAAAGTTGGTTCACAAATATTTAATAAAAATCCTAAGGAAACAAGTCTAGAAATAAAAATTAAATTCTTAGAAAAAGTTAAAATATAAAATATTTGCTCAAGATCCAATACATAGCCAGAATTTAAAATAAGTCTACATGTCCTTACTGCTTCCATAGGTGAGCCAATTCGATTTCAAGGAAAGACTTTATGCTCACTTGGGCTTAGTTTTCTTTGATTGAGAAAACCTTATATGGTATTTGAAATGTAGATCATAGATCCAGTATTAATTCCCCAAGTGTCATGAATAATAACAATTATATGAGTTTAAAACACACAAAAGATAAAAGTGTACATTTCTTTTCTAACCAAACCTTTTTTTTAAGGCAATTTTTCCTCATATGCCCCTTTTTTTTTTAAAAGAAGTATCAAATTGCCTCCTTATTTGTTTTATGAATAAGAGCAAGTCCATTTTTTTTTGCCTTTCCCTTTACAGCCCTTTTTCTTGGAACTTATTGCCACATAAACCTCATTTTAAACTCCACCACCTTCCAAAATGAGCTTATTTTCTTCTTGTACATACATAGATAATAATTCATTTATTGACCATTTTTCCTTATGTGTGTTGTATGATATCTTAAATGGCCTATATTGTGAAGACAGTGAGTTGAGAATCAAATTGCTAAGAAAGAGTAAAAAATCTCTATCTCAAGAGACTTGAACTGTGTAACTATGTCTCTAATCTACATAATGTGCTTGAGCACTCTTCTAATACTAGTAAGTTTCATGGATGACAATTATGCCATCAAAGTACTTATTAGTAACTTATTTGATGATGCAAATTATTCATTAACAACCTTCATGTAGTCCTCAGCTTTGGCACAGGTAAGAATAGATCCACGAATGCTATCTAATATACGAGACTTAATTAGCATCAAGCTGATGCAGTTAAACCACTCCCAACATTCATATGATGCTACCCAATATATGAGATTTAATTTCTCATAACAATCCATAATGCTAGCATATGAAACCACTCATTCAATAGAGAAATTGTCATGGAGGTTACTATTGGCATTTAAGACCATTAAATCCAACATCTTGGACTATGGCTTCTTTTACAAGAAAGGAGTTCATGCAAGTTGAATGGATACTATAATGCTAATTATGCCAATGATCACGATAGATGTCACTCAGCTACTGAATACATGTTTAACTGGGAATATGGAGTAGTATCATGGTATGGAAAAAGATAGCCTATAATAACTTTATCATCAAGCACAGAGTAGCTGCAACAACCATTAACACAAGAATGTATTTAATTGATACAACTACTTAGAGATCTAAACTAATCAATGGGAAATAAGGTGGTGTTATACTATAAAAACATATCAACAATTTGTTTGGTAGGGAATTCAATTTTTTCATGCAAGGATGAAATATGTGGAGGTTCACTGTCAGTACATCCATAAATAAGTGTTATTTGGAGATAATGAAGTAAAGTACGTAACGTAGACCACCAAGTTGTTGACATATTTACCAAAGGAGTAAGTGGAATCAAATTTAAAGAAGTTCAAAAACAGCCTTTGACATGACTTTAAAAGTAGCATTAAGATAAATTAGTCATTGAGAGTAAATTCACTCTCTTCTAAAAGAATGATCAAGCATCTGGCAATGTTGGCGGCAAAATGAATTTCTAAAAGCTATTCCATAAATAATCTGAAGTGACACTAAAAGATCCATCTAGAAGTTATGCAATTAACGATTAAAAATATCCAATAGCAAGGCGGCGAAGATCCATGCCAAAGCATCTAGTAAAAAAGAAGGATAAAAATTAATGGTGATGAAATAGGATTTTACTAACCAACTTCACTCCCCTATAAATATGAGATGATAAAGTAGAGAAAGCGTCCAGCCAAGGGAGCAACACATGTGGCCTTGTTTAGTATGTAAGAATGAAATAAAAATAAAATAAAATAAAATAAATGAGATTAGATATAATAGTTATGGTCTTACTTTAAAAACAATCATAAAAAAGGGTTTATAAAAATATAATAAATTTTTCTCAATTTTTTTTCTCTTAAAACTTCCCATTCCGTCGCCTTTGGACATTTAAGTATGGTGAGCAGCCGTGCAAGTCAAAGTAACAGTTGAGAGTGTAGAAGGGAGTCAATGTGCAATAAAAGAGCAAGTGATAATCACTTGAGTGTACTACTGTTCAATCAATCAAATAGTTCTTCAAGTTCTTCAGCAGATGTTTCAAAGTGAATTAGGCAAAATAAATAAATTAAAAGGAAAGTGATGATAGCTGCCCATTGACGTTTGGTGAAAGAATAAGTTTTGGGGTATATCCTATGTCTACGTGCATTCTTGGATATCCAATATCGTGTCACATCGATCGCTTTGCTAACACTACCATGGTAATTTAATTTTAATTTATTATGTCTCGTCACTGATTGACTAATATGCCAGTCAACTAAATACAGCTTTTTGTTTGAAAATCTTTAAAAACAAACCTAATTTACAACATAAAGACATATTTTAGTTTGCTTTTCATATATTTATACTTTTATAATTACTTTAATCTGTACATATTTTATAACTCATATCTGATTTAAAAGTTCTCATTTATTGGCGTTTATGCACTGAAGTTTACGTGAAGTCAATCATAAAATAAATGGCATTAAATTTTTTTAAATGTAATTAAATTGCATTTAATATTTTCATTATTTTAAAAGTTATATTCGGGTTTCCCTCTGATTTGTTTGTCGTCATTAAAATTAATTATTTGTATAATATATAGTTCTAAAAATAAAACTAATCAACAGTATTTGATACATATTAAAAATAAAATTATAGTTTCATACATGATTAATTTTTTAGCAAAAAATAAATTAAAAATAAGTTTCTGTAGGAATATAAAAATTGCATTTTATTAAATCAAATTAAATTAGTGTAATTTAGTAAAAACAACGAGTTTAGCTGAGGTAAGCCGACAGTCCACGTTACGTGACGGAACCCCGTGGATAAACCTAAGCGTGAAAGTTTATCTTTAAATTTGAAGGGCAAATCCGCTACGAGAGTGAAAGGGTACCGCAGGTAGCAAGTTGCACGTATCCAATATTTACTCTTTTGACCCCAAGAATAAGCACTGTTTCGATCCTCACACGTAATATGAGGAGCAGCAGTACTACACAGTACGCACTCCCACACCATTTTTGGAACTCAGACACATGCACTTGTTGTTTATGCCTTTGTAATCTATAACTGTTAACTGTTAGAGAGGCACTTCGGTTTTTCCTTGGTCTCTTCCTTCGGATTCACGCACTTGCTGTACAATTGGTGCGTAGAAATTGGCCCTTTTTATTTTTGTTTAATTTTTTATAATATTGTTGACAGTTTATATGACGAAGCGCCAAAATAGAGGCGGAGTGGGAGATCCGCCGTTGACGCTGGGTTTTGAAGCCAAATACTGCCCCGATGCGCCTTATTCGGATTCCAAAACAGCGTGGCGGCGCTTCTCTTCGATCCATTTCTGCGATTTCCGGTTTCACGCATTCGGAAACGATGAAGTGAGTTTTCCTTTCTATTTCAACGTCTCTGATTTGTGTATACTCTGTTTTTAAAATCATCTCTAGTTTATTTTCCATATCTGTACTTTATACCTTTTCCTTTTTTATTCAATTCTCTGCCACATTTACACCTTTGGCTTTCTGCGTAGATAATAGTGCAGCCTTTCTGTCTTTTCTTTCTATTCATGGCTTATACTTTGCAAATATTCAGACGTTTGACTCACTATTAACAAACAGAACTGAGTATGCAAGAGGATCATTTTACAAGATGCAATGGAATTGAGCAATAATTTGTAACGAATTGGTGATGCCACTTGTTAAATAAAAACGCGCAAGTTTTTAGGTGATGGTCAACGAGCTAAAGTGTTACACTTCTTTGCGGATTAAGCTATGGGATTGCGGAGAATTTCAGTTCTTTATGGATTATATTCTAGTACCATGCATGTAGGCCAACCAATAAGTAGCTTTTAGACTAGGAAAGTACGCACTAGGAAATTTAAACATCTTCTCATCTATTTCAATCTTTTATGTGGTAATAATATCGTTATAAAAAGCTACAGCCTTGCAAAGCAAAAAGGGTTCCAATTCAAAACATCAAATTGGAGTAAAGAAACAATATACTGAGGAAAACTAGTTTCATAATCTATTTGACAATTCACTAGTTTTCGACTTGACTTTATCTCTTTTTCGACTTGACTTTATCTCTTTATTATCTCAGGCCTGATAATCCATTAACTCCTCTCAAATTCCATGAAAGACAGTTTTGCAAAATGTTTTTCAATGGGGAGATCAATTTTTGGTAGGAATGACCTACCCTGAAGCATCAGTTTTTATATCTTTCCTGTCTGGGAGACCAATAATTGTCAAGCCACAAATTGAGGCTCTAACCCTACGTAGTGTAGTTATCAATTATCATATAGGAGATTTGGTCTTTTCCTGCTAAACTTCATATAACTCATTATTATGGAATTTATAAAAGTACAAACTTTTAAGGTTGAAATGCCAGTATAACGGTTTTCTGCTTACATGGGACATATAAATTCTACTGTACCAGAAAGAGATAAGGATTTGTTTTTTCAAGTAAGTTTATGAAAATTTGTTTCTATTTCAACAGTCTCTCACACGGAGTTCTTGAATTGGACAAATATCTCTTATGAGAAGAAGCTAATAACAACAATTCACGAAGAACCATGCTCATATGTAACAACTGACAACAAAATCCCTTGTGGCTTTTTTCCCTAATCATACAGAAAAATGACTGTTGGCCATAGGGTTTGGAATAGATTAAGCTAAGACATAAAATGGTTTAGTCAATGAATGCACTTGGAATTTGCCTAAACAATTTTCTAATTTTGTGAGTTTATGAAAATGAGCTCCTAGTCCTACACTACACTACCCTTTATCTAATTTTGCATGCTGTTTTGCCAGCTTGTCTTTTTCTTTCTTTCTATGCCTGATGTGAAACAGTGATGTGCTGCAATAGTTTACTTGTTCCTTTTCTTTCACTTTCCTCTTTTCTTATATTATGGGAGGTTTCCCTCCCTGCATTAACAATAATCTTTTTCTTGGCCTTACCATCCTTTGTGACAGAAGAATACAGATTTTTGGTGTCTCTCTCTCTCTTATTCTTATCAACATGGCTGCCATTATGGAACGTGCCGATGAGAATCTCCTTCCATCTGTTTACAAAGAAGTTAGTGAAGCGTTTAATGCTGGGCCATCTGATCTGGGTTACCTCACATTTATAAGGAACTTTGTGCAGGGACTGTCATCTCCCCTGGCTGGTATACTTGTTCTAAACCATGATCGCCCAGCAGTTCTTGCCATGGGCACTTTCTGCTGGGCTTTATCTACTGCTGCTGTGGGTGCTAGCCACGATTTTCTGCAGGTTGCACTCTGGAGGGGAGTAAATGGGTTTGGTTTGGCAATTGTGATTCCAGCACTCCAGTCTTTCATAGCTGATAGCTACAGTGATGGGGTGAGGGGAACTGGGTTTGGATTGCTAAGCCTAATTGGTAGCATAGGAGGCATAGGAGGTGGTGTTTTGGCTACAGTCATGGCTGGGCAGCAATTTTGGGGCATACCAGGATGGCGATGTGCCTTCATTTTGATGGCAGCTTTGAGTGCATTAATTGGATTCCTGGTTTTAGTATATGTTGTTGACCCAAGAAAAAGAAATATCACGGCTTCTGATGCTAGTGAGAGTTCAGATAGGTAATGACATTTTTAGTTTACAGCCTTATCACCCATTTGGTGATAATCACATGAATTGTTGCATTGACAGTTATCTTCTTTCACAATCTGTATTGATAGTTACATTTTAGGTGATAGGACAAATACAATGACAGTTAGTATAGTTACATTTGTGGTAAAGTCAGAAAGTAGTGGAAGCCTGAGTTTCTGTATAAAAACTAGCATAAGTGATATGAGTGATTGTGTGTTAAATAGAGGAGAAAGTTCTAATATATTTAGCAGTAGAATGACTTTTTAATTCATTTTACCTAGTAAATCTGTCTATGCTGTTTGTCTTACTATTTTCATCCTCTAGTATAATAAATATACGAACAACTAAATGGATCATTTTTCTTTGATTTTGTAATAGTTGGTAAATCAGCTACATGTGTGAAGCAGGGATGAACTTATGAATAAGGGCAATGCTAGTGCAGCATCAATTTGGATGGAATCTTGGGCCGCGATGAAAGCTGTGATGAAAGTGCAAACATTTCAAATAATTGTCCTACAGGGCATTATTGGGTCACTGCCATGGACTGCCATGGTGTTCTTCACAATGTGGTTCGAACTAATTGGTGAGCATAAAGGCAAATTCTTTACATTATAATTCTAATATTTTTGGGATCAAGTGCCTATTACTACATCTAAAGCTTGAGCTGTAAGGGTGCAACTCTTTTTTCTTATTGATTCTCAAAATTGCATTTGGAATGAGAGGTTGCACCCATTATAGGCATTACAAGTAGGAATGTCAAGTCCAAAAATTTTAAGGGAGACACTAGCCCAATAAAGTCAACAAATATAACATTACAAAATCAAACCTTTATCTTTTCTTTAAAGCTTCAAAATAGTTGAAAAGGTGACCCAACTGACATGATATGTGATGAATTGTTTGATTTTGCAGGTTTTGATCATAATAGTTCAGCAACACTACTTAGTCTCTTTGCTATCGGATGCGCTGTGGGATCTTTTATGGGTGGATCAATAGCTGATAAAGTGTCTCAAATCTATCCCCATTCTGGGCGTATCATGTGTGCACAGTTTAGTGCCTTTATGGGCATTCCATTCTCATGGTTTCTTCTGAAGGTGATCCCTCAGTCAGTAAGTAGCTTTGTCACCTTTTCCATCACCCTCTTGCTAATGGGTCTATGTATAAGCTGGAATGCTACAGCTGCAAATGCTCCAATGTTCGCGGAAGTGGTCCCTGTGAAACACAGGACTATGATCTATGCATTTGATCGTGCTTTCGAGGGATCGTTTTCTTCAGTTGCAGCTCCCTTGGTGGGCATTCTTTCTGAGAAGTTGTTTGGGTATGACTCTAAGTCCGTTGATTTTGCTAAAGGATCTGCACCGGAGGCTCTTGCATTGTCCAAGGGCCTTCTTTCCATGATGGCTGTTCCATTTGGACTGTGCTGTTTGTGTTACACACCATTATATTATAGCTTTAAGCGAGACCGCGAAAAAGCTAGAATGCTCAGCACTGTGAAAGAGGCCGAGATGATATGAAAGAGTTTGTTTCTTCTAGTGATTTGTGTTTCTACTCGCCACTTTCCCCAGTGTATCCAGAGCATTTGAAGCTATTTAAAACAAATGGTCCTCATTTGTTGTGATTCTAAGATATTTGTTGATGACAGTTTAATGGTTCCTTTATGGTGAGGCTTACCGGATTACCCAAGAAAAATTTTCATAAATGGCATATCTGACTCAACACATCAGAATATCATCAGGTAAAGATTGTCAGTTCACTTGTTTTCTCACTATTACATTGAAAATAGAATGCTTTTCCTCCCTTCCCTTTCTCCTTGCAATTTGCAAATGGACTTTTACGAGAATGACAAATCACTTACATATTGTGGTAGAGATCATTTTGTCAAGCACATAATCCTTTGTCTTTTCTGTTTCTTCTCTTCAGTGACTTTTGTCCAGAAAATTTGAAAAAAATATGTAAATAAAAGAAATCATTAAACTCTTACAGGGTTATAAATTTTGATAGTCGAGTTTCGTAAACATTCTGGATGATTGTGATCCCTAATTTTTTGTTTCTCCATCCCCAGAAAAGAGTGGAATGATAAGAATATTTTATTGCCATTCTTAAGTATCTATTATTAGATTCTTTGATAAAACTATGATATATAAAATATTTTTTATTTAAAAATCAATAAAATAATGCTGTATTGTAAAGATATCCGAGTAATAATTTTATTGGATAACCTATCACAAGGAATTTTATGAAATCTTGTTCTAACTTAATATATTTTAGGTGCTCGGGTAAATATTGCGTTTCATTATAATGCGAGAGATGGTAGAATGCGTAAAAAGTAAACGCTAATTTAAAGAGTAGAGAGTTAACAGAAGCATAACAACATTGTGAATTAGATCCTTTATTAGTGTAGAAAATTTTTTTAATCACTGTAGAATGTTATAATCGTAACTTCCACATTTTATTGCAACTTAGTTATGAAGCTTCAAGAATTACAAATTCATTAAATGAAAATAGTCCTAAGAATTGCATTGGATAGACCATAAGCCCCAAAACAAGCTATCGCTATAGAGGGTACATCAGCCCTGCCCCCTCATGATCTGTAGGAAAAGTCACAGAAATAAAGAGACCAGTAATGCGTGGACCATAAACACAGTCTGTCTGCTTCACGTCGAATTCAATTTGTTTGGCTTTTAGATGCTCGATCATTTTCTTGGAAGCGATAATCCTCTTGCTCCGCAAAGAAATTTAAGATCCGGGGATGAAAGGAAAATGCAAAAGAAATTTACAGAGCACGGGCATTCAAGCACCGATGCTAAATTTTGATCGGGGAGATAAAAAGTTATGAAGCATGATAGCGTGGGAAAAAGGTTAGGCCCACATACCCACCAGCCGTAGCCGTTTTGACTTTGTGTTCAAATATCGCTGGGTTGTCTCTCAACACTGCGGCCGGATCATGATTAAGGGGATCCTCAGAATTAGGTTCCTTCACACAATCAAAGAAGGAGGAATCACCACACTGATGAGTTTGATAGGTAATCATCCAAAGTGACAAAACCATTGAGTCATACCGCGAAAAGATGATATAATCCATTGATGATTGTGTTTATATTAAGGACAGGTTTCCAATCTTCTCGTAAGATGTTGAGACAAGCATTTCCGTCCAAGTCAATATTTGGATGGTAGACCTGCGAATAGGAGATAATATCTGCCCAAATCAATTTATGATGTTGAAGCAGAATCAATAACCACACGCAATTATATTGCTTATGCCCACTATCAATATTAAAAAAGTACATTAAAAAAAAAAGAAAAAGAAAAAGGGAATGGTGGATAAGAGGGATCGTTGTACCTTTGTCTTACACTTTACTTTTGGTGCCTCGTGTGGATGGATTATACTTACATGGAAGGAAAACAAAAATACGCCATTTCTGTAACAACAAACAAGATAAAAGGCAGAATTAGAAGGTTTTCTCTATCCTGGAGGGGGGGATGTGATCTATATAAATCTAATCATACTACACATTAAGTATTACAAATTGTAAAAGGAAAACGAGACAGAGACATGTCTGCCTCCAACTGAGAAAAGTTTTATACCACACAATTTCAGGTTTGAATAAATGTGCAGTTAAAAAGGAAAACTCCCTTACGAGTAATATCCTTCATCAGGCTAAATTGTAACTATAAAGTCCATCAGATTATCTTTGCCGATGGGGAATATTATTTTACAAACATCTGGCAGATTCAATTCGCTTATATCTGCAAAATGTGACACTTGGACATGAAAACCTGTACAACAGAGTAAGAGGGCAGAAACTACCGGCTCAAATGATGTTGGGGTTTGGGACAGAAACATATTTTAGGAACAGCACTAGAAGTATAACGCTATGACTTGAAAACCACATCATAGTTGGGCTCATTACAGGATGGAATTTTCGATGACCCCACATCTGCAGGAGAGCATGCAAATATGACTGTATTAGGTTGGCCAATGGCCAGCCGCCAGCTAAGGCTAATCTCCTTAGTTTATCCCACACTGAGAAGAAATTACCTTGTAAAAACATTTATAATAATAATGCAGCGAGCAAGAAATAACATATCTAGTAAAAGAAAAAGAAGGGAAAAGAAAATGGGTACCAATTACAGTATGTGTGATAAACCATGGTTCATACACGGTGACCCATCAAAGCCCACGAGAATCACAAGAAAAATAAGATAATGAAACCATTATTGAATCAACTAGTAAGGTAATAGGATACCACTTGCCATCTCTCCAGCATTAAATTAATTCATTGTCGGAAATTGGCCAGAATGCAAGCCACATGATCTTAAAAGTTATAATATATTATAAACAATATAATCCATTATTAAAATCCATCAATGACAAAACCTTTTGGGGGCGCTTAGTTCCTGGTATTATAAAAAATAAAAAAAATTATATTTAAAGACCAAGGAGAGAAGACCAAGGAGGAGAGAAATTTACTGTTAAGAACTTGTTACTATTAAGTTTAACTGATTGTTGTTAAATTCAACAGTAATCATCCTAAAGTAAGTGATAACAAATCTTTAAAAATAACTTTTTTTATTTTTTTGTCATTTATTATAATTTTTCCTAAAAAATATAACATTCTTATGTTTACTTCATCACAATTATACCTGGCCGCAATTACATTTTTAGAAATTTTTATGATTTTCTCAAAATACTCCTATCAACGTTTTACATATTTTTATTTTATTATATTCCAATTTATTTGTATTTATATTTTTATTTGTCAATTAATTCATATTTAATTTATTATATATATATATATATTATGTTTTGTATTAATTTTAATATTTATTATACTTTATTTTCAAATAATTTATTCTATTCTATTTATCATTTATTATTATTATTATTTATTTTGTTTATAAGTGTACTAGGATGAGAAGGTACACAATATTCTTTTTAACATTTCATAAACATTTCCCCTCATAGAATTTAGCATTCCTAACCTCCTTCTTAGAAATGAAACTGAGGGGTTTTGTGAGAATATTTTTAAAAATGTTTTCAAGAACTTGTACTAAACGCAAAAATGTAACATTCCCAAAAGTATAAAAAAAATTCTACGAACTGGACAACTCTTCTATGTTATTCATTCACAGGATTGCACAACCCTGACAAATGGAGCTATCAAACTCTTTTCCCCCTAACTGAGAGGTCATGCTCCCTTCCCTTCTCTATTCCACTGAGGCCTCATGTATAACTGGTCCTTGAACAATACACTTATATCAACTCTACAATAACCATTTACCCCTTGACAGCGTAATCACTATTTGACAAAAAAAAAAGAGTAAAAGGTTATTAATAAGTAATAATTAAGGATTAATTTGTTTGGATGATATAAAAGAAAATAGAATATAAAAAGTAAGTAAATAAAATAGGAAATTACTTTTATACTTTTACTTTTAAAAAATAATTTGATAGTTAAAATGATCATTTGATTAATAGAATAATAAAAACAGAAGTATGCTATAAGATCCTTGTACATTCCAATGCCAGAACCCCATTAAAGCAGCAAGTAATTCAATTTGCAAACCAAACTAGATTCTGAGTACTGGCACTAAAAATGAAGTGTAATGTACAGGAAGAAATCTGTAACACTAAATTAGAAAAGGTGGATAGTTCTAGATTGCCCTTCCCTTTCATCCTAGATCGACTAAAATCTCTTGAAGCTGAAATAGCAACAAAGAAAACCTTCAGGTATCAAAGAAATCATCAAGATGTTCATTTATCTATTTTTTCATTGTGCCGGATGATTTTTTTTCCTATAATACAACAGATATAAAATAAATTCTCAATCTAATAACAGGAAAGGAGGGAAACCTTTGTGAAGACGCAACTGTCCAGCGGATAGCTTCTTTCCGGATGTTCCACTACTTGCATTCTCTTCAAGTTCTTTCTGCTTTTCCTTTACTTTAAATAGTCTAGTCATTAGTCCTGCAACAAAAATCAATTCTAATATCGATGAACACTTGATAAAAGATAACAAGTTATCCAGAGATAAAAAGCACATCCACAACTACCAACATGGTTGGCAAGCAAATCAGAAAATGTCATCACTCCTTATGTATTAAAAGAACGAGAATTTGTCCTTGATAACCTTAGAGAATGCCAGAAATAGGCAAGGAAGTATCCTGCCAGCTGTATGCCGACCAATAACTGGCCTCAAGCTCAACAACTAATCGGAGTTATTATTAAGATGATGAGAGTACTTTATTCAAATAGTAGCCCCAAATGATTTATATCGGGAACAAGATATATTATTAAGGTAAGCCAAAGAACATCTTTATGCGCTTGACGTCACCCTTCTCTAGCAAGAATCAGTTGGTTAATAGGAATACCTTGGAAGTAGGAAACACCATTCTAGGGTGATTAACTCAGGTAAAGAATTTTGTTGTTGATAGTTTCAAACATGTTCTTATACAAGTTCAGCAATCCTAACAACAAATTGTGATCATCCATCAAGACCCTTTTATTTTAGAACATAGGATATCAACATTCGAATAACTTAATCAGCAGATCATGTTCAGGAAGAAAAGATTCAAGAATGGTATATGATTCCCTGTTCCATGAATGGCGCTGTAATTTGACGACAAAATACCGAAGTTATGTTTAATCATATGACACGTACACACGTACACAACGTGTCATGTTTGAAAAAAAAAAGGGAAAAAAAAAGCATTGATAGATAACTAAATTGTTATCTCACAATTCGATGGATTAAGCAAGGAACATATAAAAGATCTAGACCTACAACATCCAGTCCTCCCTTAAGCATGAAATAAAAGGGGGAATCGGGTTGTAAAGAGAAATCTACATAGAAACCTGAGATAAACAAAGAAGCCGATAGCGAGATAAAAACCCAATAGAAGAAAAGAGGAAAAGGAATTAAATTTGTAAGAAAAGAACCTGGATAAAGAAACAATGGTTAGGGGGTGTTCACAGCAGCCTCTGCACAAGTTGCCTTCTAGCCTGAACTCATGCCTTCATCCCAAATGGTTAAGTAAATTTGGACGGATGTAGCTTTTTCTATACGCTGAACTTAATCTCCGTCAATTGTTTTTTTTCTTAAATTATAATTATATTTGTTTTTATTTTCAATTTTTTTCCTGATGTGAAAGCAGAAAAATTTAGTAAAATAACACTAAATATAGATAAAATTCCGTTTATTTTGGTCTATCTATATTTAGTATATTAAGTATATCCACAAAGTTCTAACAATATGTACAAACCCCGTGAATATGAAGGTATAGAGATGAATGGGTCTTGTTTTGTTATTTTTAAAAAGATTGTAACTTATTAAATTTTTATACGGGAATATCAAATAATGAGGATGGAATCATCAGAGGCTTTGAAACCTATAGCAAATATTACGCCCTTTGAAGTGTTGGTTGCTTTCATTAGGTAGTTGCTCTCATTAGGTAACATAGGGTTTAGCCAAATCATCTTTAGAATTGACCTAAAGCATCTAAAGAATTGCATTAAGCAATTATAGAATCCTCTCCTTAAGAACTATTCAATAGAAACATCGAGATCTATAAAAATTAGATGGAAAACGCATGAGATCTATCATTATATGTATAAAAATTAGATGGAAAAACCATGAAACCTATCATGATAATCTAATTTATGATTAAACATCTTTATATAGGATTTTTTTAAGCCAACTTGCCTCTCTAACCATAACTGAATCAATGAAATTAATTAATTGTATTGAACAATTATATCTTGCACCTTAAACTTTAACAACTAAAGAATTTTTATTAGTCTCTGAAAACTATGTAGATATTAGTAATTAAATAAAATAAAGCTCATTGACCATAACTAATTCAATCAATATGTATTATTTGGTTTCTAGAATATTCTTCTGTATCTTCTTTAATTCGTGAAAAATTAGTGTTGTACAAATTAGTCTTGTAAATCTGAAACTCTATATATTTTAGTCTTTTTGGCAACATTAAAACTCATTGAGGCTGCTATAATGGCACATTAAGTGCCTATTTGACATGTCTAAAGCTCACATAGAAAGAATTTTTATAATGTGTAATTTTTATTAATTCCAACATGGCATTATGATCCTCTAATCAATATTTTAATCATCATTTTCTTCAATCTCTTATTTTCTTTTTCTCCTTCTTTTCTTTTCTTACTCTTTCTTTTCTTTCTTTGTGAATCCCTCCCTATTTTGACAAAAACATGGTTGCCCAAATTAAAACCCTTTCAACCATTTCGAATTTATGAAACCACCAAAGCTATAGCATGGTAATCCCATATCTTCATAAAATATGTTCGACAAGGTAACTAAAATTCAAGAGGGGGTGAATTTGGTGTTCATAAAAACTTGGGATTTTTTGTTTCAAAATTATTTTTCAAAAAGACAAAAAATTGTTAATATAAAGTTTTTTTAAAGAGCATTGAGTAAACTAACAGTTATGCCAATAAAAAAACTTTATATTGATATTTTGAGTATGAAAGACATAATCTTTATTCTAAAAAATAGAACACTTAATAATATGTAGTTAAACTTGATGCAAAAGCTTGTTTACAAATAAACTAAAATAATTTTATAGTCTCTTTAACAATTGTTTTACTTAAAATAGATATAAAGAAATGTATCTAGCAAAAAAAAAAAAAAAAGCACTTCATGAAAAATATCAAAATAAAAATAGAATATTAATTAAATAATTTGAAATGTAAAAGTATAAAGAAAGAAAAGGAAAATTTCAAGATTTTATCCTAGTTTAGCTTTAATCTAAGTTTACATTCAATTCTTTAAGCTTCCACTTGAGATTTCTCCATTAATTCAACAAATTTAATTAAATACTTATGACCCTTTATAACATCTAACTCAACTTAAATTGTTTCTCACTCGAAAATAAAAGCACTCTTCCTTTCTTAAAGGATAATTACTCCAAAAGCTTTTACACCATTGTTTTCCCTCACAAGGGATATACTACTCTTATAATGATTTTAAAAGAATAAAATTGTTTAAAGAAAAATTTTCAATTAGTAAATATATAAGATAAAGTTCTAAAAACTCAAATGATAAAAATTTTGTAAGTTTTAACTTAGTAATAATAATTTCTCTTTCTAAGGCTCAAGAACAAGTTGAAAATCATATTATGACATTTGGTTTTACTTAAAAGCATGTTTAAAAGATCATATGCGTGCGCGCGCGCGCGTATGTGTGTGTATAAAAGAGTTGCTATACATTTTTAAAATGTTATTATTGATGCTTTTAGTTGACTATTAGAGTCTATCAATCAATTATCAACCAAAATATGATTGTTACTTTGAATTTGTAGTCTATCAGTCAACTATCAAAGTTAACTAGTTGACCATTGCCTTTTTGAAATTGCTAGATAACTTGTCAATTGATTGTTGTACAAAATTAACTTTAAATGGTCATAGTTTTTTTATTTTAAGTGAATAATCTATTGTTGAAAATGTTTTTAAATCTATTTTCAAATGAAATAAGTTTCATATCAAAATTCTATATTTTTATATGATATGATCAAAATAGTGCCTAAAGGTCAAAAAATTTTTTTTAAGTAAAATTCATATCTCACTAATTAATATTAAATAATCATAATTTTTTCATTTGAATTTTACTTTTGGTGAATGACCTATTTTTGGAAAAATATTTAAATTTATTTTCAAATGAAATAAATTTTATATTAAAACTTAATATGATTTGCGAGATACGATCAACATAATAACCAAAGGTTACAAAAAAAGTTTTAAGTCAAACTAATATCTCAATATCTTTTGGATCAAAATATTTTAATTAATAAATGCTAATCTAAATCATTGATTTTTATATGAAAACTCCTAACCTATGATATGTATACCTTTTTAAGTCAATTAGTTATTTTGATGTAACTAAACTTTTAAATCTTCAAATATTTAAGTTCTTCAATTCTTGGAACTTCTTTTTTTTTTTTTTCTCCTTATTATTTCTTTAAATAAAACATAATATTGATAGTTTATTTTCTTTATTTTAATGCATACTCTTCTTTCTTTAAGTCATCTTATATGAAAGATATTTAACTTTCAAACCTAATAGTTAATCCAATTCACATTTATCAATTTGTGTGACATAATAGCATTTAATATAATAGACATAATCTTATCATATGCTTATAAGATTCTTGTAATTCATATATCTAATTTAGATTATATATATAGCCTTAAAACCTATTGAATATATTATAAGTAAATATATCTTATACACAAAAGAAAAAAAATAATTTAAATATAAAATATTACAAGTTAATAATTAAACAAAGTAAACATGTATTAATTTTCTATTTGTCAACATTGTTTATCATGAAAACTTATAACACAATTAGAGCTAACAATATCTCTTATAATCATGTATAGATTATAACAATTAAGTAAGTATATATTGGTGTTATATTTGTAACTCATTTGTCACACATCAATTATCATCAATGGTACAAGTCCCACCTCATCTACTTTTGTCTCTTAAGTGCAGTTTATACATCTATTAGGCAACTCCACTTAACATCAATTAGTTTTAGGTTGGAATCTACCATGATGTTAGAGCCTAATTCCATTATGCATCACTTGTTTCAACTTCCACTTAACATCGATTGGTTTTAAGTTAGAATTGCTTCCACTTAACACTAATTGGTTTTAAGTTAGAATTTAACAATCAAAACTTATAACATAGATTCTTAAGACTTCATTAAAAGTCCTACATACTAACAACTTTAACACCAATTATCTTTGTATAGCCAAAATAAGAATTTGCATCTCCAAGGTTATTTTCCTTTTCACTTCACATAATTATTTTCTCATCTAAAACCCATTTCAGCATGAACCTTCTCCTTCTTCCGCTTAATCTCCATCTCTTACCTCTTCTATTCCCTTACATTTGTTACCTATTTTTACAATTACAACCATTAAACTCCCATTAAAAGTCATCTCAGACACTAACATTTTCCTAATCTCCTAACAAAAATTTTAAATCCCAAGAAGAAGAAATGACCAATATTTCTTGTTCGACATAGTAGCATCTATAATCTCTTATTACCCTTGATGATTTCTAGCAATAAAAGCCCTAAGAAGCATAAATCAATTATTCAAAATTTGTGCATCATTTCAAAGACATTGAGGCTTGGAATAGTGATTCAGATTTCGTGTCATCTAAGATTGGTTTGTGTCAACTAACAACCCATAACTTCATATGATAAAGGTCATGGAGTACCTCAGTCCCAAATAATGGGATTTTGACTCCCATCCTTAAAAAATATAAAGTAATATCTTATATGCTGCGCCACCAAAACCATTTCTCCAAATGCTTAAAACTTTTTTTTTTAAACTAAAAATGGGTCGCGGCATTAGGGATGCCACGACCCATTTTTTTTAATTAATTAAAGGGTAGCAGCATCCCTGATGCCGCGACCCATTTTGAATTTAAATATTTAAAGGGTCGTGGCATCCCATCAGGGATGCCGCGACCCTTTGTTGCCTAATCTCAGCTCATTTGACTCGGGACCAATTGCTGTATAATATATATAATTAAAATATTATGTATATAATTAATAAAATTATTAATTAAAGTATTATACAATATTTTATTAAACTGTATATTTAGCTAAATTTAAGTATGTAGTTTAATTAAAATTTATATAATAATTTTTATTAAGTATTATATAATCATTAAATATTAATAAAAATTAATGTTCTTAACATATTTTAATAAAAAAGATGAAAAAATTTTATGTAAATTTTATTATATATAATATTTTGTTTAAGAGCTATGCATTAGGCATTTAAAAAATTTTGAATAAGTATGGATGGTTTTAAAAAACGAAAAATATACTCGCATAGGACACACCAAACAAATGCAAGTCCAATTTTTTTTTTTTTTTTTTTACTGTTCGCACTTGAATGCATATCTGAATAGGTTGAAAAGGTGGCCGCAAGCCGTTGTGAATATCAGACGACATTGAGCAAGTATGAAGATGTAGGTTTTCACAAACCGATACGTGTATGATAAATTAGCCACAAACTGACACGGGGGAATGAATAAAATAGTATAAGAAAGAATATAGATAATTAAATTTGGTTGATTTATGTAGTATGTAAATTTGAAGAAACAAAATTATCAATTGAATGATAAATTAGTCATTTGAAGCTAACAAAGAAAATTAAAAAAAAAATAAAGTATTGATAAAGTGTCTTTGTTATTAAATATATAAAATGCAAGACAGGAAATTGAAATTAATTATCATCAGTTTTCTTTTAATTTTTTTTATCAAGCAAAACATAATTAATAAGTCGGATTAAGTTTCCATGAGTTTAAATAATATAACACATCTAAATAACTATTAATACCAAAATTTCATTAGTTTAATTAAAGTAACACGTTATACTGATATTATATACTTACAATTTGAAGTATAGATATCAAAGTACTCTACTGTACGCAAAAAGTTGAACATTTTACCCAATATGTCCTCCAGTCCCACATCTGGGTCTTTGGCGTAAGCGCTGGGGACGACGCTGAAGTGGCTCATGTCTTGCTTCTTTTTCTTCTTCTTCTTCTTCTTCTTCACCTTCATCCTCATCGGTTGATTCATTATTTAGTTAATGAGTAGGTAGAGGGAGTTGAGGGGATTGAGCAGGAGGAATCGGTTGATCATGAGTGAAAAACCCTTGCTGGAAAGATGATCCGCATAGTTCAAAAGGTACACCGGCATACTCTGCATTGAAGGCAAACGGATCGAAAAATAAAGTAGTGAAGGAGACACCTCTAGCCTGCATAGTTTGGGGTGGCGGGGTGGAGAAAAACGGATGAGGAGCTGGTGATGTAAAGGATGACGAACCACCCCTAGGAGCAAAAGAAGGACCAGCACCCCCAACAGATGAGAAAGACCCAGGTGCACTAAAGGATGGTGCACCAGAAGAAGAACCAACACCTGCATAGTCTGCAAATGATGCAAAAGGATGTGGCTCTTCAGTTTCTTCATGGACAGGTGCTGGCGTATAACAGGATGAGGGTGCATCTGTCTGACATCTATTGCCATGGGTAACATCTATTAATGACTGTTTAGTAGATATAAAACCATGTCCCTACTTTCCTGGGCGAGCCTCTAGCTCTGGTGGTCTCTGCAGATGAGGAGCAGACGGAGCAGGCTGAGAGACCAACAGCTCCCGATGTTCACCCAAGGCCTGCAGCATCGTCCTAACATCTCCGCGAGTCTTCTCTCTAAATCTTGCATAATCAAGTGTCGGAGGATCGGTAATAGAAAACATATATAGGTTGTCCAGTATATCAGTCTGTTAGGAAAAAAAAGATTAGCCGTTATGTAGGTGGAGAAAAAACATGCACAAATAAAAGGAAATAAAATGTGAGAAAATATTATACCACAAATCCTTGGGAGCCGCTCTCTGGATGGATCCACCGTCGCGTATGGCGCCAATACCAACGCATATAATCAGAAGAGCGATCCAATGAAGACACCTCTGTATCTGTTTGGGCAACAACCTGCTCCCACATATTTCATGCAGTGATAAATACCATGTGCTCCTGACGCCAATCTTTATGCGTTTTTTTTCTTAATTGCAGAGTATGCAACGAGCCCACATTAAACGGTATTTGGGGGATATGCTGTTGTAGACCAAACTGGCGGAGAACACGATCTGCATTATGAAATTCAACGAGCCAGAAACAAATAATAGGTACAGACGCTCATCATATATTTGAACCCGCTAAGCAATAGTTTGGAATTAACAGTTAGACACTTAGATGGTCATATGGTTGCCAAATGAACTCATCATCCTTCATCTGATCCAACAATATCCTATAAGTCTGTGATGCCTCAGTGGTCGGACGAATATGCTGGGGGACACGCCTCCATCTGAAACCCAATGGCGGTCCCAAGGGATATATTTCTATATGAGGATCTACCTGAGCAGGAAGAGGTAGAGCTAGACACGGGAAACGATCCCATACCCATAAGTGAAGCAACGTCAGACAACCACCAATATTAACCTCAACATAATCGGTCACACTGTATAATTCTCTATACAGGTGGGTCAAAATTGCAGATCCTCAGCTATAATGACCAACCTTATCAAAATTAACAAGTAATGGTAAATACATCAACATCACCCTATGTCCAGTCTGATCCAGCATCAAGTATCCCCCAATCAACCTCATAATGTATGCCCGAGCAAATCGCTGTATGATCTCATCATCAGCATTATCTGGTAAGGCCGCAAATGTTTGGGCAAGCCATGGGACACTAAGTCGCTGTCCATCTATGATCTTTGGAGGTGGAACCACGCCAAGTAACTGCTAGCACACGATTGTCCAATTATAATTAGTTCGACCTGAAACAACTTGTCCCGTGTAGGGTAGGCCAAGTTGAACAGCAACATCTTGTAGGGTAATAGTAGCTTCTCCCCTAGTTAAGTGAAAAGTGTAGGTTTCGGGCCGCCATCTCTCAACTAGGGCTGAAACTAATGCTGCATTAAAGTCAAACTAACTAAGTCGAAAAACTCCAAAAAAATCAGCTCAGATCAAGTATGGGACAATGGCAAGTGGAGGATCAAAGATGTGATCCTCTTGTGCTATTTGTCGTAGACGCAAAATGCGATCGACCTGCAATATACATTTATGTTATTAACATATGATAATATATAATAAGTTGAAAATAATAATTGTATCTATGTTATGTTACCTATCCCTGCCATACGGCCTGTGAAATGTGACGAGTCTGCAAGTATAAGAGGGAGTCATTCTCGGGTCTAGGATCGACCACGCTCGGATGCCTAGCCATTATACTGTTACAATGCATTATTGTTATGAATTAAAAATTTTTGTCAAATTCATATAGTTATTTTCTAAGATTTATGTAAAGGGAATTATAAATTCATCTAGCAAAAATAATAAATATCATAAATAAATTATCAAAAAATTGATACTTTTGAATTTGGAACTCACCGCAATCACATGTGCAACGGGCCAAACTCACTTTACAGCACCGACCATATTGCTTGTTTGTCAGATCATATGGTTCTTCAACTTCAAATTCTGAAACTCGCCTATCAAATCGACGTACAGCCAAGGCAGATGCACGTTGGATCAAACATGATAATTTTTTAATCACATCTTCTGAAAAAATAGCACCAGCCTCAAGTTGTACGGTGATCGTTTGTGAACGCTTTACCCAGTATTTATTCAGTCTATACATAGTTGCTTTTACCAGTCCACTGATAGGTAAGAACCTAACCCCCTTCAACACACTGTTGATACATTCAGCCAAATTTATAGTCATGTGGCCCCACCGTCAGCCTTCAACATCATACGCACGAGACCATTTACTCTTAGAAATATCCTCGATCCAGCGTACAACTTTCGAATGAAGTTGACATAATTGGGTCAATTGTTCATCCACCTGATGTTGTTCATGTAAGTAACCTGCATGAATAATTATCCATTAATACGTATTTTACCACAATAACCATTTAAACAATTTACAAGATCAATAAACTATACCAATATTAATGAATCTTTTTCTTCAACCATTTGTTTTTTAATATTGTGTTCAAATTACTTGCAATGTGTCTTAAACAAAACACATGATATGCTTGCGGTGGCTGCCACCCAACTTCTGGATTGGAGAAAGCAGCTAATAGTCCAGGATGTCTATCAGAAATCAATCAAATTCCCAGCTTATTTGGTAAAACTCGACGCTGGAGTAAAGAAAGGAACCATGCCCACGACTCATGTGTTTCACCTTCGACAACTGCAAATGCTAGGGGAACAACTCTGTTAGCTCCATCTTGTGAGCTAGCAATTAGCACAGTCTCCTTATACTTTCTATACAAGAAGGTTCCATCAACTTGCACCATTGGTTTCAGATAATCAAATGTGTCTATGCACGGTTTGAAAGTGTAAAAAACTCGACGAAACTTCGTAAAAGAAGCTTCAGTTGAGTTACTCTGCGGGGACTCCCTGTGGACAAACTCATAATATGACCCAGGCATGAAGTGATCAACCGCTGCTAACCACTTCGGTAAGAAGGCATATGATTGTTCCCAATTTCCAAATGCAATGCCGATTGCACGGTGCTTTGCTGTCCATGCCTCTTTGTATGTAACAGTGAAGCCAAATATGCTATGCACTTTTTCAATGATTTTCCTAATTGACACCGAAAGATTCTCAGCCACCATTGACACAATGTGCGATGAGATGACGTCAGAGTCAAGTTTTGGATGATCTTACGATAATGACGGAGAAAGACATGTGTGTGGCCCATTGTATCTTGTTATTTTTCAATGTCTGTCTCTCTCATCTCGACTTGTTCTAACTCTCCAAGAACACTGACTACTATATTCTAGACACCGATATTCTTTGTATTTCTCTGATGAGTAATGCACCTTAAATGTGTGGTGTTTTCGAACAGAGTATATCTTTACTGCACGGCACATAGACTGTTTATCTGGGAATCGCATACCAATATATAACTCTTGACTACTGTTCAAGTCAATATTCTCATTCATTTCAGGGATCTCAATAGAATTTCCACCATCCGAATTAATTTGTGACAACATGGCATATGCTGGGTCCTCATATTGACTCAATGGAGTGACCTCAACCTCGTCAACATCGTCGCCCTCAGACTCATCATCTCCATGGTCATTCATATTAGGCGGAACATCATACTCATCTTCCTCTTCAAAGTCATCCATAATATCTTCTGTTTCATTTGGGGGTGACGGAAGACTCACATTGAAAATAGGCTAATGAGATGAGCTTGGTTGGCTAATCATGTCGAAGGTAGGTTGAGCAGCAAAGTGCCTAGCACTTACCATGTCAGTATCAAATTGTGAGGTATAATCATTGGAACTTTAAATCTGTCTAGTTGATGGAGGGGATGGCGGTACATAAACCTCAACTTGAGACTCTGGTAAATTTGCGCTAGTAGTTGATATATGCGCATATATATCCGGTGCGCTTAATTGATTTGGAAATTTTCGGTTGGCTTCGCACATGGTTTGGATATCATCATCATCTTCCAAAGTACATGCCAAATATCTTGTGGGATTACGAGAATGAGGGTACTTATATACCAACTCAAACACAGATTGATTTGGAGCTAATCGCAACTTTTCACCTACCACTTTTTTCAATCCATTTAGAGTAATGCAAGCATCAACTGTTAATACTTTAGGTCTACCACAGACAAATGTTGCACTTTCTTCGCTATCATAAATTTTTCCATTTGCATATATGCATATGATTTCCTGTCTTACACTCATTGTGATTCCTATTATACAACAAGTGTAATGACACGTGCAAAACAATCATTAATATCATCTAGATACATATATCGAATCATATATCTAAATTTATACACCCACTTTTACAATGTCACATACAATAATAATCCTCCATGTCTACATTGAAAATTATTTATCTCATTTAAAAAATATATATTTATATTTTACTTAAATATAAATATAAATATAAATATATATTTATAACATTATTTTTATTTTTTCATAAAATACCTCCATCATGAACTATGTTATATTCATATTATAAATATCATTATACATATATATATATATACACAAATGAATTTTTACATAATTCTTAAAAGAAATATATGTAACCGCTTTTCATTTATCTTTGTTTTATCTATATTATGCTATATTTATTCATATATAAAGTCAGCTCTTTATCATCTATATTTTTTTATTTAATTTTTTATCATTTATTTACAAATAAACATTTTCTTTCATACTTTAACTTTTTTTTTTTAACATTTTTCCTTATCCCTATTACGTATTATGTATTATAAAGATAAGCAAAAAAAATTTATAATCATTTGCTTTCTTCAGTTTGACCGTTAGCTAGTTAATAACAAATTTTTATTCCTTCATTTATAACAATATAAACCCAACTTATTCTCAGAACTACAGAATACAAAACTACATACTAAATACTAAATACTTACAAATAATATATATATATATATATATATATATATTTAAATCATTTTTTTATTGCATGCCAGCGAGTTAAAAATATACTCAACACATTCACCGCATACATATAAAGATAAATGCAATAAATGTGTTGAGAATAAAACAAATAAACTAAATATATGAAACTCTAAATTTATTTACAATTATTAAATGTTTATTACATGTTAAATAAAATTAATTTAAAAAAGATATTAAAAAAAAAATATTCAGTAGTAGTATAATAATTTTTTAACTTCACTATGTTTACGCTTAACATTCATACCTGAAGATACTTAAGTGCTAATCTGCAACTTTGTTCGTTTTTTCTGTGTTCTCTTCTTCCTTACTTGATCTTTTCTACAATAAACATAATAAATGATAATCAATAACAAAAGTGTGGAGAAATGGTGGTATATAATAAAAAAAAATTAATAGATGTAAGAACGGTAGTGGTAATAAAAAAAATAAGGAGGAGAATAAAAAAAACTTACAATAATATGGGATTAAAATAAACCAACCCTCTTCAGAATAGGGAGAATGAATCAAAATGGAAGAAGAAAAAGGTTAAAGTGCAACAAAGGAAGTAAAAAAAAAAAAATACTAGAACGAAGGAACGAAGAGAAGAGAGAAAGAGAGGATATGAAGGATGGAAATTGCCATTTTTTGAGGGAAGAAGAAAGATGGGAAGTGCAGCCGGGGAAGAGAAAGGGGAGGGGTAATAAACTTGTAGGGAGAGAGAATTGTAGCTGCAGCTACAGCAGCTAAGCTACATAGTTATTGTAGCTGCAGCTACATGCTGCACGCTGCAGCTTTGAGGTGCAGCTTTGCTGCACTGCATGCAGCGAAGCTGCACCTGGTCACGGGTCAATTGACCCGTGACCAATGACCAAAAGGTCGTTAATAAAAAATAAATTTGGTCGCGGCATCAAGTTGCAGCGTGCAGCTTTGCTGCACTGCATGCAGTGAAGCTGCACCTGGTCACGGGTCAAATGACCAGTGACCAATGACCAAATGGTTGTTAATAAAAAATAAATTTGGTCGCGGCATCCCTAATGCCACGACCCATTTTTAATTTAAAAAAAAAATTTTAAGTATTTGGAGAAATAATTTTGACGACGCAGTATATGAGATATTACTTTATATTTTTTAAGGATGGGAGTCAAAATCCCCCCAAATAATAGCCCATGGCTTCACCATTCAAAGCAAAGAACCTTAAGATGAAGGTGTTGTTGGGAGACACAAGGGAGCTTGATAATGGCTCTCATAGAAAAATACGAGAGAGAGAAAAGAGAGGAAGGAGAGAGAAAGTAAAAGGTTGAAGGAAATAATAATTATAATAGATCCAGAAAATATAACCCTTCTAGGGTCATCACATATCTTCCTTTCTGAAATTCTTGTTAAGCGTCCCAATAAAATACAATTTACATGACTTAAAACAAAAAGTTAAAAAATCCCATTGCTATCATTTTAGCACACAAAAGCTGCAAGTCCTCCTACTCAAGATTCTCCTTCCACAACAACGAAGCAAGTATATATGTTATAGACATGTACAAGATCCTCAATTCATGGACACCATACATAATTCACGCTGAGCAAAGATGTATTAGATGCAAAAATAGTTAACTGACAAAAGTAAATTATTCCTCTTTCCCTGTACAATTACCAAGGAAACCAATAACACTTTATTAATGTTATTTTGTTTTATTAATTTGTAATTATTTTATTAATATATATGTGTGTATACATTTTATACATCATTCAAGTTCAAAAATAACTAGTTTGATAATAAATAAATACTTAAAAATTTTAATTTAAATCTGTTAATTGATAATTTATTGTACTACAGGAGCCACACAAAGTAGTTAATGAGTGATGACACCATTCCAACTCAAATTGGCAGAATGAAAGGGCGCAATAGATTCCAGGTGCAGCGAAACTCATCCCATTCCATATCCTATCATTGTCCTCTCTTCGTTGGTGGGTTCCCCTCTTCATTTTTTTTCGTCTCCCATTTTTCTCATTCATTTAATCCTCGTGAATAGAAAAATGAGCGTCGCAGGGGCGACTTAAACCCCCATAAATGAAACGTTCGGAGCTGCCTTTGATTCAAACCATTTGCTCTGCTTTCCAGACGTGACTTCCCTTATAAACCATTAGTGCACT
This sequence comes from Erythrophleum fordii, assembly GCA_032878935.1. Lineage (NCBI taxonomy): Eukaryota > Viridiplantae > Streptophyta > Magnoliopsida > Fabales > Fabaceae > Erythrophleum > Erythrophleum fordii. The sequence goes on from JAVQMF010000036.1 coordinate 3,174,480, forward strand.
CTCTCTGTCTATATAGTCGGAGATTTCAGTTTAAACCGTTGTCAGGTACCCAAATCACTTTTTTCCATACAACCAAACGCAAACAACGCTGAAGATGAGTTCTGTGAATCTTGGTAATTCATGGGCTTGCCCCAGTTCTTTTTTCATCCAAGCAGGCAGGTCCAGATCTCCAACTTCTAAGCTCCTTAATGGTCAGAGAAAGGTACCTATTTCCTTCATTACCCCCAAAAGACCGAGACAGCCCATCAATTCTTCCTCGTTTTGTTCCGTCTCTTCAGTGCTCACCAAGGGTGACAGAGACACGGTTAAAGATGAAGAGGAAGAGAAACCCACCTTCAATTTCAAGGACTACATGTTCCACAAGGCTAATAGAGTAAACCAAGCCTTGGATGCGGCTGTTACGCTGCGCAAACCCCTGAAAATTTACGAGGCCATGAGGTACTCACTCCTTGCCGGCGGAAAGCGCGTGCGCCCCGTGCTCTGTATCGCCGCGTGCGAGCTTGTCGATGGCAGAGAAGATATGGCCATGCCAGCTTCTTGCGCCATCGAGATGATTCACACCATGTCTCTGATTCACGACGATCTCCCCTGTATGGACAACGACGATCTCCGGCGAGGAAAACCCACCAGTCACAAGGTTTTCGGTGAGGACGTCGCGGTTCTAGCAGGGGATGCTCTGCTTGCTTTTTCATTCGAGCACATAGCTGTTTCAACAGTGGGTGTGCCATCTTCGAGAATAGTCCGGGCAATTGCAGAGTTAGCCAAGTCGATTGGGTCCGAAGGCCTCGTTGCTGGGCAAGTTGTGGATATAGATTCTGAAGGATTATCCGATGTGGGGTTAGAGAAGCTCGAATTTATTCATCTTCACAAAACCGCAGCTTTGCTGGAAGGAGCGATCGTGCTGGGAGCAATAATGGGAGGTGGGTCAGAGCAGCAAGTTGAGAAATTAAGGAAGTTTGCGAGGTGTATTGGGTTGCTGTTTCAGGTTGTGGATGATATTCTTGATGTTACCAAATCGTCTCGGGAATTGGGGAAGACAGCAGGGAAGGATTTGGTGGCTGATAAAGTTACATATCCGAAACTTATGGGCGTAGAAAAATCGAGGGAGTTAGCTGAGAAATTGAACAAGGATGCCCAAGATCAGCTCTCTGGGTTTGATCCGGACAAAGCAGCTCCCTTGATTGCTTTGGCCAATTATATTGCTCACAGACAAAACTAGTTTGTTGTATAAAATTTGTTTGTTTGGGATTATTGGGTTTTCTTAATGCAATAAACCATACATCAAATTCCAGCTCTTTCGACTTATTACGAGAGATGGATCAAATAATTCCTTCTACCCCTCGCTGCTTCAGTCTTTAAATTTGTTTACTCCATCAATTTCAATATCTTGTGTATCGATAATAAGTATCCTCTGGTACGAGATTAGTTTACCTGTAGTCTGCTTTGTCAAACCAGGCTGGTAAGTTTTAGTAGATCATCTTTTTTTTTTTGCTTGTTTATGGTGATACAAGTCTTAAGCATATTAGATTTACCAAGTTATCTTACGGTGAGTCGGTGTTAACAGTTTTCTGTTCTCGCCAAACCCTGCATGATCGAGTTTGCAGATTTTGTTCTGAGTTGGATTCGGTTCTCTGGGGCTAATTAATGACCTTTATGGAAGCATAAGAGATAAATTGATCTGGGCATATACCGGCTTTCTTCTTTCTTCTGCTGTGTGGTTTCCCGCAGAAAGAGGACAAGGGGTGGTTCTACTGTTTTTTTGGAGGCGACGGAAACCATCAGTAGCAGTAGGACCCAAACCTGCCTACGCATTTCATTGAAGATTCTTTGATAAATATTTTTTTGTTTGGAGAACTGGGAGTATAGTGACATCAAATGGAAAGCTTAAATCCTCTTGCCTCGTTGTACTTCCTAGATTCTTTCTACGAAACAATGGTCCTCTATTATTCATCTTAAATTCTCATGTTCCTTTGTGTCATGTTAAATGTCCACATCACATGGAACACGGGTGTCTCGCTTTTTGCCGAGAGGAGTGATTCGGGACACTTGTATCATTTGTCGACTTGTCATCTGAATCAATGATCCGGGTGTGCTTAGGCGAATAAGTGCGAATGTTATTGCACATACACGTCGGAAGGGCAGATACTTGATTGACAGAGGGCGAGGGAGACTCAGTTCGTAATAAGGACAAAAACCGTCGGAATTAATCAGGTGTAAGCTTATTGATAATTGATGGAGGAGAAGGTGTAGCAGAGGATGGCTGACTAACAAGCGCAGACTCTTGGAACTAGAGTAGAATCTTGGGCCATGAAATTGTTCACCGCAACAGCTGAGTTTTTGAATTTGAATCCAAGAGGATAACCGTGTTTCCTGTAACACGTTTCCTTTGTGTGGTGAGGCTTTCCACAAAAGGTACATTGCTTGATTGGCGGTGCATTCCCAATTGTCCTGGAATTATTCAAAGGATGATGAGGAGGACCTTTAGTCAACAAAACTTTAGGATTAGAATTGAGTTTGAGCTCTCGTTCTTACTAAAGAACAAGAGAGAAGGCCTTGTTGACATCAGAGAAAGGGTCCAACAACATAATTTGGGATTTGACGGTGCTATATTGCTCATTAAGGCCTTTCAAGAAATGGATCACATAGTCCTCATCTTTGTATGTTTGAATATTTCCGTGTGCTCCACAAGAACAATGTTTAATTGGTCTTAGATTGTTCAACTCATTCTAAAGAATTTTCAGTTTAGTAAAGTACTCACTGACATTTAGATCACCTTGTTTAACAGTATACATTTCTTTCTGCAACTCAATAATGCGAAATATATCTGCCTGAGAGAATTGGGCTTTGAGATTGTGCCAGACATCTTGCGCTTTATCAATCCACATGACACTCTGAGCGATTGTCAGAGACAAACTTTTGGTGAGCCATCACTATACAAGATTGTTACATCTTTCCCAAGCAGAGAGAAAAAAGAATCAGTCGGAGGAGGCAGTTAAATGGTATCGTCAATAAACTTCAATTTATTTTGGAGAGAAGGGCACTGCAGGTCGATCTGGCCTAGACATGGTAATTGTTACCATCGAGCAGAGGAGATACCAAGATTAAGGTTGGATTCTCGTTGGGGAATATAAAATAGACTCGATGGATCGCAAAATAGATCAGAATGAGCTTCAGAGGCCATCGCAGTCGACGGCGAGCTCTCGGCACCAAAGGACACCATAGAAGATAGTGAAGATCATAGAGAAATGGCGGCAAAGCTCTCATGCTCTGATACCATGACACCGGAGCAATTGGAATGCAAGAAAATGAAAAAGGATTTCATTGTTGAACACACCGTACAAGTGTATATATATATATATATATACACACACAAAGCTATTTAACTAAACTAAAACTAAGTTTAGTTGAGATAGAACAAAATCTAACTAATCATGGCTAATTTAGTCAAGTTACAGCTGTCAACTAGTGTATAAAATTTGTGATAAAGATTCTCCAACATGACTCTTTTCTGGCCATCTTGAATGTCAGTTTAAGATTAATGCTACAACATTAAGCACCATATGTATATGATCTTGATTCAGATGTTCCGGTAATAATCCAACTTTAATGTGATTTAGTTTGAAATTATGAAGGAAAACTAGGAGAGGATTGAACTGATAATGACCAAATGACATAGAGCTCATTGACGTCCATCCGCTTATAATCGAAAAAGGCACTTCAAAAAAAAAAACAATTTTGGGGATAAATTGGCGTTCGCTCCTTCAAATACGGTTTTATTTTTACGTTGTATGGCCCTGCGAGGCACGTTCACGGTAAGTACAGTATCTATGGATTTATTATTCAAACATAAGTGGTCTTCACAGCTTGATGTATCGAATCCCAGCCAAAGATAAAATGGACAAGCCTGCGACAGTTTCGTGCTCATAAACAAAGTGCTAGCTGCCCTTTTTTCTTTTTCCTTTCTTTTTTGTGGGTAAATGATCAAGCTGGGTTACTTGGAATCAGGTGATGCATGCATCGTTGGCTGCGTAACTTCTTTGTCATTCATAACAAGTGGTTAAACTTGTTTATGTGATAATGTGATTTGCCAACGCTTCCAGTTCAGGGCCATCCTTTTAACTTTTTCCTCCTTTTTTTTTTCAAATTCATTTTTCATTTTTAATCAAATGGAAGAAAACCCCATCTTCCTCTTTGATTCTGATGTATTTCAATGTACAAATTTCAAGTTCTTGTCTACCACCGAGATGCAGAAACAGAATGCGTAACAATAAATAAGCGAAGAAAGGGAAACAAGAAGTGTAATCAAATGGAAGAAAACCCTATCTGCCTCTGACACTGATGCATTTCAATGCCCCGAGAGCCCATCAAGCAGTTATGAGAAAATGTAGTGCAGAAACAGAATGCGTAACACGAAATAAGCGAAGAACAGGAAACAGTAAGCGTCAAAAAAAGGTATGGCTTTTCATTTTGGGTCGAAGCAAAAGTCTTCGCCGTTGCCGGGGATCGAACCCGGGTCGCCCGCGTGACAGGCGGGAATACTCACCACTATACTACAACGACATTGCTGCAAGTTGTATTAATGATTAAACATGTGTTCATTAAATATTAAAACCAAGCAGTCCATGGGATTTTTCCACTATTATTATATTTACTGTAGATTTAGATTATAATCGTTAGCAGGTTTTCTTTTCGAATATTTAAAAAAGTGAGAAGATCTAGAATTCAAAATAAGAAAGGAAAAGGGCAAAAAAAGGTTTTGTGGAATCTGGTAGCATCAATAAAAAGTACAAACAAGTGAAACTACGAAACATATACGCGTTTGACCTCTTTATTACGGCAATTTCATCCTCATAGCCCCCTCCGAAAATCTAACAAAGGAAAGTAACGATTAATGAATGAAAATTTCATCCAACCAGATTTTTTACAATTTTTTTTATAACTATTCACAAAATAAGTTGAAAAATTATAAAAATCTATAAAAATTGAAAAATTAAATTTTTAATTATAAATTCATAAAAATTATAAAAATTTAAAACTAAATTTATAATTTTTATAAAAAATTAAAATCTTATTTTAATTTTTTTAAAAAAACTGAAAGATATTAGTGCTTGAGTTATTTTAAAATAAATTGAGACAATTTAGTTGTATTTTCCAAACAATTAAAATGACTCTCATCAAGTTTACCCTTAGTAGTGTTATTAAATTTTAATTTTCTATTTACTATAAAATTGATTCAAATTTAATTCTTATAAAATAATATTTTTAATTTTATTAAAAATTTTACATAAAATAAAAAATAATAATCTAAATTTATTTAGAATAATAAATCAACTCCAGTGTTTACCTTATTTACCAAATAATATATAAAATTTTTAATAAAAGTAAAAATATTATTTTATACAAATAAATTAAAAAATGAAATTTTACTTAAAAATATAATCTTATAAAAAATCATATTTATATGTTTATTATTATTAATTACATTTTATTATTTTATATTAAAGTTTATATAATATATAATACATTATGTATGTTTTATATATAATATAATATGATATATAAAATCATGGTTTTCAAAACCAGATTGGATCAACTAGTTTAACTGATTTAACTAAGAATTGGTTTTTAGTCTGATTTGGTTGGTTTAAAAAATCGACCAACTAATAAATCGGTTAAAAACTAATAAAAATTGGACCAATAAAAACTCGTTTGAATTGATCTAAACTAATTTTTTTATATAATAAAATAATTTATTCCAAATAAATTTTTTAAATTAAAAATAGAAAGAAATAAAAAATATGAGAGAGTTGAAATATGATTTTTTAAAAAAAAAAAAAAAATATAAGAAAAATAAAATGTGCATAGTTAACTATTTTTTATGTTTACTTTTTATTATATTCAATTTCTTAATAACATTTTTCTCAAATATTAAAGTACTTAGCTAAAATTATTATTTATTATTTATTAATAACAAGTACAATCTTAATATAATTTAAAAATTCTAAAAATTTAATATTAAATACTTTTAACTTTTAATCATAGATAATTTTTATTTTTTAATTAAAAATTAATTTTTGTAATATCTTAAAAATATTAAATTAGTAATCAAATATTTAAAATTTACTAATATTTATTTATAATATTAAAATTTAATATTAAATTTTAAAAAATATATATTTAATTATTATTAATTTAACTACGGTTTAATTAATAAATTATAAATTAATATTTTTATTGGTTCAATAATTGATTTAATTTTTAAAATATTATATAAAATTTTATGTTGCCCAATCCTCGCAAGCGCCCTCACCATCCATTCCCCCCTCCTCACTCGAATCTGTTACACCGACAAACTTGTCAACAAGATAAGCAAGCGTTGTCAATAATTTTTCTTTTTCCATAGAAAGGCAAAAGTTGGAACCTATATTATTAACTTCTTCAAAAAATAAATAAATAAATACTTTTGTTGGAAACATTTTTAAGTTAAAATATATTTTTAAAATGGGATATGGCTCAAAATTTCTATCTTTCCCTGTTTTTAACTTCTAGCTTGGGCTTCAGACAACCTTTGGTCTGTAAATTCAACTTCTAAGTGCACATTGGAAATACGGTAAATAAAATTACATTTATGTACTTCGCATGAAATGTGACTTTAGAGGAAGCCATTGCGTTCCCAAACACAGTCTAAGCAGTCAAAACCGCGTAGTCGAAGAATGAATTACAGTGGACCAAACGCTGTTTGACTATGGAAATACTTAAAAGATCCCAAAAAAAAAAAAACAAATGTGTGTCGATGTAGCCAGCCGTCAACAGTCATTCCCAAATTCCAAACCATCTTCTCTCATTTTCCTTCCTTCCTCTTTAACTCTCTTGAACTTTCGTGGCTTGCTGTCTCGGCTTTGATTCTCAATCACCCAATTAGCACAATTTTACATGAACATCTGTTTTACTCCAGACCTTATCATCGTCTTCCAAGTCAGGCGTTTCAATTTAAGCATCAAGTCACCGATTATCATGATTTCCCCATAATCGGGGATCTATCTTCATCTGGGATTCTAACGGAAGCAACTGCTTGGCTTGCCTTCCGGTTTTTGGCTTCAATTTGCGGCCGTCAACTTATCCTGAATTTTCAGCTTAATTCCAGGTAATTAAAAATTATAGCTTTTTGACTTATACCTTTTGATTTGGGCTATTTCAGTTTATATTCATCTGTACCCATTTCTTCTTCCCCAGTGAAGGATTGCCTTTCGATCGGTTCCTTAGATCTAGCCAAAGTCAAAGCATCTATCCTTCTTATTTCTCAAGCTCCCCACAGATCCAAGTCGTCATATTCTTGAAAAGTTTATAAACTTTAAATATTTTTGGGGCATTTGCTGAAAATCGAGTCTATTCTTGCTTAATTTGAGGAAGAGAGAGGAAAGAGTCAGTCCAAACTTTACTTTTGCGCATCCCATTCTTGGGTTTGATCTTTTTGTGCTTCTCAGGTTCCTATTCGGACCAAAATTCGCTATGATGGGAGGGCAGTCCAGCAAGACGAGTAAAGCTGATGTCCCTTTACCCATCAAAATGGGTACCAATTCCCAGTTCGCGGCTGATTTGAACTCGTACGAAACTGCATGTATGAACGACCCGAACTTACAATCCTTTGACGCCACCATTCAGGAGCGCACTAACAGGGTGATCAGCTCGCTTGCCAATGGGGTTGAGGTTCGCTCCTTATCTTTTGATTCACTCAGAGAAGTGACTGATAGTCTGCTAGAGATGAACCAGGACGTAGTCAAAGTCATTCTAGATTGCAAGAAGGATATATGGAAGAACGAAGACTTAAACTCCTTGGCGGACGATTTTTTTGAAAATAGCCTCCAGACATTGGATTTCTGTAATGAACTTGAGAAGTGCTTAAGACGGACACGTGATAACCAGGTAATAATTAAGTCAGCACTTACCTATTTTGAGGAAGAGGTAGAAAATGGGGTTGAACGGGAGAGTTATGTAAAGACATTACAGCAACTGAAGAAATTTAGGGACGCTGGGGACCCATTTACGGAAGAGTTTTATTTGTTGTTTCAATCGGTTTATGCTAAGCAGGTATCAATGTTGGATAAATTGCAAGCTAGAAAGAGAAAACTTGATAAGAAATTGAAATCCCTCAAGACGTGGAGGAGGGTGTCAAATGCCATTTTTGTGGCTGCATTCGTTTCTGTGTTAATTTTCTCGGTGGTGGCAGCTGCTGTTGCTGCACCACCTGTTGTAACAGCTTTAGCTGCTGCATTGGCTGTTCCAATAGGCTCAGTAGGAAAATGGTGTAATTCACTATTTCAGGGCTATGAGAAAGCCCTGAAAGGCCAAAGGGAAGTGCTCAGCTCAATGCAGGTTGGTACCTATATCACATTGAAGGACTTGGAGAGCATTCGGGTACTCATCAACAAATTGGAAATAGTGATTGAGTCAATGTTTCAGAGTGCTGATTTTGCTCTTAGGGACGAGGATGCTGTAGGGCTTGCAATCGATGAGATTAAGAAGAAGATGGAACTTTTTACCGAGACTGTTGAGACTTTGAGTGAGCATGCTGATAAATGTAGTCGGGAGATAAGGAGAGCAAGGACAGTGGTTATACAGAAGATAATCAGACATCCAAGTTGAGAGCCCTTTGGTGTGTTTATTGATGGCTTTCTCTTGTTGGCATATTATTTTGCATCATTTAAGAATTGCTGATTAAACACCCGGATTATAAACAGGTGAAGTACTTCAAAAAGAAATATGTAGGTGGAGCTTGTGTATAACATTTCTAAACTTGATAAGTTTGGATCTTTGGATGATAATCACAATTTTTGCTGTTTAAGAGTTTCCAATTATTTTGTGCTAGATGAAAATTGTTATTTTGGCAGCTAACTCATTAAAAGTATTCAATTACCTATATGGGCAGATAGACTTAAAATTACTCTTCGACGAAGTCCAAAAATAGCTAAGCAAACTCTTTGGCACAGTATGCAGGCATATATAATATAATGAATATTATATGCTAACTACTTAGCTGATACATGCATGTATTTCACTTTGAATGTGATGTAGATTTTGTTTAACCAAAACCAAAGTGCAACTTGCAGACTATAGGTTACAACCCCTGAAAAAGTAGAGGCTGCCTATGAAAACAGTAGAAGCACTCTTGTGGGGATTTTCATTTATTTTACTGAAAAAGAACCCCCACTTTTTTTAAAGATCTATGGTCCTCACATGCAGCACTCTTCTTGTCATTCATTCGTGGTTTTGAGAATATGTTTGGCAATCTTATGTGATACAGATGCTACACTTTATTTGATTAATTGATTTTTGTTTTTATTGAGGCTTTGATTTGGGAATTAGAATTTTGTTTTATTTTGAATTGCTTGGATAGTGGTTATTTATATCCTGGATAACTATATCTTTATTTGTAGTTGTAGTCAAGTAAGAAATCCATTTGCGTTATAATTTTGCAGCCTATATGACATGGATAGGACCGTTAGACCATTATTTTATTCATCCTTTCTTATTGATTAAATGATACTAAAGTTGAGCTCAGATACTAAAGTTGAGTTCAGAGAGTTCGACGTGTGGTTTCTCTATTGGTTCTAAACCATTATGGTTTTTGCCTAGGTGTTTTTTAGTGCAAAACTTTTGTTTTGAATGGTACAGATCTATTTTAATTTTTTTAAAATTTTAATACTTTTATTATTTTGAAAGATATAAAATATAGAATAAAAATAATTTTTTAATTGTGAATTTTTAAAAAAAATAATATTTTGGATGAAAAAAATTATAAAAAAAAAAAAATTCCCAGATCACTTCTTAGAGAAGTGCACACAGGAGAATACAGAAAATTTGGATGCGTTTTTTGACAGCAAAAGTCATAAATTCAATATTGGTAAAATCTTTTCCACAGGGCTTCTAATTGTCACGTGTGTTTTTGAGAAGCACTGGAGCGCATGCTTTTCATTTTATGAAATAATCATTAGCCCGCTGCACAGCCAGCTCTTACATATTATGCACACAACAAAATATGTAAGAACTTCTGTACACAGGGAGGTTTTCAAATCCTAAGTCGGTCGGGATTTATGAGGGGGATTGGCTGGCCCCATAACCCCATTGGGTAGGCTCCAATGCACACAAAAGAAGAAGGAGGCAGTCAAATGTATGGAACAGGCTCCATAATCCCATTTTTCCAGAACTGTTCTGGTCGATTCCTCACTCCATTTTTTATTTTCCTCATCAGTTTCTTTGTCATGTTTATGAGACTTAAATATTGTGACTGAACGAACGTATTAAAATTACAGGATTTTTTTGCACATAAAATATTTTAGAACTCAGTAAGAGGCGAAATTATGCATTTACTGGGCATTTTAAGCTGATGAGAAGATCAAATTGTAGGACAAATTCTTTAATTGACACAGATGAATTTCCTATAGAGAATAAATTACATAACAATCTCCAATTGCTTAAATGAGATTACAAATAGCAGAAATATAAATGTTAAACCTCCTGTCATGCTCAATGAATTTGATGCAGTAATCCAAATTTGACTTTAGGAACTTAATATCTAAAATCACAAACAGAAGAAGAAGATGAAGATAGATTTGTCAGAAGCTTCTTCTAACACGTAGAAAGAATTCAATGAATGTAAATTTAGATAATTGACACTAATTCTCAATTGTTGTGCCTTGTAAAATTGAATCCCTATTTTTTGGGCCACTAATTAGAATATTTAAAATTTAAAATTCAAATAACAACAACAACAATAATAATATATCTTATTAAATCTTAATATAAAATATCTTGTCAATAAAATATCTTTAAAATATTCTAAATTAAATTTAAATATTATAATATTATCCCACTTTGTATAAACATAATTTGCTAGATAGCATATCAATGAGTAAATTAACCCATAATATAAGAATCATAATAGTAAGTCCTTTGAAAGTAAATATTACCTCCCATGTATCACATGTAATATGTTTAAGCTTTATGGGATAATTAACTTTGTGTATTAACCTTAAATGTTTATTCAATTTCAAACTCAAATGTTTGTTATTCTTACAAAATATATATGAATATAGAGATAACAAATTATAATTCGAATTTCATCACTTAAACGTATCTCAACTAAATCAATAGTAACTTAATATGGTTTAACTCTTCATATGAGATATATGATCCTTAAAATCCTTTAAATGCATGCTATCAATTAAAAGATATTTATTCTTTATGTATTTTATGACTACCTATCTTTTTGTGTTCTTAATAACCCTTAATGGGTTCAAAATAAATCTACAATTTGAATCTCAATGATAGAACTCTTTAATCAAAATTACCCCATAAACTTGCCTAAAAAATAAGATATAAATTTGGCCTTTCATGGTAAAAATAGCAATTAACCCTTACTTAGCATTCATGCACTCCTCCATGATATGGCTCATTTAGCAACCATAAAGATATGTCATAATGTTGACTTCTTTTTTTTTTTAAGAGTCAACACATCCTGCCAAGTCTAAATCTATATAACCAACATCTTTCAAATTGTTGGTTCTCCTATATGTAAGTATAAAATTTAATGTACCTTAAATATACTTCATAAAAATCATTGTAGCCTTTAACTTAAGAATCTAGGCCTAAATGACTTTGGTATCTATCCAACATTCCTTTAGTACCAGTGTTATGCACATCTAGATAAACATTAAGTGTTTAACTACTAAATAAAAAGAACATTTACTATCTCTTCTCTTTTAAGATCATATTTTGCACATAAAAATAAAATAAATTTGTTCATTCTCATAATGGATATCACATTTGGTAAATAATCTTTTATCAATAAATGTTCAAGTACTTAATCAATATACGTTTTTTATGATAGTCCCAAAATATCTTAAAATTTATCTCTATATAAATCCTCATAGGATATCTTACTCTTATCTATCCTGTCATAGTTTTTCAACAATGTTTGTTTCACCTAATGTAACAACTATAAGTTACTAAATATAAGTAATATGTTATCCACATATAGAACTAATTAATTACTTCACTCCTATTGACCTTGTGGTATAAATAAGGATCCATGATGTTTTCAATAGAATGAAAAAATGTGATCACATCATGGGACTTTAATATCGTTATTGTGATACTCGCTTAAATCCAAAAATGGGCTTCTTAATCTTACATACTAAATTCTCCTTTGACATTTGATGAACCCTTCAAATTATTACATATATACCTTTTACTCATGATTATAATTGAGAAAGATTATTTTTAAATTCATTTAATGTTAGGCACTTAAAATCAAAAAACTATGGATGGAATCCTTCTTTAATGCAAAAGAATGTCTTTATGTCTTGAATTCCCTCCTTTTGTGTGAAAATTTTGATAACCAATTAAATTTTGTAGCATTTAATGTTACCCGATAAATCTCTTTTATTTTTAAAGACTTATTTACAACCAATTGTTTTGGCCTCACTAGGTAACCGTAAAAAGTCTCAAACATTATTGTTTGTCATAAATTCTATCTCATCTATCATAATATCATGCCACAATTTAAAATTTATACCATTCATTATTTGTGAAAATATTATGAAATCATTCTCAATAATTATGTTCTAGTCAAATTTCATAAAATATACTATGTAGTAATATAAGAATTACCAATTTCCTAAGATTTGTTGATCTTTTCAATTCAACCTATTATTAAGATTAATGTTATTTAAGAGGAGTATCCTTTACGATTGATTGACATGCCTCTTTTACATTATGAGATGCCTCATCATGAATGTTAAGTTCTTTAAATTGAAGATACTCCTAATTTCTCGCAATGGGATTTCAGTAAACTACATTATGTTCCACATTTATCTAAATAGAATGGGTATTAAGTAAAGCTAATGTTTTACCACATCTAATAGAGATAGCTTGCTATATGTGATTAGCCTTAGTGACTAAGTCATTTAATTGATCATTCCCACTAATTATATCATTTGCAAAAATTTGACATTCCTAAATTTAACAAAACTTACTGAATATGAAAGATAGTAGAATTTGTATTTTTTTAGACTTCTCTGCATAGCCAAAAAATATACATTGATAATTTTAGGATTTGACTTCCTTTTATGTGGATTATACACTCTTAAATCTACAGGATAGTACAATAAATATGTATGTTTCAAATTAGGTTTCAACCTTTCTAAATTTAAAAAGTGCCTTAGATATAAGTTTTGTTAGAATCCTATTCATAATACACATTAATGTCTTAAATGTATCTCCCCACATAGAAGTAGGAAGTTTGGAATTGCTAAACATACTCCTCACCATGTTCAATAGCATATGATTAATTCTTTTAGCCATACCATACAAATAAAGTGAGCCACACATGGTATATTTTGTAACTATATTATGCTTTTAAAGGAACTTAGCAAATGGACAAAGTGCTTGTCCATCACATGTGTATCAATGAAAATATTCATATCCTTTATTTAACCCTACTACATTATATATTTACCATATTATTTGTTTACTTTTGCTTTATACACCTTAAAAATATGAAGTGCTTTACTTTAATTATAAAGCAAGTAAATATAAATGTAGTATGAGAAATCACAAATAAAAGGAATAAGATATTTCTAACCACTAAAATATGAATTAAAATAATAGATATTGCTGTGAATAATGTCTAACATTTCAAAAAAAAAATAGCTATTTTAAGTGACATGCTAGTTTGCTTCCCCTCGAATACAATTCACACATAAATTAAAGTCAATAAGATTTAGGGATTCAAAAACCCTATCCTTTATAAACCCTTTGACTCTCTCAATAGAAATATGTCTTAATCTCTTATATTCCAAACTTGAAGAATCCTTACTCATATTAAATTAGAACTAAATGAGATTTAAAACACACCAAATATAAAAATATATCTTTTCTTTTTTAGTTAAGCCTTTTCTTTTTAAGGCAATCATTCTTTATATGCCTCTTCTTTTATGACCTATCTTCTTAGAGCTAGTAAGCTAGTAACTATATAAACCTTATGTTAGAACTCACTACCTTCCAAAAATGAGCCTTTTATTTTTTTTATTATACATGTGTTCAATAAGGTATTTATTGTCCACTTTATCTTATGTGTATTTACAAGAAATCTATAATGGCCTATACTAAAAAGATAGCAAATGAGGGTCATTTGCATAAAAAAATAAATAAAAGGAGATTTTTGTCAAAAGAGACTTGAGCTTTGCAATTATGTCTCATCTTCATTTTATGCTTTTACACAACTTTTAGTACTAGTTTACTTTATAGAGAATTAATTTGCCATTAGTGTACTAGCTAATAACTTATTTGATGACTACTAAAGTTCATTTATAGCCTATCAATAATTTTTATCCTTGTCACATTTAACTATGAACCCAAAATAACTAACCCTCAATTGAGATTCATTAAATATTATGTTGAGGCGATTAACTTGCTCATAGCGTATACACAGTACAATCTTAACTCTTATGCCAATATTAATGGGCATAAGATGCTTTTCTTATCAAAGAGTATAGTCAAGGTCACCTTAAATGAAGGATGATTGTCTCATTTCATGCCCTATAATTGTTATCAATTTAAAATTGATCTTTCAACAATTTCAATAATTAAAAAAGATAATAATGCTACAAATTTAGGATTAAATTTAAGCATGCTTAAACAAACACTATATGAGGCAATCAATCATCACATTTTAAATATATGCTCATCAATGTAAGACATACTAAATACAAATTTTGTATTACTAAAATCTCCTTGTGGACAAAAACCTCACCATAGCATAAATTTGGGCATCATTTATGATGAAACTAAAATACACTCATGTTCTCTAATATTTGTAAACTACTTAGAAAATATAAAATAATTTATATTTCATCCTAATCGAGTATATAATTATAACTATCTATCAATGGGTAAAAACATACTATAATTACGTACCTAATTAGAATTAATATTTTTAAATTCTTATGTGATATCTATATTTCGAAAACAAACCATAGTTATGTAAAGATGCTACAGATACTCTTTAACTATCCATGCTAATCACAAACCACCTAAGTTCGTTATGCATATTAAAAACATATATATGCACTAATATAATCATTACACGAGAAGAATTATATAATTAATTAATTAATCAACTAAATCATCAACAACAAATTAATCAAAATTCTCTCTTAGAATTGCCTAGATTATTAATAACAAATTATATAATTAATTAATCAACTAAATTATTAATAACAGATTAATTTTTTATAACTTGGACAAAATTAAATGGCACTAAAAATAATGTCTACAAAATTCCCAATGTGTCAAATTGCCTAAAAATTATTTTTCCAAAATAGGAAAAAAATTTAAATGCTACTTAAATTAATTTTCATTCCAAAATATGTTAAAAATGTCTAAAATAATAATTTTTCATAATTTAGGCTAAAATAAATGGCACTTAAATTAATTTTTTATTTCTAAATATGATGAAATTAATCCTATGTAATTAGAGTTGATATGTTAAATCCATACATGATCTTTATGTTTATAAGAACAAACTAAGAATACATGTATACAATTACAAAGGATGCAAGGTTACTCATTAACTTATACATGCACTACAAAAAAACTAACATTTTCCGGCTTTTTTTTCTAGCATTTAACAGCAATTTTTGTCTGCTACTAAATGATTCAGCAGCGGCTGGCCAGCCGTCACCTTTACTATTGTGGGTACTCAATTGATGGCAATTATTTTTTTACCATAAGGGTAACCACTGTTAATTGTAGATTAGCAATGATTTGTGATGTAAATTGCGATAGGCATGGATTGCTGGATTTTGAAACTTGCTTCGTCCACTAGTTTGTATTTAGCAGCAGTCTAGATCATGTTCCCGACAGTTTTATGTTGCATTTGATGGCAGTTTTAGCAACAGTTTGAAAACCGCGGCTATTGATACCATTTTTTAAAAATTATTTTTTCAAAATTTCATACATGTTATTTATCTTTAGTTTTTTTGTTTATATATTTATGTTAGCTACATAACTAATGATATTATTTTTAACATTATAATCAACCACTATTACATGAAATCATATAGTTAATATAATTGTTTAAGTAAAATACCATTAGCACAACAAAATTAGAAAAAAAACTACAAATTGTACATAATGTTTTAACTAGATATCTGAAATTAAGAAATATTACAAGTTCACAAAATATCCCAAAATGAAAAACATAATTATCCATTAGCTATCTGATGCATGGCTTAAAGAGGATGAAGGATATGAATCACGAACTGGAGAAAAAATAAATAAATAAATATGCATTTAATAAAGCATGCCAAGATACCATAATAAAGAATAATTCAAAGGAAAATGCATTGAATATGGGATTAGTCAAAACAAATAAAAGCTCAATTGAACTTGAGTTACCTTATATTTGAAATGCATTAATTAACAACTAGAGCATTCCCTGATTTGGAAAAAGAAATACATTGAATATCAAATAGTTCTTCAGAAATTAGAGTACTGCCTAAAGTCTTATGAACAAGCATACACTCACTGCAAACTATGGAACAAAGGAAAACTTTCCTTGCCTCTGTCAAGTAAAGGTAAAAAAAAATTTTGGTTGGTAATTGATGTTGACAAGCGGAGTCAAAAGTTGCAACACGGGCCACGAATAATGTAAATCATTTGCAGATTTAGAGACTCTAATTGACATATATTTTCTACCCTCCACCCAATATAACCTTGCTTTCTTTAACCTATCTCATGGTACCAAGTAGCGATAGCATCCTCCTTAATTAATCAAGTTTTCAGCAGAGTAGTTTATAACCAAACTTTCTTTGTTTATTACTATCTTGAAGTAGCCAATTAATAACGCAATTCAAGAAATACATCCAAATTCCACCAACCAAATTTACGAATTTCAAGTTAAATCATCCCCATAGCGAGATTCTTGCTCAAAAGCAGTTTGTTGAAGCTCCGATTTCAATATGGAAATGCGCTGCCAAAATTTCCCACCAAAGATGTCATACGCTATTCAAGCAAGAACCACATCTATCGAAATTAAATGCAAAATTTCCAAGCCTCACAAAATGTTCAAATGAGAAGAATCAAAAATAAAAGGAAGAAAATTAACAAACCCGTAAGGAAGCAGCTCCTACAAATAGCAAATTCAGTACTTTGATGTAAACAAACAATTGTACATTAGTATGGTATGAACCACAAATAGACATCTAGTGCCATTAATATGCAACAAAAAAATCTGACGGCTTACAGAGAGTTCATGATTAGACAAATTTAAATAGGTCTCATAGCTAGGTTTGCCATGTTATATCATATAATTCAAGCCTCCTTTAAATATACTACTTATGATTTGAAATTCAATAAAAATGAAAAGCAAACAATTAAAAACAACCATGATTTTAATTAGTGATTTTAAATGCAACAAACCTGCTCAACAGATCAACAGATTCAACACCATTCGAAGCAGGATTCTTGACCATCTCAACCCGCTGTTGTAATGATTCAAGAGATCTAGGCTTTCTAGCAAGCTGCAAAATATGTAATGATTCAGGAGATCTAGGCTTTGATTGCAAAAAACACTTCAAGCTTAATTTTATACATACACACACACACACGCCCATATATATACACACACATATAAGTCGATTGATATTTCTCAAGCACCCATTTAGATTCAATCTTTTTTCGGCTTTGTTAGGTGTTACCAAAGCTATTAGAACTACTGAATTCTGCCAACATTATGGGCCATGAATCTTAGAACCTGAAGGTATGCCGAACTAAATGGGAACATTAATCTTTCTCTCAATTAATTTTCTTTATAGGAATTTAAAACAATATTATATCAAGCCATGAGGTGTGTCTCCATGCTGTCATGTACCCAAATAAAAACTATTAAATCAGAATTCAAAACACCTTTTATCTGATATGGACATCAATGAATTTAGGTATGCCTTAGAAGCCATTTCTATTTAACGCAGGCACTCAAGATATTGCAATATAAAATGATAGATATGACAAGGAAGTAAGTTTAAATCATTTGCATCTATTTTTATAGATTTGAACAGGTTGTCAAAGTTATAAAATCACTTTCCTCTTATTGAGAATATTTATGGATCTTAAAATGCAATGATATTCAAAAACAAAGCACACCTTATCATTTGAGAATGTAGGGAAAACAGTGCGCATCTTATCAATATTTGGATGATATATTTTTGTCAGAAACCTAACCTGTGAGAACCAATGCACATTTTGATCAAAAAACAGTGAAGAAAGATGATGTCACATGTATACCATTTATAATATAAATAAAGGAATTGTTTAATACCAAAGCTCATATTTTTAAAAAAATGTATCAGATGAATAATATATCCATGAGTTCCAAGCCTAACAGAGTGCAAGAAAGCTGTAAAAATGTATCAGAACAATAAGAGAAAGGGGTGTTTCATTTTAGCCCAATATTGCCTGAAAGAAAGCACGACAAAATATGCATGTGAACATGTCGGATGGGTCCCCTGATAGAGAACAAGGTTGTATGAAATGCCAAAGTTTCACATTGAGTAGTATGGAATACTTAATGGAATACTTAAATAGAATGATTCTCCTATCTTAGTAGCTAGCTTCGGGGGGAGGGTTTCCCATCTTCCTTGGGTGCTCAATAATTGGTATCATAGGTGGTAGTTGGTGTCTCTAGAATGGGCTAACTATAAAGGATTTTACCAACAAGATGCCAGGTGAAGTGTCACAAAATATAGCCATCGGGATATCAGTTTTTCAAGGGCGGCCAATAAATGAAAACTAAGTAGTATGGGATGCCAAAATCTCACATTAAATAGGATGGGATGCTCCATAGGGTATTCAAGTAGAGTGATTCTCCTACTTCAATAGTTATCTTTTGGGGGAGGGTTCTCCACCTTGTTTGGGTGTCCATTATCCCCACAAAGATAGTAAAACTTAGGTAGCATAGGCAGCAGCAAAATCCAAATAACAGGCTAACGCTTAGCAACATATCAAAGTAAATAATATAATTCCTACTTCAAACTATCTTCTTCCTGCCAATTAAAAACTGGGCTAACCTTTAGCTCCTGTTAAAAAACCACCAGAAGACACCCTGAAAAGAGGTCCAAGAACAATGAAAGAAATACGACAAAGTGAAAAGTTATAAATTGTTTGGTCCAAGCCCTCACATTTGAATCTTGGAAATTCAAACAACCATAACAAAAAACGGAAGTCTTTTTGTTTATATGTTTTGTCAAAGTTCAAACCTCCAATGTTCCAAAATAATATAAATTGAACCATTAAATTGCTTCATAGAACTACAACTTAGTCCAAAGAAACTGCCAGACAAACCTTGTTAGAAGACTTTTCAAAATTCTAAAAATAAATTTATATTAATAACAATACATTACTCTGTTTAACATAGGAGAAATATCCAATAAGATTTGGCAAACCTTGAATCAAAGGACTCTACATTTCCAAAATCAACTTCAACTCCAGCAAACTTTCATTCTAATCTTAGACCTGCAACAAAATAGAAGAAAAGAAATAAATGAGCATTGGTTGGAGTCCACTTTTAGAGTGTTAATTTCTTATAGAGAAATTAAAACACAAATCAAATTGAACTTTCAAATTAACATTGTATAATTATTAATTGGTAGGTGTACTGAAAATATTTTAGCTAAAGTTATAGTAGAGTGAATAAGAAAAGTCTTAAAAAAATGTGGTGTATAGAAGGAAATGAGGATGGTGTGATGTGTCGTGCTTTTGGGATGTAGAACCAACCAGCCCTTTCCTCCACCTTCCTCAATCACAGTTTTCCAACAACCATGCCATCATATTTCAAAATATGACCTTATGAATATACAATCAGATTAGCAACATAGGAGTAGATAAATCATGCATAGAATTCTCTCTTTGAACTTTCATATTGCTAATCTAGGAATGGTATAAGCAACTTAAAAAAATAAGGATGGTGTGATGTGTCGTGCTTTTGGGACATAGAACCAACCAGCCCTTTCCTCCACTCCTCAATCACAGTTTTTCAACAACCGTGCCATCATATTTCAAAATATGACCTTACAAATATGCATCAGATTACCAGCATAGGAATAGATAAATCATGCATAGAATTCACTCCTTGAACTTTTATATTGCTAATTTAGGAATGGTATAAGCAACTTGTTTTGAGAGAAATTATGATTCCTAACAATAAAGCAATCTGAAATTTAACCAAATACCCAGAAAAAAAAAAGATCAAAATTCATTGTAGGAAGCTAAAATAAACAGGGACTGCCAAGAAAAAAAGGACGGTTTTCTTAAGATAAATAAACACATATCACTAGCAAAAAGGGTAAACCATTTAAAAGAAAAAAAATTCTTCTCTAAAGCACTTAAGAGGGATGATAATAACATCTAAATCGATAACAACACTTGCACCCATCTATTCCTTAATCATTAACTGCACCCTTGTAAGCTTTTCATCAGGGGGCAGTGGAAACATTTTGACTACATTTATAGTAGTCTAGGAAGCAGTAGCTTGCAAAAAAAAAAAAAGATAATAAGAATTTCATTAGGTTCAGATTACTGTGAATCCAATCTTTCAAGGATTTATCTAAGACGACAAAACAGTAGGCCACACAAAATATGTAGGTTACAATTCATCAGTTGACCTTATCATCTTCCTGCTTATCAGCTGACCACAAATCTGTAGGGTACAATTCAATAGTACTGTTCCCTGCTACGCGGCCAGCCTCACTTTTAAGCTGAAACAAACTTGGATTGCTAATTATAGGCCAATTCCTATAGACCTTCTAAACTTACTGTTTGTTATCTAATATTATTCAGTGACTTCACTAAAATGAAATGGCATGGCATACACCTTCATTTAAGAAGATCCACAAGATTAGAATAAACTGGTTGAGGACAGAGATGCACATAACCACATCCGGAAAACAATCATCTGAGCATTATATCTTTTCAGCATCTCTCTAACTTTTCCAGGATATTGCCGCAAGCATTTACTTCTTACTATTGCACTTGCTATACCAATCTTATTAATCACAACTCAATTTCAAATGGACTTGATGCAAGGTTTAGTCAAAAGATAAATCAAGACAAAAATCAATCACACACATTTGGAAGCAAATACATGAGGAAAAACAAAACCAAATAGGTAAAATAGATAAATGTACAAGTCCTAATATAAACAAGTTTTACGGAAACCAAACAAACCTTGTCACTCCACTGTACATGAAATCCCCCCTTGAAAACCCACTGCTTTTTCTGCAAATCAAAAGAACTCCATCATTATCATTAAATAATTCTAAATTGTTTGTTTTTGGCAACATCAGAATTGATGAATCTATATTTGTAATTTGTACCTTCTCAAGTGGGCAATGTATTCCTACCTTACATATTCTTCATTTCTTCAAGTTGTGCTCATAATGCCTTCGTTGTCTTGGATCTTGGCCTTGCTCATGTCTAAAACAATTTCATGCAGATCTATAATTTGGTCAAATCGTTCATATTCAGAAGAAAAAGAACAAAACCATCCAAATCCACCACATACATGTTCATAATTGACTTAATCAACATAATTTTTTATAAAATGAATGTATCTATCTCTATCTTAGTATAATTGAGGTTAATTTAATATAACTGAGATGGATTCTTATCCTTTATCTTTATCTTACTTCCTACTCCCCATATCATCCCTATCATCTGAAACCAAAAGGGAACATATGCCTAAGTGTTGGGTATATAATGTTAGGTTTAGGCAAGTTTATTCTCAATAGCTAAATATAGCTTCTTCTTTTTTTCCTCAAGCAATGCAATCCACTGCTATAGGTAATCCACTTTCTCATTAGGAAAGAGTACCAATTTTCATATTTAAAAAAAATAGAGTGATATTGTATCCTAGCAGAATTGGCAACAAGGAAAAAGAAACATAGTACAAGATATTAGTCTTAAAATTTTTTCTTTTTTTTGGAGTAAAGTAGTTTGATGAAGCTAGATTGTTTTTGTTGAGTTTTTGGTTCATTATCATTTTTCACTAACTAGAGAAGCACAAACATCGAGATTCGGTCTTCCAATACCCACAATAGAAGGAAAACAGGTGTAATTGATCTGTTTTATGTTTACAAATTAAGAAAGCACAAAGACAAGGGCAGAAGGTTATTGAAATTGGCTTACGAAACCAAGATGACGCAAAATAGAACAATTACACCAGAAGGATTGCCAACCGAAAAGAGAGAGAGACCCTTTTATCCCATCCTATCCTTGAGAAAAATATCCAAAATATCTCCCAGCTGAGACATGGTCTTCAAATACTGAAAATAGAAGCACAAACCAGGAACAGAAATTAGATTAAATTGAACCGTGGACTAAATTGTAAAATTAAACCAAACCATATATTTTAAAAACCCAAACTTATCAGGGAAAACTGCAAAAGGAAAATTGAAATCAACAGCCTTTAACAATCGAAATTCACATAAGCTACGAAGGATCACAACAAATACAAGGAGATCTACTTATAAAATCACCCGAACATAAATAACAAAAGAGCAAAAAGCAAGAAGGCAGCTTTCAGAATACGAAAAATACGAACTTCATGCAGGGAATCAAACATTCAAATCTAGAAAGAGTAATTCTAAGGAGAAATGGACCTATTGTTCACTCATGCACCTGAATAACCCATTGACTGAATTATAAATTAGAAGATATAAATCTAAAATGTGGATATACATCTGGAAAAGAAAGAGATACCTTTAGAAATGGCGTTATGAATTTTGGCGCATTTAAGGATGACGTTATGGTCGTTGATACCCTCCTCCTCTTCGATGAGATAATCGTTGTAACCATTCTTGGCCCCGTTGTTGGAAGAATTATCCCTCGCAGCAGAGAGCTTGACTTTGGAAACAAGCACCCACTGAAACAAAGCGAAGCCGATTCCCATGAGGTCCGAGATCTGGGAGAAAGAAGAAAGGAGGGAGAGAGTGAAAATGAACAAGACTGGAATGAGCTGGCTGGGGTCTTTGTATATAAATTGAAGGAGTGAGAGGAGGGTGTATGGTTTGCAATTGCAAATCGAAGAGAAGAATCGGATAAACTAGGTTTTGCGAAGGGAGAGAACAGACGGAGGCGTTCGAGTTCTCTACTGCATTGGTGTGCTGCGCAGATTGCAGCCCTCCATGCTACGATTTTTTTTTTTAAGATTTAACGGATCTTACATTGTGCAGTTTAGTGCTGTGCAGTACAAAATTCGCCCGCCAGGAGGAGAGAGGACAGAGGGTGGAGATAGAGATTTTGGGGGCAGTGAATGCATGTTGCAGACTGTTAGACGAACCGCCAGAAAACACAATTATCAACGGTCGTATAGCCGCTCGGTGAATAGCTGATAAACGTAAAATTTTTGTAATTTTAAAAATTGTCCAAAATTAAATCACTAAGGCTCCGTTTGGTTCAATGGAGGGGAGGGGAGGGGAGGGGATTTAATGAGTTATGTTTGGTTGGAAGGGAGGGGAGGGAAGGGAGGGGAGATTATTGTTTGGTTAGAGGAGGGGAGGGGAGGGGAGGGGAGGGGAGGTAATTATATTTGGACAAATTTACCCTTTATATTATTTTAAATTTATTTTTTATAAAAAATTTATTTATATCAATAATTTTTTAAAAAAATTATAAATTTCAATCTTTTTTATTTTTAATTTTTGATAAAACATTATCTTAATTTTTATTAAATATTAATATATTAAAATATTAAAATATTTTAAAAGGGACAAAAAAGTAAATTACATTTTAAAAATACCCCACTCCTCTCCCTCCCCTCCCCTCCCCTCCCCTCCAAAACCCCCCAATTTGGAGGGGAGCCAAATTTGCCTCTTCTCCCCTCCCCTCCCCTCTAATTTTATCCAACCAAACACCTTATCCCTTCCCCTCCCCTCCCCTCCCCTCCCCTCCAAAAACCTCCAACCAAACATAGCCTAAATGTAGTTTTTGGGGTAGTGATGCTAATCATAAAATATTTAGGTTTATTATTTTTAATCAAATATTTATAAATATATTAATTAATTTCATTTTTATAAGAATTTAATTAATTAATTAACTAAATTATATATGACTAAATAATAAACAAATGTATTATAATTATTCCATAAATGCGTCAAAAAATTTGTCTAAAATAATTTCTTAAAATTTAGACAAAATTAAATAACTTTAAAATAATTTTAGAAGGTCCAAAATGTGTCATAATTGCTGATAATAAAATTTTTAAATTAAAAAAAAATAATACTAATAATAATTTTTGCAAAATTCCTAACATGTTAAAATTGCCTAAAATATTTTTTTGCACAATTTAAAGAAATTAATTAGCACTTAATAAGAATTTTTCATAATTTATTTGGTATAAAAACAATTATAAATCAAAAATATAAATTAAAATAATTCAAAAGACCAAAATAAATTCTGGACAAATATATATATATAGGCCTAGTGCATTTCTTGAATCCAAAATAGTAAAAAAAAAAAGAAAGTCTAAAAATGATCTTAGGTGGCCTGATTATCTCTTTTTCACCCAAAAATGTATCTCTAACCCAAAAAATGGCCTTTCAATTTTTTAATAAAATAAATGTCTAAAAAATTAAGCAAATAGAATATGGAAGAAAATATAACCCAAAATACACCAAAGGGGAACAAAAAAAAAAAGATAATAACCCCACAAAACAATCATTAAATGAAATGGAGCAATTCATTAAATAAAACAAAAAGACATGTCATTTATAACACGGCCTTAAATGCCTTTTATGAACAATTAAAATGACACGTCATTTTCGTTAAGAGTTTATTTTTTTAGGTCGTCTCTTTCTTTTAGCCAGATCATATGACCTGGCCTAACATTATTTCAAACCACCATAAAAGCTTGATGGTTTCTTACTCTACAAAGTTCCATTTTAAGTGTTTATTATTGAAAGCTCACATAACAAAATGAGAGGAGAAAGGAATGAATTTCTTCCTTATGGTTGCTCACTTGCTGTTAATCATTCCAATGGAGGAAATATGCCATTTAACGCCACAGCAATTTTTATTAGGATCTAAAATTACTTCGCCGTGCGTATAACTTAACCTTATAGAAAGAGAGGGTGCCCTTCTATGTCATGGCTGTAGGCTCCTCGATGTTTGTTACAGTGGATCAACCTTTTCTCTGATATGGTTGTCTCAACTCTTTTCAATGTCGGACGTGTCGGGTTGTAGATTCATGAATGGCATGCAGACTTCTTTTCTTGTCCATTGTGCAAAACAATTGCTTTGTTGATCATTTAGCGATGCTCGGAATACTTTTTGAAAACAGCCTAGAGCCCTAGAGATCAATTCTCGACCAATCGGCCCAACTGGTTGGTCTGAACGGCACACCACTGATAATTAATATTCGTGTCTCATCATTTAAATCTTAAGCTATAATATATTTTTTGTCTCTTTAATTTAAAAATACACAATTTTATCTTTATTTTTTTTAAACGATCTAATTTTGTACTTTTATCTTACAATCAAATCCAAAACTTAATAATATATTTACTTAAATGTCAAATTTAAATGTGAATTAACAATATCAAATAAATAAATGATTTTTAAGTCGATAAATTGTTAAGTAGAACCAATGTTTTTAAAATTAAATCGGTTATTAAATCGATGGAGGTAGTAGTTCATGATTTATTGGTCGAATTGGTATTAATTAAATATATTATTTTAAAAAATTTTATGTATTAAAATTTTAATATAACATATAAATGTTAGTAAATTTTAAATATTTGATTACTAATTCAATGTTTCTTAAGATATTACAAAAATTAATGTTTAGTTTAAAATAA
This sequence comes from Erythrophleum fordii, assembly GCA_032878935.1. NCBI lineage: Eukaryota > Viridiplantae > Streptophyta > Magnoliopsida > Fabales > Fabaceae > Erythrophleum > Erythrophleum fordii. The sequence goes on from JAVQMF010000036.1 coordinate 3,200,390, forward strand.
AAATTATCTATGATTAAAAGTTAAGAATATTTAATATTAAATTTTTAGAATTTCTAAATTATATTAAGATTCTACTTATTATTAAAAAATAAAATAATAAATAATAATTTTAGTTAAGTATCTTGATATTTGAGAGAAATGTTATTAAGAAATTGAACATAATAAAAAGTAAATATAAAAAATAATTAATTATGCATATTTTATTTCTCTTATATTCTATTTCTTTTAAAAAAAATTTATTTTAACTCTCTCATCTTTTTTATTACCTTCTATTTTTAATTTGTCAAATTTATTTAAAATAAATTATTCTATTAAATAAGAAAAAATTAAAAATAAATTGCTTCAAACCGGTTCAAACTAATTTTTCTAGTTCGATTTTCACCGGTTTTGATCGGTTCTTGACCGGTTCTTTGATTGCTCGATTTTCTAACTCAACCGAGCTGAACTAGGGACTGGTTCCCAGTCGAACCGATCGAACTGGCTGGTCTAGTCCGATTTTGCAATCCATGAGTAGAACCTTCAATTTTGATTGAATTATAAAACATAAATAAAATTGGATGATTTGAAAAAATAAGAATAATATTGTCTATTTTTAAATTAAGAAAATCAAATTAAAGGAAAAAATATATTAAAGCCAAAATATAAAAGTGCGAATGTCATATATTGAAATTTACTTATAAATTCATAATAGAAATTGCGGGTAAAAATGTTCCATTCGATCTAAATTTAAACAACTAAAAGGACAAAGCCGTTTTCCCACGTTTCAAAGCCTAGCCAGTAAAGCTTAGTGGAGACCATTACGCAAAAACCTGGATTGACAGGCAGAGAAATGGTGTAGCACGCAGCAAGCACTTCAAAAAGGAAAAAAAAAAAAAGCAAATACAAATTAATAACAGTGCACCATGCTGTATTCAGAATTTCAGAGGAGGATGAAGTCCCAGAATTCATGCCATGGCCATAGGACATCTAATAAGATATAACAACTTTCGCTTTTTCTCTTCAAAGGTGACGTACGTATTCGTAAGGTCAAAAACGAATGTTCGTTCTCCAATAAGATCAGGCAAGGTCTTGTGTCAACGTTTCCAATGCACAGAGGCTCCTCTCATACGTATATTGGCGTCATTTTTTGTTTTTTGCTCTAATTTACGCCCCCCACAAAAATATTTATATGTAATCAGAAACGCGTTATATTTATATGGAATCAAAAAAGGTCGTGAAATTGCTTGGCATATCTGTTCAAGTTGAGCGTCATACTGTGATATTTAGTTTGAGTAGATTTAGACTTTTTATTAATTCTTTTGTAATTTTATTTTTCTATTTTGATTTTTTTATTTTTTAAAAATTAAATAAAAATAAACTTTTAATTTATCTAATAAAAATAAAAAATTATCTCCATCCTATATTTATTAAACAACACGTTGAGCTATTCAACTTAAATGATAGCGTGTGTTTGGTTGAGGGTTTTTAGAAGGAAAGAGAAGGGAATAAAATATTTGGTTGAAAAAAATTAGAGGAGAGAGAAGGAAAGGAGGGCAAATTTCCCTCTCCTCCAAATTAGAGGGTTTTCGAAGGGAGAGGAAGGAAATTTTTTTAATTTAAATTTACTTTTTTGTCTTTTAATTTTTTAATTTTTTAACATTTAATAAAAATTAAGATAATTTTTTTTTCATCAGGAATTAAAAATAAAAAAAGACTAGAATTCATAATTTTTTTGAAAAATATTGATATAAATAAATTTTTTATAAAATAATTAAAAAATATAAAGATAAATTTGTCCAAATTTAATTATTTCCTTCTCCTCTTTCAACTAAACAGAACTCATTAGACTCCCTCCCTTCCCCTTCATTAACCTTCCCTCTCCTCTCTTCCATTGAACTAAACAAAGCCATAAAAGAATCTCAATTCTGTAAAGTTTTTTTAAAAGATTTTTTTAAATAGTTTTATAAGAAAGCACTATAACAACAGTTCGTATTTAATAAAGTTTTTTGATAAACAATTTTATTCATAGTAATATGTTTAGTAAATCCTTTTAAATTTTTTTATTTTTAAATTATTAAAAAAGGCATGTATTTTAGAGGATAAGTGAAAAAAAATAAGTATGGTAATTAGTGATCTTCAGTGAATTAGGTATTTTTTAAAAAAATTGTTTTTCTTCTTTTTCTTTTGTTTTAAATGCAAAGTTTTATTTATTTATTTGTGTTTTACTTTCTTATCACAAAAAATTCCTCCGATCATCATTTAAATTTTTTTTTTTACAAGTTAAGCCAAACACTCCATTTAATTAAAATAAGCACTTTCTAAAGAAATAAACACCTTCTTCTCATTCAAAAGTTTGGCCAACGGGGTAGTAACTAAACTACTAGCAGAGGTTATCTTTGTCAACATCAATGCAATTACTTCATTGGTTTCGTAATTTTCACTCAAAGAAAAAATGGGGGACATACCCCAATGTGTTTGGAATTGCTATTAATTGTTTACTTATTTTTAATTAATTTCTTTTCATATGGAATTTTACAAAAAAGTATTGTGAAAAAGAAGCAGTATTTGTTTGACAAAATTATTTGATAAACGCTTTTATCAATGTCATTGTATTTAACAAGTCTTTTGAAAGAGGTGCTTTTGTTGTTAAATTATTATTGTTTTTGCTTATAGGTTTTAGGGTTGATGCCTTTTTTATATGTAGTTTGAATGTTTATGTTTCTCTATTAAAAAAAAGTTAAATTATTTAAAATGACATGTGTATAAGAGGTTCAGTAAAAAGATGAGAAACAATTATGCTAATTAATAATTTCGATTTATATATGTATATATATTGCTTTTCCTTCTAAAACTCTAAAGAGAGATTCTAATTTTTTGCTTCCTTGTCACAAAAGAAAAATTGCTTCTAAACTTTCACTAGAAGCAGCTTTTTTTTTTTTTTTTACAACAAAGGTTTGGTCAAATACCTTATTTAAAAAAATATATAAATAAACAGCTTCTATGTTTCCAAAAGTTAAGCCAAACAGGGTTACTTAACTGTTCAGATATGAAATTAAATATATATATATATATATATATATATAATTTTGCAGAATTTGGAAAAATATCCATGATATATAATTATATTCAAATTTCATTGTATTTACTCACTCAATTTTTATGTTAACGACTTCAAATGAAAATGTAAGCAAATCACAATGGACAATGGAAAAGTGCTGCATGCATTATGACGGGCTATGTAATAAAAGTTTGGATTCGCCAAATTGTTGTGTAAATTCATTGACTGCGAACTCGGGTAATAATAATTTCTGAAAGACGAAAAAACCATCCAATTACTAGCGTCAGCGTCAAAATTGCACTGTATATATGGGAGTTTGGTATAACTTGGAAGCAAGCTGCAATATATATAATATCTTTAGTGCAAATTTCGATAATATATATAACAAACCAATAATTGAGATGCAACTCTCCATACGCATACACATGAAAGCAACCTTCCTTGAGCCTGTCCTTCCATAAAAAAGATTTGTTTCGTTTCGGCAATCGTGTGGTCGTCATCCTGTGATGGAGCCATTTGATGCATACAGAACATGAAAAACTCAAGGCAGACGTTTCAACTCCGTAGCATGCACCCTTTTGTATTTCTTCAAAAGTTAAAACCATTACTTTGGTACACGTCATCGGCTAGTTATATATAAAACGTATCCATTATTCATGCAAGACTTTATATTATCTCCCCAAAATAATTATAATTTCTTTTATTCTATTATAAATTTGAAGTTATGATCTTTATTTAAGTTTCCACGATCGGTTCTCATCTATCAAACCAGCCAACCACTTAAGTCAAATTCCCGTGGCATCTGGATAATAATATGTGCAATTGAATGGAGTACTCGTTATCTTTTTTTTCTTTTATATGTACATATATATATATATATATATTAACGTAAGAAGTTCATGATTTAAAATGCGAAAATTAAAAAATGAGTAAAGATTGAATGTAAACACATTAAATTTATTTCCACTTTAAAAACTGAGGTCAGTACTGTTGTTATGACTATTAGCTCATTGATTATGCACTGCACTTTATCATTCTAGTATTTTCAATAACAAAAATCCAAATCGCTAATATGGAAATAGTCATATTAAATTAAAGCTATCTAAATCATATAATTAAGGTTGTTTATGTGGGAACTTTCACAATGAATACGTATACAACTATCTAAATCGTTCAAATGAAAATAGTTGCATTAAATGCCAAGCATATATGCATCCGCTTCCTCCGCGAGAGGGAAACGATGTTGTTGCGAAGTCAATAATACACCATTTCCAGGGTCCCACAAATATTAAGGTGGTGATTGATAGGTGTATATTTTAATTTTTTAAGTTGTTAAAAATTATTACAAAAAAACTTGAGCTTGATATAAACATAAAAAAGGAAAATGATCATTCTTCCACTGTTTTTATTTAGAACATATACAACTTATAAATTTTGAAACTTTTTTATATTTATTATGTCCAAACTTTAATGTAAATAAAATTTTCGAGGTGTAAGAACTCATATTTCCTAGTTACGTACTGGACAGAAACTAAAACTTTCCTCAGAAAACCACTAAGATCTAAGTGACGGTGCTTAGAGTGTGGGTCATATATACCCAATAGGTCAGAAATCAAAGGATTTAAGATTAGAAAGTGTTGTAGGTGAAGTTAAGTTCATTATTGGGCGCTTCCAAAATAAGAAACCTTCCTCCTTAGGCTTAGGTTTCAAATAGCAAGGAAAAAGAATGTGCTCCGGGAATAGAGAGAGCCGTAGAGACATGAATTAAGCCAAGAAGACAGTCCATATAGTATGCACAGCCCGGGGGAAGGGGGATTAATTTCCTTCAATTGGAGAGGATAAAAGTTGGGAGAGAGAATGAGATTTTTCTTTTTTGAGAGAAATACTATTATCCATTAAATCTTTTAAAAATTATATCAGTGTTATTTGTGTTAATAATTTTTTTTAAAAAAAAATTGATTAGTCTAATTAAATAAAATATTCTCTCATATCCTTATTTATATAATATGAGGCGTGTTAAATCAAAATATATATTATTACAAAACTTGTTTAGTCTTTTAAAAATTACATTAGTCTCATTTGAAGTAATAAATTAATACCCAAAAAATTCATTTAGCGAATCAATTAAAATAAATACTCTCTCCTACTCGTGTTTATATAAATATAATTAACAAGTATTAAATTAAAATATACACTATCATGATTTAATTAACTTATATAAAAAGATATCTTTTATATTAGTTTACTATTTTAAATAATACTGAAATAATTTTTAAAACATCAAATAAGAATATGAAGACTTTTTAAAATAATAATAATAATAATAATAATAATAATAATAATAATAATAATAATAATTGGTGATCAGCTACACTATAAACAATGTAAAAAATTTGAATAAAAAAGTGTCAATTTTCAAGATTGGCCAAAAAGCAATATATTATGACAATGCAATATTTTAAATATATATATTTTTTAAAATTCATGTCACAACCTGTTAACATTATTGTGAAAACTAAATTAGACCAGTCGATTTAATTGATTGAACTAAGAATTGGTCTTTAATATAGTTTGGTTGGCTCTCAAAACCAACGGTCTTGAGAACTAGTCAAAAATTGGCAAAATTGATAAAAAATTGGCGAAAATTGAAAAAAATGATCGGGTCACTTATGAAGGTATATTATTTAGTAAAATTAACAATGTTGCGACACAAACCCTAGTCTTCTTAGAATGTAAGTGTGCCACTACTATTAAGCTAAAATCTATCTTTAGTTATAATAAACAATATTTAATAAATAGCCTTTAGTATAGTTCTATTTTAAAATATTTTATTATGGTTTTATTTTAAACACAAAAAAATGAATAATGATTTATTCAAATTTTGACCATTAACATGATAAACAATATATTTTTTATTGAATTGTAATTATTGTCTTGTTTATAATCCAAAATTTTAATATAATAGATGAGAAATAAAAATAAAATTCATATGATTTTTATTAAAATTATGCAAATATATTTAAACAAATTAAAAATTAAATACTATATTATGCATGATTTATTTTTATGTACAATTAGTTATAACATATTTCAAAATTTATTAATATTTATTTGTTATTATTTATTATCTTAAAATTTTAATATATATATATATATATATTTTAATTATCACCAATTTAACTACAATAAAAATAATGAACTATGAACTGATAACTTTATTAGTTTAATAATTGATCTAATTTTAAAAATATTAGTGACAGTTCATTCTATCACCATGCAGTTGATAGCATATGACTTTTAAACAAGTTGGACACTGTGTGTTTGACTTTCAAGAAATTTGCATGGAAAAATTGAAAAGAAACAATCGGTGCCACAAAATTCGATTTTCATGTAAAGTATAAGATATGAATATAATACTTTAGCTTGGTAAAGGTTTGAAACATTTTTTTATATGAGCAGTAGCATTTGCCTCAAAAAATAAAGAATGAGAGGGGAAAAAATCTTTTCTCACACACTTTTTTTTTAATTGACACAATCTCAATTTATCTATTAATTTAAGGGGATTTGATAATTTCAACGATACACCAATGAAATAATGATTAACAAAATGGGAGAAGGGATTCCATTTGGTGAACAAGAGGCTTTTGAGTGCATAACAAATTTCTATTTTTTTTAAAAAAAGAGAGATTTACTTTTGATATAAGAGCGATAGCAATATTTATTATGAAACTTATGTTTCACTTGTTACATGAAGATAGTCCATCTTTAGTAAACCTCCAAGAGTCAATCTCGCCGGTGAGTGTAGACAGTGGGCAGATTTAATGAACTGACGTTGGGGCCACCTCAAGGGAGAAGAGCTCAAAAGTCCCAAGTCCCAACTCTCAACTGCCAAGGTCCAAGAAAGAAAATCACCCACAATTTTCCTTCCTTCCTTGTGGTTTGGAGTAATATATGGGTTAAAATTTTGAACTTTAGTTCACGTAACAATAAAAATTACACCCTTATATATATATATATATATATATCCAACTCATAATAAGCTCTTATAGTGGATGTCTCCCTTTAACTTTTACAACGTAGACAACAAGAGTGGAGTTACCATCACCGACCACGCATCAGCTGGTTATCCCAGAAAGAATGGATTAAAATCTAAAAACACTTTAAAAAGATGATATCTTATTTGCCATCGTTATTTTAAAAACAGATATGATTTTTAAAACAACCGTTAAGAAAATTAAAACATTAATTATGCATAATACACCACAAAAATATTAGTAATTTTCGACTAATATTTTTTACTACTTTCTAACTAATATGAGTGTTTTTTTTAGATTGAACATTTAACTATTTTTCAATTAATTTTCAGAAGCTAAACAATAAAATGTAAAATAATAATAATAATAATAACAACAATAATAATTATAGTATATTAATTATCATAAATTAATAAAAATTATATATCAAATATTTATAAAATTTAAAAATTGAATCCACGCAGTCAGAACACTTGCTAGATAGATTTTGTCCGTCCAGCTAGAGTTCTCAATTCTTTTATTTTTATAAATATCTAATATATAATAAGAATTTTATAAAATTTAACAAAAAATAATTATGACTAATCTAATTAATATAATATAATACCAATTACAATATACTATAAAAATTAACTATGACTAATTTATGTTAATTAATATAATATAATTATTAATTTTTATTAATTTAATTTTTATTAAGTAATAATAATTGAAACATATTTCTAACTGCATTTCAAGCAGACACACAGTACTGGCCAAAGTTTAAACAAATTTTGCCCAGCTATGTCTTAGTGGAAACAATTAGTTCTCACTAATTAATTTGAGAAATTAAAATTAAGTATTTTTATTAATAATAATTATTTGTAATATTTTTTGGAATAATTAATGATAGTGAAGGTAAATAATTAATAATATTTTTCAATTTTTCAATTTTTTATTTTTTGTTTTGCTTTCGGTTTGTTTTATTTCATAATTAATAATATTTTTTGTTTCTGCTTTTAACCTTTTAAAAAAAAATTTACTATCGATTATTTTTATCCAAAACTATCTGTTTCTCCAGTATTTATAGTCATTTAAAAATAGTCATTGAAATGGTAAAAAAAGATAATTATTTAACAGATTTATATAAAATATTTTCTTGTAATTTTTTTTTTCAATTATGTTCTTGTTCTCATTCTCTTCCTTCCTCTTCCTATTCACAACTTCTTCATATTTTTTATGTCAAATTTCTTTCTAATCTTGTTTTGTTTCAGATTAAAGTTCCTTTGAAGTTTCAAACTGAATTAAAATTTTTGTTTCTTAAGGTATGCATAAATAATTTTTGAATAATTTTTTATAAAAAATTATTAATTATTTAATGTTATTATTTATTGATTATTGTTATGATGATGTAATGGAAAAATGATTTTTGTTTTGATAATTTTTGTAAGTTAATATTAAAATAGTTAAGAAACATATAAATAATTTGTTTACAACATTTTTATAAAACATTTTGTTATTAACTGTTTTTTTATCATTGATTATTATTTTGTTGGTATAGTTTTTTTTGATAATATTCGTAAGATAATATTGAAACTGTTTATGATAATTTTCAGAAATGGAAATTTGTAAGAATAGAAGGTGGATATATAATAGAATAAATCCTTGACATAAATAATATATTGATGAATTTTTATAAGGGATAAAAAAGTTTATGACTCTTGCTTGTGAAGAAAAACTTAGTTCAAGAAATGGACAAATTAAATGTCTGTCTTAAATACAAAAATAAAGTATGTCTTAATACTAATAAGATCAAGGGTGATTTATATAAAAGAGGGTTTCAACCTGAATATTAATATTAGATATCCTAGAGTGAAATTGAATCATCTTCAACTCACATACACGTAGGGAACAACTAGATTTGGATTAATAAATGAAAACTATAATAATAGCTATGAAAAATTATCTTTAATGTAGCTAGTCTTGAATTTAATGCTAATACATTTGGCGAAGCAGATTACGATGATAATATTAGTTATGCTGAGAAATCACTAAATGTATAAGTCCAAAAATTTTATAATTTATTAAATACATATCAACAATCATTATGGTCAGGAGGTAATAACTAATTTGAGTTATCTATTGTCGTAGAAATATTCAATATTAACGCTGAGAATAATATATCATAGTATAATTTTAACTAATTTACAAGTCTTATGAAATATAGTTGTCCACTTGATAATGTCTTACTTGATAATTAGTATTAAACAAAGAAGCTAATATCAAAAGTTGGATTATCTACTTAAAAAATTGATATCTATGTTAATGGATGTATGTTGTATTATAAAAATGATATAGGTGATATTTGTAAATTCTGTGAGGAAGCTTGATATAAAACTAATTGACCTAGTTGAAGACAAAATTTTAAGAAGATTCCAGTAAAAATAATGTATTATTTACCAATTACACTAAGATTGTAAAGGCTGTATGTCTCAGTGAATTTTACTAAGCTTATATAATTGCATTAGAATTATAAAAGATGTGAAAGTGTACTATATCATATATCAAGTGAAAAAACATAGAAATATTTTGATAAGGTATATCCTAATTTTGCAAATGAGCCATGAAACATGCGAAAAGGTTTATATAAAGATAGGTTCACTCCTTACAATCAGTTTGTTTTACTATATTTATGTTAGCCAGTGATAATTACTTTTATAGTCTACTTCCTAGATCATGCATGACTACTCATTCTTTATATTTTATGGTAATTATTCTTGAACCATAAAATCCTAAGATTAAGATAAATGTCTTTTTACAACCACTAATTAACGAGTTAAATTTATTATAAGAAGAAGGAATATGAACCTTTCACATCTCAACAAATTAGAATTTCCAAATGAGAATAGCATTAATGTAGGCGATAAATGACTTTCTAACATATAAAATGTTGTCAAAGTGAAATACTGTTATAATTATTGTATAGACAATTCAAAAGCTTTTACCTTAAAATATGGGGAAAAAAAACTCTTGGTTCAATAGTCATTGATAATTTTTGTCTATAAACCATGTTTTTAGAAGAAAGAAATATGCTTTTCAAGAAGAATGGAGTTGAAAATGATCTTTTTTCCCTAAAATTAGATGGAAAAAGATTACGGCAACATATGAGGACTATTCTTAAAATAGTTGATTAAGTAAATTTTAGATTATCAAGATAAAAGGAATATTATAATTAGACATAACCGAGTATATTGTAAGAGCTTTTCTATTGGAAAGATTAGTAGATTTGGCATAATTTAGATGACATATAATATATATATATATATATATATATATGATAATATATTTAATACTATTATAAATGTCAAAGGAAATATAAAAGATAACATAAAAACTATAATGGATTTGAAAGAATATTATAGGCAGAGAAATTTGATGCTATAAAAATTAGCTACTAGGAAAGTGGTTAAGACAAAAGTTAAGTTCACTTTAATACTGAAGCAAAGAAAGGCTCTCCAAGACTGGATAAAATGATTGAAAATATCTTATGACTATTCCTTAAACTTGTCAAGATGTATAAATTCAAATGAAGGAACGTTACTTAGGTTGAAAAGTCATGACTGTCACATATTTATGGAATGTTTGCTGCCATTCACTTTTAATGCATTCAAATTTGAAAACTTATATCTAAGTTAAGTTTACTTGTTAAAGAATTATGTTCAGGATGTTGAGAGTAAATAATTTAATATAAATGGAACCAACGATCTTATCATTCTTTGTAACTTAAAAGCAATATTTCCACTTAAATTCTTCAATTCTATGGAGTATTTTTCAATCCATCTATCATTTGAGGCTAAGGTTAGTGGCCCAATCCAAGATCAATGGATGCTTTCCTTTAAAACGTAATTGGTATTTTTATGTATTTCTAATCAGATATGTTGTAACAACTTATAATAGCCTCTACCTACTTGTTATTTGGTTATGTAGGTTTTTGAATAGATTAAAATGATTAATTAAAAACAAAGCTTGTGCAAAAGGTTATATTTGCCAGGCATATTTGTCATAGGAGATATCGTACTCAAATTACTTTCGAGTCTCATGTACTTTTTGTGCAAATAAAAGTTAGTCAAATTAATTATGTTGATCAAGTAAAAACAAATGAGTCTACTTTAACCATTTTTAACAAAGTTAGATGTTCAAGTGCTCAACTCATTATTTAAGTGATAAAGAGTTTGACATTGTTCATTTCTATGTTCTGTTGAATTATGATGAAGTTAAGTCATATATTGAGTAAGACATAGACTTGTTGCTATGAAGTAAAACCATATATTGTGATTAGTTATTATTTGTGTCCTGACATTTAAACAGCAATACAACACTTAGGAGTAAGATTAAGAAAATTAAATTCAAACATCAGCTTCAACGAAATTGACTTCATGATTGAGTGTGACTTTGTTCCATTATTTAAATCCTTGTTCTGTTATTTAAATCCAGAGTATGTGGATATATTAATTATTTAATTTTTTTTATGAGTCGTTACTTGCATAATTATAATATAATTTTGTTCTCAAATGGATTTTTGATTGAGATGGATTTAATAAAAATGTAAGCTTGAAGTACTTATCTTAGGGACCACTTAGAGAGGTATAAACATGACCCATATATTTTGTTAATGGATGTAAGTTTTATATCGAATCTTGCAGTGTTAGGAAAAAGATAATAAATAGTAGAATTTGCATAAAAGGAATATAAGATCATGGACAAAATGATTATTTTAACATTCTTAAAGATGTGGTGAAATTACAATACCTATGAGAACCTTAAAAAAAATTTATTATTTTATTATAATTGGTTTGATCATGTTATAAACTGTGGGATAAAAATATACAAAGAATGTAAAATTATTGAAGTTAAACATATTAAAAGATATAAAAAATTTAAATCATTTGTGTTTGCAGAACAGGTTGATTAACTCTATTATATGCCATATCTAGTAAGAAATAGAGATAATATAAATTAGTGGATTGTTATAAAAACTAAATCAAGAAGTTTGATTAATGACAGCAAGACATTACAAATTACTTATCAAGAAGATGAGTGACATGTTAGTAAAGCAGATAATGAGATGTGTAGATGAAGTTCAGGATAAAGATGAAAGGGAAGAAAAAGATAATGATCAAAATGAAGATGACTTCCACATATATTATTATTTATTACATGTTATTTATATTATTTATATGTTTTTATTACATATTAGTTATATGATTATTTATATTTATACATATTAAATATATATATAAAAAAGCTTTCATGCTTCACTTATAGTGTAGCATGAGCATTTAACGTGGAGCCTGAGGTTTCATGTGAAGTGTCAAGTTTTGCATGAAGCTTTAAGCTTCATCACATTGAATGCTTGGGGCATTCAGTCTAAATACTATATAATTTTTTATTATTTATATATACTTCTCTCTTTTTGTTTGAAATGCCATTCAATAAATAATAGTTTTTTTTAATCTCTTTGATTAAATGTCTCAAAAGAAAAAATATGGTGTATATTTGTATGTCAAAGTTCACGAAGGAGTTGATTTTGAAAAAAAGTTAATCAAACCATTCAACAAGACAGAATAAAATTCTTCTTTAATTATGTTATTTATTTATTTATAAATTACTTTAATATCAATGATGATTCCAAGCCTAATAATTATGTTCTTTAATTGATAGAAATGATAGAGAAGATGATAATTGAATTTTGCTTTTTTTTCTATAATTAATTAATGTAATGTTAATATTTTTATATTTTATTTTTTTTTCATTGTGTTAACATACACTTTTTAATTTCTCTCAATTATTTTTAATAGTTTAAATACAAAATTTATATACGCTATATTATAAATATATATGTATATCAACTTATTATATGATATAAAATATATAAAACATAAAATGAAATAACTATATTACACAATTGTTGATTTTCAAAGCAAAACAAAAACAACAATCCAACAAGTAAAGCAAAAAGTAGAAGTGGTGGAAAACCAATTTGCCACATGAGCTAAATGGTGGAATTAATAGGCATGAATGACACAAAAATTTTACCAATTTCATGCGCGTCTATTTTTAAATTTGCATAGTTTCATTTTTGTATAAATTTTCTTTTTTCGTTCACTTTCATGCATTTTGTATTTTTTTTCTTTTTCTTTTCTATTTTTCAAACTTCATTGCTTTCTAGATAACTTTTTCTTCATTTGTATTCCTTTGCTTTCAAAGTAAGTAGTATCTACTGTATTATCTTCCCTTTTTTAGAGTTCATTATTTTTTATTATGTTTCTCTTGTATTCTGTCTTTTGTCTAAAATTGATTTTTTTCTTATTAAATTTTTATTTCAAATAGTTGATTTAGATTAAAGATTTATTCTAAGGTAAATATTTATTTTACTTGTTTATTCAAAATATTGGTTAGAAGGATTTTATTTGATCATCTGTATCTATTTCTATGTGTCTTTTTTATTTTAATTTATAATTTTTTTCAGATGATAAATATTTGTTTTATTTTTTTTACTTGTAATTTTTTAGAAGGATTTGTTTCTAATAATTTATTGTAAATGTATATATAGTTTATATGAAGCAACTGTTCAAAAGAAGAGAGAGAATGGTGAATCAACCATGAACAAAGTGAACACAATAAAAAATAATGAAAAGGAAGAATCAATGTTGAAACCTAGAACCAAAAAACCTAGAAGAAGCAGAAACACAAGTAGAAACAGAAAATATTATTAATTATAAAACTAATCAAATGGAAAACGAAACAAAATATATAATGTAACATTTAAAAGTACTATTAATTATTTACATTCGCTATTATTTATCAATCTAAAAAAATAATTACTAATAATTAGTATTAATTAAAATAACTAATTTTAATTTCAAACATCTATTATAGTATATTATATTAATTATATCAATTATAATTATATTTTGTATTTTTTAGTTTTATTATATATTATATTTTTATAATTAATTTAAAAAACATAAAAAGGCAACAAAACACTAACTTCCATCCAACTAGCAATAGACTACATTGGTCTAATAAGTAGTCGGAACATGTCTTTTTGATTGCCATTTTTTTAAAATTTTAATTAATAAAAAATTAATTATAAATATATAATATATAAAAAATTTAACAAAAAATGATTATGATTAATATTATTAATGTATTATACTATAATTATTTATTAATATAGTATAATATTAATTATAATGAGCTATAACAAAATATTTATTATTAATATATTTTAATTTATATAACATGATTACTAATTTTTATTAAATAAAATTTTATTAAATATATAATTCTTTAATTTTAAAATCCAATTTACAATAAAGTTGTTCACCATCTATGCATATTAATAAATTGTTATTTTATACTTTTTTTTTTTTTGCCATATTTCAGTCGGTCAAAATTTTTAATAAACAAAAGTTCGATTGTTCATTGGTAAAAAATTTAATTTTGACTACTTTTTTTTTTGTTCTCATCCTTGAGTCAGTATTTAATGTTGTTCTTGAAGTTATATACACGGTAGAAATCATTGGGAAATATCTATTATATTTTACTAGTATTAACAAATTAATATTATTGTCATTTACATTTTAATAAATAAATGATTGATGTTTAAAATTTAAGATCTAATTTTTAGAATCATTTTAAAATAACTAACGTAATTTTTGTTAAAATTAAATTAATTTAAATAATGAAATATAAATAAAAATAATAATATGAATATCGTAAAAACAAAAGGAAGAATTATAAAGAAGGATCCAGTTAAAGAAATTTATTTTAAAAAATGTATTACTATTGAATTTAATTGGTTTTTTTGGTTAAAATTAATAATAATCAACCTTAAAAAAATAAATGATAATAAATTTTTAAAATTAATTTTTTTAACTTTTAAGTTTTTAAACATGATTCTTCCAAAACAAAAACTCGAACCATTGAATGCGAATTGGTAGTGAAGGCAGATTGGTTGCGACAATTAACTTCAGTACAAGATGTCAAGTTGAAAGTCATAATGACCGTTTAACGTGGAGCATTCCAATAGATGCCAGCCAAGAGCCACTAAGGTTCACGAATTAAAAATAAGGAAAGAGACGGAAGGGAGAATATATCAGAGGAAGATACTTGGTGTCGACGGCGAGTATTTTTCAAACCGAGAACATAAATATAATAATTCTTCATGCGATAATTCAATTTCTTGGCAAGTGACAAAACAAATGAGGATGGGTCAAATTATGATGGGATAGCCATCCAAGATATTTGGGTAGGATTCATTTTAAGTTGACGTATTTTGTCGTGAGTATATGTTTTAGTGTATGGTTGGTTCGGCGTTGGACATAAAAAAAATCATGTTCAGTAATCTTTTTTGTTTTTGGTCAAACCACGTTTAAAAAAACTAAAAAACTAAACCAAACATGTGCTTAGAGAGGGAGTTAGGAAATGTCAAATCCAGATGCTGCAAGGCTCCATCTAAAACATGAAGCAAGCCAAATTACGCATGAAAACAAGAGTTGGGTCAACCAAATTTTTTTAAGGTAAAGTGTTAAAAAAAAAAAAAAGAAACTCTTGACTCAATCAGATTTGATTGATTGGACGCAAACCCTCTTTGTGCCCACCCTTGCTCTTCCGCTATTTAAGCTCCTAATAGAAACTCAGTTACGTTCCACTGTAACCATTCCTATTTTAGTAACGCCTTCCCTCCGCCATCACATCATCGCACGCTTCCTATGCACCTACTCTTTAATCTTATTCAACTCCGTCTGCGGTAATAATCTTGTGGTATGCCTTATTACTCGTTACCATGCTCACACGAATATTCTTCTCGTACCAGGGACAACGAATTTTTGTAAATTTTAGTGGCAAAAAAAACAAAAGAATAAAGAAAAATTGTGAATTTTACACACATGATTGCGTGTGTTCCGCATCCTTGCAGTCTTATCTCTTTTTCTAATTTTTGGTATTGCAGGGTAAATAATGTCCTCCATTATTGTGGGATACCTAATCAGTAATCACCTATATATTGAGGGGCCATTTCACGCTCTTTCCTCCAAGCTACAACCTAATCAAAAAATTCACTTTCATCTCTTTCTAGTGTCTTCTTTCTCTTTTTGGCATCCATGGCCTTCAAGAATGCCTTTGCACAACGCCTTCTCAATATTACTAAAATCTCATCCCAAACCCTCACCAATTGTCGCATATCCTCTTCTTCTATTGAGGCTCGAATACCTCCGAGCGCCGCCACTCCTGACATTGCTCCGGATCCAGGAGACAATGCCATCTTCCGTCGTTTCCTACACAAGCGGATTGATTTTCAACCGGCCTTCTCCCCGAAGCTTGGGGAAAATCTTGTTCACAAGCTGAAGGAGATGGACATTGCCAGAAATCGCATTCGGTTCGATGGATTGACTCCGCCGGCGGAGAAGTCGGATTCGACGGAAGCTGTGACCGCTGAGGATGCGAGAAAATTGCTCAAGGTGGCCCAGCTGGAATTGGTGAAATCGAGGCTAAGGAACATCCAAAATAGCTGCATACCCTACCCAGAGTTTCTTCGGACCTGCGAAGAGTATTGTTCGGATCGGGATCAAGCTATGCGGATTACCAAGATGCTTGATGATTCTGCTACTGTAGTTATATTGGGAGATTTTGTTTTTCTCAGGCCTGAACAGGTTAATACCTATAACTCTGTTTTCTTTTTCTATTCTTCCTTATGGTTAAATTTGTTCCCTTCTTTTATCTATTTTCCTTGTTCTTTTGGGGTTTCTACAGAGGATCATGGTGGAAATCAAAGATAGGTTTCACTTTTTTTCAATTTACGAGATTCACTACACATTTTTCTCCGGTTTATTTGGAGACTACCGAAAACTGATAACGTTTTATGATGATTTCTTTTGTTTTTTCCACAGGAAGTTGAAACTTTGTTGTTTCGCCAGATCTAAAACGTGTAAAGGATTCCACGTTTGAGATGGTAAATTAGGGCTTTTGAAGTACCGCAAAAGCCCTTCCAGCTTTCTTCGTTCAGACAGATTCATTCACTTTACCCAATGATCTGCCCTCTTTTGGTTTGAGAGAGAAACCTTAATTGTCATTAACTGATGGGAAATTATTAATTTTTGGTTTTATTTGAGAGAGAAATCATAATTGACAGATTAGATCAATTGAATCTTCGAGAGAGAATATAACTGATTTCTAGTGAAATAGAAAGCGGGCTTGGTGTGACATTGGTCAGGGTGTTACTCTTACTAATCCTAGTATTGATTCTCGATAGGTCATGGGAATGCTGATATTAGAAAAAGAAAAGTTCAATTAATCAAAGAGTTGTGATTTTTAGTAGCAAGGGGAATCGGGAAAAAAATAATTCCATTCTAGCTTATGAGGATACTACTTTGACTGTTGGGTTTTCGGGGACATGGCATCTTTTATTGCAAGGTCCACAACCTGAAATGATATTTTGTTTAGAAACACTTCTTTTTCTTGATTGCTGTTTTATAACAAAATCCTCACTTGGTGGAAAAATCTGGGCTTTCACTTGAATAGGGTTTCCAAACTTCTTTTACCTTACTACTTAGGACAGACAGAAGTGTATTTTTATTTTCTGCTCTTCCTTATGGGTACTAACTAGTATTTACAGAAGTTTACATTTTAAGCAGTCTGTGATTCCTACAGGAAAAACCAAATGTAGAAGTAGAATTGTCCAAGTTCACCCAAACTCTGTAAAATTTGTGGTACAGGTAGCAAAAGTCATTCAAAATCTATTTCTTGTTCCTGGAGCCAATGCAGCACAGGACCCAGCAATAGAAGAACTTAAAGCAATGGAGAAAGAGAAGGCAGTGATCGATGGCAAAGCAGACAGCTTAGTTCGGCGTGAGCTGTGGGGCGGGCTGAGTTTACTGGCGGTGCAAACAGCGGCATTCATGAGGCTTACATTTTGGGAGCTTTCGTGGGATGTGATGGAGCCCATATGCTTTTTTGTGACCTCCATGTACTTCATGGCCGGCTACACCTTCTTCCTCCGGACCTCCAAGGAACCTTCGTTTGAAGGTTACTACAAAAGCCGTTTCATGACCAAGCAGAAGCGCCTCATGAAGCTTCGCAATTTTGACATAGAAAGGTATAATGAGCTCAGGGCTGCTTGCTCTCCCGACTCATCATCGCACCCTGCTCTCTCCTTCAAGTCTTGCCCTCGCTGATCTGGATGATCCTCAGCAGTCTTGATATTCAATTTTACTGACTCTAAAATTGAACAAAACGCACCCTAAGCCCTTACTCAGCTTAAAGACAGTATCCACCCCATTTACCGATATCACCAATAAAGTTATGATTGAGGTGATTTAGAATTAGGTGCGGCTTT
The DNA here is from genome assembly GCA_032878935.1 of Erythrophleum fordii. NCBI lineage: Eukaryota > Viridiplantae > Streptophyta > Magnoliopsida > Fabales > Fabaceae > Erythrophleum > Erythrophleum fordii. The sequence goes on from JAVQMF010000036.1 coordinate 3,218,838, forward strand.
TTGTACAACAGACGCAGAGTGTCCCGTTTGAGTTTTTTTTTTTTGGGGGGGGGGGGGGGGTGGGGTTGGGGTGTTGTATGCAGGAGTACAAAACACAAATTAATACATCACCTATTTAGAAACAAACGTTTCCGCTCTAATCCTCATATATACAACGGGTAGCAAGAAGTTGAGTCTAATACGATGTCCAACGTCGCTCAGCTAATTTTATATAACAAACTAATTCTGATTTCATCTAATGCCAATTTAAAATTTTAGTTAGATGGGAATGGGAACGGGGATGGTCCTGCTTCTTTAGGGAGCTTAATGTATTTCGTTTTCTTGTATATCCTTCTTATACATAAAGGAAGTCTAGTTCACTTGATCTTGTATTGTCAACTGTCAAAATATAATTAATTGAACATGTTATACATGCCTTCGCATCCTTAATCTTAATTTCAGTCCATAGTTTTCATGTGATAGTTATCAATAGTTAAATACAAGACGAAAAAATATGAATCGCTTTTTAACGTGAAAAATATAATTATTATTTGAAATTTATTACTGCTTTATTTTCAAAATGGGTTCAAACAATTTAACAATGTATCTTTTAAATATGGCACCTCATGGAAAGTATCTTTAACAAATCTAGTTTTCCGTCAATGTCTAGTATAAAAAATTAATAAATAAAAGGAAAAAAAAACTAAGGACGTGGCAAATGCGAAATTTATGCGGAAATGGAACGCTAAAATGCAATTTGAAAAATCAAGTGAGGGGTGTTTAGTTAATGCTAACTCTAGAAAAGGGGGGGAAGTTGAATTGGACTCTTAAGAATTTTGAACTCTGTAAATTTTTATTAAAACCTTGGGTTCCATATCAGAGAGGCCTTTACATCTCAGGGTTGTGCCTCTCGACTGTAATATGATCGAAACAATCAAGCATTGCCTAATGAACTGTGTTAGAGGCCATACTTAATGGAGAAAGTTGGTTGATCTGAATCGCTGGTCTGAATTCTTCTTGTTCTCGTTCCATGATTGGCTGGCTTGGAATAACGTCAATGAAAGTGGTAGTAGGAGAGTTCAGGGCTTGCCGTGGGAGTTTCTGTTCGGTTATGGCTGGTGGGTTTTGTGGACTTCCAAGTGTAAGGTTTTGTTTAATGAAGATGACATCGTGCCTGAAGACCCTACTGATGTATAAGGATGACTACTGAAGCTGTGAACCTTCTTCATAGACATGATAAAATTACGATGATGAAAGTTGAACGCCTAATCAGATGCAACCCCCAGATTCAGGTTGGGTTATGGTGAATGTCGATGGCTCAGTGTATCACGACGGAGAAGCCTCTTGTGGGGGACTTATTAGAGATGAAAGTGGGCGATTGATTGAAGGTATTGTGAACAATATTGGCTTTTGTTCAATAACTATAGCAGAGCTTTGGGGTTTATGGTTGGGCTTTAAGGTAGCTTGGGAACTTCATTATAAAAAGGATGCGGTACAAGCTAACTCTCTAACTACGGCCTCGCCTGCTAAGGGTGGGTGTGCCCTGCACCAATGGGATATTGTGTTGAATTATATTTATCGAGAGGCGAATTGCAGTGCGGACTGGCTTGCGAATTATGTTCACTCTCTCCCAATTGGTTATTGAAGTTTTACACACCCCTTGCTGGGTGGCGATGCTTTTCTTCTTGCAAATTTTGAGGGCGTGGCCTCCTTACATCTTACTAGTAACTAGTTTATTTGTTTTACCTGGGTTTTCGTCCATTCCCTTATTTGAAAAAAAAAAAAAAAGTCAACTTTTTGAAAACTATGTCAGCTATTAAAAAAAAGAAAGAAAAAGCTCTTATCAAAACAATGTTATAAGTAGGAACTTTAGTAAGTGAAATGATTTTTTGTCAAAATTTATATCAAGATGGTCTTATATCCAATTCGTAACACATTCGCCTTGTTTGTTATAGACCCGGAAAAGGAAAAAGAAAGGGATTCCATTGTGCCAAGCATTTGGTTGGCAAAAATTTTGAAGACAAAATCTTCCTCAACTGTGCACTTTCTGCCCCCTGTAGCACAGGAAAATGGGAGGCAATTCCATGATTTGTCCGTTTTGTCCTTCTCCATCATACTCCAAAGCTTACGGTAGGCCACCTGAACTTGGTTGTAATAGTTATTGCCATAGAATTGGTCTTTGCAATCATCCATTGAGCACTTCAAGTGCCCATTCCACTTCGTTTTGGATTGCTTTCTGCAACAAGAATGGATCAAAGACACAGAAACTTGGAAATGGTTTAGGTATTGATCCCAAAAGGGACAGTGGGTCTTGAACTATGGTTTTGAGGGATGATGAGCAAGTTCCCCAAGCAAGTTGATACTGCTGCTTGCTCTGATACCACCATTAGGGCGCAAGCACTTTCTGATGAATACACTTAAAAGGGAATGTTAGTATTGACGGAGGCCCATGAAATTGAAACATGGCCGTTGGGGTTGAGGAAGTTGCTGCAAGGATGAAGTGATAAGGGGATTTGACATGATGATGAAATGGTAGAAGTTGGGGTCGTTGTATGGAAGACTGCGATTGGTGAATCATATATAGACGGTCGAGATGGGAAGGCAATCGAAGCAATCCGTTTGGTAACATCATATATGAAATAAAATTTGTTGTGTATTTCTGACAAAGTAAGGGTATATTTTGTCTTTTACTGCTTCCATCTTTTCACTCCTTTAACATTTCTTTCTATCAAATCCATAAATGACAAAGTATTCTATTTTTTTGTTTAGGTCATACCAAACTCATTTTATTATTTTTCATTCTTTTCAGCATTCGCTTTTGTTTTTATTAAAGTATTTTCTGCAAAGCAAACAGGCTAATAGAAAAAGAAAGTTTTATGTCAAAGTAATCACAATAAAGTTACAAACTAACAACTTTTTTAGAGACTTAGTCTATTAACTTTTATTATCTAATCATAAGAAAATCTTAAAGGATCATATAAGTATTTTACAACCTAAATATGCAAGACAAGCTACACATTTAAGTTCAACCAATTGACTTCTTCTTTTTAATTACAAAGTAACCTAATAGACTTTTTACAATTTTAGAAAAATTACTAGGATTATCACTAGCTCTGATCCACTTAAGTGAGTTATAAGAGAATTAATAATATAAAGTGTTGGCTCACTAAAATCTCTAGGAATACAGCTTAAAACTAATTCAAAGTATGAATGATAACAAATACTAAACAAGCGAGTCGGTGAAGAAGATATAACTCAATAAATAATTCGTATTAGCTCTACTCTCTTCTTCAATTCAACTTTTAAATACTCAACTACAAGCAAGAAGCCGCTTCCCCAGTCTTTAGTTTGTTCCTTACGGCTAAGAGTGTTTCATTAAGTACTTGAGTTGGTGCAGTTTCCTCAATGTTCAGCTGAAGCGATAAATGCTAAAGCATCGATGTTTATAGATTCATTTCTCTCTTTTCGTGAAGATGAAGAAAATTGGAGGGAGAATAATTGGAAAGTTCTTTTGTCAAACTCCTTGGGCCTCATTTGTTATAAGGAATTAGATTTTGATAAAATAAGAATGGAAAATAGAATGGGAATAAAAAAAAAATTTATATCTCATAGTTATGTTTGATATGATGAAAGAAGAAATAAAAATATTTTTATTTTTTTATACTTAGTTAAATAAAAATAACATAAAAATAAAGTGAGAAGAGAATTAAAATATTTTTAATAATTATAAAATATAATAAAATATTTTATTTTTAATTATCAATAATAATAATAAATAATAAAATAATATTTTAATTTAAAATTTATTTTTATTTATTTTTAATAAAAAAGATTATAAAAAAAAAAATAATCTCAATTTTTATTTTCTTATTTAGTAAAATTTTTTTTTATCACAAAGCAATAGAACAGACTCTCCTATATTAGTAAGAGACAATTCATCCAAAACAAAAAATCTTTTATTTACCAAACATATTTTTTTTAATTTCACTCTTTTTTCTTTTTCATTACTCAACTTTCTCACCAACCAAATCAGCGTGAGTATATTTGAAGTGGACAAGACATTTAGCCGTAACACTTTCACTCTTCCCTTTATTGTGTTGACCATTGTGCTTTCTTTGTTATTTAAAGGAAGAAATAATTTGACGGTCCTTCGAATGCTTCTGCTATATTTGCCTATCTACGTTTTACTGCTTCGTTAATAACTGGAAATCCACTGTGTACAAAGAGACAAAAACTGAAGTCAATGTTTAATGAAAGGCTTGAGGTTGGTTAGACTTGTCTTGGCCCATATAACTTAGAATCCAAATGAGTAATGAGCTCATAAAAATATAGGAAAAGATGTATACGTAATTTTTTATGTTTTTATTATTAAATTTTTTATAATTAAAAATAAAAAATATATAATTTTTTCATAATAATGTAATATAATTTTTTAGATAACTATATAATTTTTAAATTAAATTATATACCTATCATATTATTATTACAAAATTATATATTTATCAGGTTTTGATTATAAAATTTGATAATAATAATAATAATAATATAAAGAACTGCATATAAACCTAATCTAAAACCATATTAGATATCTGAGCATGACCCAACGTGGAAATTGAAGTATTTTCCCAACTGTATAAATATGATTTTCTTTAAAGCACTTTTGGCCCAGATTAAATTTTGAAACATTATGCTATTTTTTTAGACCAAAGATAAATGGCCCAACTATATGTTCTAAAAGATTATTTTTACAATATATTATTTGACATAATTAAATATATTCAGGACTTTGAATCATCAGAAAGGATACAAGATTCAAGTTCGTTGTTAGATCACTTTTAAAATTATTTTTATATATAAGTTCTAAAAAAATTGACAATGAAAGAACTCCACTGCAGCCATGGACTGGCTTGTTCCTGTTTACTGTCCTATTAATATTGCTTTTGCCTTTCGCGGACGCGGTTACACTTCACAAACACCTCATTGCTCAACTGGTGGACAAAATCCACGTGGCAGAACATCAGCCGTAGGTTCATTTCTGGTTATGCTAATCCTTCTGGTAATTAAGCAAACCCCCAATCTCGTGGCATTAGCACGAGGAAGCATAGAGGGCACTCCTAATTATTGGGATGGGAAACGGTGCTTCTGCAGTGACACCTTGTGAAAAGGGTTAAGACTTTAAATATATATATATATATATATATATATATATATATTTTATGAAACACTGCAGAAACACTTTAAGAATCTCACTGCAAAGATCTCCATGCTAATTATTCATAGATGTCACAAAACAAAGCCTTTTGCAGTAGCAGTTAAGCGCATTGCAGCTGATCTTCGTAGATGTCTTACATATATATGCACAGATAATTACAAAAGCGTAAAATAGGTCAACTGTTCCTAGACTTTATGTAAATCTGTTTCCTATCCTCATGATAATTACTGCTTGTTAATTTTAAATTCATCCAAAGTCACAAATTGTACTAATGTTCAAAAGATAAATAGAACAAGTTACTAAAAAATAAGTATGTAAATATACATCGGAAGTGTTTGACAAAAAGATAAATGTTCTATTAAAAGTTACTTGTCGATGGGACAGATCCATGTGACGTTCTTTTGGGCTTGATTGGGCCCATATCCACTCAACTTTATTGTCATGGATATAGGCTAGCGCATCGACCTAACATGTTTGTATTCTACCTCGATTTCCGGGGTGATCTTTCTTGGGGCCCTTTTAGATAGCTCAACTTTTTACGTATATTGATGGGTTATGAAAGTAACTTAATTCATAAGCAGTTTATCATATAATTCCTACGTCATTAATCTTTGCTCCTCATAGCCAGTTTATATATGAGGTTAATGGTTATCAATAAGTTAATTTAAATTCAGATTTGGTTAAAAAGAAAAAAATCTTTACCCGTTGAAAGCGATTGCAGAGTGGATCTTAGATCATGACCTTCCCAGTAACTGATGGATCATGCAAAAATGTGTAAAACTATCAGAAGTTTTTAAGTTACACGTCTCTCACCTAATTTGAAAATTGTATAATATTCCATCTTTGAGTCCGCGACTACTTGAAAGGATAGTAAATTATCAAAGGCATATTCGTGTTCAAATTAATTAAGATACTCTATAGCCGTATCAAACATACCCTACCTAACAAATACGAGCGTCACTTGACCTTTTTCCCAGCTAGGAGACAAGCTGTTACATATTGATCTATTGCTAAACAATGCACACTCAACAAGTCCCCTGTGCAAGACGCCGCAGATTAACAATTCAACTTTTCTTGTCCAATGCCATTGAAGTTGTAGAACTAGAACATATGGCTACCTGCTAGTGCTAACCACCTTGATAATTGAAAGTACAAGTATATCATAATTCGTAGTAACATTCTTAACGAGAAGCCTGAAACTAGTGAAAGATGCCTAATGATTTGGTATGCAAGAGAGAATTATTACCTGAACCTTGATCAGTAACAAAAACAAATTCTAACTTGGCTGCTGCAACGTATTGTAATGTGTGCTTAGAATCAATTATAGGTTTATATATACCTGCTTTATACAAAGAAATGTAGATAAAGAAAGTGGGGAAGAAAGGGCCACCAAAATCACGAACTCCAGACTGCAGAAGAGGTTCACCTGGCCTACCCTCAATCTTCTAATGGATTTTCAATTTCCGCATTTCCACTTCTCTCCCTGCGCTTAAACTCAAAACAGAGCTCGATTGAGGCTTGGACTCAACCCCACCAACATCATCGAACTTCCCCCTTTTCCCAAGGTACATTCTCACATAAAAGTTGAGAAACAGCAACAGAATAGCACAATTGAGCACAGAATTGAGGATCCAAGCGCCTATTCCGTTACAACCACCTTTGTAGAAGTGAAGCAGAAACACCCCAACATGGGAGATCAGGTTGCAACCCAGCAACACAATTTGGCAATTGAGCACAAAGGGGAAGCAGGCGCTGCGAAACCCGATGGCCGTCCAGAATCTGTAACCGTACACCAACGAATATACCAAAGTAGTAAACAGAATCGCCAGAACTTGAAACGATTGCGAAAACTCCAGCCACAGAAACGACATGAAGGTGGATATGGAGTGGTTGAAGAGCTGAAAGAAAGCCAACTTACGACGTCGTAGGATGCAGAAGATCGTCCTCCACATATGCAAGAAACGGGAGAGATAGTAGACGTAGGACCAGAAGAAAACCCGACCCGAGGGTCGGGTACCCAGAGGGAAACAGAGAAGCCATTGGAAGGGAGTCTTGGAGCGGCGCCAGAACCAGCGGGTGTCTCGGATCTCGGCAGCGGAGGAGAGCAAAATTCCGGCGAAAATAATGACAGAGATAAGGGACATGAAAAGGCTATGAAGGGCAGGTAAGGGACCGAGAGGGACGGGACGGCGAGGGCGGAGGAAGAGAGACAAGAAGAGGTGGAGGCAGAGAGAGAGGAAGATGTAGGAGGCGATGGAGTAGAAGAGGAAGAGCCAGGTGGAGCCCCAGGATTGGGCGGGGCTCCAACGGAAGCCGACAATGGAGGGGTGCTCGGAGAGGTAAAAGTTGAGGGCATGGATCACCGTCGAGGTCTTATTACCCATGGAGGGGAGAAGGGTAAAGCCGGACGGTGAGGGAAACGACGTTGTTTTGTTCACATTCACTTTGTTATTCTCCTAAACTTGGGTTGGGATTTGGGAAATCACAATGCAAGTGTTAAGAGGAGAGAGAGAGAGAGAGAGAACGAGAGGTCTGGTGTTGGTGGGGGCAAATTTGTATTGACCGTGGACGCTATGGATCGGCGTGTACCACGTGGCTCTTTTTTTTTTTATTATAATAATTTATTTTCGTGTTCTACTTTCTACTTCTACTCAATTACTCCTTCAAGCTGCTCTTTATACTGTTTCCCCTACTTCAACTTCCAATTATATTCTTCCTAATTAACTTATTAGTGTGGTGTTTAACTTTTGTATTCCATTCCTAGTTCGCATTGATTTGGTTTTTACTTTCCCGTGTATAAATCAATTTATATTTGGTTAAAAATTTGCTCTTAATGTTTTTCTTTTTGTATTTTTAAAAAAACTATAGTAGCTTTTGGAAACTGTTTTGGAAGATCTTTTTAACAATATCTCTGATTGTTTTAAATTTAATTATTTGAAAAAAAAATATTTTAATTAATGTCTAGATATATCCTCCATCGATGTCCATTACTATTATTTTCGTTGTTGCCTTATAATTCTCATTTTTTGGGTCATATTTTCATCAATTTCTCACCAAATTATAAATTGCTATTGTCTGCATTAGATACACAAATTATAAATCACATTTGCAAGGACAGTGTCGCTAGTTTATTTCAATTTAACCTTCAACGATATGTTATTTTCATAAATTAATATGAAGCTTTTTGAATTTTAAGTGCTGGAAACAAGCAAAAGTTATAGTATATATTCATTAATGTCATTATCTACCATCAGAGCAATTTTTCAAAATTATTATTAAATACTCTATCAACTAATTCTACTATTAAAAATAATTTACCTTACATTATTTATATCCTTTCTAAACTGTAGCATAATAGCTTTTGAAAAGCCATGGCATTCTTAAACGGACCTAGAATAAAATATCAAGAAATTGATTTTTTTTTTAATAAGCTTGTTATTTTTTATTTATTCAAATGGTTTGATGTATATGATTTTTATAACATCATAATCGTAACATCAGTAAAAGTTTATATTCTCTTTTTAAATATTGAATTCATAAGTTTAATAAATTGGAATATCACAAAAACGTAAAGAGAAATTAAGGACTTATTTAAAATTGCCGTGGATTTTCTTCTAATGCTTTTATACAACAAGAATCACAAATTTATATTTGTTTGAATTCTTTAATGAATCTTTTATTATTATTATTATTATTATTATTTTATTATTATTATTATTATTATTATAAAGAAGCTATAATTTGTTTTTGAGAAGTACTTTTGAGAATGCTTTTAAAAACAACTATGACTTATATAAATTTTAAACGTCTAAAAGGATCTACTTATTTTAACTATCTTATACACACACACATATCCTTATTTTAAACTTTTTACTATAAGGTTTATAATATTACCTATGTATATCTTTTTATCTATTATCTTTTTAGAAATACTAAATATACAAAACTCTCTCTCACACACATTATCCTTATCATAAAAATATAATCTTTCAATTCACTTTATGTTAGTAACTATATATATAATTGCTATCTTGATAAGTTATTAACTATTTCAATAATATGATATAACGTGTTTTAAATTTTTTAAATTGTAGAAAAAAAATATCCCCATCATTAACATTATACATTATTAAAATAATTTTCAAAAATTATTACTAAAAAAATATTATTTTGATTCTTTAACTTTATTTAAAGATTTAGATTAGTCCATTAATTTCGATACATGTCAAAATAATTCATTATCGTTTTTGGTTTGGATTTGTTTCGTCCCATGAATGTCACAAATTGTCAAGTTCATCAACCCACTCGCTGGTAAATTGGCTTTGTTAATTGTCTTATAATTTCTTTTCTATAACAATTTTTCCCAAATCAATTTAAAGATTTTAGAAATTAAACAACTAAGTAAGATGTCATTTTAATATAGTCAGAATACCACGACAACAATTGAGTTAATAGTAACAATTTAGGCTACTTAGTAAATAAAATTAAAATAAAGGATAATTTTAATATATTTCAAAGTTGAGAAATAAATTAAAAATGTTATGTAAAATTAACAGACTAAAATATTAATTTAACACATTATTTGTAGAGAAAATTACATTTCAGGACCACAACTTAAGAATATTTATTATGAAAGACATTAAATTTCAAAATTATTTTGGAAGATCCAACAACTTTATTTTTTCAGTAATGGAACAAAAATACTTTTATTTAATTATATAAATTTGTTAATACTCAAGTTTCCTAAAGTTATAAATGACTTTTACTATTTTGACTACTAGATTTTGCATTTGTTATCACTCTAGTCCAACATTTTTACTTCACTTGGTAGTGGATGAATCAAGGCAGTAACAAACACAAATTTTAGTAATAAAAATGAAAAAAGTTACTTATCATTCTAAAAAGCCTGATTGTCAATAAATTCAAATTGTAACAGGTGGAAGCAATGTAAAAATACTAGAATAAGGTGGTAACAAATGCAAAACTAGGTAGTCAAAATAGTAAAAGTTATTTATAATTTTATAAAGCCTAAATAGTAATAAATTTGCATAACTAAATAAAAATAAGTGTATTATACCAATTAAAAAAATAAAGTCGCTGGGTTCTCTAAAATAATTTTGAGATTTAAAATTTTTCATAATAAAAATCTTTAACTTATAACTTAAAGTGTAACTCATTTCATAGGGATTTATATGAAAATTTATTTTTTCCCAAAGGCAAAATATAATTTTACAAAAATTTATATAAAATTTTTATTTTTAAAAAATTATTTTATAATTTTTATAAAAAATTAAAAAAATAATGTAACTAACCCACAAAACCAACTTAATATAAAATCAAATTGAGTCAATCTCAATCACCGAGCTTAAAAAAAGAAGTTGGCCTCATGAACACCCTTAATACTTGGTAATCTTGTCTAGCTTGCCAAGCCACAAAAAAAAAAATGTTTGGCAAATCAAGCTAATTAATTTGGCCCGGCCTAATTCAATGCTATTATTTTTTTAAAAATTACTTTATAGGAATTTATATAAAAATTTATTTTTTTAGAGACAAAATATAATTTAAAAAAATTATTTTATAAAAATTTTATTTTTTAAAGATAAAAATGTAATTTTACAAAAATTTATATAAATAAATGGCTCAATCGACTTACTTTAACCTAACACTAAATCAAAACGAGTTAGGCCCAAATACCAAGTTTAAAAAAATAGCCTAATGCAAAAGTAGGTTGAAAATTGAGTTAAACCAAAACTTAATACGACTTGATACATGAATACTCATACAAATAAGGGTAAAAAATGGAAAAATATTGTTAAAGATTTATATATTAAAATCTAATTAAGGCTAATCCTATTTTCAAATATTTGATTATATTATACATTACTTTGATGTATAACTTTTTTTTAATATATAAACTTATATAATATATTATTTTTATTAAATAAATGATAAATTTATAATATATGATATTAATTTATATTATCAGACCTAATATAATATATTAAATGGGTCCCTAAATTTTTTTTATGACATTTGATAATTGATATGAAAAAAATTACAGACGTATACAGTTATTCTTATAAATTAAACATAATTAAAAATCATGTTCTCTATTGTCTGTGCATGCGGAAAGATAAGGACATGCTTTATGCTCCATGACTGCACTGTTGTTTTACTCTAGCTATGTAGCTCACCAACCGCATACTGATCACAATCTAAATATTTATTTCATGTCTCTTAGTCATATATTCGTGAATCATAAATTAATCATGTTTGAATTTATTAATATTATTCCGACCCCACCAAAATCATGGAAGAAAATAATAGAATGGCACAGTAAATTTGCACTTGTTTGAAAGCCGGTAAGTTGTGTTTATCAAATTAAAATACAGAGAGATGGGTAAGTGAATTTAATTTAAAATAAAAAAAATTAAAATACATTTTATTTCTCTCTAATAACACAACTGTAGAGAAAATATAAGAGTCCATACTTTACAGCCCGCTTGAATGGAGGCCCCTTTACGTTTGTTTGTGTCTCCTTTTATTTATTTATTTTTTTGGCCTGATGTTTCGTCTTTTATTTATTCAAAGGAAAAGGTTGACCATCTTTTTCTGAATATATCCTTTGAGGCCCACTAAGAATAAATAATTATTCGTACCTTATTCTAGCGACATTTTCCCCTGCCCTTTTACTTGTTATTTTTAACCATTGAACGTAATTTCGGTTGTGACGTGTGTATAAGAGCAAACTTTTCAAGTTTTATAGGATTAAGATGCATATATTATCCTTCTTATTGAAGATCATAAATCAAAAAGAGCATGATTGATTAATACACTAATCCTTCTCATATTACAATACGAGGAAGCATTATCCATTGTTGCTAAAAATTAGAGATGCGAAGTTTATTGACACTGGGTATGAAGACACAGTTTAAACTTGTAATTGAGATGAGAGAGAGGTAGGATTTGATAGCAATGGCATGAGCGTGCCTTTGCATCCAAACCAACTTTATATGAGTCACAATCAGAGATTTCACTAAAAGGAAGAGCACCAGCCAAATGGAATTGGTCCAGCGGAGTGCATCGTCATTTATTATTATAAAATTGCTTTTGTGGTTAATATGTAATGCTTTGGTCATTAGTCTCTATGGATGGAAACCCATGAATATATGTCTGCCATTTCCGTCAATCTAAGATCCGGGGCCATGCTGCACAATCATCACGCGACGAGAGTGACTGATTATATATCAAGTGCCCTCTTCGGCTAAGAAAGAAAGAAGTGGAGATGCTATGTAAATATATTGCTAGGGAAATTAATCAAGAGGCTGATCGATTTGGGGTTAAGGCACAGTGACAGGGGCATGGGCTTCCGCAGAGTCCACATTCATTGTCTGGTTAGAGATATTTTGCCAAAGATGTGTATCGTGTAAAGCCATTGGTTTGGCCATTCTTGTTTATTAACTACAATGTGATGGCCATGGAGCGAAGGCGCAGGAGTCTCCAGCTAGCACGCATGCGCATGCATACATTTCAATCCTAATCCTACAATCAGTACGAAGATGCGCCGACATTATTATAAACTCATAAGCTGAAGATAGGAACGTTGGTGAAAGTCATTCATTAGAATTACAAATTAAATTAAATGCTCTTGTTTTAGGTTAATTAGTTTGCTTCTCCAAAGGAACTTGTCCTGAATGCCGACGCACCTAGCCATGTCAAACAAATCCAAACACAACAATTGTTACAATAATGTTCATCTGGCATCGGATTACTAGTACTTTGTAAAATGAGCGTCTGTGATGTCGACGCAAATATATCTTTTTCCTGACCACTCTTTTTTGTGTCGGAATTTGTTTTACAGACTTTTTTCGTTTTCGTTTTTTTTTTTTTTCACTCGTTGGTGTCTGGTCAATAATGGAGGAGGAATTTATGACTTCTTATTTGAATCGAGCTATGTTAAACCAATCACTTATTATTAGATTAAAATTTATAAATATTAGTCATGATATAATATAACAGGAGTTGATGGACATGACGACTTTTGGATCTGCCAACAATCTCCTTACATCATTGAGGTTCAAATACATGACCTTGTTCTGATACTGTAATCGTAAAATTAAGTGTTTATTATTAAAATACAAATTATAATTATCAGTTAATGGGGTAATTTATTTTTTTAACCCTTCATAGAACAAAAATCAAATACCACAGTTTGAATTAAGAAAAAAAAAGGTTGTTCATAGACGCAGCCCTCCATTATACTAACAAGTCAAATGACTATCATTTTTCCGTTGATTTTTGGTGAAAGGCCCTTCAATTATTTCTCTCTCCCTCTTTCTCCGTTTGCTTGTTCTCACATCAATTATTTCTCCCTTGTATTCTTTTTTGGTTTTTTGTAATTAATTATTTCTTTCTTGTTAGTAAGCTAAATAAGCTAAAAGTTTCTCCAACAAAGAGGTGCAGAGTCCAGTTTATGTTGGAGTCCATGATCTCAATTCGGAAAATAAAAAAAAAAGAACTGGGCCCAATAAGCCCAGTATCCCAATTGATGGCCTCATCATGACTCCCGTTCTTGAGAGTGCCCGGATTATGGAGGAGAAAAAGTTGGTTCCTTTCTACGGAGGGATCCCACCACAAAATCTTATCCTCATCGCCCTGAAATGCGCCATTTCTGCTCTCTCAAATCTGGAATCTTTCGTTAGCACTGTAAATTTTGGTATTAGCAACTAATAAAAAAGTAAAAATCAAAATCTCTGATGTGATTCAAGATTTAAAAAGAAAAAAAAAAATCAGAGCCGGCATAGGCATTAACTCAAAGGTTGATCCGGATTAAGTGATTCATTGTTAATTGAGAAGTTGGTCCACTAATTGATCCCTCTCGATGCCAAACAAGTCCTGCGGGCCTGGGAGCTTTGTAGAGTCCGTCCATCTAAATTGCAGGGGAAAATTTCGAGTGTACGGGAAAAAATAGGTATAAAAATAAAAATAAAAATATAATCTTAAAAGTAACAAATAATTTTAATATTTTTATTTTTCATAATTAAAGAATAATTAATAGATCATGTTAAATAATAATTATAAGAATAAAATAAATATTTTTCTTTTTTTCTTATTTTTCCTTCTCATACCAAACGAAAACGAGGTTTCCTGTTTCATGCCCACTGCATTCAGTGAAACCGAAATAGGCAAATACGTTCAGAACAAAAATTTGTAATGACACCACTCCATTTTGTACTAACTAACAATTTTTTTTATTGAATGACTAAAAATATATACAAATTATAAATATGTGGGAAAAAAAATGACAATCATTACCAGTCTGTTGCAAAAGTAGTGTTAGCTGTTTAGCTCTAGGCCCCAAGAAGCAAACGTCACGCGGTGTGATCCATCGTCATACGGCAAGAAGTCCAAAACTGCGGCTCTACCTGTACGTACCGTATTTATAAAGAAGTCAGAATAACCCACTGACAAAACATTTATTAAAAATATAAAGAAGAAGAAATCTTTAGCGGGTCAATATAGTAGTAGAAGGTCTATAATTTGAGCCAAATGTCAGCCTAAAATTATTAGGCAAAGGACAAGATCTGTACTTTTCATGTATATTGGTTTTCAAATGAGAACAGAAAAAAGTTGTGATGGTGGGCTTACCACCTTGACGGACCCTTGCGGACTGACTATGTCGGTGACACCTTCTTGTCGGTGACAACCTTTGTGGATGGGCACGCTTCTTCTACAAATCGTTGGAATAAAGGATAAAAAATTGCAAAGAGCAAGCAAAAATAAAATCCAAAAACAATAATTTTTTATTTTTATTTTTTTAAAAAAATAATTTAATGATTAAAATAATAATTATAAAGATATAATAAATATTACATAAATTATATTAAAAAATTCGTTTTATGACACAATAAATCATATGGGGCGTTATATTTTCATAAATTTGTCTAAACTGATCTCTGTTAACAATCAGTCAACCAGAAGCAGGGTAAATGAAAAAGACAAATCACAGTTGGGCCTTAATAACAATGACTGCCAACTCCAAATTTGCTGGAGTTTGACATAAGCTGCTTTTCCTTGATCTCGATTTGGTATATAATGGATACGGAATACTCGAAGAACATTGGGTTAAACGTGACAAACAAAAATTCAAATATTTTAAGTACTGAAAAGGCGTGTTGGAAAAATGAAAATTGCAATGGGAAGGCAGGCAGGCTAATAATTGGGGAAGGCTTTGCCATGTGTAGCACATGCTTTCATTGATTTGTATAAAATTACATTTAAAAGATAGCTTATGATGGTTGTGTTATCGGTGGTTACTCTAAAAAGGCAAACAAACTGATTACACGGCAGGTGAGCCTCACATGCTATTTTATAATTGATGATGATACATTTGGCTGGGATCTGTATTTTTGTGTGGAGCTATTCAATGCAACTTTCTAGTCGTCAAACTTCTATCAAATTCTAAGTATTAATTCCAGGGTTTTAATTCATGTTTTATTTTATTTTTTTGTATAAGCTTATTTATATTCGGAACGCAATTTCTATGTTTAGACACAAAATTCATTGCACAAATATGTTTTATCTAATTGTCAGAGGTTAATTTAATAGTTAAAGACGTATATTCTCTACCTTATTGTTGGGTTCAAAATTTTGAACTAAATTTATTTTTTTCAAATGTACTAAGTTGATAAAAAAGAGTACTCTTAAAATCGTTTTAACAAAATTAGTTTTAATTAATATGTAAGTTGACATAATAATAATAATAATACAAGGTCCTATCTAACTTCCATATATTGCATTTAGATTGAAGGACTTTGGACTCACGGTAGGTTGGGAACTTAATACTTACATGGAGACACTTTTTTTTTTTTAAATCACAAGTAAATTATGTTGCCTTTCCTAACATGAACCGTCTAGGTAAATTAATCACATTAGCTCATGTATTTGCTAATTTTGATATAGAATCAGAGAAAGACTTCTATAAATCTAACCTCGTTAATAAATATTTTCATTAAAATTGGTCGATAGAAGTATGAAATCGCAATCCAATTCGGTTAATTAAAAATAATCAACGATGTTAATTTTTTTTTAAATTGAGTAAACAATTTAAGTTTCAAAATTAACTTTTAAAAAAGGCAGAGAAAAAAAAAAGACCAAGATTAAAGTGAGCGAAGGTCACAAAGTCAGAAAAGGAAAACGCGTCCTCGATGGAGTCACTTCCCCCTTCCACGTCACTTGCTTGGCCGTCGTTTTCCCTTTGAAATTAGGTAAATTATTTTTTCTTCCTTTTAAGATATCAAATTATATATATATTTTATTTTTTAAAAATATACACAAAATTTTATTTTATATGAATATATGAATTCAATATATATTTATTACTTGTTATATTATAAAAACAATAAATATAAAATCTTATAATTAAAAATAACTTTTGTACAAAAAAAATTTATCTTTTAATTTTTTAAAAAATATATAATTTAAGATTAGAGTAAAGAGTAATTCTTTATATTTTTATCATTAAATTTTTTAATTAAAATATGATTAAATGTATATATCTTTAATAAAATATAGTTTAATTAAATATTAGTATAATTATTTATACAAATTATATTATTTAAAATTTACATATTTCTTATATTTTAAATAAATAATTCAATAATAAAAATATTTATTACATAATAAAAATAATTATTACATATAAATTTTTTAAATAATTTAAACATTTAATTAAAGTTTAGATATATCTATGTTTTACCCTTTTTTGGAGGATAGTTAAGGTGGGTCCCACACTTACGCAACGTGGCAAAAGGTCTCCCAGATAATTTTACAACTCTCTAATTAAATCCTAGCTCCGCAGTTTGTGATTACCAAAGTGCCCCCATCGAGGAGAGGCGGCGACGGCACTTTTTCCATTCCCCTATTCCCATTGTGTTGTCCAAAGTTCAAACCTATTTTTCAATATCTTTTATTTATTTCCTTCCCTTATCAAAATAATTGTACATTTATTTGATACTTGTCAAAAGATTCTGATAATGATTAATTAACTCTAATATCCGGGTTTTTAATATGGATATATACATACATATATATATATATATATATATAGAGAGAGAGAGAGAGAGAGAGAGAGAGAGAGAGAGAGAGAGCGCGATCGAACTCATGGTTTTTTCTCACAGCTAGGTGCTACGCAATATATTGTTGCAGTAACTTGAGATGCGATGCAAGTTATCCAGAGACGCTGGCAGTAGCTTTTGCGAGACGTAGATGCCTCAATTACAACTAAGGAAATTAGTCAACATCGCAAACAAGAAACGACGCCTATAATCATCCATGTAGAAAACTAAAACTATCACTATATATTTCCCTATTAATTCCAAAATAAGTCCACTCTTCTTATTTCATCTTCTAGCCCTGACTTAATTGTTATTGTGTCCTTTCCTACTTTTGTATACATATATTCTCATTTGCTATTCCTGCTCTTCGCTTTTTCATACTCACATATTCTGGTTTTATACATGCTTAATTTACCAAAAGATCATTAAACAAAATAATAAAAACAAAAAAGAAACTGTTTTCCATTCTTTTGGGCATATATAGTATTTTAACTTGAACTAGTACGAAATGATCTGGCAATAATATGAGTTACAACTTTTGTGTCATTATTGCACAAGGGCATGTTTACATCTTAATTACAGCTTTTAGTGTGGCCAATTAAGCTGCGCCTTTTGTAAATGATCCGGCCTACTAAAATTGTGCGGCCAAATAGTAAATACCCTTTTTGCGTCCATGCCTATGTATAATCTAATTATAATATATAAATAAAGATAAAATTTTATAAATGTTTGTTATTAAATGGGAAGCACTTCTGTATTATGTCTAGCTCTGTTATCCTTTTAGAAAGATGTATTTAAAATATAATATTAGTTGTCTGTGACAAAAAAATTGAATGTCATTGACTTGGGTATCAGGGAGGGTCTCCAAACCAACGTGTGTTCGAAGCCGCGCAGAAACCATAGCACTGTCCTCTCGTCTTAGTGTCATCCGATTTCTGTCTTTCTGTTTTTTTTAACCCCTTAAAATGATTTGAATCAGACCTTCCTCTCCATCTTTCTTTTCTGATTTACGCCAACCATGCCTACACCTTCACCATCTTTGATCTGTATTTTCCTTCTCTTCTCCACTATCAGCCGCAGCTATGCCGCCGCTATAATTCCTACCGCCACTGCTCGACGCTTCAAAGAAGCCCCAAAGTTCTACAACTCCCCCAACTGCCCCACCGTCGCTGCCGACATCTGCTCCGACGATGCAGTCCATGTGGCAATGACCCTCGACGTCACCTACCTTCGGGGCTCCATGGCTGCCATCCTCTCCGTCCTCCAACACTCTTCCTGTCCCGAGAACCTCATTTTCCATTTTGTCTCCGCTGCCTCTAACCCTTCTTCCGCCTCCGTCCTCAACCTCACCATCTCCACCTCCTTCCCCTACCTCAAGTTCCGAATCTACCCCTTCGACGACATCACCGTCTCTGGCCTAATCTCCACCTCCATCCGCTCCGCATTGGACTGCCCTCTCAACTATGCCCGCAATTACCTTCCCAGTCTCCTCCCTCCATGTGTCCGCAAAGTCGTCTACCTCGACTCCGACTTGGTCCTCGTCGATGACATTGCAAAACTCGCCGCCACTCCACTCCGCTCCGATCAGGTCCTCGCTGCTCCTGAACACTGTAACGCCAATTTCACCTCCTACTTTACGCCGACGTTTTGGTCCAATCCGTCCTTGTCGCTCACATTTGCGGGTCGCAAGCCTTGTTATTTCAACACCGGGGTGATGGTGATCGATTTGGAGCGGTGGCGGGTCGGTGACTACACAACGAAGATTGAGGAGTGGATGGAGCTCCAGAAGAGAATGCGGATCTACGAGCTGGGATCGTTGCCGCCGTTCCTGCTGGTGTTCGCCGGGAACATAGCGCCGGTGGATCACAAGTGGAACCAACACGGGCTTGGCGGCGACAACTTCCGTGGGCTTTGTAGGGGTTTGCATCCGGGCCCGGTGAGCCTGTTGCATTGGAGCGGGAGGGGCAAGCCCTGGGCTCGACTAGACGCCAACAGGCCTTGCCCCTTGGATGCCTTATGGGTTCCATATGATCTGTTGGAGACACCCTTCGCTCTTGAGGCTTAGGCCATCCATCTCGTTGTATCCTTCTCCATTTATTTTTTCGCTTCCATAAATAAGGTCCATTTTCGTTTTTATTTTTCTTTTTCCCAATTTTCTCCTTTTCTTTTTAAATTTTTTGATGTAGTTTTTGGGGTTTGGGAGATGGCGCTGCTGTCACTCCCGGCTAGTTGCGGAGGCGGGAGAAGTATGGTTGTTTCTAAACGTAGAATGTATGGTACAGCCAGGGACATATCGTGTTTCTTGTTTTCTCTGAAATGTAGTCAATGACTGTTACAACTTATAATTACTGCTAACCATGAAAGGAAATACAGCATTATCATATTTTCATATATCTCTGTTTCTCGTTTAATTTCTTATTACTTTTATTGTCAAGTTGCAGCATTGTGAAATCATAGTGGGCAATAATCAAACCAGTCAAAATCTACTCCAATCCGATGGCTAGCCCGTAAAGAACAGAGACAAGAAAAAGGAGGGCCGGCGAAGATGTGGGGTGACATATGGGGTCTGAAAGGGATTACTGCATGGGCATATATATTTTTCTTAAATGTTTCACCAACAGTTTCTTCACGCGTCTATGCATGTATTGTCTGCTCAAAGCAAAACATTACTTTGCGAGGGTTTGACCAGAATTAATTATAGTGACGCTTCTACTTCTTTTGGTAATCCAAATTGGGTTTGGCTTTTGGCGTAATTACTGATTATTCACTGTTATGATGCCCATTGCAAATCGCAAACTTGATTACGGCATTCATTCTCATGATTACACATCTAAATAATGGTTATGGTCCTAGCTCAGTACTAGGTGCAAGGCCCATGCATGGCCATGTAGTCCATGAGCAAATAAATGTGAAAACAAAGCTCTCAAGCCAAGTGATGCTGCAATGAGATACATAAAAAGGCAAAAGAATGAGTGGTGTGAACTGTGAAAGCAGGTGCCTGAGGGAATTGATGTCAGAATTAATGCACGTACACTGGTGTTTGAAAAAAGGAAAAATTATGTTCAATTATTCATATTATATAAAATTTATAATAAAAAATTTTAAAAATTAAAATTACTTTAAAAAATTATTATTATTATTATTATTATCATATTTTTAAAGATTTACTATTAAAATTTTTTTTACTCAATGATAAATTTTTTAAAATTGATAATAAATTTTTTAAAACTTGATAATAATAATAACCTTTAATAATAATTTTAATTTTTTGTTATAAATTTTATATAATATAAGTTATTAGATGTAATTTTCTCTTAAAAACAAAAAGGGTTTCCACTTCCCGGTCATCCAGTAATTACTTCACGGTGTCCTAAGTTAACGTACGTGATATATAACAAAACAAACTTGAGAAAACTCCAAAGCTTCGCATAACATAGGGATGGGAATGGTAACTAGAAAATGATCAAGATGAAGCGACAGCGTATATTTGCAAAGGAAGAGACAAGCTCGTTGTGCGGTGCTTTTATGCATCTATTCTCCCTCCCTGCCGGCCCTATGTGCGATTCATGGACCTCTAGCATTAAGAATGGGGAATGAGTTATTTTAGTTATTTAAAGTTTATTATCATTAATTCAGTTTTAGTGACTATAAAATACATACATTTTAATGTTGATCATGACTCAATCAGAATTAAATTAATGACAATAAATTTCTGAGTGTAGACTAAATTAATATCAATATTTTTTCAATAATTAAATTAATAACAACAGTATATTTCATGGATTAATATACTAACTTAATACATTATAAATTCTAGTGTTTTTAATGCGGTCAAAACAACTATTGAAATTCGCTTATCAAAAGAGACGTATAGAATTTATAGTATAAGCTGTTATGGAGTCAATCGATCACAAGACCTGAATTTATAGTATAATCTAATATTTCTAACATTCAGGGGAGAATTGGGATTTGGGAGGCGCCCATATACAGTCGCAGTTCTATTTGGTATATATGTATGAGATCATAGATGTATTGCCAGTTTCAGCAAAAGAAAATTTTGAAACAGTAGATGCCCGAGTCCTTTGACATTAAAAATCTGCCATTTTGGAAATGACAAACATATTAAATATGCCACGCACTTCAAATATTGGGGTCTATGTGAGTTGTAGTCAACTAATCTAAACTCGCATGCCATACGAACTAATTATACAGAAGATAGGATACATGGATTCATAAATAGTATAATAGTTTAAACGGTGAATTTCAAATCTTGGAAGAATTTGTCTTTGAAAAGAATGAGAATTAGGTGGAGAAATTAAAGCACATGATCAAGGGGAAGGGAATTGGAGAGGGAACATGAAAGGCCACGAAGGAGAAAGCGAAAGTTGGAGGTAGCCCAAACTCCTGCAATCCCGGGATGGAAATGCACTATGCAAAGTTAGCACAACATTAAATTGAATTTCTCGTCGGCAAATGGGGATCCATCACTTTGACTTATGCCCCTGGTAAAAAAAGAAAAAAGAAAAAAGAAAAGGCCAAACACTACTTTAATATCTCCCTATTTTTAGCCAAAAACCAACGCAGACAGCCCGAAAGGTGAAGCTATCTTTTTTTCTTCTTTATCATTTTTAATGTATATTTCTCTTCCTTATTGTTAAAGGGATTTGAACACTTAGCCACTTCATTCCAAGTTGAAGATATATGATAATTTTATATTTTGGGATGACATAGTAATTATTAAATATTGACTATTATTTTATTTATTTTAATAGATTTATCATTATACTTATATTCATTAATTGCACAAAAATTAAATTAATATTTTAAGTAATTATTTAACAAAATATTTAATAATTAATTATTTCACAATTAAGGTTAAAATACTGAAAATTCTTCTAAACTTTGATCATGTATAAATAATTAGGTCTTATCCTCTATAAGATGTAGGAAGAATTCAAAAAAGTCCCGTGGGTCTCCCAAAAGAAAAATTAGAAAAAGAGAAAAAAAACTGTGTGAGCAATCTTTATACAAACATAAACAGTTGTGAATAGTATCATAACTCATGGAAGCCGAAGTTACAGTATTCATAAGTCACGACTCTCATAAACTATATATATATATATTATCTTAGTTTTTAAAACTTGATAATAGACCCTTTTAGGCTTTTTAATAACTTTGTCATTAGTAAATCTATCAAAACTTAAATTTTATTTTATTTTGTATATAACTTTCATAAACTTTTAATTATATACAAATAGTCTCGCTAACGTGTCACACTTCTATTAGTTAAATAACAAATTAGCAACAAAAAATTTCTTGCACATAATATCAACTTTAGAGGATTTATTGTCAAATTTTAAAGGTCATTTGTATATAATTCAAGATTTAAGGAAATTCTATGTAATTTAACCTTAAAAAATATAGTATTTCTAAAAATATAGAATCATCCCTCGATGTTTAATATTGGAATTGAAAATCAAAAGGCGGGTGGTATTGATATTTATGGTGAATCTAATTTTCTGTCCTGTTGGGACTGCCTCTTGCTGCCACCACTTTGCTTTCCATAAAATCAGTGGGTCGTTGTTCTTGTTTCTGGACTTGTCTGTACTCTGATCCAGGAAGGACCTAAAATCTTGACTTCTGGTCCAGACTCTATAATAGAGAAGGTGGGCCTTTCCTCCGAAAGGAAAAACAAAACTCGCGTTGTCATGGTTTCTGGGCCTCAATAAATTTGGATGCACTCACATGAAGGTTCTTAATCTGGGGCGCATAGGCTCTGTGCACGTGATGATATGAAATGAAGGAAGAGCCCACGGATAGAGGGTCAAAGTTTAAACACGTCTATGATATTCACCAAAGCCAAAAAAACGCCTATGGCATGTATATTAATATGAAAATTGTTAAAAGGAACCTAATTTGCTTCTCATTTACAAACTATAATTGAAGTGATTTTATTATGTTAATATTTTTAACTTTTCTTTGATCAACAATAATTGACCGCGCCTTTGGCTAAATGATATTTGTTTTTGAAATAAAGATCATTTTTCAAATATGCAGTTAGTAATTTGTTGTCAATGTGTACATGATACGTCACACAAAATGTTACTTCACAGCACACTGGAATCGCACTCACCCATGGCTGTCAGCTGGTACGCATAACTATATTTAATTTTAAGTAATTTCACTTAGTTTATTAAGTTAAAACATATTTTGCATTGATTACATAATTATAATAATTAAAGCTGACAGCACCAACTTTTCTTTTTCCTTTCTGACAGAAGAAAGAAAGAAAGAAAGAAAAAAAGATACCTGAACCAAACATGAGTGAAACTTTTGCTAAAAAATATAGAGACAAAAACTAGACAGGACGAGCCGATTCGATGTTTAGCGTCTGAAGCCTCATGTCATGATAGTAACTCTTGCGGCATTGTAGATTGATGTATGAACATGTGGATGTCAAATCATCAATTCCATTATTGCTGCCTTTTATGCGAAAGAGGGCAGGGCAATTCGGGCATTCTGAAGAATCGTGAACGGCTAACAACTCATGTACTCTATATTTTCTGCTTGGCGGGAATTAGTAGTACACAGCAAAATGACATCGCGAAAGCTCAGTGTCATTCGCGTTGGTGGAGTAAAATACAAGCCGAATAATGGTTCAAAGTGAAGGAACTCCAAACATCAATTACAATTCCACAAATCATGACGCAGCACTTTTACTTGCTTCTTCGTAGTCTCCATAATTGTCATCCCTCCCTGATCTCTTTCGCACGTGTCTATAATAGATGTACTGCAATATTATCTGTTGTATATTAGTTAAGGTTTAGTAGTTTCTAGTGTTTCAATACTAAAGTACTAGCAGCATAGTTAGTGGTAAAAATCATAGAAGTTCTGCACAAACAAGTGCACATAGGATACAAATAGGTCCAGAGCCACGCAAACTATAGCATCCAGCAACCATGGCATATTAGCTTTGATGCTCTCCCATTCAACAGTTCGTACAAGAATACTACATCAACCGGAGTTTAATTAGAGCTTTCATATATCAAGTATATAAAATGATAAATATATTTTTAAGAGTACCTTGCCACATAGGTAACATTGGCAATCAAAGCAAAGACGAACATGAGAGGGTTTAAGCCCTATTTTATATGAAAACAGAGACAACAAATTAGTCAAATACTCAAAATGGTACATACTGATCGAAGGCAAGAAATCCTAACAAATTTACCTCAACACTCCCTCTTTTAATCTGGCCAATAAGGGCAATAGCTTTATTAGGAAGAAACCATGTAACCATATAGAATCCAATGGCAAATAGAAGTGAAAAGGATTAAGACTCACATTTAACCATATTTGAGGGACTCGGCCTCCCATATATATAGCAGCCATAAGCCATCCCAACCATTGACCAAAAGCACTGTGCGTCTCGTGCTCCAGCTACGAACCCTCTCGTAAGTTAGAATCCAAATCAAACTAATATGTACACTTCAGTATAATATGATTGTTTCTTTTCTTTTCTTTTCTTTTTACAAACTACTCAAAATACTCTATACCATTCAGTGCAAAATAATAGTGTGAATGAGGTTTGTGGGGCCTTGTTATACCTGTAAGACTTTCCTTGCAGTAAATGCTATATATCCTTCTCTTAAAGCATTGCCCTTCCTAGGCAAGTTAATCGATGCTGCTAGAAATGTTCCATAACCTCCCTGAAATGATATATCTGTGTAAGAAAGCGAGGAAGAAATTGTTGTTTGATTTGATCTTCAGGCGCCTATTTGGGAGACGAAGTAAAAATGAGAAGAAGAGAGTAAAACTGTAAAAGCCTTTCTAATTTTAAAAAGAATATCTCTGGCCATTGTTCCTTTATGCTTTGTTTGGATAGGTAGAAAATTAAAAAAGAAAGGAGGAGAGAAAAAAGATTTTTTTTTTTTTTTGTTTGGATTGGAGAGAAAATTAGGAAAGATAAAAAAGTTTTGGAGAATATAATAATAAGTCACACTGAAAAATTTTCTCTCTAAATATGGAAAAATTTAAAAAAAAAAAACTTTGCCTAATGTAATGTATATTTTACCTCCTCAAATTAGCCCATCTCATCCCTCCATTTTCACTTTGCTCCCAATAAAGGGATATTAGTTTCTATTAACTTAATTTTTACATTTTCATTTTTTGACTACATATATATTTTTGAAAAAAAAAGAACAATGAATTTTTTTAAAAATAAATTTATAAAAATAACATTTCAATTTTTTAAAAAAACAATTCAGTCAAATAATGAAAAATTGAAAAACAATTTAAAATACTGTTCAAATAATAGAAATAAATTATTCTTGAATAAGGTCATAACAAATTTATTAAAATACATACTTAAAAATAAACAAAGTAATTTAAGTAATTTAAAAAAAGAATTTTCAACTACAATATAATTAAAAATTTTCAACTGAAATGTAGTAAGAAACATGTTTTAACTATAGTTTGGTTAGACAAATTTAGATTACATTGTAATCAAAAACCATTTTGATTGTAGTTTGGTTAAAAAATTTTTGACTGTATTATAATTGAAAAATAATTCGAATAGTATTTTTCAACTTAATTTCAATAAAAAATTTTTGATTAAAATTTAGTTAAAAATCAATATTTTCCAACTAAGTTTTAGTAAAAAAATATGAAATTATTAATTTAGTCAAACATTTGTAATATTTTAATTAATATTTTAATTATTTATTTAGAATTTTATTATAAAACTAATTAATAATATATTTTACAAAATAATGACATATTTTTTAATATTAAAATTAATAAATTATATATATTAAAAAAAACCACCAACTAAAATTTAGTTAGTGATATGCAACCAAATGGGCTTTCAATCGAATGATATATTGCCACAAGCAATGCATCATATATATATATATATAAATATTATATTTTAATATATAATATATAATATTAATATATATAATATTATAATATATTATATATATATAAATATAAATATAATTAAAAATATTTATTATATTTATATATATTATATTTAAATCAATTAATATATACCAAACTAATATTTACAAAATTTTAAAATAAATAATATATTTATTATATTAAAATAATAATTTATAAATAATTTTAAAATTAATTTCTATTTTTTATTTTATTATTTAGCTAAATTTGTTTTAAAAAAATTAAAATGTGAAAATATTTTTTTTATTTCTCCTTTCTTTTCTTTTTTTTTTTTTTCCTCCATTCACTTTTTTCTTCCCTCACTCCAAACACAGGTTTACTCTCTTTTCTTTCTTCCCCCAAAGTTCTAAACGGACGCTTCCAGTGCCGGGGAAAAGCGCTGATGAGGTCTCCAGATGAAGATGATAATGACCAGCGCATTATAATGAATTGGCGGTGGAAAGGAATGTAGTACACTAAATGATTAAATAGAAGACTATATATTATGAGGTAAAAGTCAAACGTGATGGGACGTAAACGAATAAAATAAAGGGGCCTAAGACTTGATTATGATGTGTTCATGTAGCGATTTATTCCAGGATACATTTGCGCATGTCATAGTCTAAAATAATGTAGAGATTGAAGACTCACAGCGAAAGAACGTGGGATTGGCCTAGGTTGGGAAGGAGACTTGTTGGAGGAAGATGGAGGAGCCTCATCGTCAGAGGAGGAGTCACTGTTCATCTCCATGGCTGAAGGACCACTCTTCGCTGCTCTCATGTAGGTGCGAAAGGGTGGGGTACCACTGCCAGCCAGAGATCTCGCTGACCTGTTTAATTATATATTCAACAGAACAAACATCACACTCACACATCCGCTTTATTTTATTAATCACGAATATTTATCGCTGTGAAATTAGCACTGGAAGAAGAAATTATATGGATACGTACGTATAATAGAACATCTCCCTTCCAGGGGCTGGGGATGTTTTGGGTGTGCCATTTGGTATCAGAATTCCAGCCTCATGACTTGGTCTCGGTCTCAATGGTTTTTTCTCTTCTTCATTCTATCATCATCCAACATTTCATGTAAAACAACCAGAAAAACAGTAGGTGAATCTCAATTTGAGTACAAGCAAACGACACATTACCTCTTGCTTGTAGACTTTTTGACGACCCCTGCACCATCTATAGATATGATCATAGTACAGGCTTTGCAGTACTAATACAATGGTAGTTGTTGTGTACAGCTGTCAACCACGGTAATTACTGCTAGTAAGATTCTTTTGTGACAAGCAAAATTCCACCTAAAGTAATACTACATAAATTTTCATTATCTGTATTTTAATTTAATTTCAAATTAATAAATACCATCAGTGTGGACCAAAGCCTAAAAGGTAAAGAGCTCAAAAAGGTGAGCAAGATAAGGTGGGAGGAAAGAACCTCCAGTAGTAACAAAAACTGTTAAGTTCTTAATTACATGAACTGTAAACAGAAAGTGGAAGTTCCAAGGATTACCCCCGGATAGACAAAAAAGAAGTTATTTTTGGAATTGGCATGTGCCACTAGGAGGCTGCCCCAAACCACCCAACCAGCCAAGGTTGGCCAGCAAGGTTGATTTGGACTCGGATAGATTGACACGTATTCAACTTTATATTGCCTCAGCCTTTGATTCCTGCGGCAGCTACACACTACTACCGCCATAATATTCAATAAATGTTTTTTAAGTCTTAAACATTTTCAAGTACGAAGGAAACAAAGGGAGTCATACGCCTGAAAACAAAAGCAAAATTGATATTGCCATTTACCAGAGCTGTGTAGAACTGGGTGGGCAACTGCATCCATACATAAAACAGCCACAAGAAAAAAAGAACAGAGTTAGTCCACAGTCACAAAATAAGAAAGGAGGGAAACATATTGGTGGTTGATGATGCAGAAAGCATTTTGATATTAGAGATAGTGTCCATAAGAAAGGCCACTCAATTTTGAGCTAGTTGAGGCCAACCAAACAAACATATTTGACAGTATATGACTCAGACTCACCGTGGCTGGCTCCAGAAGACAACCCACCAGATTGAATATATCTCTGCTTCAAAAATGGAACAACACAATTAAACTACTAATTAACCACCAGATTGCACTGAAAATAGTTATGAATGGTGAATTTCTCGTTACGATTGTGCGTGTGATAAATTGGTAAAAAAGAGGACAAACCCAGCGACCCAAGTGAGGAGAAAGGCAAGGGAAACTCCATGACTGGACTTGGTGTGAAAGTTGGTGATTATCTGAGGAATTTCCGCTACCCCCCAGCATACTAGACTGATGAGCCCGAAGGAGAACGAGAAGTCGTCTTTGAGATTACAGAGGCAGTCCTTGAAGTACTTCTCAACCCAACGCACACACGGCTTTCTCTCCCTCACACAGTAAGAGGGCGCCATTCTCTCTTCAGCTAAGCAAGTGTTTTGCATGGAGAGGTTCAAGGTGGCTTTATAAGGAAGAGGACCTTTGGAAATTACGAACCAAGACAGAAGTGAGGGAAGGCAACTGGACAAAATATATATCGTTCTGACTATATTGTCCTTTTTGGGGTTGAATTGTAAATATCACAAAGTGTGCGGCATAGCATATTCTCTCCCAGGATGCTTCCCTCCTAAGTCCTAATCTCAATCTCTCATGCAAAAGTAATGTGGGACAACAACTCTGTACTAAACGACAATTCACGTTCAGACTTCAGATCATTAGACAACGAAAATGCAGACATGAAATTCAGGAGAAGGATGTTTAAAACAAAAACCACATGGACCTTGTATTATTTACTACTTTTATTTCCCATTCTTTCCTTAATTATGTCATATTTGGCGGATTCGTAAGAGGAGACGAGAGAGAATGTATGAAGAAAATGTTGACATTTTTAGATTTTACCACTGTTTCTGGCTAACATTGTTATGTCATGTGCCCTGCATTTTGAGCTTGTTTAACATTTAATTAAAGATGCCACTTCAAAAAGGCCCTCAAGTATCAGCGTTACGTTGAAGGGAGCAAGGTATTGAATCAAATCATGAATCAAATCCATACTTGCTGAAACAATATCCGTACATACCACCAAGTGGAGTAAAATTTTTATACCGTGCTGTACCGCAACACCATTCTGCGCTTTCCGCCACGTTACCTGAAAGAAAATGTATATAGAAATATGCTTGAACACAATGACGACATTCTTTATAACATTATCACTACTCATATTTGAAGACATATGGCAGCACTCGTGGGCCATGGCAGCAGAGTTAATTAGCTTGAAAATTAGAAGCCTGCAAGTATACGTGTTGTGATGGAATCTATATGGTCCTTAAGTTGGATATTCCACATAGAACGCACGACTAGTTAAGGTGGACCATAATTACTCGCAAGCCTGCGTTACTCTGTTCAATCATTGGAGTTAATTTCACGGTTTACCAATGCTAAAACGACTTGTCAGTACATTTTTTTCCAACTCCCATCTCCAACTCATCAAATTTCCGCCATAGCTCACAGAAGTTTTGTTATTTCTCTTTTTATCTTTTTTTTTTACCCCTAGCAACAATATTAACTATATCAGTTCTATTAACATTGGATTCGGATTATATATATATATATATATATATGTGAAATTCATAGATTGTGGTTTGACCCGTGTAACAAGAAATTTTATATCCTGAACTTTCTCGGGTAAAACTTCTATTACATTTAAGATCAAAACTATATATAGATTAATTAATGAATTGGGCAATCCTCTGCTCATTCGCTACAAGCACCCCCGACTAATTTGGACTTGTGTGGGCAACGAAGTAACTAGCATGAATAAAATCTTCGGATAAGCACAATTCGATTATATATATATATATATATATATATAATATGAGATGTTCAGCGGAAAATGAAGTAGTCTGCAAAGAGATTCTTCACACTCATCATGGACATTCATTTCATTTAGCTCCAATATTATTATCTTGTCTTCTAGTCATGTGACTGGCCTACATGTTAGAATTTGGCAATAAAATGTGATACCCCTGAATCGAACCTGTTATATTGGCCAAGTTCAATGTCTAGATTTGTTTTATTTTGAAGGGAAAAAAAAGAAAAAGAAGAAACTTGAGCCATAACAAGAAGCGATCGACTTCTCCGGAGCTAGCGTTCCATGGATAGTGGTGAATCTGGTCTCCAAAGATGTCAAGGTTCATGCTCCAAAACGACACCTCTTTCTTCTTAAGTCTCGCGGTGTTTTAGCTTTAATGGTACTTTTTGTCCTCTCCTTAAAATTTTTTCCCCCCTTATATTTTATGGGTTTTCCCAGCATGTCCAAGTGCTTACAGTCAGGAAGAAATTAATGAAAGATAAGGGGTGTCAGTGTGAATATAGAAAGTAGTTGCTCGTTTTGGTAAAATTAGTTAACTAATGCAGATGTTCAAGTGGGATCACGAAGAGGAAAATAAGGATAAGGTGAAAGCGAAAGGGACGCGGAGGATCCTAATAGCAATCTATAAGGGTGGAGCAGGCTGTGGAAAGCGACAAGAAACGGCGACGGTGCGCTGCAAATGCACACGCGTGCAATTTAATTTAATCTACTGACGTCGGCTTCATCTTTATCCTTTGTGGAAAAAGCGCACACAATTAATTCTTCTAGACTCGACTCACCGCCGTTTCGCCAACGTATGTGTATGGTAGGCAATATTTGTTTTCGTGACGTATACACTAAGAAGCAAATGGGAAGTAGAACAATACTTGTTAAGGTCAGTGATGGCCTAGGAGCACGAGTCGTTATCATACTTAGATTGGGATTGAGAGTTAGAGTTATGTAGTATAGTGGGAATGTTATTGTTAGGGACTAATTTAATCTGGATACGGCCTTTGGGTCTGCCAAGCTGTTCTGTGTGGGCCTCCCATCTGGTTGCAGCGCGGCGTGCTGCTCCACAGCTTTATCCTCCTCATTTGTAGTCTTTCTCGCAATTATTCTGCAACGCACTTGGCACTCATGGGGACCCCAATCCTTCCTTTACTTCGAACTCTCTATACTCTTCACTCATCCTTCAAACTTCAATTGATTCCTATATTTATCAAACAATAAAATTCCAAATGACATTAATTTTGCTTCAAACTTCAAATAGCAGTACTCTTGGACAGTTTCTTTCCATTTTATTTAGCTTGCTTCCCTTGAGAATGGTATTTATACTCAATTATATCAAAACATTTTCTTTCTTTTTTCTATGTTTTGGATTTTAATATTAGTCATTGCTGCGATTAAATATAATTATACATGCAAGTGTATGTACCAAACACAAGTAATATAAATCAAACTAATTGCAGTTAAATAAATAAAGACTAATTAAAACTATAAAAATTAAAATTCAATCAATGAGAGGACTTATAATTATCAATCTCCCTAGTATTCTTTAAAAATCCAATTATATATATTTTACTTGTTTTTAATAATATTAATTTAGCAAGCCTAGGACTTTTATTAATCTATAAATATCTTTTGAATTATTTATAAGTTGTTTATTTAATTAATTCCCTAATTCTTTATGAAATTTGACCAATAAAAAAATATACCTAGATTCTACTTCTGACCATATAAAGTTAATAGGTATATTCCTATTCTATTAATGAAATGTTCAATTCATCTTAACAAATATCATGTATTTACTTTGTTCAATCTATGGCCAATTCTCAATTTTTCTTTCCTAAGTTCAATAAAAAAAAAAAATCTAAATCAATCTAGTGAATGGCTAGTTAACTAGAAACAATACAATCAATATTGAATAAACAAAACTAAATATTATTAATCACAATAAAAGAAAGTAATAAATTCCTAATTCCTACTCAAATTCATAATAATCCTAGAAACAAAACTTTAGCTACTAAATGACATGAAATCCAAAATCAAGTTTAAAATCAACAAAGAGTTTGGCATAAGAAATCTAAAAGGAAGAGAAGAACTAGATAGATATAGATTTCGTCTTCTCTACAAAACTTTGAAAAAAGCTCCCTCTTAGGTGCTCTCAAAATCATCTCTTATACTCAAGAATAATTTAAAAAAGTTGTCCCTCTCAAAAGTCTCGATGCCCTTTTTAAAAAATTTTCATATCATAATCCTAATCAAACACATTTTCTAATAGGTACGTCTTGGCACTGCAAATAGGCTATGGCTGGTCAAGGCACTTGCCTATTGTAATCATAGCAAAATTTCCTTACTCTTTGCAACTAGGCTTGACTTGGTCATGGCATGAAATTATCATGTTTGAGCTAATTTAGCTTCCTTTTTCATCTTGGACATCTGAATTTCTTTGATTTGACTTCCAATTGACGTTTAACTTTTAATCTTTTAGATTTAAGACCCTACAAAATAACCAAAACTCAATCAATTCCAATTTAATGCAAATATTTACAAAAACTTTTCATTTAAACTACCAAATTTGAATTTTCAACTATGAACAACATCCATGAATAATTAGCACTAAATCAATTCTTTCTAGCCTTGAAGTCAGTCAATATTCACTAAAATTCCACTAAAGATATGTAGAATAACTTGAATTAATGAGAGTTAACAGTCCTAAAATTTTTGACACAGAATTTTTAATTTATAGTTTTTAATGATAATGAAACACTAACTTAAATTTAATTCTTTAATTTAAAATAATTGTGTATTAAGTTGACTACATTAACTAAAAAGCTTATTGGTAGCTAATTTGTCTTGATTAAATAGGTTAAAAATTTTTCTTTAGTGTTAAAGTCAACTATATATCCATGACATGGAAAAATTACTTCAACGACTATACATCTTAAGAAAGCAAAATCAGAGCCTCAAATGTACTTGTGTCGCCGATCAATTTTGTGGAGTTTATATAGAAATAAATCAAGCAAAAATCAATGAGCACTTATATCCAATGTTCACGAGAGAAAAAAGACAGCTGATGTGAAGTCACAATCTGTCCAAAGGAGAACCAAGCCTTGGCTGCGAAATCAAAAAGGCAAAGCATCTCCACCTTGTTGCCAACGGCTAGAATGAATCTGGAAAGGAAAATAAAGCAAGTTTGATGCAAATTATTTGAGGTCACATCAATTTCATGGCTAAAAAGTGTTCAGCTAATTGATGCGCACCATGTACATAAGGGGCCTTTTAAATTTTCCTATGCCTAGAGTCTCGAATGACCTCACTTTGAGCGTAATTAAATCTTGAGCTTCTGTATAATATCTGTGGGATAAAAGGGTCTACCATATAATTTTTTATTGTTGGGGGTACTACTCTCTCAATTTTGGGCAAGTGGAGGTAGAATTCGACGTGGGTTAGCAGTGTAAAACTTTTATTAAATCCGTTTTAAATAAGAGAAAATCTATAAAAACCTTCAATTGTTACTATTTCTATGAGTAAGTGTCAAACAAAATTGTTGTTAATGAAAAACCTCTAACTTGATGAGGGAACTGGATGTATATCTTTCTTCGACTCAACCAAGATAAATATTTTACCTTTTATATTGTTGTCTTTACTGCCATAGCATCATTCTTGCATTGTTTGTTCAAGCCTAAGGAAGAGAATTCTATGTTACGTTTGTCGTTTGTTGCTAATTAAATTTTGTTGCTGCCAATTTAATTTTGTTACTGGATTAGCAGTTTTTGTTGCTGCCATAAGGGAATAAAATTACTGGTTTTAGTTTGTAAACACTGTGATAAATTACTTTGTTGTCATAAATAATTAGATTGATCAATTTTTATCTTTTAGTTATATTTTTTGGTATTTAAGAGTGCTTTTCAAATTGTTATTTATGAAAAATTTAACACTCACCTATTCACTCTGTCTATGTACAGTAATTATCACTTGATTTGTCTTAAAAAAAAAAAGACACAAATTGAATAATCTCTCATTTTTTTTTTTTTTTATAAAATCAGATTGTATGTGCCTGCCAGTAACGAATTGTACCCATTCAAGACGGTAATAATTAATGAAATGAGAGTAATGTAAATCTCGAGCTTAATGTCATGCCCACGGGGACTGGATGGAAGTTCCACATCGGATGAACCTGGGGAGGATGCTGGTAGGGGTGTTCAAAGGCTTGGTTTGGTTCGGTTTTGAGCAAAAATCAAACCGAACCAACTTAATCGGTTTAACATTTTGTTGGACCTTGTCGGTTTTAAATTTTAATCGGTTTGGTTCGGTTTTTGTTCGATTTGGTTCGGTTTGGTCCGGTTTGGTTCATGTTTTTTTTGTCCAAAAGAAATTTTTTTAAAAAAAAATTTGTTCCTTATAATATGTAGAATTTAACTTCTAATATCTTACATATCTTAAAATTTTGACCAATAATAACTTTGGAATAATTTACTATTTATATATATATATATATATTACCTAAACAAATTTTATACATTCACAAATAAGCTTTAAAAAGTGAAAAAAAAAATGAGAGTAATATCTTATAATAAATAGTATAAATAAGTTGTATATTTCTTGAATCACATAAAGAATGTAGTTTTGATACAAATTTAATTGACCAAAGATCCCACTAATCTAAAAAGAAACAAAATATTAAATTTTAATTAATTACAATTTTAATGGTTCGGTTTGGTTCGGTTAACCGAACTAAATATGGAGAAAACCGACAACCGAACCGATTTAATCGGTTTTACAATCACAAAAACCAAACCAAACCAATTATTAATCGGTTTTATTCGGTTTTTGGCGGTTTGGTTCGGTTTGGTTTGGTTTAATTGGTTTGGTTCGGTTTTGTTCACCCCTAGATGCTGGGCATATAAGCGGTTGCGCTGCACACCTCAACAGCTAGCTTTTGGGGAGAGAGTAATGGCCCCGTGACAAGTGGTATCAGAGCCTGCCCCGGGTTAGCCCAGGGAGGACCCTCCGATGGGTCACCCGTGACGAGGGCGTCACGGATTGGCCGTGGGAGCTGTCATGCCCACGGGGACTGGATGAAAGTCCCACATCGGATGGACCTGGGGAGGATGTTGGGCATATAAGCGGGTGCGCTGCACACCTCAACAGCTAGCTTTTGAGGAGAGAGTAATGGCTCTGTGACATTAACCTCCCGATGTCGTCACCCACGATTGTCCTTCTATTCTCGACGAAAGGACCATCGTCTGGTTGGGGATGTAGAGACCAACTGACTGTGTCTCAAAAGCTTCAAGGGTTTCCAAACAATTTAAAATAATCTCAAAACGCATGAGAGACGAAATTCTGAGTTCGAAATTAGCCTCAATTGAGTGGCCCCAATTAGGATGACGACAACAGATACAGAACAAACTTTTGGTGGGTATGTAACAGGTTTCAAAATTCTCATTAGATTGAAGATTATAGTCTTTTAAAGTATCCATTTACTAGCGATAGACTTTTTTTAGGCGTTTATTACTTTGGTTTCTTCTGTAAACTCATCTGTTGGACACTTCAGGTCACACAGACAACCGGTAGATATTCCTCATCGAGTTCAATGAAGGAACCAAACCCATTTTTGTCCAAATGTTTGATTTTTTTCTTTTCCAGAAAATCTTATCACGTTCTCCAAATAGCGACGGGTTAAAACGACGGTCTTCCTCCTTCGCTAGTGGTTAGACGGATAGTTAGACGCATGCTCTGTTTTTGTTGGACTAATCAGTAATCACATAGTTCATGGGTAGTACTTGGCACATGGTTAATCATCCCATACTTTTTATTTTTTAGTTAAATTTTTATAAAATATTGTCATAATAAAAAATTTTATATGTGCTTTTTTAAAAATATTTTTATTATAAAATTTTTAATTAAAATATAAGAAATATAATTTTTTTAATAATAATATGATAAAATATATAATTTTAACATATAAATATATATATATATTTTAATTAAACTATACACTTATCATATTTTAATTAAAAAAAATAATAAAAAAAATTACATTTAACTCTAATAATATAGTAATTATTTGTCAAATCATTATGTCATACAATTCCAATTAGTTGATACAACAAAAACTTTATCGTTTCGATTATATTAAATTAAAAAGAAAAAAGGGAATTCAATGTTAATCCCATGAATCATATGCCTGTGAACCATGATTTTTAAGTCTAATGTTTATTATTCCTTATCAAATTGTCAATGTCTCGTAACGCGCCGATGAAACGTAGATGCCAGTCTCATGTAGAATTTTATCTACTTGTTGTGCACGCAGGAACTGTAAGGTATAAATATAAAATATTTAAAAATTTATTTTATGAGGAAAGCAATGAACTTCCGAACTTCAAAGTACATGCGAATGAGTTTTTGAGGATACTGAAGTTACTTTCAGGATTGAAAATTTTAAATTTGAATCTCAGTTAAATTCAAGATTAAAAAAAAAAATCAAAGTATAGAAATCATAGGGCAAAATGGATCCAAATGTCCATTTTTGATCCTTTGGCCTTTGTTGATTTATTTAATTTTGAAATTAAATTTACCTACATACGAATGAATAAACAGAGTTCAGAATTAATGACCCAAAAGAAAAAACAGAGTTAATAATCGAAGACGGCAAGTCAACTACTATTGCTATAGTATATAGGTATTCCAATCAAAGCCAATACCGTAGGGACCAAGGTTGTATCTTCCTGTTGACAAAGGCAACATTTTCAGTACTCCAAAATCGCACTGCCTGGTATCAAATGGTAATAATGTTAATAATATATAATATGACAAAGCCCAAGGTTCATGCCTCTGGTTGACATCCAATGACCTTCTATTGGTCCTTTATTGTTTTTATATATGCAAATTAATAAAGTATGCACTGGTGGGGTTAAAATGGTTTTCCTTTTTCTTTTTTCTTTTTTAAAGAAAGATGTCAATATCGTCATATGAAAAATTGGATCGTGATTGAAGTATTGTCAGGCTGATCAATTTGGGATTACAAACTGTAAAGTTGCATTTAAGAAATTGAAAACGACATCAGGTGGACGGCTGCAGATTGCGGAAACACTCCGCGTTTGGTATATTCCTTTCTTTATGCTCCAGGTAACGGTTAGGAAACGAAATAACTTTTTGACACTAAAAAAAAAAAATTATTGTCTTAAAAGCTCAACCGCAATAATAATAAACGCAAATATTTAATTTTTTTTTTAATAAGGCCACAATATAAGTGAGATTGTGACCCATGAAAACTTTATTTTATTTTTATTGAAGGTTGTGATATAAATGAGATCATGGCTCATAATTTTTTTTTTGTATAATCTATGCCCAACAGATCGTGGACTAAGCTAGTCCATGGTCTTTGTAACTTGTTTTTTTATTAAAAAAAACATATATTAAGCTAGCCTATGTTCTCCTTGAATTTTTTTCATAAAAAATAAAAGGGGATGTGGAACAGATTGATTCACATCTTCCTTGAATATTTTTTTAAATTTTCATTATATTAGTAAAATAAAAAACTAAAAAAAAATACTATGATACATTAAATAAATGTAACATTTTAAAAATATTTACAAAAATTAAATTTTAAATAAATAAAAAATTCTACGTTCATAAAAAAGTAAATGAAAAATTTTAGATACAAAAATAAAAAATTATATAAGCAATTGTTAAATCAACCAACGTGACTTTCTATTTTGCACTGAAACCTTCTTATAAATTGTTACAGGCAATGTTGCATTAGCTTCTTTTTTTTTTTTTTTCTTCTTCCTTCTCATTCTTATCCTCTTCTCCTTCTTCTTTATCAAACAATCTATTATTATTATTGAAATTACAAGTCGATTAAAAATTTAAATCCTATTGAAGAGACTGAATAGGAAGGACTGATTGGTTAAGGGTGAAAAACCCTTGTTGTTGGAAAGATAATATCTAATCTTCAAAAGATGCATTGAAATACTCTAAACTAAATGTAAATAGATTAGAGAATAGTGTCATGGAGGACACACCACCAAATAGCATAGTTTGGGGTGACAAGGTGGAAAAGTATGATTGAAGAATTGGTGGTGTGAATGAAGGACCAATACCTTTGACATTTTATGAATGATGCACTTAGTACAAAAGAAGAATAACTAACACTCCCAAAATCTATTAAAGGTGCACTCAATGTAAAAAAGGATGGACTAATACCCTTGAAATTTGTAAATGGTGTACTTGGTGTAAAAGAAGAATGACTAACATTCACAAAGCCTGTGTATAATATAAAGGAAGAAGGACATAGATCTCTAATGTCTTTATGGATTAGTGTTGAGGTGTAGTAAGACGATGGGACATCTACATGACTACTACCATTACTTGCAACATCTGTCATTGACTTCTTAATGGATATAAAACTCTGGTCTTGCTTTCCTAGCTGAGTCTCTAGATTTGGTGGCCTTTGTAGATGAAGTGTAGGTAGAGCGGATTAGGAAGCTATCATCTCTTAATATTCACTAAGGACATGCAGCATCATTATGATGTCTCTACTTGCCCTCTCTCTTAACCTTTCATAATTAAGTGTTAGAGAATTAGTAATGACAAGCCCGTGTGTAACATCCTTAAAAATTAAAAAATTTTAATTATTTAATATTTTATGAAATGAATTTATTTAAGCTTTAATTTGATGAATTAGAATGAAATAATTTCATATATAAGGAGTATGAGAATAATAGGACCTATAGCAATTTTTAAGATTAAATAAGGTCCAAGGGCAAAATTGTCACTTAAACAAGTTTTGATAATTTTTTGGAAAGATAAAATATTAAGAATTGACATGATATATATCATTAGTTTGGAAATAATACACAAAAAATTATAAAATTTGTTTTGTAATTTTTAAAAATAGTTAGGACCAAAAATAGTACCAAATAATTAAAAGCCTGTACAAAACCAAACTGGGCTCTAAAGTTTGGATTAGCTGTTTCAGGAGGTTTAGTACCAAATGTGATTAGTACTCAATGATCCAAAAGCAAATAATGGGAATGAATGGGTGCCATGCATCGAGATATGCTAAGTAGTTGTCAAGAATTAATTGTCGAACACTCGGTGAGTCATATGGTTGCCAAATGAACTCATCATCTTTCATTTGATCTAACAAAATTCTATAAATCTATAAGGCCCTTATGGTCAGATGAATATACCGGGGGACATACCTCTATCTGAAATCCAATGGGGGCCTTAAAGGGCATATCTCTATATGCAGGTCTAGTTAAAGGGGTAGCTGTAGAGTACGTTGGGGGAATTGATCCTATATCCATAAGTGTAACAATCTCAAATAGCTACCAATATTTACCTTGTTATAATTTGTTACATTATACATTTCTCTATTCAACTATGTCAAAACCACTGATCCTTAACTATAATTACTAGCTTTATTAGAATTTGCAAGTAATGATAGATACATTAACATCACCCTATGCCTAGTCTAATTTGGCATTAAGTATCCCCCAATCAATCTCAAAATATACACTCATGTGAATTATTGTATAGCCTTATCATCTGCACCATTTGATAGGTCCATAAATGTTTGGATGAGTAATGAGACACTAAACCTTTATTTGTCCATCATCTTTAGAGATGGTGTTATGTTGAGTAAATGTTGGTACATGGCTTGCTAATCATAATCTATCTGTCTTGACATGATTTTTCCTTATAAGGTAGCTCAAAATGGATTACAATGCTTGTAAGGTGATCATTGTGTCGCCCCTAGTTCAGCAAAAGGTATATATCTCTGGTTACCATTTCTCCATAAAAGGTTGAAATAAGTGCTGCATTGAAATCGAAGTATAAGGTATGGAACAATCATAAGCAAGGGCTCGAAAATGTCACACTCTTGTGCTACCTATCATAATTGAAGAATGCGATTAACTTATAACATACAATTATAATATTTACGTAGAAAAGTCCACACTTTGTTTAATAAAAAAGTGTGGTTATATTAACTTACTCATATTTGCCACATAGCTTGTGACACATGACAAGTTTACAAATATAAAAATGAATTATCTTTTAGGCTAGATTGACTATGGTTTGATGGCCAGCCATTTTACTATCACACTCACCAAGATAAGACTATTACATGTAAAATTATATGTCAATAAATTAACTTATACATAAAGCTAACTAAAAATTTATATGAACAAAATATTATGGCAAATACATTTTAACAGTTGCATCTATTATCATGTCAGTAGAGTGAAATATATCATAAAGTCAAATACATAAATAGAATCAAATACATCACAAAGTTAAATATAAAAATAAGGTTAAATATATCAATAGAGTTAAATAAACTATAAAATCAAATAAATAAATAAATAAGGCAAAATACATTAAGCTCTATTAGGCTAATAAGATGGATTGGTTACTTGGTTATGACTAGTTTATCTATATAACCTATTCATTATTGCTCCTTGAGCCTTTTATGTCAATCCATCTTATTTCGGATCTTAGAAGACTTAGGCTGACCTCTTTGGTAAATCATCAAAGGATTAGGCACTAGCTGTAAACTCACTATTTGAAGCTAATATAATTTTTTCTATTGGTCGAAACTCACTCTTGTATACATTTATTATGGTATCCAGTTGAAAAATCCATTCACATATTATAGTAAGTCAATAGAAATCATAGCACATGTAGTAAAAACATATTGGCAAGGATGCTTTTGAATCTAAAACTTACCGTAGTCACACATTCGACATGATGAGCTAACCTTACAAAATTAACTATATTACTTATTCATTGGATTATACGACACCTCAACATTGAATTTTGAGGCTCGCTAGTTGAACTTGTGCACAACTAAGGTAGATGCTCTCTGGATCAATAATGACAACTTTTTCCCCCTTGTCTTTAGAAAAAAAAAAGTACTAGCCTCAAGTTATACGATTATGGTCTGTACTCTTTCTACCTAATATCTATTCAATTTATATATGGTTGTCTTTACTAAGCTACTTATGGGTAAGAACTTGACCCTTTTTAGTATGCTATTTATACATTCAACCAAATTCATTGTCATATGCCCTTAATGTTGACCTTCCATAACACATGCATTAGATCATTTGCTTTTCAAAATATCTTTAATCAAACTTGCTGTCTCCTCACGGAGTAGATATAATTAGACTCATTGTTCATCTACCATATAACACTTATGCAAGTATCCTATTCTTGTTATCCACAAGTAAACATTTTAACAAACACATATATTAATTCATCATATAAAGTAGGTAAAACATACCAATATTGATAAATATTTTTTTTTGCCATTTACTCTTAAATACTATATTTAAATTGCTTACACTGTGTCTCAGGTAGAACATACAATACACATGTGGTAGCTATTACCCATTTTTTGAGTTAGAGATAGTGGCTAAAATTATAAGATGTCTATAAAAAATTAAGTAAATCTCTATTTTATTTGACACCACTCAATATCGAATTAAGGAAAGGAACTATGCCTATGACATATGTTTCCCCTTTAACAATAACAAATGCCAAGGGTATAACTTTATTGGTCCCATCTTGTGAGCTTGTAATTAGCACAGTGCCCTTATACTTTTTATATAAAAAGGTTTTATCAATTTAGGTCATTGGCTTCAAGTAGTCAAAAGTGTCGATGCATGGTTTAAAGGTCTGAAATACTTGAGGAAACATCATTAAAGGTTTTACAATTGAGCTGGTTTTGACATTCTTTATAAACAAACTCATAATATAACCCTGATATGAATTGCTAAATAGTGACCAACCATATTGGTAAAAAAGTATATAATCATTCCTAGTTCTTAAATGCGATATTGATTGCT
This sequence comes from Erythrophleum fordii, assembly GCA_032878935.1. NCBI lineage: Eukaryota > Viridiplantae > Streptophyta > Magnoliopsida > Fabales > Fabaceae > Erythrophleum > Erythrophleum fordii. The sequence continues at coordinate 3,260,816 of JAVQMF010000036.1, forward strand.
TGGTACTCTATAGTCCATCTTTTCTCTTTGACACTGTATAGCCAAAGATGCTATGCATCTTCTTAATAACTTGCTAAATAGAGATGAATGGATTCTCAATCACTATTGTTATAATGTGTGATAAGATTACATCAGAGTCAAGTTTTAGATGATTTTGTGATTTTTTAATGATTTTCCTTGTCATTGTACTTGTTTTGACTTTTCAATTGCACTAGGTATCATACTTTAGGTAACGATATTCGTTGTACTTCTCTGATCAATAATACATCCTAAAAAAGTGTGGCATGTGTGAATTTAAATTGTTTAGACAAATATTCACGCTCTCAATTAGTTCTTGGAGTTTTAATTTTCTTATCTTATTGGTTCTCAACCATATTCATAAAACGTTCAAAGTATTCAAGTGTATTTAACTTATGAGAGATTAGATAAATTCAACCATATCATGAATAATTGTCTATAAATGTAGTAAAGTACTATGCTTTGTGTTTGACTCTCATACTCATTAGAACATATATATTAGAATGAATTAGTTACATTAGATATTTTGCCCTAGTTTCTATTTTAAATGATTTTCTAGTTGCTTTAACCACTAGACAATACTTATACAAAGATATCTTTAAACTAAAGGTTGACCTTAGCATTCATTCTTTTGCTAGTCTATTTATTCATTCTTAACCTATAGGGCTTAGCCTAAATGCCAAACATTTATATACATAATTGAATTGGAAGTAGAAGATGTAGTAAGGTAACCATATTGTTACATATTACAAACATTGTCATAAATTGTACATAATATAGTAAAACTATTCAAAATAAAACCAGAATTATAAAATGTTGTCCCATTGCAAGTGTCAATTGGGCCATCATGAAAAGTAACATTAAAACAAAACTTAAAAAGAAAAGTAATGGAAACTAAATTCCATTGTATATCTAGTGCAAATAACACATCATATAGGAATAAGGTTTTTCCATTGCGCAAGACCAATTTGTATATTTTGATACCTTTAACTTCCACCCTAGCATTATTTCCCACATATAGCCAACTATTCTTGTTAGGCAGCTAATGGTATTCCACAAAGGATCCATAATCTTTATCAATATGGTTTGTGGCTCTTGATTCTATAATCCACAAAGGATGAGATTTAGCCATCAAAATAGTATTAGAATCATGAATAAAATGTGAAAAATTATTGTATAGTGTTACCTTGTTTTACTTAGTGTAATGGTGAGTAAAATGACCCAACTTCTTATAGCTATAATATTTGACCTCGGCCATGTCAATTTTTTTGCCACCATGCTTGCATGTCTTATTAAATTCCTTCTTAGTTTTTTTGAGATGTTAGCTAGAACATTTCTTTTTCTAAAAGTGTTTACCCTTCTTGCTCTTGGGTCTTGAAGTTCCAATTATCTCTATCATGTAAGCATGACAAAGGACTTAACAGCCTCAAGATGCTCATCTTCAAGCTCTAAATGGCGAGCTACATCAAAAGTGATGATGTTCTAATTATAAGTCAATTTCACCTTTATAAGTTCTCAACTAGCAAGGAAAGACCTTATAATAGCTTGAACTTACTATTCATATGTAAGGATATGGCCTGCCAATTTCAGTTCTCACATCATGTTTGTTATTTCTCTTCGATGTTGGTTCATGGAGTTATTAGGTCATACTTTATAAGTGTCAGACTTGATAGCAAGCTATCTAAGTTTAGTAGTAGACATACCACCAAACTTGTCTTTTAGTACTATCCACATAGCTTGTGCAATTGAGTAAGACTTAAACTCACATATTAGGTTATTGACTATATAACTCAACATCGTGATATAAGCTATGCTATCTTTCTTTTTCCAGGCTTGGAATTTCTCAAAGTCTTTTCTATGCTGAGCCGTGTTACCATGTTCAAACTTTAATATGACATTATTTATTAGTTCTTTGGTGTCTTGCTTTTCAAAGATGTATGAAATTTTATAGTGTTAGATTTCCCAATTATCACCATCTAATTTCTAACATTCATTAAACTGAACTATTATATTCTTAGTGGCCATATTCACTAAATTAGGTATCTACATAGAAATAACATAGAATTGAAGAAATATACACAAATAACATTTATTTGCAATAAACTTCTATGAGACTAATATTAACATTATAAGGTTCATGGTTGAAGCTCAACATTTGTCCTACTTCTATATGAACTCACACTTAATTATTTCTCAATTACAACAATTGTAATACAATATGCATAAGAAATGAATAATGCATAAAATAAATTGCATTTATCAAAATATAAAAGATAAACGCATAGTCTTTAATTACATCAGCACTAATTGTTCCTAACATGAATATTGATTAACTACATTAAGTTCTAAGGATACTTCACCTTTTCAAAAGATATTTGGTCCTACTTATAATTGAAACACTCCTTGTAATTGTTAATAAGATTATTCGATATGTTGAATAAAGATTTTGGATGTTCAATTACTCTTTTCAGATGAATCCCTTTCTTACATGAACTATGCCTAAATTTTCTTGCACTTCTCATATTAGGGAATTGTGAAAGCAAAAGTGATCTTTTATCATTTGCAACAAGGCAACATTCTTCTGCAAGTTTAATTTCAATAGCACAAAGATAAAAATTCAAGCCTACCTTGCCTATTTCTTTGTTGGGCTTATACTTTCCTCTTAGTTTTGCTTTCACTGGAATCCAAAAATTGTCATCTAGAAGTTAGTTAATGAATCCTATAACCAATTTGGAAGGTGGGATCTAGGGTTTGTTTTGCCTATTTAATAAATCCTAATTTGTTATTGGATGCTATGGTTTGAATCCATTTTGTAGTTCATGTAAGTCTCTAGGCTAATTTTGATCTATTTAGAGTAAATAAAAGTTATTAATTCATAATTTATAATGTTTTATAAATTTACAAAGCATAAAAAAAAAATCACTTTAAGGCTTAAAACACATTGAAAAATTATTGACAATATATCAAAAATAGGCAAATCTTCCTTATATATTAAAAGTCGTGGTTCGTCACTGTTTATTTGACACTATTTTCTAAAATACTGTTCACAATGTCGCGTTGCTGGCCCTGTTCATTTAATGCAAGGGTACTGTTCATTGCACTGTTCATCCATATTAATTTTTTTTTCCTTTTTATAGGACCCACTTTTTTTAAACCCCTGGATTTGCAGGGGTTATTGATAGTTATATATCAAATTGAAACTCTTGAAAATAGGAATTTTTAGAGGCAACAACCAACCATAAGGACCTGGCATGTGCCCTTACATGTCCCATTTCTCTCTCTGCTTCCAAAACAAAAAGGACAAGTTTGACCTACCTTAGGTGGTGTGTGAAGCCCATGTACTATATTACACGATGGAGCTAGCAATGGTGACAACACTTTGCCTTCCTCTCTCTTTCCTTGTTTTGTTGGTCCAAGTTTCAAGCTAAATAAAGGTGGGGATGGCTCATGTGTGTCACCCCCAAGCCAACTCAGAAAGTTGCCAAGCCACTTCATCTTCTACCTTCTATTTTCACAACTTTCTCACAATATTTACAAAATTGTCATTTTTCCAAAGCCATTTTTGAAAAGCCATATTTAGCTTATTTTAACTTTAATTCAAGTGTTGTTGGAAAGATCTTCACTTGTGTAGGATTTGCATCCTTTGGTGCATTGTGCAGAGAGCAATAACCCTCAAAAGAGGGCTATTTGAACATGTTGGAAGTCAAATTTTTAAAATTCAATTTACCCCTCCATTTGATTCATTTTTATTTCAACCTTTTACCATGAGTTCCTATCCACATGGCCTTCTTATAGTTTGTAAATGGGAGCCTACAAAAGTCTCTAAGGTTCTCTGCCATCAAAGGCCTGTTAAGTCTAAAAATTGAAATTGCACATTTCATGTAAGAATTGTAGTAAACACAACAAGAATTGTATATTCATCACGAATTCACCATGGGAAAGTGATAATTCAAGCCTTAACTAGGCTTTGATACTAATGAGAGATATTTTAATGGAATGGGGTTTAAGAAACTTACTTGCAACAAATGAATCATTTAAAATATTGCCCCACATGGCAGATTCAGTCACAATTCTAGACTTGGATCTCTGATTCACAACACATGTGCCAAGAATTTTAAAAGGAGAAGAAGAAAATTAATGTTTCTCTATCTGTGTTCTTTTTTTGCAGAAGAGTTTTTCACCCAACATACACACGTTTGGTTTCACGGTAGTCTCTTTGAAATAATCTTTATTAAACATTGCAATTCCCTTAATATCCTCAAAGCCAATTATGAATGCCTATATATATATATATATATATAGACACACACACATTGTCTATTGCTAATAAATCAAGGAAATTGCTTTCTAAGTAATAGGCATGGCAACGGAGAGAATTTTGAAACCCTCTAATTGGTTCTCTAGCAAAAGTCCTCCAAGTCAACATTGTCCTCTTTCGTCACCCTGTGCTACCTCCAAAAATAGGAATGAAGAAGGTGAGCTGAGGGATGAGGTGAGAGATAACATTTCCCCAAAAGGGTTGCAATGCCTTGGAGATGACAAATCCGACGATGAATGCGTCGCTATGATTCATGCCTTCAATATACATCACAACAGCCTTCAGATTCCCTCATGTTGGCACGTCAACATGGAGGGTCATATTACTAACAAAGTGAGTTTTTTTTTTTTTAATTATTTAGATGTTGGCATGTTCCTTTGTGAGACAACATGACCCTCATATTGGCACGCCAACATGAAGCAATCCGCACTCCATCGCATCGCGGTTCTTGATTTCAATGAGTTTCACCAAATGATGGCATAATATTTACGTATATGATGCACATTGTTCAGAATCTTTATATATATATATATATATATATGTTTATTTGTATGTATGTGGCAAGTTGCCTGAGTTATATTTGCAAATAATCCAGTCATAGCGCGGTTTGTTAGTTTAGTTAAAGACCTGTAGATTATCATAATTATACTTCATTAGTTCATTCACATATACTTAAAGAACTTAAGTCTTAATCCCTTGAATTCATACAAATAAATAGGTCATGTTTTTTTTACCAGTCCATTACCTGCGCTCTTAGATATTTTGTTAATTAGTTTGAATTTCCCCATCGTGCCTTCTTATATGTACCGTTAAAGATGAAGCAAAATGATGAAAGATAAAAAGCAAAAATGGAACTTGCCTTGCCTGGGTCCGGCTTCAATTAACTTTTTGGTGTCTTCAATAGAACACCATAACTTTTTCAGTACGATCACGTAAGATATCTTTGCAAGAGTGCATGATTAACACATTATTCTTGGTCATATATTCATCATATGACATAAAAAATAAAATTTAAAACTGTTATGTTTTTGGGTAGAAAGAGGGGCAAAGGTCCTTAATCTAAATTTTTTCAACGTATTTTTGGCTTCCCCTATAGATCAGAAGATAATATTTACATTACTCCCTAAAATTATGTAGTAGATTTAAAAAGAGAAATATATAGATTACGTTTTAAAATTTTTATAGCGCGCCTTTTTTGTCGTTCACTTTCTGTTCGTTTGTTTGCTATTTTTTTTTTTTGGGGCCACATGTGTTAGTTTGTTATTTAAAAAGGAAAAAAAAAAAAGAGAACATTCCACAAACCTAGCTATATATTCTCAGTCTATTTGGTGAGGGTCATTCTCATATAAGTTGAGTTTTAAAGGATATATCATTTCAACTAGCTTGCCTTGAAGGTGAAATATTAATTATGCAAAATGACCTATATGTTAATGATTATCAGTTGTTCAAAAGTTACTAGTGATATAGAGAAAGCAGAATATAGAATAATTTCCAAATTTTTTTATAGTTTAAATTTAATGATATATATGAAGTTTAAATTTAATGATATATATCAATCACATGATAATTTATAATGCCTAAATATTCTTCTAATTAATTTTTAAAAAATTGCCAATGTTACCTTTATTTTTTAAAAAAAATTAAAATAATAGTTTTCAGATACTTTCTTTAAATTTTAGAATGAGGTCTACTAAAGAAATAAGCGTATGATATGACAAAATTTGTGATATTGTTAATTAACAAAAGTTTATATTGTTCAGTGTATCAAAAAAAAAAGTTTATATTGTTCAATGGATGTTCTATTTATGAAGTTACTGATGAATATCATCCATATGAATATAACAATTAGATAGATAACGAGGTTATATTACATACTGAATTAATGATTTAGTCCCAAATTATTACGCTCCTTTCACTTGTCATTTAAAGATAAAGTGTTTTAAGCCAATTATGAATAACAATCATGTAATTGCTCACAAAAAAAATATCACACATTATCTCTTCCTTTACCTACTTGATACAAAACACTGTAACGTTATTCTTATACATAATGGAATTCTTATCCAATTAGGATTTTATGAGAAGAGATATATATACTAAGCAAACCACGATATTCAAATTTGAAAGTTGAAAGCCCAAACGCTATTCATTAAGGAATAGAGAAGAGAAATTTCAAAGACTATTTTCTGACAGTTTAACAATTTCGATGGTGAAAAAATAGCGCGGAGAAAGTTGTTTATCAGGAACACTCTCGTATAAAAAGCCAATCAGAATAATTGACTCTCTCCATCATAGAGTTAGAACTTTAACGTGTGATACTGGCTAATGACCCACTTTCTCATCTATCTGTTTATATGCATAAAAGTTATAAATTAAAATGGGAGATCAATGATAACCAATTATATTTTAACATTCAAATTAATTTAAAATAGGAATATAAAAAAATATTCCAACATGTTTTAAAATATTCCAATAGAAGTTTCTCAATTTAGTTCATTATTTTTTTTTAAAATCAAAATACATGGCTTTTATATTACGTAGACTCATAGTCACTTAATAAAATTGTTGAAGAGATATAAAATAGGGTCTACGCGGATGTTAATTCATGACTTAAACTTTCCTAAAATGACATTGTTTAATTAGACCACTAGTGAACATCAAAACAATGCTGGTTTGAGTAAAAATTTATCCTTTTTTTTAGCAAGAGTAAAAATTTATCTAAATGATACTATTTTGGAGAAAAATACCATAGAAGACCATTAAGTGATCGTGAGTTCGTCTGATGGAAAATTCATTTTACTTGAGAAAAATTTTTAAATGACTAAATTATGAGATTTTATTTTTAAAAGATTAAATGAAAAAAATAATCTTTAAAAAATTAAATCAGTAATTTATCAGAAGCGAGCATTTTGTTGACATAAACTGAAGGTTGAGATATCCCTGCCTCCATTCCCTCTTTGTCTGATACTCAAATTTAGCTAGTTCTCAGCTCGTCACAAATTGCGGTTAGGATGAAAACCGCAAAAATTTTCACTCTTTCTATATATAGCTTCTCTCTAACATTCGACACTCCCCTGACCACAGCTTACCACAACTACTCCAACAAATCCCAAGCTTCACTAACCACTCCTCCCTACATAATCCCTTCCCTTGCACTTCCACTTCTCCAATCCTCTTCCTTTCATATCCTGCTCTGCCCACCAATTGCATATAGAGATATATGGCTTCTCAGAGCTTCAATTCTATCCTATGCCACTCTGCTCTGGCTATTGCAATCCTCACCTTTTTCGCTCCGACCTTCAGTTGTGCCAAGCAAATCAAGATGACTGGGTTGAACATGAACGTGATTGATCAATGCTGGAGATGGAACCCTGAATGGCGGAGACACCGCCCACAGCTTGCAACCTGCTCAGTGGGCTACGCAGGGAAGATGACCAACAACATTGGAAAAGACCTCATCCACTATAAAGTCACTGATCCCAGTGACGACCCAATAAACCCCAAACCTGGCACCTTGAGATATGGAGCTTCCATGATTCAAGGCAAAGTGTGGATCACATTCCAAAGAGACATGCACATTAAGCTACACAGACCTCTTCTCATCAGCAGCTTCACCGCCATCGATGGCCGAGGCGTCAACGTTCACATTGCTCATGATGCATGCTTGATGATCTTCAAGGTACCTACCCTGATCATCAATTTCTTCATGCACCTACTACTAATTAATTAGTGACTCACTAGTTGTGTGTGTGTGCTTTTTTTTTGGGGGGGGGGGGGGGGGTTGGTAATAGGCGACCAACATAATAATACACGGCGTTCGGATTCATCACTGTAGGCCTCAGGCTTCTGGGATGGTGATGGGTCCAGATGGGAAAGTAATTCCCGTGGGTCAGGTAGACGGAGACGCAATCAGATTGGTTACTGCCTCCAAGGTTTGGATTGACCATAATACGCTGTACGATTGTGAAGATGGCCTTCTCGATGTCACAAGGGGTTCCACCGACGTGACCGTCTCTAACAATTGGTTCAGAGACCAAAACAAGGTTATGCTTCTTGGCCACGATGATGGTTACGCCAGAGACCAGAACATGAAGGTCACCGTGGTTTACAACCATTTTGGACCTAATTGCAGTCAACGCATGCCCAGGTGCGATTTAGTCAACAACTTAAAAAGAATACATTATTGTATATTAAGCATTTGTCTCATTGATTAATAACGTTGCAGGATTCGTCATGGGTATGCACATGTAGCCAACAATCTCTACCAAGGATGGGTGCAATACGCCATTGGTGGAAGCATGGGACCCAGCCTCAAAAGCGAAGCCAACCTCTTTATAGCACCAACATCTGGAAGTAAAGAGGTAATATCAGTTTGAGCAATTTGCTGCAATTATATAAACAAGGCTATGAAAGTTGAGGTATTTGGTATTTGTGCATGTTAATTATGTATACGTGAGCAGGTGACATGGAGAAAAGAGACCAATGGAAATGGGGGAGCATGGGAATTTCATTCGGTAGGGGATGTGTTTGAAAACGGAGCTTGCTTCACGGAAACAAAAGGAGGACGTGTGCCAAAGCCCAATTATAACATGGAACAGATTTTTAAAGTTGCAGATGCCAAATCTGTGAGGTCATTGACAAGATCATCAGGAGCCTTACGTTGCACCAAAACTTCCAGATGCTGATTCTAAGACCAGAGCGGGGATTTTACAGCAAAGTTGCCACTATTCTGGGGCTTTGAACCATGATAAGTTTCTCCACAATATATTTAAACTGTATTAGCTTCTGACTTTGCTTTGCGAAGCTTATAATTTGACTACTAGTTGATGTGTATATTGTACCTTTAGAAGCAAATATTAACATATATTGTAACGTTGCTACTGATTAATGTACTTATCATCTTCCATTTATGGGTGTTCTGTTTGAGTCACAGCACTAAATTAAAGATATACTAGGTTATGTTTCTATCAATAAATTGCCTTTATTGATTAGAAAAAACAGAGGGGGGGGGGGGGGGAGGGGAAGAGAGAGATATGAAGCAATATTTAAAAAGTTCAATCACAAAAGAGAGATAAAGAAAAATAATAATAATAATAATAATTGAACCTCGGTTAAATTTAAGTTGAGTGAGTACCTCAATTAACTTGCAATTAAAGATTTAAGGTGACAACATTTTCTCTCAAAAGTCTCCTGGCCTCTTTCTAAAATAAAAAAGGGTGACAACCTCAGTTTTTTTTTGGGGGGGGGGGGGGGGGAGGAATTTATACTCATCTTTACAAACATCTCAACTTTTAAATTATATCAAGAAAATTTCCTATATAGATGGAAAGAGAAACTAATCTAAATGAGGAATGCTCCAAATTGTTCACTTAATATTTAATTGAGCTAAAAAAAGTTAGCCACTTTAACATGTTTCAAAATTAAAATACATAATAAAAATGTCTACCAAAACTAAAAACATACTTAAAAAAGAATTCTTGGCATAAAAATGCTATTATTGACATTACATTGTTAATAATTTCAATAGATTAATAGTGGACGAAATCAAATGTTACACCTATGAATATTTAAGAAAGGAAGCGCGTGTAAAATTTTCCTTTCTCCTAAAATTTGGACTGTGGTTTAGGGCTTATTGGGCTGTTTCTGATCGCTCAGCACGGGCTTTCAGATCCTGTCCTTTCCCTTTGTTTGGGTTGTATTGAGTATCACACAAGTGTTGGGCCTACCAGTAACAGTACTTATCTTTGACTTTTCAGCTGGTGCTTGTCTGACCGTTCGGTTTGGAACTGATCCTTATGATTCCAGTCAGTAAATTAAAATACGCAGTGATTATGACTTGTAAATAATATGTCTCTCTTTTGTGTATATATGTATATATATCAGATAAATAAGGTAGTTTAATTTAATTTTTAAACAATTATTTTTATTTTGATTTAATTTTAAACATTTTTCCTCATTCAACGTATTTTATTTGTAAGACAAAAGTGAGGTTTTAAGTTAACAATGTCTATAAAAAAAAAATGAGCTGAAATATTTTATTGTATTAAAAAAATTACAAATACTTTCTTCAAGAATGATTTTGATTAAAAATTATCTAATATTAAATTAAAAAATATTATTTAAAATTATATTAAAATAAATATAATCTTTTAAGAATTATATTTTTAAACAGAAAATTAAGGGAAAAAAAGGGAATAAATCATTGATGTGCTCTTACGATTATCTTCATGACAAGCTGTTAATCAGGAAGGGATCTTCCAGAACCTGAATTAGGCATATCCTCAGAACTTGTGGAGAGAGGGAGTGGAAGAATGAGTAAAGGTTAGGTTTTAAGTGTGAAGACAAATGCAAAATGATTCTTGTGGGCAATAAGTAATGCGTCATTAGTGGAGTAGAATAGTAGGTGAAGGCGAGGCAGAGATGGATGACCTGCAAGCAGGATTTCGCGAGGCGGTTGCAAGCATTGCATATGCATTCGAAGCTGCATCATCCACATCTATTGCGACGAAATCTGGCAGTGCCCGAGATATCTTTCAATGGGGTGGAAGCATCTTTGACTTGTGAGTCGTTGCTTCTCCCTCTCCCAATTTCATTGTCTACTCCCATCTGCATCCATGTACACCTGTTTAAGTCCTTCTTTTTGGTCAATTTGTCCGAAATTTAGCTTTCGAGATTTCCTTGCCGAAATATATGTGACCGAGGATTTCTAACCATGAATTATTCGCATATATAGATGGTATATACGGTATGCTTCCTAGGAGTGAAATAAGAGTGAAAATTACAAGATTTTAGTGTCTGAAAAACAATGTTATGATTATATCTCGTTCTCTCATATTGACATTAAAATGGCAATATTGAGGAACGAGTGAAGTTTATGCCTAACTTTACTCAATCCTCCTCACTTCCTCTAGATTTTGTATTTAAGACGCTTGAAGCAATAATTGCGATTAGCAAAGTCAGATTCCATCATATGAGACATGTTCATGATTGTAAAGATGAAGCGCGGAAATTTAGTAGTTTTTGCTCGAAGACTTCCACAGCTTAAAATATCTTGTACGTTTGTTAGGATAAATGGTTTTGAACAAACAATACGCCCTTTAAGCTTTGATCAAAGTAGTTGAATTGTGTATTCTATTCTCCTGATTTAATGTCTTGAAATTTTGGCTCACACTTATAGTGTCAATTTGCAAACTTGAAAATTTTTGCTTAGCAACTCTGGCTTGTCAAGGACCTTCTCTACTAGGAGGGGGCCCCTTTGCATTAATTGAATGTATTCCCAAAATCTGATTGAACCCCAAAAAAGTGACGTTGCATAACCTAGGGTTCAAGTCAGTCTAATTTATTGTAATATGACCAATGATACAGCAACGTCTTATTTTTTGTGCCAGTGCAGAAATTCCTAGTGTCAAGTCCTGCCTGTTGCAACATTTTATGTGAATTAAGCATCTCTCTTACATAGCCTAGTTTTGGTCCCGCTGCAATATATAACTGCAAGACGCTTGTAAAAGGTACTCATGGACTAATGTGTTCATTGCCCACATATTCTGATGCTGAAATGCTCCTCAACAAAAGACAGTTGGATTGTCAAATTGCTAAATTTTATAAGACACTCATTGTTATGGTGTTCAGATATAATTATTTATACAGGCTTCATGAGAAGAGCATAAGCGTTCAGTATATCCCATAATTACTTGATAATTATTCACATTCCTTATTAAACTTTCAGTTACCTATCTCCAGTGATGGTTACCTTTGAATGGTTTGCAAGGGATCTTCAAGTCAATTGAATCCCAGTAGTCTGATGTTCCCCCCTCTATGTTTTTTTTGGTTTCTCGAAAATGTGAATTCAAGCATAGCACCTTGCCTTCTTTGAATGCTGAAGCTTGTTTTGGTATTTTTTTATTTTAGTATTTCTCATGTCACACAATTCTTATATTTTATGTGCCTCTATCCTACAGGTTTTTGTTGATCTTAAATCGATTTGGACAGGACTCACGCACACAAACTACCCTTTTAGTGTTATATCTCTTCACAAGTTTCCCAGAAGTACTGTTCAAAATTTTAAGGTAATTTCCAAATCACATTGATTGATTATATTTCAATCCAAAAAAAAAAGAAGAAAAAAGGTCTTTGGTCAACTATTTAGTGGCCTTTTAAGTTTATAAACTAACGATTCTAATATGCAGGGGACAATTTGGTTGCTGGGTTGCTTTCCTTGCAGTTGTAGCAAACCTCTTTTTTCCTCAAACTTTTCCAGTCCCGGGTTCGATTTTCTTGTTGAACATTTCGTAGTAGAGCTGTTTACTTCTGGTATCTATGTTAAAGCTGTTGTTATCTCAAATGAGTAATGATTCTGAATTACTTATTATTAATGCAGTTTCGCGCTTTCTCCTATTTGTGATTGCTCCTAATTGGATTGCTAATGGACTGAGACATAGCATGGTAGGCGGGGTTTTTTGTCTTGTAATAGGCATTTCAATTGTCATAGCAGAGGTTCGTGGAATTGGGGGATTTGGAAACTGCAGGTGTAATTTCCGCTGCATCGCCTATTGTCTCTGTATAGCATTTCTCTTCTTCTTCACTATATTGTATTTGTGCCTAGGAAGTTGGTAGAGAACAAGCATCCCTAGGAGGCTGTGTGACTTCTTGAACTAGCCTTTACCACTAGGATTGCAAATATATTTCTTGACCACCAAGGTATGATACATGGAGGCGTTGATACGGTGTCAAAAGTTTGTGAAAAATAACCTTGGTGGGGTTAGTATCATGTGAAAGTAGCGGGGGAATTAAAGCCTTACTCGGATTCATGCTAATGGAGAAGGACTTTAGCACAAAGATAATGAATGGCTCAAAGTCAAAGATTGGTTGCGCTGTGTCCGATACAAATCGGATTCTTGTGGTATTTTCTATTGGATATGTCCGTTGTGTCAATGACATTATTCACTCTTGAATATAATTGTACCCATTGAGTATATTTGAAGACTCTTTTTTAGAGACATTATTTTCGTAAAATGACCCACTCACTTCGCGTTGAAGTTGACCAACCACAAATCTGGTTGCGGAGTGGAGCAAGGTTTAATATTTGACAGACTAAGAATAACTTGTAGAACTAATAATGTCTGCAAAGATTAAAGTGCAAACTTAAAATACGGACACACATGCCAAAGGTTTCTCAGACTGATTTTCTATTTTTGCGGTTCGGGAGGCTCATCCGCATTCTAGGGGCCTCCTTTGGGCTTTATCTGTATTTTTGTCTTTTAATATATAAAATTCATGAAAATAAAAAGAAAATACTGAATAAAATATATAGTATAATAAAAAATGAGAATAAATGTTTTTTCATATCTCTATTTGGTTAGATAAAATATGGATAGAATGAAAAGTATTTAAAGATAAAAGATGAAAATGCCCTTTAAAATAAAAAAATTATAAAAAATTAAACAAAATTATTTTACTCATTGCCTTTTTTATTGATGTGTACAGACACTGCTTATTAGAGTTTTATTTATTTAAACTATTATTTTTATATTAAAATAATAATTTAAATAAATAATAAAGAATGAAATTAAATTTTAAAAAAATTAAAAAAAAGGTTAGAAATTCTGACTGTCAGTTAGAACCTATCCAACTATTAGTTAATCAAACAATTTTTCCACTCCACCTTACTCAGTATAAATATATATTTTTTACATTTTAATGTGAGAAAATTTTTTATAAAATAACTGTCTTATTTTTTTAAAACATAACTACTATTAATTATTTTTATAATTAATTTTTCTAATATTTTTATTAATTTTTCTTGTTATTCTTATAAAACTACTATTAATTATTTTTCTAAGTTACAAAATAATATGTATTGTAATTAATTAATAGTTTAAAAATATTATATTATATGTTATAAATATTTACAATTTATTACTTTTTTCTCTATTACATTTTTTTCAGTTTTTGGTTTTTGTTACTATAATTTTTGTATTTATATTTTTTCATTTATTTTTTGGCAGTGTTCTTTTTTATTCATGCTTGTTATTTTTTAATTTCTTTTGTTTCATCTTGTCATACATGTTAAAATTTGCATTTAATAATAAAAAAAATTATTTTAGCATGAACTCCAAAATTCAAATAACAGTAAGTATAGCACGAAGATAGGACACACTTTCTCTAATCTCTGATAAATAGTTAGGCCAGCGACAAAGGGGCTATTATCTCGTTTTGGCTCAAAATCGCCGCTTGCACATTACAAGAAGGAAAGTGCACAATGAAACAAGTTTTCATTTCCTCTTTTAGAGCTACCAACCAAACGCTGAAATTCTTGGAAGATTTTCACTATCACTTTCCCAAGACCTGCTAAACAGGGCCCAAGGGATTTATTAATAAGTCATCACTTCCTAGCGTAGGCAGGTGATTATTACTGGGACTAGGATCTTACTTTACTTTATAGGGTTGCGTCTCTTTCTAGTTTGGCTTGATTTACCTAGTCAAGAGAGAGATATTACTTCAGTCTTTTTCTGGGATTCATCCATATTCACATATCGTTCCTGGATTTCATTATTTTAGAACCAATAATATGACTTTTGGTTCTGATCTTTTTAGAAAATATAAAAGCTTACTAAATTGTTGGGCGGTTGAAAATTAATATTATTTATATGATTTTAACTTTGGTTACCTTTAAAACTCATAATCTATCTTTGATTAACTTTACAATCTTATTTAACATCGTAAAATATTGTTTTCCATCATTTAAGATACCTATTACTCTTTTTTTGGTGTAGTTACCTCGTTCTAATTTTACATTCATCGCAACTAAACGCAGCAGCTTCTACATTTTATGACTGACGGTATTCGTTACAGTATTTTTTATTAACCTATACTTTTACTCAGTCTATTGTCTCCATTTTTTACGTAATCCCCACTTTATTTATTTATTTTATAGTCATTGCTTAACGCTTAATTAAACAATTTAGCGTACAACTGCTTCCTTTTCTTTTCTATATAATATTCACAGTCCAAAGTTCATAACTAAAAATAATAATACATTTGCTCAGTCTTGTCGCTTTGTTTTTATTTCATTTTATTTTGATCAATGAAGAGATAAGGAAGACAGTCAAGTAAGGAACGAAAAGATGGCCCAAAAAGTTGAATAAGTAATATACAAGCCTTAATATCTAAAGGGGAGATTTGTGGCGTGTTTGGATTGACGTTAAAAAAAAAAATCACATTTATAACTCATTAAAAGCAAAAATAATAGAATGATATTTTATTAAATTATAATTTTGAGGTAATAAAAGTTAAACCAAACATACAATTGGTCAACAGAACAACATTGTTCAAGCCATTTCATTGCGCAAGAGTAAAGTAACCAATAATTCAACTTTAAAATAACCAATTCCAACTTTCCTAACACAGGTTGTTTTCTTCTCAGAAATTGCGCCACATCTATGATTCTGACCGATGAATCAATTCGTGAAATAATAGAGCAAGACAAACAGTGCAACTCATATGAATGTCACATACTATTAAAAAGTAACCCCTTTTGTCATCGCATCACCCCCAGTTCCTCCTTCCTAATCATCTGTGATCACAATGCGTCTCTTTCCCTTCATCCCTGTCTTCTTTTTCGCCCTGTTCTGTAGCTTCTCCTTGATTCTGGGGCAGCAGCCTTATATTGGTTTGGGCACAACGGCCTGTCCTAGAAAGGGCAATTCAAAATCTATTCGTGGTTACATTTGCAACGGCGTTACTCTTAGTTGCCAAGCTTACCTCACCTTCAGATCTCAACCCCTTTACAGCTCTGTTTCCACAATTTCTGCTTTGCTCGGTGCTGACCCATCTCAGCTTTCTGAAATCAACTCTGTTTCTCTGAATACCACCTTTGCAACAGATCAGTTGGTGATTGTTCCAGTCAACTGCTCTTGTGCAGGTGATTATTATCAGACAAACACATCCTACACAGTCCACGACACAGACACATATTTCTTGATCGCTAACAATACTTTCGAAGGCCTCTCGACCTGTCAAGCTCTCGAGGATCAAAACGACGTTCATGGAGATCTATTCCCTGGTACAAAACTTACAGTCCCTCTTAGATGTGCGTGTCCCACAAAGAATCAAACTGACAAAGGTGTCAACTATCTATTGAGTTACTTAGTAAGCTGGGGTAATTCTGTTTCCCGAATCAGTCGAAGATTTAGTGTACTCACTAATATCACTCTTGAAGCAAATACCCTTTCTTATAAGGATTCTACCATTTATCCCTTTACCACACTTCTAGTGCCTCTTCAACATAAACCCAACATCTCTCAAATCGCTGTGCCTCCACCACCACCTCCTCCATCCTCACCTCCATCTTCTGCCTCAGGTGGAAGCTCAAATAAGACATGGGTATATGCAGTTGTTGGAACTGTTGGAGGCATTGCCCTAATATCAGTCCTTGGCATCTTTATTTTCCTCAAACGGTATCGCAAGAGTGAAAAGAAAGATGATTCTGCAATTGTGCCGAAGAGTTTCGAGGCAATGGAGAAACCAGAAGGGAAAAAGGTCGAGGAAGAGTCTGAAACGTTGCCGGAGATAATATCCGGCATAGCTCAATCTTTCAAAGTGTATGGATTTGAGGAACTACAGCGGGCAACGGATAATTTTAGTTCAAGCTGCTGGATCAAAGGATGTGTTTACCGCGGTACTATTAATGGCGATTTGGCTGCTATTAAAAAGATGGATGGAGATGTGTCGAAAGAGATAGAAATTTTGAACAAAGTCAACCATTCTAATGTGATACGCCTTTCAGGGGTTAGCTTCAACGAGGGCCATTGGTATCTGGTTTATAAGTATGCTGCTAATGGACCCTTGAGTGATTGGATCTACTTCAACAACGTGGACGGAAAGTTTCTGACTTGGAGTCGGAGAATGCAGATTGCATTGGATGTGGCCACTGGACTTGACTATCTCCATAGTTTCACTTCTCCTCCTCATATCCACAAGGATCTCAACAGTGGTAACATTCTTCTGGATACTGATTGGAGGGCCAAGATTGCTAACTTGGGCCTCGCAAGGTCTGTGAAAGGAGAGGATGACCAATTCACCATGACGAGGCATATTGTTGGAACAAGAGGTTACATGGCTCCCGAGTACTTAGAAAATGGCATAGTTTCTACAAAGCTAGATGTCTATGCATTTGGGGTTCTGATGCTGGAAACATTAACTGGAAAAGAGGTTGCTGCTATTTATACAGAAGATAAGGGGAGTTTGTCAGATGTTTTAAGTGTCATACTTGATGAGGACAGTGGAGAGGAGAAGCTGAGGGGTTTTATGGATCCTTCCCTGAATGGAAACTATCCATTGGAACTTGCAGTGTTTGTGGTTAGCATGATTGACAATTGCATAAGGAAAGATCCATCAAGTCGCCCTTCCATGCATGAAATAGTGCCTTCTCTGTCTGTAACCTTGAACTCTTCATTGGCCTGGGAAAGGTCAGTGACCGTCCCAGGATACCAGAGCTTTAGCAGGAGCTCTTAATTTTACACAACCTGGAACGGGACATCAAGGAGCTCTTTCCTATGTTGCCCCTTTTATAAATCAGTATGTTGTTGTACTAAGTTTGTTCTGCAAGTTTTTTGAGATAAATAAATAAATAAATAAATATATATATATATATATATATACGTATTCCGTAGATGAATATGTCGATAGACAGATAGAAAGGTGGATAACTGAGAATTTATTCGATCTCCAACGTTTAGTGAACTCCCATATCAGATCGAATGTGCACACTCATAAAGTCCAGTTTGTATAGCCTTTTTTCATTTTTGCATAAGAATTTTTTGAGGTTTAGCAATTATGTTGGTGTGAAGGGGAAAATCAAAATTAGGTCTATTGCGGGGCTAATGCGATATAGTTATAGAATAATGCTAAAGTTTGGGGCCATGACTATTTTTTATATGAAGTTTTTTTTCTTAATAAATAAACTTAATGAAAAATAAGGGGTTGGCACTTTTTTATCAAAGAGCCAAAAAACAAAAATACAAAATAACAATCAAAGAAAGAAGAAATATAAAATACTAAGTAAAACAATAAAGAGCACTATCAAAATAAAGGAGTTTTTGAAGTGGCAGTAAACTCCTTGAAGACGGATGAAGGAGACTTTAATCAAAGACAAAAATAAATGTTCTTGATGGATGATAAAGGTGAAAACAATATTATCTTTGATGTTTTCTTGGTCTAAGAAGGCAAGAACTAGGTTAAAACAATATTATCTTTAATGTTTTCTTATTCTAAGAAGGCAAGAACGAGGGTATTGTTTGGTAGAGAAGAGACAAGACTGATGGAATGGGAGAGAGAGTGGAAATGTTGAGAAATTATGTTTGGTATGTGAAACATCTAAATGTTGGCCCAATAGTCTCTCAACCCTTTTGTGTTTGATAACTCCAAAAGCCCAAGTCAGATAAAAGCCCATCCAAGTAAAACTTTTTGGTGTTGCTTTTCATATAGTCTGCAGAAAGTATATCTATGCTCTGAAAAGTTAAAAGCTGACACCTCACTGTGGCCATGCTTCTGCTCTGCTTCAAAGTCAACTCTTTCCTTTTTGTTCTCTCATTGAAAACATAAATCTGTTCACTCTTCTCGATATAATGAAAATAAGAAAAATGGTGAAAGGAGTTCAGAGTTGATTTAGTAAAGCCTCTCTGTTTTGCTGGGAAAGCCTCTGTGTTCTGCTAAATCATTCCAAGCTCTCAGCTAACTGGTTGCTACTCAAGGCCTACTGATTTCAAACATTCAAAATTGAAGGAGATGAAGTAACGGCTATATTTTTCATGCTTATATATGTGCAAGAGGTCTACTGTACAGCAACTAGCGAAAAAGAGAGAAACAAAAGAAATTCTGTTCATTTTTATTCTCTATAGTTATAAGTGTCTGGTGCATGTAATAACCTTCTCTGAGAGACTTGTGCTGATTAGTGAAACTCTGTAAGAGTCTTGAATGTTGTAGCACTTGTGAAAGAAAAAGAAGGTTGTGTGAGTGTGAGCTGTTAAATCTGTAAAAGTTCTAGGTAAGCTTGAAAACCTAGGTGCTGTGGGTGTATTCTGTGATTCTATAGTGGAAATCCCTTGTCGTGTATCAAGGGGACTGGACGTAGGTCTTGAGGACCGAACCAGGATATATCAGGTGTTTCTCTTCCTTTATCTTGTTTTTAATTTTTCAGTCACTGAACTAAAACCCTGTCGACAAGGTCTCTTCCTTACTCCTTGATCTTCTCTTTGTAAGTCAAATTCTGGAAGATCCTGTCGACAAGATCTTAGTCCATCTACAAGGTTTTCTGACTTACAATTTTAGTTGAACTTGCGATTTTTAAATTGTGAGAGCACCTATTCACCCCCTCTAGGTGCATTCTTCAATTGGTATCAGAGCTGGTCTCACTGATTTTAGTGCTTAACCGCCTAGAGAAAAGATCTTTTATTTTACAGGATAATGAGTCAACAACCACTTGAAGGTTCTTACTTTCTTGAAGGGTTCTCAACTGTCAGACCTCCATACTTCAATGGAAATCACTACACCCACTGGAAAGCAAGAATGAAAATCTACATTCAATCAACAGACTATCGAGTATGGGAAATCATGGAGAAGGGCCCAAAATTCCCTTCAAAGAAAGATGAAAAAGGAGAGGTCATCGACAAGCCCAGAGATGAGTGGTCAGATGATGATATCAAAATGGTAGAAAGTAATGTCAGAGCAATCAACATTCTTTATTGTGCTGTGAGTGGCTAGGAGTATGATAAAATCTCCAGTTGCGACACAGCACAAGAAATGTGGAAAAAGCTTGAAATGACGCACGAAGGGACATCCAACGTCAAGGAAAGCAAGATGAACATGCTGGTTTATGAGTATGAATTGTTTCACATGAAGGAGAACGAGAACATTGAAGAAATGTTCAACAGATTTGCGAAAATTGTAGGAGATCTGAAGGCCCTCGGAAAAACATACTCAAGTATGGAAAAAAATTCAAAAATTCTGAGATGTCTTCCTCCCATATGGCAATCAAAGGTAGATAACCTAGAAAGCCAGAATCTTGCTGCAATGCCTCCCGATGAGTTACGTGGCCATCTCATTGCCTACGAGAGAAATCATCTAAAAAGGCATGAGCTGGAACAGAAACGAAAAGCTCTTGCCTTACAAGTTATGACAAAAGAAGAACAACTCATGGAAGAAGATGGAGAAATAGATGCACAAGATATAGCATTCTTCTCAAAAAAATTAGAGAACTATGCTAGGAGAAAAAGATTGATGGGAAAATTCAAAGGTGCTTCCTCAAACAATACTACAAGACGCGACGAAGCTGCCAAAAACATGATTACTTGCTATGAATGTGGCAGAAATGGTCATATCAGATCAGAATGCCCATTCATGAAAAGAAAGTCAGTCAAACTACATATCAGAAAGAAGGCTATGGCTGCTTGGAGTGATGACGAAGAAGAGGAAGAAGCTGAGATAGAGCAAGAATTTGCAAATATGTGTTTCATGGCTGCTGAGGAGACTGAGGTAATTCCAGAAACAGAAAATTCTGATTTACAAAATGATTTCAATGACCTTCTAATAGACTTTGAGAAATTGTTTGGAAAATATGAGAATCTTATTCAAATCAACTCTAGATTAGAAAGGAACTCAAGTAACTTGGAAGAAAAATTAGCTGCCACTGTAAAAGAAATGGATGAGTTAAAAACTCAGATTAAAACCTTAGAAAGAGATTTAGCTAATTTTGTAAAAGGAGAAGAGAATCTAAAACTGTTGTTAGGACAGCAGAAGTGTGTGTTTGATAAAACTGGTTTAGGCTATGATAAAAGAAATAGTGTTAAGTTATACAAAAATTTCTTTGTCAAAGAAAATAACAGCATACAAACTGCTAACACATGCTTTTACTGTAATAAATTCAGGCATACCTGCCATAAGTGTAAAAACAGATTTGGAAAACTAGTCTGGGTTCCCAAGAATATTGATTCTACAAATGTAACACTCACTAAACATAAAGGACCCAAGAAGATTTGGGTACCTAAAAAAAATTTGACTTAACTTGCAGATGTGTCTCAAAGGAAAGATATCAAGAAATGACTGGTTTCTGGACAGCGGCTGTTCACGCCACATGACAGGGGATCACTCTAAATTTCTATCATTTACTCACAGAGACGGTGGCTCTGTTACCTTCGGAGATGGAGGAAAAGGTAAAATTAGAGGGTTTGGAAAAATTAGTCTGAATGAAATTTGCTGCATTGATAATGTGTGTCTTGTTATGGGCCTCAAACATAATCTTCTAAGCATTAGCCAACTGTGTGACAAAGGTTATAAAGTTGAGTTTAAATCATTGCACTGCATCGTGTCTGATAATAATAACAAAGCTCTGTTTGTTGGACAAAGATTTGAAAACATTTATGTTCTTACCTTTAAAGATGCTATTTCCAAGAATATAACTTGTCTTGCCTCCATCTGCAATGATCCTTGGATTTGGCATAAGAAACTTGGACATGCAAGCATGCATGTGATCTCTAAACTATCAAAACTTGATCTTGTGAGGGGACTTCCTAAACTAGATTTTCAAAAAGATCATGTATGTGATGCATGTCAATTGGGCAAACAAACCAAATCCTCTTTCAAAACTAAAGAATTTGTTTCTACATCAAGACCACTTCAAATATTGCACATGGATCTTTTTGGCCCCACACAAACTCGAAGCTTTGGAGGAAAAAGTTATGCATTTGTTATCATTGATGATTACTCTAGATTTACATGGGTGTTGTTTCTAGCTCACAAGGACGAAGCCTTTAAGAACTTTGAGGTTTTTTGTAAAAAGGTCCAAAGAGAACAAGGATATTTAATCTCTAGTATTAGAAGTGATCATGGTGGAGAATTCGAAAATAAACTCTTTGAAAATTTCTACAATGAACATGGCTTTACTCATAATTTTTCTACTCCAAGAACTTCACAACAAAATGGAGTTGTTGAAAGAAAAAATCGTACTTTACAAGATATGGCTAGAACCATGTTGATTGACAATAATCTTCCTAAATACTTTTGGGCTGAAGCCATAAATACTGCTTGTTATATTTTAAATCGATGTCTCATTAGACCTATCATTAAGAAAACTCCATATGAGCTGTGGAAAGGAAGAAAACCAAACATAGGCTATTTTCATACGTTTGGATGTAAATGCTTCATACATAATAACGGTAAAGATATGTTAGGAAAATTTGATGCTAGAAGTGATGAAGGAATCTTCCTAGGATATTCAACAACAAGCAAGGCATATAGGGTTTTTAACAAAAGAACCTTAGTAGTTGAAGAATCTATCCATATAGTATTTGATGATTCTAATCACTCTTTGAAGAAAAACTTGAATTTGGATGATGAGGAAAATGCAGATTGTCTAAACAGATCTCAGAATATAAGACAGAAAGAAAAGACTAGTATAGATGAAGAAGAAAAGAGAAATAAAGAAGTTGAAGAGGAGCTCAGTCAAAGATCTTGTCAACAAGATCCTGTACTTTGCCAACAAGATATAGGCAGGGAGAGAGGAACTACAAATCAGCCTGAAGTTATAAACTCTGAACTACCCAAAACTGATTTGAAGCTTCCACGGGAATGGAGACACTCCTCCTCATATCCTATGCAATTCATCATTGGAGATCCCAATGAAGGATTAAGAACAAGAGCTTCATTCAAACAAAACAACTTAGCTCTTCTCTCAAAAATTGAGCCCAAAACTACAGAGGAAGCCTTAAAAGATGGAGATTGGATAGCTGCAATGGAAGAAGAACTCAACCAGTTCAAAAGAAATGAAGTCTGGAATTTGGTGAAGCCTCCTGAAAATGCCTCAATAATAGGGACAAGATGGGTATTTCAAAATAAATTTAATGAGCAAGGAAATGTCATAAGAAACAAAGCTAGACTTGTGGCCCAAGGATACTCTCAAATGGAAGGTATTGATTTTGATGAAACTTACGCTCCAGTTGCTAGACTAGAGTCGATACGTATGTTACTTGCCTATGCCTCATTTATGAATTTCAAATTATTTCAAATGGATGTTAAGAGTGCCTTCTTAAATGGATTTATTCACGAAGAAGTATATGTCAAACAACCTCCTGGTTTTGAGGATAAAAACTTGCCCAATCATGTTTACAAACTTTCAAAAGCTCTTTATGGGTTAAAACAGGCTCCCAGAGCTTGGTATGAAAGATTGAGCAATTTTTTACTTCAAAATGGGTTCATTAGAGGAAAAATTGACACCACACTCTTCATCAGAAAACATGATAATGTCTCATTACTTGTTCAAGTTTATATGGATGATATTATATTTGGTAGTCCTAATTAAATCCTCTGTCAAGAATTCTCTAAACTGATGCAAGGAGAATTTGAAATGAGTATGATGGGAGAAATGAATTTCTTTCTTGGTCTGCAAATCAAGCAAACAAAGAAAGGAAACTTCATCAATCAAGCTAAATATACCAAGGAGCTGCTTAAGAAATACGGATTTATAAATGCAAAACCTATGGGCACTCCAATGTGTCCATCATCAAACCTCGACAAAGATGAAAAAAGTAAGGATGTTGATCAAAAATCATATAGAGGTATGATTGGATCCTTGCTTTATCTCACTGCTAGTAGACCAGACATCATTTATAGTGTATGCAAATGTGCTAGGTTTCAATCTAATCCTAAAGAATCTCACTACATTGCTGTAAAAAGAATTTTCAGATACTTGGCAGGAACACAAGACCTTGGCTTGTGGTATCCAAAATCTAACAGATTTGAACTAGTGGGATATGCAGATGCTGACTTTGCACGAGATAAACTTGATAGGAAAAGCACCACTGGAACTTGTCAATTTCTAGGACCTGCTTTAGTATCTTGGTTCAGCAAGAAACAGAGCTCAATTGCTTTATCAACCGCTGAAGCTGAGTATATGGCAGTAGGGAGCTGTTGCACTCAGCTCTTATGGATGAAGCAACAACTAGCAGATTTCTCACTTACATACAAGAAAATTCCTATCTTCTGTGATAATACCAGTGCTATCTGTCTAACCAAAAATCCAGTACATCATTCTCGTATAAAGCACATTGAAGTCAAACATCACTTCATTCGGGATCATGTACAACAAAGAGACATAGAGGTAAAATACATTCAAACTGATTTACAACTAGCTGATATTTTTACCAAAACTCTACTAGAACATCGATTTTCTATGTTAAGAACTAGTTTGGGCATAATTAGCAATGTTTAAATTCGATATGACTGCTTATTCTGCATGTTTTCTAAATTTTCGAAAACCTTGTCGACTGGTTCCAAAACCTTGTTGACAAGATCTCTGAGGCCATAAAAAGTCAAAGGACCATTGACCATGACGTTCCGCGCCAAAAATACTGTATCACCTTCTTCTCCAATCAGACTGTGGCAAATGGTCTGATAGTTCAAATCAATAGTCTCTCTCTTCTGCAACTTTATGAAAAGCAGTGCATAAGGCACAAGTGTCAGCCAAATATTGTCTTCTCTCTCCCGCATTAATAACTGAAGGGATAGCGTCACCTCTTCTGCACCCGTCTCATCTGCCTCCTATTCGACCAAATGCTCTCTCCTCCCTGAATCTCCTCGAACCCTAGCAGAGCGCAATCTTGTTTCTCCGTCGCCTCTCCATGCCTCGCACCAAAATGGTAGCCCATAAATCTCCGGTAACCTCTACTATTCCTATCTCCGACTCCGAATCCGGCCAATCTCCGGCAGGCCATGATCCCCAGCACATCGCCCCCTCGTCTTCTGTGTCTACTTACTCCCGACGATCCCGACGAGCTGTTCGCTCCCAACCCTCCGGTGCTCGTCCCCTCAAACGTTCTGACTTACCTTCGTCTTCCGGGATCGGTAAGAAACTTAAACATGTTTCTCCAGACCGGCCGTTCAATAACTCTCCTAAAACCATTCCTTCTGACTTCGGCGATTCCACCGATGCGGAAGGCTTTCTGTCGCCTAAAGAAAAGGCCCGCTATGAATCAAACTTTCGTCGCCGCTCTGTTGCCTGCGGCCGAACCGTCTCCCTGCTCAAACTCCAGTCCATCCATTGTGATATCAAGGAGCCTTTTGAGGCCATGGGCTGGCACAAAATGCTCGAACTCCAGGAAGAGGTCTATGAAGATCTGGTTCGCCTCTTCTTTGCCAATTTGTCCATCATGGATGACGGTCTGTCTCTTGTGTCGTTCATTAAGGGTCATCAGATATTACTCACCAAGAAGAAACTCGGCAAGCTTTTGGGGGTTTCCTTCTCGGGCCCTTCCTATTTTTTCCAAAAAACTTGGGGCAAGGACTTTCCCGTTACGTATGCCGAGGCCCGGGATTCTTTAGTCGAGCGCCCAGATCTTCTGTCTTTCGGGCACCTCAATGGCCTTGCACTCAGTTTTGAACGGCGAATCATGGCGCATATCATTAGTACCTGTCTTCTGCCACGCTCTTGTTCCTTAGAGTCTCTCAACAAATGGGACGTCTGTCTTCTCTACTGCCTCGTCACCTGTACACCCATTGATCTCGGCACTTGGATTTTACAGTTCATGGCCGAATCCACCATTATTTCCAACCCGTCTGCTAGTCTTCCCTATGGCATGCTCCTTACCCGTGTCTTCAAGGATCACCATGTCAGTTTGAACCACTATCCCTCTATCCTTGTTGACACAACCTACACTGAAGCCACCTTTCGCTTAATGCACTACAGTCTGGTTGACACTCGGTGGCTTCGCATCTCTGATGCCCCTCCCCTCTCTGCCCCCACGACGCCCCCTCCCTCGCCGGCCCCCTCTGATCTCCCTCCCTCTGGCAAAGCCCCTGCTTCCTCTTCTCCTCCCCACTCTCTTGGTCATGTTCCTCCCTCCACTTCTGCCCCACCCTCCTCTTCCTCCTTGGCCTCCCTTGATATGCTACACCGTATCCTTGAAGCTCAGACTTCACTTAACCAGATGTTTGCTACTCCCCTTCACACCCTTCAAGGTCAGCTTCATCAAATTTCTGATCAAATGGGCGATCTCACAGCTAATCTTGGCACTATGCGTAGCCTTCTTGAGGATTATGGCCCTCTTCCTCAACATCTCCAGGCTGTCCATAAGGAACTCCAAGCTGCCAAGACCAGCGTCAATCTTAAGGCCACTGTTCTTGATCTTCGGCTTCAGGATATTGATACTGCTATCATGGACTCCCTTAAAGTCTTGAAAGCCCTCTGCCGGTGTCATTAACTTCTTGGGTCTTCCCCTGTTGACTGGCCTGTGATGGTGTCTTTTTGCCCCTCTCCCTTTTGCTGCTAACAAAAAGGGGGAGAACATTATGTAAATTTTAACTTCTGATATATTTGCTGCTGTTCTGGATACTTGATTAAATTCTGGATATATCTGTTGTGATCTGGTTACTTGTTTAATTTTAAATTCTGGACATATCTACTGCTGGTCTAATGCTTAACTTTGATCCTGATTATATATGCTACTGATAACAGACAATATACACTGACATTTTAAAGGTATTTCATGTCTCCACTTTTTGCCTTTGTGCTTTGGTCTCTGTAACAAATCTTTCTATTAAGGGGGAGCACATATTTAGGGGGGTTGTGGTCTAATTTAATTATCTGATAGACTTTTATCACTTGTCTTTTGTCATTATCAAAAGGGGGAGATTGTTGGCCCAATAGTCTCTCAACCCTTTTGTGTTTGATAACTCCAAAAGTCCAAGTCAAATAAAAGCCCATCCAAGTAAAACTTTTTGGTGTTGCTTTTCATATAGTCTGCAGAAAGTATATCTATGCTCTGAAAAGCTAAAAGCTGACACCTCACTGTGGCCATGCTTCTGCTCTGCTTCAAAGTCAACTCTTTCCTTTTTGTTCTCTCATTGAAAACATAAATCTGTTCACTCTCCTCGATATAATGAAAATAAGAAAAATGGTGAAAGGAGTTCAGAGTTGATTTAGTAAAGCCTCTCTGTTTTGCTGGGAAAGCCTCTGTGTTCTGCTGAATCATTCCAAGCTCTCAGCTAACTGGTTGCTACTCAAGGCCTACTGATTTCAAACATTCAAAATTGAAGGAGATGAAGTAACGGCTATATTTTTCATGCTTATATATGTGCAAGAGGTCTACTGTACAGCAACTAGTGAAAAAGAGAGAAACAAAAGAAATTCTGTTCATTTTTATTCTCTATAATTATAAGTGTCTGGTGCATGTAATAACCTTCTCTGAGAGACTTGTGCTGATTAGTGAAACTCTGTAAGAGTCTTGAATGTTGTAGCACTTGTGAAAGAAAAAGAAGGTTGTGTGAGTGTGAGCTGTTAAATCTGTAAAAGTTCTAGGTAAGCTTGAAAACCTAGGTGCTGTGGGTGTATTCTGTGATTCTATAGTGGAAATCCCTTGTCGTGTATCAAGGAGACTTGACGTAGGTCTTGAGGACCGAACCAGGATATATCAGGTGTTTCTCTTCCTTTATCTTGTTTTTAATTTTTCAGTCACTGAACTAAAACCCTGTCGACAAGGTCTCTTCCTTACTCCTTGATCTTCTCTTTGTAAGTCAAATTCTGGAAGATCCTGTCGACAAGATCTTAGTCCATCTACAAGGTTTTCTGATTTACAATTTTAGTTGAACTTGCGATTTTTAAATTGTGAGAGCACCTATTCACCCCCCTCTAGGTGCATTCTTCACTAAAGTCGTGGGAGAGCACATTCCTTTAAACACGAGAAAGGAGAATACTTTTATTTTGCAATTTTTTTAATTAAGGGTTATTTTAGACATTTTTTTATAATTCTTTTCTGTTTTTATTTTATTTATATTCCATCGAATATTAAAAATTAATTACATTCATATTCTTTCTTTCATCCTATCAAATATAATTATAAAATACAAGATTCATTTTCATTTTCATTTTCATTCTTATTCTATAAAAAACTAATCCTTTATACCAAATGAAGTCTAAGAATTAAGGATTTAAGATAAAAGGTGGGAAAGGGCTGATTCATTACTATTGTTTTCACCTTTCGACCCAAGTGTCGGGTCACTACTATGGTTAGTGGCCATCTTGTCCACCAAGCTTTTCGATTTTACTCCGGTCTCTTCGTTTTTCCATTTTCTAATCATGTTTTCATTATTATTCATTTTAAATGTCCTTGTCTTTTGTTGATGTATATCTTTTATGTTTAAAATAATAATAAGGTGAATTTTGCGGTATAAATTTGTATTCTATGAGATTTAATGTAATTATTAATAATATCTTCTCAGTCTATTAATAACATCGTTGATAACATGTGAATTTTATGTTATCAAACATATTTAGTTAAGAGGCAAATAGTTGGCAACAAAATATTAAAAAAAATGTTATGAACACTTTGAAAAGATGTTAACAGCACGTTAAGAAGGTGTTACTAACACAACAAATAATGTTGGATTCAAATACAAGTGAGGGAAAAATTCTACATTAGAAGAATATAAACTATGAGATGGAGAAGGGTATATAAGTGAGAATGAATTATAGATCTAATATTTTAAAATTGGGTCAAAAAATAGTATCAAATCCACTTGTATATTGCACTATAAAATTTACCTAATAAGGATAAGATAATGAAAATTTTAAATTTATAAACCAAACAAATGTAGATATATATATATATATATTATATTTATTTATGTGTATACATGTTTGAAAAATATAGTGCACAGTGGACACACATACAAATATATATATATATATATATATATATATATATATATATATATATATGTATATGTAATATTATAATAACTTTTTTGTCGCCTTTTTCAATCTTAAATTAGGCATATATGAATATTTACTCTTAATTCTTAAAAAAAATTATAGTTGAAGATTTTCTAAAAAACCTAAAGATAAAAAAAATCTAAATTAAAGTTTTTTGTATAGTTAAAATTTGTTGCTCTTAAATATTTTAAGATAATTTCAAAATTTAAGATTTCTTCATATAAATATCTTTAACTAAGAGTTCTCAATTAAGATCTTTTCTAATTCTTATTTTCTCTCCCTCTTTTTTTTTTTTCTTTTTTTTTTCACATTTACCAAACTTCCCATAAGATAAGATAGTATTAACATTGGTGCTTTTATAAGATCAAATCACTAGATATGAGAAATTTTTGTGTATACCAAAAATTAAAATTTGACCCGTACAGTAGACTTTACATATATAAGTAAAATCTTAACTCTTGAATATATGTATTCCCATTGCTGGCAAGATTTTTTTTCACTAGACAGATGATATACCACCTAACATGATATTTTATAAATAGGATGCAACAGTCATGTGAAATCAAGAACCCTGATGAGTACACAAATCCAGCAATACATGTCAATAAGAGTCACTGCTCATGATACAACTTGTTAAGGACTAGAAAGGAAAGGATTGAAATCTTTTACAGTGAGGATCCCATGAATTTTCCCTGTAGTAAGTTTTTGTGAGGAGGTGCCAAACTTAAAAAAAAAAAATTGATTATGAGATATCGCACAGGAAATTTATGGATTCCTCAATGCAAAGAATCCAATCCCGAAAGGAAAACGGAAAGGGTATGCTGATTGCGAAGCCCCAACACATTTACTTGCAAAATTATATTTCAAAATCGTAAATTAAAAATATTTATTATAAAAAAATTAAAAATTAAAATTATTTTAAGTACTTCAAAAGATAAAAAATTTTAATTGTAAAGAATCATTTCGTCAATGATAACAAACAATAATGAAAGAAAAAATTAAATAAAAAGCAAAAATGACTTATGTGTTTTATAATATGAAGTATAATTTTTTTTACAGTTACAATTTTTGTTCTCATAATTAAATTTTTTAAAAAAATAATTTTAAATTTTAAAGTCTTCTATAATAAATATTTTGAATTTATAGTCTTAAAGTATAATATTTTTTCTTACTTTTATATGTGTTGGCACATCATTTATACTATTTAGTAGATCTTTAAAAAAAACTAATAAGGCAAGATATTTAAAATACAAGATGATGACTATTGTGTTCTTTAAGAAGGATTAATTGAATAAGAAGGGTATTCTTCATTTAACACACACTGTAATACATTGAAGAAAGGTTGTTAATATTTTGAGATGATGTATTATTAACATATTAAAAATATGTTATTAGTATATTTAAGAGACATTATAAATATTGTGAAAAGATATTACTTACATGCTGAAAAGACATTACCAACAATTGTATTGATATACGTAAAACATAAATTCACTACTAGAAAATTTCATTTTAGCATCGGAAATTAGAAACGGATATCAATTATGTTTCTAAAATGAGCATTTAGCAATGGTATTAGCAACGGAACATAAAATTGTTTCTTTTTTTCTTAAATTGCAAATTTAACAACAGATCAGCAACAACAATATCCATTGATAAAATTTAGCAACGGATAGATGATGCTAATTCTATTTCAAAATAAAAAAAAATAATTAAAAAAAAAGTTTTATCTTATTTATTTAGAAACAAATTTAGCAACATCAAAATATTGTTTCTAAACATATTTTAAATTGTTAAATAATAATAAAACAATAAAATTTTAAATAATAATAATATTAATAATAATCCCATACTTTCCTAATTATTTATTGCTAAAATTTATAATTAGATATGGATGATACTAAATCTATTTCAAAATAACTAATTAGTTAATTAAAAAGTATACTTTTTATTTAAAAACAAATTTCGCAGCATCAAAACCATTTCAAGACATATTTTAAATAATAATAATAATAATAATAATAATAATCCCTTACTTTCCTAATTATCTATTGCTAAAATTTAAGATTAGATGGATGATGCTAAATCTATTTGAAAATAACTAATTAATTAAAAACTATACTTTTTTATTTAAAAACAAATTTAGCAATATTATAATCTTTTTAAAACAAATTTTAAAAATTTAAATAAACATAAATTTTATTAATATTAATATAATATTGTTATGTTTAACAATAATAATAACACTATTATTATTTTAACAATTATTATTATTATCTCACATCCCTCAACTCCCTCACGCATTCCGCTTATCTAAAGCCTATCTGAATCACGATCAGGCATAGGTGGTTTCTTAAAGCGTCAGAACTTAGCAGTCCAAACAGAGGGAAAATATTAAGCAAGAACAATTAAGAGGAAGACACCAGGAAGAATTAAGGGAAAAGCAAACTTTAGGTTTGTCTTTAATCTTCCTTCTCATTATTCATGTGTTTTGTTTTTATAAGCCAATGATGCATCTGCAAAAGAGCCAAATTCCTTCCAATAAGTGCCTCTTGTTCTTGTCTCACGATAAAGCATCTTGTCCTTCCAGACGTCGATGGTTCTGCTAGCGTATCAAGTCCGTCCCATGAGTTAGGTGTCACACCTGAAAATGCGACTGCGTGGTGCTTTTTTAAAGAAATTTTTTAAAAAGAAGAAATTTCGATTCAATTTCTAGAGAAAACGAAAACTGAAATCAAAATTAAAATAAGTAGTAGAGTCGCCACCAAAATTTTAATTTTTGAAAAGGCAAAACTTTGGAAAAGCCTTTTTATTTGGAAAATAAGAAAAATGGTCTGCGAATCAGAAAATAGGTTCGGGAGTCGATTGTGAGTGGGGAAGGTGTTAGGCACCCCACAACACCCGTTGCTAAGAACGGTTACCCTAAGTCAGTTGTACAAAATTAATATGGCCTTTAGTCTACTTTAATTCTCCTAACAAATCATATGCAAAATAAGAAATAGAGATCAAAGAAATAAAATTAAAATAAAAAGGGAGAAAGAAATCAAACACACAAAATTAAAAAGTAAAATAAGAGAAATTAAGAAAAGAAAATTTTATTTACAAAGACGGACTTGACCTAAGATAAAAGCCTAGAGCCTACGTACCCTCTGAGAGGGATCAAAGTCCACGTAGTTCGACCAGTTGAAAAATAGATTTTGGTTGGGTTTTTTTTTTTGTTTTTATTTATTTTTTTTATTTGGTTTTTGTTTGATTTTTTTTTGTTATTTCTTTTTTTTGTTTTTGTTGTTTTTTTTTAACAATTTTTTTTGTATTTTTTTTTGTGCTTTGTTGGTTTTGTTTTTTGTTTTGTTTTTTGTTTTTTTTTTTAATTTTTTTTTTGTATTTTTGTGTTTTGTTTTGGTTCTTCTTGTTTTTTTTTGTTTTTTTTTTGTTTATGTTTATGTTTTTTTTTTCTCTTTTTATGTTTAACTTTTTGTTAGGTGTTGTTTTTTCGCAAAAAAAAAAAAAAAAGACAAAGAAAATGAATTACTTTTTCCTTTAACAACTAAAACCAATTTCGAAATTGGTTGATATATTTTGACTTGCCAAAGGGAATTGTAATTTAATTTTCCTTGCGTTTTCAATTTTTCTCACTTATCATTTTTCTATCACTTTCATTTTTTCTTTCGTTTTTTCCTCTTACCCATTTTTTTGGTATTTTTTATTAATTTTAAATTTTTTTTCACTTTGTTTTCCCCGAGGTTTTAATTTTGATTTTTTTCTTTTATGAAATACCCTTTTATTTTTTTCTCTATTTTGGTTAACAGAAAAAAACGTAAGTTTGAGAAGGAGATTCACTCCCTTTTTTTTTATTTTTCCTTTTCCGTGGGAGGAAAAGGGTGACAGAAAATTGAGAACATTCTGAGACTTGTATAAAAGAAGCACCTTTTAAAATTGTTTTATGCATTTACAAAATTAAATTGATTTTCCTTTGTCCTCTTTTTAAAAAAGTTATTCTGATGTATTGATTTACCAAATTTTCCCTTGATTCACGTTTTTGTTGGTTCTTGTTTTATTTTATTTTTGTTTATTCTCTTTTTTTTTGGTGAATAGAGAAGGAAAATAAAAATTATCATTTTTCCCTTTTTTATCTTTAGTAAAACAGATTTAGGATTAGTTGATATAATTTAGTTTACCAAAGATGAAATTAATTTTATTTCCTTATTCTTCCCTCATTTTTGGTTTTTTTTTTTTTAGATAACGATTTTATTTTTTTGGCTATATTTGATTTTTGATTTTTTTTTTCTTGTCTTGACCTCTTTTGCTTCTTGTTATTTTTTTTCTTTATTCTTGATAATTAGTACTTGATTTTCCTTTTTTTTGTTTTAATGATTATTGATATTTTTTATTGTTTATTAATTTATCCTTTTGGGAAGGAGTAGGAATAGTTAGACCTTTACAAACAAAACCCTTGAAGGTGGTTTAAGGATTTTTTCTTGAAAGTTGGATTCTTTAATTTTTAGATATAGGCCGTTGGAACAGAAAACCTGTTGAAAAGAATTTTTTTAATGACTCAAAAAAATGGTTGAAGAGACTTATTGTCACATACAACCCTTCGATTGACTTCTATATGTCTGAGGAGATATTAAATCTCACACAGTGTCCTTAAAATAGATAGAGTAAAAAAATGATAGTGAAATAAAGAAAAATAAAAAAGAATAGATAAAAAAACAAAAAATAATAAAAATAATAATAATAAAAAAAAATAGAACTGAAACCAAATCCCTACCAGTGTGTAACATCTTTTGCTATTTTATTATGCGAATAACGAGGGTTAGATCTTTACCTAGGCTTGTACATCATCTCCTTCGAAGGATAAGACGCTAATGTGAATGATGTTCTCTCATATTTTCGCTCGAATGCAGTTGCAATGGCCAATAGTAAGTTTAGAACAAATTTTAACAGTTAAAGGTTAGAATCAGTTCAGGATATAAGTTAACAACACTTACAGGAAGCCATATTGAAACAAAAAAAAAAAAACCACATTTGACGCCCCAATAATGGAACCACAACAGAATTCAACCACCAATATACTATAAGGCACTCCTACACTCAATTGGTTCTGCAATGCGTTTGGTAATCCAAAATCCTCACATGACCAGGGGAATTCTATGATAAATCAAAAATTAAAGCCACAGGAACAAGGTTACCTATACTACATTCGAGATCAGCACATTCTCAGCAATATCACAGTCATTAATTCAAAAATACAAATCAGACAATCTCAGTCAGACCAAAACCCAACTTAACCCTCTATCAGACATTTTATCAAGCACTTGCTGTGCATTCCGTGGGGTCACCTGGGGAAGACTTCCTGAACTTCAACTATGGCTACCCAGTACAAAGGTGCTAACTCAATCACCAATTCTCACTCCAGACCATCATCAACAACAGAGGAATGAAATCATGGCTTACCTCGAGAAGTTTCGAGGTCTCTCTTCGTGTTCCTCCTTCGAGTTGCAACGCTACCTTAGCGTTCGTTTTTCTGCCTCTCCTTCCTGAAACCAGAAACGCCCTCGGCCTCCCTTTCTGCCGGTCCCCTGTTGCCTCCAATTCGTTGATATTCCTCAGCCCTTCCTCAATTTCCTCGGTGGCTCTCTCTAATCCCCCCTCAATCGACTCCCCTCTGTCTCTCCTTCCTCAATCTCTGTTCACGCTCTCCCTCTGTTCATCCTCTGCTCCCACCATTTTTTCGGTCTCTCTCTCTCTCTCTCTTTTCGCGCTTTCCCTGCCTTTTCGATCC
This sequence comes from Erythrophleum fordii, assembly GCA_032878935.1. Taxonomy (NCBI): domain Eukaryota; kingdom Viridiplantae; phylum Streptophyta; class Magnoliopsida; order Fabales; family Fabaceae; genus Erythrophleum; species Erythrophleum fordii. The sequence continues at coordinate 3,295,694 of JAVQMF010000036.1, forward strand.
CCCTCCTTCCTCGTCTCTGTCTCTCCTCCCGTCTGATTTCGAGCTTCCTCCTTTTTATCGCCGAAAAACTCCTTTCGGCCTCTCCCCCTAATTTCTGATTCCCTCCTCCTTTTCATCTGGCTTCCCCCTCTCCGGTTTAATGGTGAAGGCGACGTGAGGAGGGAGTCAACTCCTTGAGCCCCTCGCCGCCTAAACCTTCTCCCATACCCTTCTGCTCTTCCCTTCCTGCTCTGTCCATGTTCAGCGCTTTTCCTGGAGTTGTTCAACGTTTTGCCTCTTCTGTGTGTCGCCTTGTGTGTGTGAGTGACCCTGTTCTGCTTCTGCCGAACCGTGGACCAAAGGAAAGCAGAGCAAAGAGATGGGTATGGGTGAAACCGGTTGGATCAGCCCATGGCCCGATGGCCCAATGCAAAAGAAGGAGAATTGACTTGGGCTTCAGAACTTGGGCTTATACCTTCATTTTTTTTTTACTTTTTAATTAAAATCTTATTTTTCTTTCTTTTCTTCTCCCTTTTAATTATTATAGGTTTTTTCTTTCTTTTTTTCTTAACTCTTTTTTTTTTATATATTTCTCGAATTTTTATTTTTTTGTTAGTTTTTCGTTTGATTTTTATGCTTTCTCTTCCTTCTTTCCAAAAATTTTATTACTTCTTAAAGCTTTTAATTGATCTTGTTAATTTTATTATTTATAATCGGTCCGGACAAAATACGGTGTTCACAGTTGCCCCTCTTTACTTGTTTCTTGGGCAAAGAAATTAAAAAAGTAGTTTTTGATACTTTTGCATAAGAAGCAAGTAAAGACAAGAACACATATTTTGTCTGGAATGATTTAATTGCCTTTTGACAATAAACAAAAATGAAAAAGCGACCCAAACAAAATATAATGTTTACAGGTTGCCCCTCTTTACTTATTCTTTAAGCAAGGAGAGCGAAAATGTAATTTTTGATACCCTTAGCTTAAGAATAAGTAAAGATGGAAACATGTATTTTGTTTGGGAAGCTAACCTACCTGAAAATATCACGACCTGATCAAAGAGAAAGGAAGTAATGTAATTCTGAAGAGGATGCCTGTTCCGAGCAGAACTTTTATTGGTGCTTATTTTGGTGCAGGACTTTGAAACGTGTGCCTGTTCTGGAACAGGGCTTTGAAAATGTGCCTATTATGGAGTAGGACTTCGAAAGGTGTGCCTGGCTATGCAGGGCTTTGACCTGGGTGCCTGACCAGTACAGGGCTTGAAAAATGCCTGGCCAACGCAGGGCTTTTAAAAGGGTGCCTGGCCAATGCAGGACTTGAAAAGTGCCTGGCCTATGCAGAGCTTGAAAAGTGCCTAGCCAATGTAGGACTTGAAAGGTGCCTAGCCAATGTAGGGCTTGAAAAAAAATGTCTAGCCAATGTAGAGCTTTAAAAAGTGCCTAGCCAATGTAGAGCTTGAAAGGGTGCCTAGCCAATGTAGGACTTGAAATGGGTGCCTAGCCAATGTAGGACTTGAAAGGTGTCTAGCCAATGTAGAGCTTGAAGGGTGCCTAGCCAATGTAGGACTTGAAAGGTGCCTAGCCAATGTAGGACTTGAAGGGTGTCTAGCCAATGTAGAGCTTGAAATGGTGCCTAGCCAATGTAGGACCTTTTTTTTTTTTTAAAAAAAAAAAATGTCTAGCCAATGTAGAGTTTGAAAGGTGCCTAGCCAATGTAGGACTTTGAGTGCCTAGCCAATGTAGGACTTGAAAAAGGTGTCTAGCCAATGTAGAGCTTGAAAAAGTGTCTAGCCAATGTAGAGCTTTTTTTTTTATATAAAAAAAATGTCTAGCCAATGTAGAGCTTGAAAAAGTGTCTAGCCAATGTAGAACTTTAAAAAATGTCTAGCCAATGTAGAGCTTGAAAAAGTGTCTAGCCAATGTAGAGCTTTTTTTTTTTTTTTTTTTTTAAAAATGTCTAGCCAATGTAGAGCTTGAAAGGTGCCTAGCCAATGTAGGACTTTGAGTGCCTAGCCAATGTAGGACTTGAGTGCCTAGCCAATGTAGGACTTGCAAGGTGCCTAGCCAATGTAGGACTTGAGAGGTGCCTAGCCAATGTAGGGCTTGAAAAAGGTGTCTAGCCAATGTAGAGCTTTAAAAAAAAATGTCTAGCCAATGTAGAGCTTTGGAACTTACCTTCTGTACAGGTCTTTCTGAGTCAGAAGGCTTTGCTTTTTCATCTACCTAGGTTTTATGCAAGGTATGCACCTATAAGAACCAGTACATATGAAAATTCTTGTTTCCCTTCCACTTTTGCTTGTCCCCACAATGAATTGGGATTCATGCAAGACTTTGACGTTCAATTATCCTGGTATGAGCTAAGGCCTATGCAATGTGTGCAAATGCTAAATAATTGATGTTTCCTTTCACGAAATGCAAATCTTTTTCTTGTCCTATCGTCTGAGTATGTGAGGTGCTTCATGTATTGTCGTTTAGATGGTTTGTGATTTTCTTTCCTTTTTCATGTATTTTTTTTCTTCTTCTCTTTTTTTGTTTTTTTGTTTTTTTTTTTCTTGTTATAATTTAGGATCTTTATTGTCAAGGATGCTGATTCTGAAAAACATGTATTGATTTTTTGTTTTTGTTTTTTTTTTTGTTTTTTTTGTTTTTGTTTTTTTTTTACATTTTGATTTTTTTTACTGATCAATTATAGCGGAATAGGTTGTTGCTTCTCCAAACGCAATGCCCATCTAGCCAGGCCTTGAGTATCTTAGGCTGTGTTCCTCTTATAGCTCTCAATTCTTTATCATCCAAGAACTTGGTAGGCTGTCCTTGAAACCACAACTATTCTCCTCTTCTCTTTTTTTTTTTATTGGTTTGTCCTTTGAGCAACAATGAGGGGTTTTGTAGAGGACAAGTGATCCAACGAAAATGCCAACCATGTTGTGCCCAGTAAACGTTTTGATAAATGTCAATTTTGAGTTATCGATTACAGGCTAGTAATGAGGCATATTTGAGACTTACCAGAGATAATTTTATTAACGAGTTTACCAAAGGAAATGCTTGGTAGTTCAGACAGACAAGAAAGAAACCATGACGATAAAAACAAAACAGAACGAACAAATAAGCAAACAATAGAGTTAAAAGAACTTGTCCGGAGAAATTCTTTCAAAAATTGTCCTCTACAATTGGTTCCGCCTGTCCCCATAAAACAATTTGTCGTGCCACCCGAGACATGCATCTCATCCAACCTGAGCTATGATCTTCAAATTTTACCCGTCAAAGTGGACTTCCAAATTTTGCCTCCGCCTAGGCATCTCCTCGCATTACTATGCTTTTCCTCTTTAACTCTTTTTGATGGACTGTTTCTTAGTTTTTCTTCTTTTTCTTTTCTCTTTTTGGCTCTAACTTTTGCCTAGGTCGCCCTTCCGGGTTTTTTACCTAGCGAGCTCTTCCTTTACGCAAAATATTTTTTTACTGCATCCGAATTGAGAGGTTTGGTTAGTTCACGACCATCCATATCCATCAGAATTAATGCTCCTCCTGAAAAAGCATTTTTAACGACGTAAGGTCCTTCATAAGTGGGGGCCCACTTGCCCCGAGCGTCCTCCTGATTTGGCAAGATTCTTTTGAGGACTAGGTCACCAACTTTGAACTCGCGAGGATGGAGCCTTTTGTTGAAAGCCCTCGCCATCCTCCTTTGGTACAGTTATCCGTGACATATTGCAGCAAGTCTTTGTCCCTCAATCATATTCAACTGCTCATACCGGGTTCTTATCCAATCGCCTTCATCTAAATTTGACTCAATTAATACCCGTAACGATGGGATTTCGACCTCAACGGGCATGACAGCTTCCATTCCATAAATCAAGGAATAAGGAGTTGCCCCAGTCGAGGTACGCACAGTGGTGCGATATCCATGCAATGCGTATGGCAGCATTTCATGCCAATCCTTATAAGTGACTGTCATCTTGGCAACAATCTTTTTTATATTTTTATTTGCTGCTTCTACGGCGCCGTTCATCCGTGGTCGATAGGTGCCGAATTATGGTGCTTGATTTTGAATTGTTCACAGAGCTTAAAGATTTCTACCCCATTCAGGTTCGGTGCGTTATCAGTAATGATTTTCTCTGGCAGCCTGTAACGGCAAATGATATTTACCTTGAGGAACTTGCAAAAAGCCTTCTGAGTGATACTAGCAAAGGAATTAGCTTCAATCCACTTTGTGAAATAATCAATGGCAACCAAGATAAAACGGTGTCCGTTTGAAGCTTTAGGGTTGATTGGTCCAATTACATCGATGCCCCACATTGAAAATGGCCATGGTGCCACCAAATTGTGCAGTGAGATTGGCGGTGCATTAATTTTGTCTGAATAAATTTGACATTTATGACATTTTCGAACATATTCATTACAATCCTTTTCCATGGTCAACCAAAAGTACCCACACCTTTGGATTTGCTTAGTTAGAGTATAACCGTTAGCATGCGTACCGCATATACCTTCATGAACTTCTGTAACCACTTTCTGTGCCTCTTCTGCATCTATACATCGCAATAGTGTGCCATCATGGTTTCTCTTATATAAAATGCCATTGCTAATGAAGAAATTCATAGCTAGGCGCCGAATTGTCTTTTTATCATTCTCACTGGCCTCAGCTGGGTATTCCCTACTTGTCATATAAGTCTTGATGTCATGATACCAAGGTTGCCCATCTTGTTCTTCTTCTATATTTAGGCAATATGCTGGCGAATCCCTGGCCTCTACCCGAAGTGGTTGGACCTGGACTCCGTAGTCGAGTCGAATCATTACAGCTAAAGTAGCCAAAGCATCAGCAAATTGGTTTTTTTCTCGAGTCACATGATGAAAATTAATTTCTTCGAATTGGCTGATTAGCTGAACCAAAAATTTCTGATATGGAATCAGCTTTGAGTCCTTAGTTTGCCATTCTCCAGTCACCTGATGGATTATGAGGGCGGAGTCCCCAAAAACTTCCAAGCTCTTTATACCAAGGGTTAGGGCAGCATTCAACCCACTAATGCAAGCTTCATATTCTGCCACGTTGTTGGTACATTCGAATTCTAATTTAACAGCAACGGGGAACTGCTTTCCTTCAGGCGATATGACCACAGCCCCAACGCCATAACCATGCATATTGGCAGCGCCATCGAAATACATCTTCCAACTCCCATCACCGCCATCTTTGTCATCTTCATTGTCTTCTATAGCGAGTATGTCTTCATCAGGGAAATGAAAATCCAATGGTTGGTACTCATCTGTAGGGTTCTCGGCCAGATGATCTGCTATGGTGCTTCCTTTTATGGACTTCCGAGTCATGTACTTGACGTCGTATTCAGACAGTATCACTTGCCACTTAGAGACTCTTCCTGAAACATGCGGGCTCTCAAAAATATATTTGATAGGATCCATTCTGGAGATTAGCCATGTAGTATAATAAAGCATATACTGTCGTAGCCGTTTGGTGGTCCATACCAGCCCGCAACAAGTTTTTTCAATCAATGGATAACGTGCTTCACATTCGTTGAACTTCTTACTTAGGTAATAAACTGCCTGCTCTTTCTTCCCAAAAGCATCATGTTGCCCTAATACAGCCCCATTGATCTTGGAAAGATTGTCAGATAAAGAATCAAAGGTCGTCCCGGGGTAGGTGGTACCAAGATTGGGGGACTCGACAGATACTCTTTAATTTTATCAAAGGCTTCTTGACAGTTATCATCCCATTTTTCGATGTGGTTCTTTCTCAACAATTTGAAAATTGGTTCACAAGTTGCAGTTAGATTGGCGATAAATCTTGCTATATAGTTGAGTCGGCCTAAGAAGCCCCGTACTTCTTTTGTCGTTTGGGGGGATGGCATTTCGCGAATAGCTCGTATTTTATCAGGGTCCACCTTTATTCCCTTTTGACTTATCATGAAACCCAATAGTTTTCCAGTCAAAGCCCCAAATATGCATTTGTTGGGGTTTAACCGAAGCTTGTATTCACGCAATCTTCCAAACAACTTCCTTAATACCGTCACATGACTTTCCCCTTGTGCTGATTTAGCTACCATATCATCGACGTATACCTCAATCTCCTTGTGCATCATGTCGTGAAAGAGTGCCATCATAGCTCGTTGGTAAGTGGCCCCGGCATTCTTCAACCCGAATGGCATTACTTTATAACAGTAAGTCCCCCATGGTGTGATGAACGTGGTTTTTTCTTTATGGTCTTCATGCATAGGAATTTGGTTATACCCTGAATAACCATCCATGAAGGAATACCGGTAGGCTCGTGCCATATTATCAACTAAAACGTCTATGTGGGGCAATGGAAAATCATCTTTCGGGCTTGCTTTGTTCAAATCCCTATAATCAACACACATGCGAACCTTTCCATCCTTTTTGGGGACAGGTACGATGTTTGCTACCCATTCTGGATACGTAGATACCTGAAGGAAACCTGCTTCTAATTGCTTCATGACCTCTTCTTTTATCTTTAACGACATGTCAGGGTGCATTCGTCTTAATTTCTGTTTCTTAGGTTCAATGTTTGGAAGTAAGGGAATTTTGTGAGAGGCAATCTTCGGATCGAGTCCAGGCATGTCTTGATAAGACCATGCAAAGACATCTATATATTCTTTGAAGAGTTGAATCATTTCCTCCTTCTCCGGATTATCTACTATTTTGACCTCCTTTCTATGTTCTTCTGTCCCCAAGTTGATATTTTCAATTGCTTCTTCGTGAGGGCAGATACCTTTATCCATAGAATCGAGCAACTTTTCGAAGGTCTGGGTCGACTCTTCATTATCAGATTTGGAATCATGCATATCTAAAGTAACACACAAATCATTCCGTGAGGACTCGGGAACCTCTGCGTTGGGCAAGGGTCCCAAGGAAAGCAATTTCCTGGAGGAAGTAACAGAACAAAATAAACAGAAAGAGAAAGAATAAAGTGAAGGGGGGCAGCATGTCGAAGTAATTATCCTTTTAATTGCAAAATACCATCGTCAGCCATGAAATATTGTTTGAAATTAGGACACAACAACAGGAAGGAAAAGATAAGAGAAAAAGAAAACAAAGTAAGACATGATCAAGACAATTACTCTAATGCTACGACATCGGGGACATTCTCGATTTCCCAATTATCCAATCTCTCTCCCGAATTGTCAATTGAAACCCAAGTCTTGACTCCTTGCGGGGCTGCATCATCAATCATCGAGATGTTTAGCCGATTCATGACTTCCGAGGCAGTTGGAAACGTTTCTCTAAGATGAGGAATTCTTAGCTTTTCTTGCCCCTTATTCCATTTCGTGCTTGGTCGCTCCTTAACTTGGTTCGATAGCAAGATTTCATACCCTAATCCTCGCCGATTGAAGTTTTCCGGGAGAGTAATAGGCAGTTTGACTCCTTGCAGATGTATTCCCAATCCTTTCCCAGGTTGGAATCCACTCCTTTGCAACATTTTTATTACAATCTGATTGACATTTCCAATGATAGGATTAGGTTCATCCATCTCTAAGCTCTGAAACATCACTTCCATGTCTTGCTCCGCAGCCTCAATGTACGGCACGGAACTAGGCTTAGTTAACATTATCTCTTCTTCGCCCTTGATGGTGATTATCCTCCCCTCATCAATGAACTTGACCCTTTGATGAAACGTAGAAGGCACAGCACCGGCAGAATGGATCCAAGGCCTGCCTAGCAACATTGTATAAGATGGATCTATATTCATTACTTGAAAATCTACCACAAATATTTTTGGCCCGATCTCCAAAGACAAACGGGTATTGCCAATTACTGCTCTTTTAGAGCCATCGAATGCCCTAACCACCATATCACTTTTTTCAATGTACGACGCCTTAATCTCCAGTTGTTCGAATGTGGCCAATGGTAACACATTTAATGCCGATCCTCCATCAATCAGAACCTTTGCGATTATAAACCCATTGCATTTCAAAGTGATGTGTAGTGCCTTTGGTTGGTTAGAGGACGTTCCCACGACTTCCTCTTCAGAAAAAGATATGGTAGATGCAGACTTGACGATATTCATCACACTAGCTACTTTTTTCGGAGTGACATCAGGCCGCACGTATGCTTCTTCTAAGACCTTTTGTAAAGCTCGACGATGTACCTCCGAGCTCATGACTAAGGACCATATTGAAATTCGCGCCGGAGTTTTCTTTAATTGCTCTACCACATCGTATTCACTTTGTTTCATGATTTGCAGGAATTCTTCATCAGTGTTATCTTCCTTATCTCCTTTCTCTTTCACCTTATCAATCCCTTTTCCCTTCCCATGCTTGCCAATGCTTGCCGGGAGGTAAGCCCTGCCACTTCGGGTAATACCTCCTGCTCCTACCATACTCGTAGCGGGTTCTCCTTCTGCTTTAGCAATCACCGCCTGCGTTACAGGACAATTAAAGGTCTCCTCATATTTCCACGGGACTGCATGGTCGCTTTGATATGGGAATGGAGCTGGCATATTGATAACCACTGCAGGTCGCCTCAGGGAGGGTGAACGAGATGGCATCGGTGTAGTAAAAGGATCTCCAACAGTCAGGGTAACTGTTTTCGGTTGTCTAGTCGGGATAAAGATGTCAACGTACTTCTCTTCTATTACGCCAATTTCTTCTCCCAGCCTCTCCATAACCACAACTCCTAGCGTCATTAATTTCTTCAAAACTTCCCGAAACTGCCCACAATTCTCAATGTCATGATCCATATTTTGCTGATGAAAGTCGCAAAATTTAACTGGTAGCCCAACAATACCCCTAGAGATATTTTCTTTTGGCGATTCCAACACATACCCAACCGATCGAAGATTAACTAGCAGAGTTTTCATTGATAACTTAATGGCATTCGGATTCTTGGAGAACCCTGGTTCCTCTTCAACAGCGCTCACCTGTCCCCCATGATTAGGTAAAGGGTTAGTGGCGATTGTTGAATCGTCCCTAGGTTTAAGTTGGATGTGGTTGGACTCAACCAAATCCAATACATTTCTCTTAAACGTGACACAATTCTCGATTGAATGCCCCGGTACACCCATATGGTATTCACAAGAGACGTTAGGGTTGTACCATGCTGGGTATGGGGGCTGCATTAGTTTTGCACGTCGAGGTCCTAAAAGTTTAGCATCCAATAACTTCCTATACAATTCTGCGTTGGTGGAATTAAAGTTGGGCCAAGGGCGATCGTCTTTTGGTCGCGCATAAGTCGTCCTCTCATGTTGCCCCTGTCTATTCATAATTGGTACGAATGGAGTTTGACCTTGATTTCCCCTATTTACTTGATAAGGCATGGACTGTTGTGAATATGGTCTTGCAGGTTGAACGTAATTTACGTCTCCTTCTTTCTTCTTCAATCCTTGGCCCCTTTTGAAGTTACTTTCTGACAGAGGGGATGAAAGTCTCCCATCTCTGATGTCTGCATCTATCCTCTCCCCAATTTCGATGAGGTCAGCAAAATTTGCAACATGGGTCCCCAACATGATCTTATAAAATGGGTCAGAGAGAGTTCGAATGAAATAGGAGCAAAACTCAGATCCAATCATTGGAGGTTGGACTTGGGAAGCCATCAATCTCCACCTCTGTGCATATTCTTTAAATGATTCCGTTGATTTCTTACCCATCCTTTTCAATTGTTCCCTAGTTGGGGCAGTGTCAAGATTGAATTTGTATTGCTTCATGAAAGTTTCTGTGAGGTCTCTCCACCTCTGAAGTTTTGAATGGTCCAACTGCATATACCATAACAAGGCAGACCCCATCAGGCTCTCTGAAAAGAAGTTTATCAGAAACTTCTCGTCTCTTGACCAGACAGTCATTTTTGTACAGTATGATCTCAAATGATATATCGGATTGCCGGAGCCATCATATTTGTCAAAATCAGGGACTTTGAATTTCTTCGGGATTGAAACTTCTGGAATCATGCACAACTCTTCCACGTCCAGTGAACCCCAAGTGTTGGTTCCCCGTAAGTTTCGCAACTGATCCTTGACCTCCCCTAACTCTTTCTCCCAATCCTCCTTGTCACAATTAGCTTTCCCCTTGTTCTCTGTAGTTGGGATTTGAAATGTATAGGTGGGGTCATAACCGGGAAATTCTTGTGTGTCCCTCATTTCATCATGGGGACCATGTCTGTCAGATGTTTTCATCGGGGGATTCTGGATGTTCTTTTGTCTTTGTGCAGCCTCTGTCATCTGGTCAAAGGGCACTTCGGGTATGACCACTCCCGGTAAGCTCGTTCCTATCTCTGGGATATTGGCAGTGGCATGCGGGTGACTGGATACTCTAGGTGAGGCGTCGATAGTCTTTCCCTTTAGCATTTCGATGAGCACTTTCATTGTTTCACTCATCTGTGCTAGTTGATTCTCCATAGCTGTCATTCGACTGTTCATTGCAACTGTATCTTCCTCAACTCTCTGACTACCCTCCACTTGATGTTCTTCCATGAGTCTGGTTCTTGAACGCGTGCTATATACTTTAGTAGGACGGGCCTGGTTAGATGGAATGCGTTTCGGAGGCACAATATTGTCTTCCTTTTATTCACTCTTTGTATTTTTTTTCTGTAGAGATAAGACAAACTTAATGACATTAAAATAAAATACTTTCCTTATTTTATATCCTCATCGTTATGATTATTTATTTTTCTTTTTGTGTATTGACCTGGGTTAACCGTTTTGACATAATGGCGGAGGAACAATCGGCCCTTTGATTCTTAAAGGATTTCATTAATCCACATAAAAAATATCAAAGTTGACACTCAACGCAAGAGGGGACTGAAAACCCCTACATGATCAGGTCTTCGAGCTTATTTGAGCTTTTAGATAACCAACATAAGGGAAGCGAGATTCCCATTCTCTCATAACAAAACCTCAAATGGTACACTACATCAACATCCTTGAAAATTAACAACTATTGAGGCATTTTAACTCATTTACAATATCTTTACACAACATAAAAAATTCTATCATTTCCTTCGGTGTGTTCAATGGATTAGTTAGGCCCTCGGCTGCTTTGAGTGAACTCGTGAAACTAGGGAGGATCTCATTGGCAAGGAAGATCAATTTCTTGAACCAGAACATGAACCTTTCCTTTTCTGTGACTCGCTCGGTGTGGAGTGTTTTCCATGCCTCAATCGCCTCGGCTTGTTGATTAAGCTGTCCCACTAGGTTTTGAATTATTGTAGCATTGTCACTCCTGATGACGGATAGTTCATTCATTTTCCTTTCCAATTCCTTAGCCAGCATGTCAATTTCGCGTCGAGTCCCACTAGATTCAAGCTTCTGCATTTGTCTTTCTAGCACATCTTTTTCCTTAAAAACTTTTATCAATTGGGCCCTACTAATGTGCATCTTCTTTTCATTTCCAGCGACTCGTTGTTGAGCTTCTTCTATGGTCTCCTTCAATCTTGCATTTTCTTCCTTCAACCTTTCATCTCAATGTTTTCCCCACCTCTCTTGTATCTCTTTCCCCACCTCTCTTGTATCTGCTTCTGCCCGCAAAACTGCACATTCACTTCGTATCTGGCCCAAATTCCTCAGGCGTTCTTGCCTCTTTTCTTCCAAAACCTTCAATTCTTCTTTCTTTTCTTCAACTTGTCTTGCTAATTTTCCATCAATTACTTGCATGTCATTGCCAAGTATAGGATTCAGTAGCCCGAAAGGAGGGCTAGCCCCCTTCGTCCTTTCCTTTAGCCATTCTCGATATTCCTTGGTGGTAGCTGCAATTCGCTTGCCTAGCTCACACTTTCCTTTGCATATCACCTGACTCCATGCGCTTCTTATTCTCTGGCAAAGCGCTTTAGCTTCCGAGTCATCATGATAAAAATGAATCTGCCGTGTCGCCTCTTTAGATGGGATATCTTGTTTATATGCGAACTGTTGATGAACAATTGATGGGTTATAATTAATGCAACCTCTAGGGCTCATCAATGGTACATTCAAGAATTCTCCACAACAGTGTATGACTTCCTCACTTTCCCACCAGGCCAGCTTCCACCAAACCGTGTTTTCATCCAATTGACCAAGGGATCGTGCCCAATCATCACGAGTCATCTTTGAAGATAACAAGATAGCGTCTTCTCGACTAAGGAAATCCCTAACCGGGTGGTGAATAGTGTCATGTCGTCGACCCAATTGATATTGCCTCCCATAAATATGATTGAACATCCAAATAGTGAGGAGTTGCAGACAACACTTCAATTTCCCTCCATTTTCTTGTTGACAGAAGCTTAATGTCAAAAATGTTTCTGCTAAGACTGCTGGCATAGGATTTACGCGATGATTTTCTACCATCCACAAGACACTTGCCGCTGCCAAGTCAATTATCCCCACTGCCGAGGGAAATAACACCAATCCGTATATGGCTAAGGCGAGGACCCTCTTAAAGGTCACCCAATCTTCTTTTTCGGCTAGGATCTTCAAACGCCCTTCAACGTACTTCCTCAAAAGACCTTCAGTCTGGCCTCTCTGATATAATTGGATTCGACTAGGATCCTCCCCTAAAATCTGAGCCACTATACGTTTTGATGGTAAATGTCCAGGGTAATAATAAATTGAGGTGTCTTTCTCCAGAGGTGTACCCATGAAACTCCCATATTCTTCTAAAGTGGGCGTGATCTGGAATGTGGAGAAGGTAAAACACCTTAATGAACTATCCCAATGCTGGGCCAAGGCCGAAAGCGCCTCTGGTTGAACCGGTATCCGCAACAAGTCTAAAATGTCCCCATAATCCCTTTGAAAATCTCGAATATGTCTTCCCTTTAATTTCTCGCTCAATACAATTAGGCTCTTCACTGATTCAGCTTCTGCCTTGATTTTAAGTTTTGTCCCAGTCGCAGTTAGGCCCGTTTGTCTTGAACTCAAATATTGCCTATTGCCCATAGGTTCCATTACCTCCATTATGCCAATCGGTATGTATAACTGTTTGCTGTTTCAAAACATCAAAACTTGTTGGTTAGTGTATCATAATTGCTAGCTCGACGATTTTACCCCATCCTCCAGGAGCTTATTATTCCATAGAGAATGTGGGTATTAGGATCAATTTAAGAAGGAATAGCTCCCTACATAATTGACACCAATATATTCAACAAGCTATTATAATGATCCACTAACATTCATACTATAATGTTGGATATAATGCCTCGGCATGAGAAATAATAGAAAAATTTGTACTCTTTCTTGAGGAGTCTATTACTCCATGGAAGAGAAGAGTCGGCAGTTAAATCGAGAGGAATATGCTTTTCTACACGTTCAATGCCTAAAAAAAAGGTTCCAATCTCTAACCGAGACATCACACCTATTCATTGACGATGTGAAACTTATGGATTTTTATAATTTTGAAAACACTCGTTTCTTTTAGAAATTCATCGTTCTGTGGGGGTAGAGATTTTTCTTTTTTTCTTTTTATGGATTGTCCATTATTTATTATCTTATCTTATCTCCTTTTGAATGTATAAAGGAAATAAATGCATGCTGAAAGGTTCCTTTTTTAAGGGACCGTAAAGAATATGGTTATAGCCTCTTTGGGGTCGAAAACCCGTCAGGCAAGGGTTGGCTTGGCTAATGTAGACTTTCATCATAGTTAACGCCTGTCTGATTGTGCCATGACAATCCATTAACTATTCCAGTAAATAGTGACAATATGTCACTTTTCCTAGGGATATCATTGAATGCATAGAGGTGATTAACAATCAATTAAAAGTGCCCTCCTTTGTCCTACCACGGGTAGATCCTAGGTTGTGGTCATGAGAACTTGACTCTGACTATTTAGGAGGCATCTATAGCTTAACTATCAGTGCAAATTTTTCAGGTAGATCTATGACTCATAAACATTGGTCCCTAAATTGCCCCCACCATGAGGTGAAGATCTCACTATATAAATTTGACTATGAGAGGAAAAAGATCCTACACAAGTCAAACCCATATAATAAGGCACAATTTAGGTGAGGTCTTCATGATAACCTCAGGAAGCACCAGGCTTCACAGGGAAATCAATATAAACCTCCACTAACCTAGGGAACACTCAGACCCGGGTATAGGGCCCATAACGTGTGTGAGTTATTTGTGTCTCGGTGATGTGTGTGAAGAGAGCATTTACCTTTTTATCTTATGAACTACCCAACCCTCATCTGCTAAGCAGATTACAGAACAATTGGAGGAGCGATACATATACAAATACAAGCAAAAATAAAATAAATAGATAAATAAATGAATAAGTAAATAAACAGCTAAAATGTACAGATATGGTCGTCTACCCTGAGATTTTATTCCACATATTATCTATCCTAACACATGTTACATATACAAAAAAGAACATATAAAGCAAGTATGCGAAAGTCATGTTATCTACCCTAACCATGTCAGGTAAACAGGGAACAAAAGGAGAATCAAAATAGAAAAAAGGCCATAATATCTGGTACAACTAACTTAACATTGGGCTTGACTCTTAAACTATCCCCAGTGGAGTCGCCATACTGTCACACCTGAAAATGCGACTGCGTGGTGCTTTTTTAAAGAAATTTTTTAAAAAGAAGAAATTTCAATTCAATTTCCAGAGAAAACGAAAACTGAAATCAAAATTAAAATAAGTAGTAGAGTCGCCACCAAAATTTTAATTTTTGAAAAGGCAAAACTTTGGAAAAGCCTTTTTATTTGGAAAATAAGAAAAATGGTCTGCGAATCAGAAAATAGGTTCAGGAGTCGATTGTGAGTGGGGAAGGTGTTAGGCACCCCACAACACCCGTTGCTAAGAACGGTTACCCTAAGTCAGTTGTACAAAATTAATATGGCCTTTAGTCTACTTTAATTCTCCTAACAAATCATATGCAAAATAAGAAATAGAGATCAAAGAAATAAAATTAAAATAAAAAGGGAGAAAGAAATCAAACACACAAAATTAAAAAGTAAAATAAGAGAAATTAAGAAAAGAAAATTTTATTTACAAAGACGGACTTGACCTAGGATAAAAGCCTAGAGCCTACGTACCCTCTGAGAGGGATCAAAGTCCACGTAGTTCGACCAGTTGAAAAATAGATTTTGGTTGGGTTTTTTTTTTTCTGTTTTTATTTATTTATTTTTATTTGGTTTTTGTTTGATTTTTTTTTGTTATTTCTTTTTTTTGTTTTTGTTTTTTTTTTTTTTAACAATTTTTTTTGTATTTTTTTTTTGTGCTTTGTTGGTTTTGTTTTTTGTTTTTTTTTTGTTTTTTTTAATTTTTTTTTTGTATTTTTGTGTTTTGTTTTGGTTCTTCTTGTTTTTTTTGTTTTTTTTTTTGTTTATGTTTATGTTTTTTTTTTTCTCTTTTTATGTTTAACTTTTTGTTAGGTGTTGTTTTTTCGCAAAAAAAAAAAAAAGACAAAGAAAATGAATTACTTTTTCCTTTAACAACTAAAACCAATTTCGAAATTGGTTGATATATTTTGACTTGCCAAAGGGAATTGTAATTTAATTTTCCCTGCGTTTTCAATTTTTCTCACTTATCATTTTTCTATCACTTTCATTTTTTCTTTCGTTTTTTCCTCTTACCCATTTTTTTGTATTTTTTATTAATTTTAAATTTTTTTTTCACTTTGTTTTCCCCGAGGTTTTAATTTTGATTTTTTTCTTTTATGAAATACCCTTTTTATTTTTTTCTCTATTTTGGTTAACAGAAAAAAACGTAAGTTTGAGAAGGAGATTCACTCCCTTTTTTTTTATTTTTCCTTTTCCGTAGGAGGAAAAGGGTGACAGAAAATTGAGAACATTCTGAGACTTGTATAAAAGAAGCACCTTTTAAAATTGTTTTATGCATTTACAAAATTAAATTGATTTTCCTTTGTCCTCTTTTTAAAAAAGTTATTCTGATGTATTGATTTACCAAATTTTCCCTTGATTCACGTTTTTGTTGGTTCTTGTTTTATTTTATTTTTGTTTATTCTCTTTTTTTTTGGTGAATAGAGAAGGAAAATAAAAATTATCATTTTTCCCTTTTTTATCTTTAGTAAAACAGATTTAGGATTAGTTGATATAATTTAGTTTACCAAAGATGAAATTAATTTTATTTCCTTATTCTTCCCTCATTTTTGGTTTTTTTTTTTAGATAACGATTTTATTTTTTTGGCTATATTTGATTTTTGATTTTTTTTTTCTTGTCTTGACCTCTTTTGCTTCTTGTTATTTTTTTTCTTTATTCTTGATAATTAGTACTTGATTTTCCTTTTTTTGTTTTAATGATTATTGATATTTTTTATTGTTTATTAATTTATCCTTTTGGGAAGGAGTAGGAATAGTTAGACCTTTACAAACAAAAACCTTGAAGGTGGTTTAAGGATTTTTTCTTGAAAGTTGGATTCTTTAATTTTTAGATATAGGCCGTTGGAACAGAAAACCTGTTGAAAAGAATTTTTTTAATGACTCAAAAAAATGGTTGAAGAGACTTATTGTCACATACAACCCTTCGATTGACTTCTATATGTCTGAGGAGATATTAAATCTCACACAGTGTCCTTAAAATAGATAGAGTAAAAAAATGATAGTGAAATAAAGAAAAATAAAAAAGAATAGATAAAAAAACAAAAAATAATAAAAATAATAATAAAAAAAAAATAGAACTGAAACCAAATCCCTACCAGTGTGTAACATCTTTTGCTATTTTATTATGCGAATAACGAGGGTTAGATCTTTACCTAGGCTTGTACATCATCTCCTTCGAAGGATAAGACGCTAATGTGAATGATGTTCTCTCATATTTTCGCTCGAATGCAGTTGCAATGGCCAATAGTAAGTTTAGAACAAATTTTAACAGTTAAAGGTTAGAATCAGTTCAGGGATATAAGTTAACAACACTTACAGGAAGCCATATTGAAACAAAAAAAAAAAAACCACATTTGACGCCCCAATAATGGAACCACAACAGAATTCAACCACCAATATACCATAAGGCACTCCTACACTCAATTGGTTCTGCAATGCGTTTGGTAATCCAAAATCCTCACATGACCAGGGGAATTCTATGATAAATCAAAAATTAAAGCCACAGGAACAAGGTTACCTATACTACATTCGAGATCAGCACATTCTCAGCAATATCACAGTCATTAATTCAAAAATACAAATCAGACAATCTCAGTCAGACCAAAACCCAACTTAACCCTCTATCAGACATTTTATCAAGCACTTGCTGTGCATTCCGTGGGGTCACCTGGGGAAGACTTCCTGAACTTCAACTATGGCTACCCAGTACAAAGGTGCTAACTCAATCACCAATTCTCACTCCAAACCATCATCAACAACAGAGGAATGAAATCATGGCTTACCTCGAGAAGTTTCGAGGTCTCTCTTCGTGTTCCTCCTTCGAGTTGCAACGCTACCTTAGCGTTTGTTTTTCTGCCTCTCCTTCCTGAAACCAGAAACGCCCTCGGCCTCCCTTTCTGCCGATCCCCTGTTGCCTCCAATTCGTTGATATTCCTCAGCCCTTCCTCAATTTCCTCGGTGGCTCTCTCTAATCCCCCCTCAATCGACTCCCCTCTGTCTCTCCTTCCTCAATCTCTGTTCACGCTCTCCCTCTGTTCATCCTCTGCTCCCACCATTTTTTCGGTCTCTCTCTCTCTCTCTCTCTCTTTCGCGCTTTCCCTGCCTTTTCGATCCCCCTCCTTCCTCGTCTCTGTCTCTCCTCCCGTCTGATTTCGAGCTTCCTCCTTTTTATCGCCGAAAAACTCCTTTCGGCCTCTCCCCCCAATTTCTGATTCCCTCCTCCTTTTCGTCTGGCTTCCCCCTCTCCGGTTTAATGGTGAAGGCGACGTGAGGAGGGAGTCAACTCCTTGAGCCCCTCGCCGCCTGAACCTTCTCCCATACCCTTCTGCTCTTCCCTTCCTGCTCTGTCAATGTTCAGCGCTTTTCCTGGAGTTGTTCAACGTTTTGCCTCTTCTGTGTGTCGCCTTGTGTGTGTGAGTGACCCTGTTCTGCCTCTGCCGAACCGTGGACCAAAGGAAAGCAGAGCAAAGAGATGGGTATGGGTGAAACCGGTTGGATCAGCCCATGGCCCGATGGCCCAATGCAAAAGAAGGAGAATTGACTTGGGCTTCAGAACTTGGGCTTATACCTTCATTTTTTTTTTTACTTTTTAATTAAAATCTTATTTTTCTTTCTTTTCTTCTCCCTTTTAATTATTATAGGTTTTTTCTTTCTTTTTTTCTTAACTCTTTTTTTTTTATATATTTCTCGAATTTTTATTTTTTTGTTAGTTTTTCGTTTGATTTTTATGCTTTCTCTTCCTTCTTTCCAAAAATTTTATTACTTCTTAAAGCTTTTAATTGATCTTGTTAATTTTATTATTTATAATCGGTCCGGACAAAATACGGTGTTCACATTAGGAATGTCGATGTTTTCTTTCATGTAGTTTATTGCTCTAAGTCTTCCCTTCCTAGACCTTAACCTTATTCCATCTAAGCTCTCATAGTAGTCGTCTTCTCTGCTGCTATACTTCCCAGTTATCTTGGCCAGAATTTTTATGCAACACTTGTACTGCTCTGAGTCTTCCCCTCTTAGAAACTAAATAAAGTAGGGTTTTAGCTTCGCCAAGACTAAGACTAGAGGGTTAACTCTTATTTTTTATTTAATCGAATTCTTGAAGGAAGTCAGTCAGGTTAGAATAGAACTCGCCGACATGAGAAAGAGGATATTGATATTCCTGTTCAGGGGGCGAGACTCCCAGGACTACGACTTTTCACCCCAGTTAAAGGCCTGTGACTCTGATTCCCCTTCTTTGTCTACACTGGAATGCCTAACTCCTGGAGAAGATCTAGGTAGACGTGGGCTACGTCTTCGTCGGCGATGACAATGTCATCTCCTAAGATAGCGTAGTTGTCAAACACCTGCTGAGGGTACACAGTGTCTGCACACATCCACACTACTAGATGGTGATTTAGTGCAAACAGAGGCCAAGAAGAAAGATATCCAAGCGGCTGTCCTGCATCAAAATAGACAAAGGAGTTAGGACGCTTCACCCAATTCACCTAAGAATGAAAAATGATATAAGATAGAGATTTAACTTAAATGCAGAAGGTTTTGGCAACACTTGTATTTAAGATAGATTGAATTTAGGTTATAACTTTGTTTCATGAAACTATATACTATAAAAATTAACTTTAATAATATTGAAATATTTGTTAATTAACTTGAATCAAAATCAATTTTTACATAAAAAAATTCCAAAATGGAATTCTTGAATGCTCTCTTAAATTTGCTAAACTGATATTGTGCCCTTAAAATTATTTTAAAAAAATGGATTATATTTTAAAAATCTGAATATTTGAAAGACTACAAGTATTAATTTGTAATTCATGAATTATAATTATACAAAACATATGCATAAAACATATGCAGAAGCCAAAACATGCCAAAAAAATATATATATAGAAATGAATAAAAAATAGGAGGCACCCCCTCTTTGTTAATAGAAAAAATCTAAGTTGTATCTGTAGGCAATTTTTGGAAACCTCCCTTTGGTCAACCTCATCACCTAATGGTCTAGTCAAATGCTAGAAATATATATTTTCTAAAGTATATAGAAATAGGATCGATCAAGTTGTGGACAAGGAATAATATATTTAGTTATTTATTTAGTATATTTTATTTACTTATATGAAATTAACTTTCAATTATTTTTTGGTTTTTCATCAATCAATCAATGCATTCTTTAGAGGTGAATGAGTTCCTTTAGAGGTGATCGTGCTTGGATGTATGATAGACTTGTGCCAAGTCGAAAAGGATTAACTAATGAGTTCATTAGAGGTGTTGATGAATTTATAGCTTTTGCACTATTACAAGATAATTTTGTATCTGACGGCAAGATACGGTGTCCGTGTTCAAGGTGTAATAATATAGGGTTTCTTGATATAGATGATGTGAAGACTCACTTATATAAGTATGGTTTTGTCCCTAACTATTATCAATGGATATCACATGGGGAGCCATTTGCACATTCCATTTCTTCGCAATCTTATAATGGCCTAAGAAATAATGTTGAAAATACACCTCTAAATCCATATCGCATAATGGTTTTAGAAGCAACTGGGCTTAGTTTTAATTTTGAATTTGATAGATCCAATTTTGTTGGAGATGAGGAAGAGCCTCTTAATGGTGTCGCTAAGAAGTTTTATGAATTGCTTAAGGCTACAGAGGAGCCATTATATGAGGGATGTAAAACACATACTCCATTATCAGTACTGTCAAGGTTGTTGAACATTAAATCTGAGTTTAATATGAGTGAGGCATGCTTTAATCGAATATTACAATTGGTGAAAAAGATATTACCCAATGATGCCAAGTTACCTAATGATTTTTACAAGACTAAACAAATGTTTAGAAAACTTGGTTTAGCGTACAAGAAAATAGATGTATGTGTGAATGAATGTATTTTGTATTATAAAGAAAATCAAGATTTGAAGGTTTGTTTCATTTGTGGTCACTCTCGTTATAAACCTAGAAGAAGGGGTGGTGCAAAGTTGAAAGACATCCCTCATAAGATATTGTGGTACTTTCCTCTCACACCAAGGCTACAAAGATTATTTATGTCAACAAAAATAGCTGAATATATGACATGGCATAAGAAGAGTCATCAACAATGTGAGACAATGAGCCATCCATGTGATAGGGAGGCATGGAAGCACTTTGATAAATGTCATCCTTCATTTGCTGTTGAGCCACGAAATGTTCGGTTAGCTCTTTCATCAGATGGGTTTAGTCCTTATGGACAAAAGAGCCATCCTTATTCTTGTTGGCCAGTAATTATAACACCATATAACCTTCCTCCTGGAATGTGTATGACAACCCCTTATATGTTCTTAACTTTTGTTATTCCTGGTCCAAAAAGTCTAGGTAAGAATATAGACTTGTATTTGCAACCTCTTATAGATGAGTTAAGAGAATTATGGGAGGTAGGGGCGGAAATTTATGATGCATTTAGGAAATAAAATTTCCAAATGCGAGCTGCACTTATGTGGACTATCAATGACTTTTCAGCATATGGAATGTTATCTGGATGGAGCACACATGGTATTTTGTCATGCCCTCTATGTATGAATCATAGCAAGGCATTTTATTTGAAGGAAGGCAAAAAACCAACATTTTTTTATTGTCATCGTCAATTTTTACCAATGGAACATCCTTTTCGAAAGGATAAAAAGTCTTTTCGTAAGGGAAATGTTGAGAAGTCAATACCTCCAACAAGGGTGTCGAGTGAAGAAATTTGGGCAAAGGTATGTGATTTACTAACAGTGATGGAGAATTTTGGGAAAGATAAGATTCCTGGGTTTGGTGAGCAACACAATTGGACAAAATGCTCAGTCTTTTGGGAATTGCCTTATTGGCGTACAAACCTCATTCGACATAATCTTGATGTGATGCATATTGAAAAGAATGTGTTCGATAATATTTTCAACACTATCATGGATTTGAAGGGTAAGTCCAAGGATAACTTGAAAGCTAGAAAAGACATAAAAATGATATGTAATCGTCCAGATCTTGAATTGAGGGAGCAGAATGGTAAAATTTTTATGCTAAAATCAGCTTATGCATTATCTAAGGATGAAAGAAAGTTAGTATGTGAATGGGTAAAAAATCTTAGATTGCCAGATGGTTATGCCTCAAATTTGACTAATTGTGTGGACATAAAAGATTGCAAAATATCTAGAATGAAGAGTCATGATTGTCATGTTTGGATGGAAAGGTTAATTCCAATTGCATTTAAAGATTTGTTGCCAGAACCGATTTGGAATGCCTTAACAAAGTTAAGTCTATTTTTTAAATGCTTGTGCTCGACTGTGCTGCAAGTTCAAAATATTAAAAAATTAGAAGAAAGCATAGTGGTGACAATATGCAAGTTAGAAAAAATATTTCCACCTAGTTTGTTTGACTCAATGGAACATTTGCCAATTCACTTACCATATGAAGCCAAAGTTGGTGGTCCTGTACAATATCGATAGATGTATCCATTTGAGCGGTAATAATCTAAATACTTACTTTTTGTATTAAATATTATCTTTCTAAACTAATATTGATATTAATTGTCATAGGTTCTTGCACCATTTGAAGAAGAAAGTTACCAACAAAGCTTGTGTGGAGGGTTCCATTTGTGAAGCATATCTTATTGAAGAAACCTCATCCTTTTGCTCTCATTATTTTGAACCCCATATTCAAACTAAGCTAACCACTGTAGGTCGTCATGATGATGGGGGTGAGGTTGATGCACCTGATGGATGTTTGTCTATTTTCACTCACCCTGGTCGTCCTTCTGGGTTGGAGCGCATACGGTACTTAACTGATGAGGAATTTAATGCCGCCACAATATATGTTTTATTGAATTGTGAAGAGATTGAACGGTTTGTAAAGTAAGTTCAATTTATCAATTTCTTATGAAATAATACATGGAATAAATAGCTAACTATAATTTAAATATTATAGTATTTTTGAAGGTGAATTAAGAACAAGATTACCTTACTTATCAGCAGAAGACATAGAGGGTCAAATAAACAATGAGTTTGCAGCTTGGCTAAAATCATATGTAATGTCTCATTTAACTTGTAAACTTTTATGATTATATTATCAATGTCATACTTGAATCAACTGACTTGTATGTTATTTTAATAGGTTTTTTATGGTTCCAATGAAATTATTGACAATCGAGTAAAAGATTTAGCTTCTGGTCCTTTTAAAGATGTTCACACATGGCCTCAATACAATGTAAATGGCTACAAGTTCCACACAGAAGCATATGGTGTAAACAAATCAATAATGAATAGTGGTGTCTGCATTAAAGGAACAAATTATGCTGAGCTTGAAAGTGACTATTATGGAATTCTAATAGACATCATAGAATTAGAGTATCCTAATCCAACCAACAAGAAAACAAAGGCTGTTATTTAAGTGTGATTGGTTTGATCCTACTATTAATCGAGGATGGAGAGTATATAATCAATATGGTCTAGTAGATATTAACTGTAAAAAGAAGTTTAAAAAGTATGAACCTTTCATCCTAGTCTCTCAATCTGAACAAGTATACTTTGCAGAATACCCTGTTAATAAAAAGGATAGAGCTGATTGGAGAGCTGTATGTAAAATAAAGGCTAGAAGTACTATTGATTCACTAGACTTGGCTTACCAGGAAGCTGAAATGTCTATGCCAGTTGAACCAATGATGAATGATGAACTTCAATGTCTCAGTGCTAGAGATGGAGAAGAAGAACATGTAATTGTAGATCATGAAATAGAAAGGGAGGATACTGGAGAGTCAGATTTTGAGTCTCAAACTAAGGACACTGAAGAAAATGAAAATTTTGAAGATGATGAGGACATTGAGGAGGAATAATTGAAACTGGCATTTTATTGTATTCCATGCAAATTTTTTTTTAGCTTTTCTCTTAAGGATATTCATGTTTTGTTTCATTTATAGACTTATACTTTATTTTACTTTATGGCTAAAATATAAGATACATTTTGCTTTTGGATTTAGTACTTTGCTTTCTCAATGGACTTAATGCATAAAGTATGATAGTTGATACTTAATCTTTATGAACTTTCATTATCATTAAAGTATATGAATGCTTCCATGGCTTTCTCTTTTATTTGTTTGTTATTATAGAAAAATGCCAAGAGGAGGAGGTGCTAGACGTATGCATCGTGGAAGTTCATCACAAGATCCTTTATCACAGCAAGGGGACGTTAGGGAATCACAACCTAATCTCACATCACAAAATGGAATTCCTGATAATCGAATCTTGTTGAAAGTGGAAGGAGATAGGTCAGTCATTTTTTTATATTTTAAACACATTTTAGTGTAAAACACAAATAACTATTGGTTTTTCTTTTTTTCTTTTCCTATAGTTTTAATCCTTCTGGTGCTTCGAGACAACTGGTTAATATATTCAAAAGATCATTCAACGGTCCATGGGCTACGTGGGGAAAGGTCCCATCACATATTAAGGATCGTTGGTTTGGTGAATTTCAAGTATGTAAATTTTATTGCCATATATGAGTGATCCATTTGCCATTTATGCCCTTTGACATGTTGCTTTAATTCTAGTGTCATTATATATATATATATATATATATAATGTTTATTATTTTACTTTTTCAAAATAGTAATTTATGTACAAATTGCTTAGTGTAATTGATCTTTTACATTTCATTATGTGATTTCTTTGTTTTGTTAATTTACTAATATATTGAAGAGTAGATTAATGTTGTTTTATCATGTTTTAAGTTTATCTTTATGGTTCAATTAATATATTTTTACTTTTTTATTCATTATTTGATGTAATATGGATGACTTTGAATCTTTGTACGGAGAAATCTATTACAGGACCAGAAATTGTTGTGACTTTGTTTGGCTAAATTTAGCCATAAATGTTTTTAGGGTCTTCATCTATATTGGTTATATAGATTTTGATTATGCACTTTAGAAATTAAAAAGTACTTGCAATGTTAGTCATAGTACTTCATTTTAAATTTAATATTTTTGTTTATTAATGTGTTATTTCATTTAATACTTACAGAAATTGTATTATTGGAATGAAGATGACCACATGGCTGTTAGAACACTTTTTGAACATAAAGGGAGTATACGGTTGAGTGGTACTATGAACAAAGCTAAACAAAAATTTTATGAGAAAGATGTGATCCCTAAATGGATTAGTTGGAATCATTGGGATGAAATGATGGTTTATTGGCAAAGTAAGGAGTTTAAGAACCAATCAACCACTAATTCTAAGAATAGGTTGTCAAATAAGGGTGGGTTAGGTACATCCTTACATACAGGAGGATCAATTCCAGTCTCTGAATATAGAAGAAAATATGTAAATGTTAAATTTTTATATTTTATACTTATTATATTTTAGTTACTCTATTTCAATTAACTATTTGTTTGTTTATTTTAGGTAAAGGAGAAAGGGGTAGAGCCTACTGCCTCTGAGTTATTCTTAATGACACATAAGACAGTAAAGAATGATTAGGTTGATCGTAAATCAAAATCTGTGTGGGTAAGTATGACATTTTAATATTTATGATATAGATAATATTATCTTTATTTAATAATTAATTTATGTTATATCAGGCTAAATTTAAAAATATCATCAAGGGGCATAAAGGTGACAATTATGAGATACAAGTTGATGGAGAAGGAGATGCAACTATAGATAGGCAAGAAGAAGATGCTGATGGAAATGAAGAATCCTTCATATCAATGGTATCTGCTCTTCCCAAAGAGCAAGTTGCCAATGCTTGGATTGAAGCAGCTGGAGGACCAACAAAAGGAAGAGTTTATGGCCTTGGCTCGGAAGGCACTACTATTATACATGGAGCTAGCCTAACATCATATAGTTCAACATCTTCTGGAGCAGCCCCAACACCCTCTACACAAAACTTAATTAACACTCCTTCCTTTGAGGAAGCTGTTAATCGAGTAGTAGAGCAAAGACTAGCAGATATGCAAATAGCTTTTCATGAGGAGTTGCAAGTAAGTATTCAAGCAGCCATCCAATCTATCAATCCAAGTCCACCACCCAGATCTTTTGGAGATTCAAGGTCTACATCACACATTGGTTAATTTGTAGGATTGGATAAATATTTCTATGACTGAGTTCTAAACTTTTGGAAGACATTATAGCTGTTGTATTGTAAACTTTTAATATTATATTTTGAATTTCTACTTATTGAATGGGTTTTTAAATTTTTATTGATATTTATTATACTGAAACATATATTAGTATATAATATTTACAACAGATTTTAGCAATGTATATAGAAAAGATTTATTTATTTTTAACCATCATTTTGCAACAGATTTAGAAACAAAAGTAGAAAGATTTTGTTTTTAACTTTCATTTAGAAACACATTTAGCAACAGATAAAATATTTTTTAAGACGAATTTAGCAACGCATTTAGCAACAAGTCATTCCTTTCAAAATTAGCAACAGATATACAGCCGTTGCTAAAAGTCAAATATTTGTTTCATTTTGACTAAATTTAGCAACGCCCATCTTTGAAATTAGTAATGACATTGTTCATTTCTATTTTAGCAACGGATTAGCATGGGCGTTGCTAAAATTTAGCAAGGCCTAATTTGGCTAAGGATTTAGCAACAACATTATCCGTTGCTATTGTATGATTAGCAACGATCATTTGCTCATTAGCAACGGATTATTCTGTTGTTAAATGGCTTTTTTCTTGTAGTGATTTGCATAATAAAATTCATCTAATAAAGATAATAAAAAAGCATTTTCTTATATAAGGATAGGTAATACAAAGTCTAAATGTGCAAAAACAAGTGCAAAGATTGTCATATTATGTGCATGTGTGCTTGAAACGTAGAGTGTGCGCAATAATAATATTTTTGTCTCTCTCCTTACTCTTAAGTTATGCAGATATGGATATTTACTCTTTATTCTTATATTCTATGTTTTTTTTTTAAATTTTCACTATTACCAAATTTTCCACAAGGCAAAGCAAGGCTAACACTAGTGCTTTTACAAAACAAAAATATTAGATAGCTGATATACCACCAAAAATGTTATATTTTATAAACAAGAATCAACATTCATGTCAAAATAAAAATCGCTAATATTTGCACAACGCTTACAAACTATGTTACTAAAGCCTCGTTTGTTATTCAAGAGAATTTTTTTCATGGAATAAAAATAGAAAATAGATTAAAAATGGAAAAAAGTTTTATATCCTGTAAATATGTTTAGTATAATATAGAAAGAAATAAGAATGTCATTACTATTTTGTGTTTGGTTTGAGGTAAATAATAAAAAATGCAAATGATATATATAATGAAATGACATAAATACCCTTTAAAAAAGACCCTTCAAAAAACATTGTGACCATAACTATAGCCATAGGTTATGTCTTTTTGTAGATTCAGATGAACAAAAACACTATAACAACAAATCAAATTTTCACAAATTCACATAACGCTCATAACAGTAGGTTTAGATTTGGGGTTTTGTACAAAAACAATGAAATTTTTGCAAATTCACAAAAACATAAAATTTTTACAACTTCACTAAAACTAGAAAACACCATGAGCCCCTCTTTAAAATGTTCATAACCTCCTTGAAATTTTCATAGCTTCTTTTCTCATGACAAATTCACAAGGAGTCTTCTTTGACTACGCACAAGATACAACCAGGGTAAAAGGTGGCTGGAAATGGAGGCTATTAGCAAAGATTATGGGTCAACCAAATCTGGTAGAAAACCACCTCTCTCTCTTTCTCTCTTTGTTGAAAGCTATAGGTCAAAGGTTGCTCGAGCAATCAGGGGCAAGATGGTAAAAATTTAAGTCTACCCACGTAATAGCAAACTTTCCATTGATACTTCATAGCCTTGGACTCTCCCACATTTAAAAGAGACACCTTACCCATGGGTGCAAGACTCTAGCCAACCAAACATGAAAAAAAAAAACAATACTCCCATTTCCTCTTCATTTTGTAAATCCCCTCTCCCATATACTAAATGTGTCTTATAAGTCACTGCTCATGATAGATGATACAACTTGGTAAAAACTAGAATTAAAAAAAAAACCAAAAGGATATTATAATTGTGAAGCATCAACACATTTACTTTTATATGTGTTAGCATATCATTCATATTATTTTAGCATTTATTGTGTTGCATAATTCATCTATTTTATGTCCCTCTATCTTATAAGTTTTTATTGATCTTAAATAGATTTGAATAGGGCTTATGTACACAAACTACCATTTTAATGTTATTTCTCTTCACAGGTTTCCTAGAATTGTTCACAAGTTTAAGGTGCTTACCAAATTTTTGAGTCACATTGATTGATTAACATTTCAATTCAAAAAAAAAAAAAATCTATGGTTAACCATTTAGTGGCCTTTTAAATTTCTAAAGTAATGACTCTAATATGTAAGGGACAATTTGGTTGTTGAGTTGCTTTCTTTGCTATTATTTTATAAGAATCTAAGAAGAACAATTCAATTGGCCTAGAAACACTAGTGAACTCCAAGTTATAGGTTCTAAGAAAAATAATTCAATTGGCCTAGAAACACTAGTTAATTGAAAGTTATCGGTTCCTACTAAGTCCTAAAGAATGCAAGTTCTTGTGAAAAAAAAATACACATTTACATTTGAAAAACAATGAAACTAGAAAACTTGGTAGTTAAACAAGGTTTTTATTCGATTCCTATTTTATAATACAAGCTCTTGTTTTGTAGTGCAAATCTCATTTTGAAAAATCTCATTTCAAAAGAAGTAATCTTTCACTGATGCAATCAAATGAACTTAAAACTTTAAGGAATGAAACAAAGATTACTCAACTTGTTAAACCAAGAAGTAAAATTTTAAGAAGCAGACAAATTAACATAGTGGGATTTATAATGGTTTAAACTAAAGTAGTCCTACATTCACTTTGCAATTATACAACAAGAGCATTTTTATAATCAAGATAATTATCAACATATTACAAGCTAGACAACCCTTACAGCATGACTCAACTATTTAGCTTTTACCATCTAATCAATAAGGTAATTTTAAAAGGTATAACTTCATAGCTTTCATGCCTTTAAAACTAGGTAAGACCAAGGGCTCACCTTTCTGGCTTTCACATCTAACTTGAGCAACGCTTACGTACGAGGCTCAACATTCTTGTTAATACACTTGTCAACAACCTAGGATTTTAACAAATTCCTAAAAGCTCAATCAATTTATATGAAGGAAACAAATACAAGTTTAAGTGTAAATTTTACAAAGAGCATTGAAAATAGCTAACTTAAATCTCACTAAAAAGAATAATAACTTAATAAGCTCAATAAGCACACTCAAACGAATTTTATAATGTAGAAGTCAAGCTCACTAAGAATAGCTTTCAGGATCTTATAGTAACCTTACTAAAAGAAATGAAAATAAAATCAGTTCAGTAAGAATAAATGTAAGTGATGATAACACTATGTTTAATGTATGTTCAACTCTTATCTATTATTTTCAATGCATATTTCTTAAATATAAATGATAAGCATATAACCATTGTTTGAGCTTTCAGCTTCCTTAAGGCACAACATCTTCTTTGTCAACTATGAATCTTGTTTGTTAATTACAACTGATAGAACATCTTCCTCTAATATTCATCTTGACTTCATTTATTATTAAAGGTTTTATCTAACATCTTCCCTTTTCGTTGAATGTTTGGTTTTAAAGTGTAAAAAGAGAAAGAGCACACCACTTTGTAAAATGAGGAGGGCTTTTAGAAACTTTCATTTTGTAACTCCTTTTAGCCTATTGGAAAAAGAAAATTAAGTGGTACCAGGCATTCAAATCTTCTACGAAGTGGAAAAATTTGCAAGCCATGTGCGTCGACAAAACAATGTTGTTTTGTCATCTCCTAGCCAATCGTAATCATTCATTTCACACGATTTAAAGCATCCATTCAACCCTTTAAAATGCACCCTATGCAATAGATTAACCCCCCAAATGCAACATTCATCATCCTTGTTCTTTATGATATCAAATACTCTTGAAGCTTCCTCAATCATTGTTAAACACAATGATCACAAACCTAGAACTAAGATCTACCTACTCTATAATGCAATTGAACCAATAGTGAAGCCAGTTGTCTCTCTAGTGTTGTGAGATTGGATTCTTGAATCTCTTTTGTTTGATGATTTTAGTTGAGATTAGATTTTAGGGAATTGGCTTTTTCAGAGTTATCTTGTTGATCTTATCATTTTAATCTGAGATTAGATTCTTGAATCCCTTTTGTCTAATGATTTGAACAAAGATTAGATTTTAGCTAACTTGGTTTTTTCAAGTTTTCCTAATGAAATGCTATTGATTCTCTTTTAATTGATTTTTTTTTTCATGTTAGATGACTATATAGTCTATAATTGTGTCAAGTTGGGAGAGTTGTCAACTTCAATTGTCAAGTTATAAAAAATTTCAGACTTGTTTTGATTTGATTTTGTTTTGAGAAAGATATACATTAAGCAAGTAAGGTATTTGGGAGACTTGTATTGATTTATGCTTGCAGGCATTTGTAAGTGAGACTAAATTATATACCATATCATATGCTTTTGCTGTAATAGTTTTTTTCTGAAGTTGGTTTGTTTGCTTGAGAAAATTTACTACAACTCTTTTAATAACTATATTCTTGATTTGGTTTTTTCAAGTTGTCTTGATGTTATCATTCTGTCTTGAGATTGGATTCTCTTTTATTTGATGAAATATAGTTGATTCTCTTTTGATTTAATTTTTTTTCTCTGTTAGATGATTATATAGTCTACAATTATGTCAAGTTGGGAGACTTGTCAACTTCTATTGTCAAGTTATAAAAAATTTAAAACTTGTTTTGAGTTGGTTTTTTTCTAAGAAAGAAACAGATTAAGCAAGTAAAGGAATTGGTAAACTTATAGTGATTTATACTTGCAGGCATTTGTAAATGAGATTAAATCATATTGCTTTTGTTGCAATTGTTTTTTGCTTAAGTTGATTTGCTTGCTTAAGAAAATTTAATAAATCTCTTTTAATTACTATTTTGCAAGGAATTATGCTTGAATGTGTCAATATAATCATTAAAGCATCTTTGTGTTTAGGTGCCTTATGTTTATAAACATTATTACACTTTTTTAATCCCAATCCAAATGTACCATTATTTATAACCTAGAAGAATAAAAATGTTAAAATTTTGATTAGTTAAATGTGTTATTGTTTCTTAAATATTTAATTGTAGTCTCATTGTTTCCCACAATATCCATAGAAATCCCAATCTTCTTTGATCATAGCCAAAGGGCCAAAAAAGCTATTCAATTGAAAGAATTGAGCTATCAATAAAGTGGGCTTTGTAGCATATACAACACAAGGGCATACATATTAATAATATATTTATCATAAAATTGTTGTCATTTTTCTAACTTATCAATTCCTTTATTTTCAGATATTTATGGTGAATATTGGAATAATAAAAACATAACAAGATTCTTTAATTTTTGCATTTGAATTATTCTGATACTTTCCCTACTTATAAACCAGAATCTACCTTATTATAGTCAGTTTAACCCATTATATCGGGAATATTTTTCCCAGTGTATTCTCTTCTTCTATTCTCCAAAAACTCTTTTTTATTTAGCAGTACGGAGAAATGAATAGAAATTCATTTATTGCATCATTTTAATTAAAAAAATGATACAATTTATTGAGATGCATAGGTTCTTTCAATTTGTCATAAACCCTTGTTCTAGTGGTCCACTTCTCCAAATTAGGCTCAAGAGCAACATTGTAATTAAAAAGGACATTGATGGCATGGCAGGAAACCATAAACGACAGATGCAACAAAATAAAATTACGCTTCTCAGAACATCAAACCACTGCTAATGGGAAATTTTAAGGGGAGATGATATAAACTAAATACATAACAAAATGATAAAAGCACCTCAGAGAATGCCGAAAAGCATGCAGACCTAGGTTGGTGACGCTAGTGAGCATCTAGATTTGTTATTGAGGATGAAAGCTGCGTTTTCAATTTTTGTTCCTGTCAATATAATTCATTTGAGTGGGTTGAAAGGGATGGAAGGCCACAATTTGCTATTATTTGGCAAAGAAAAACCATTCAATTTGGCACCGTTTTGAAGATGCGCAAGGCATACACATTTTAATGATTCATGAGTTTTCTTTCTTGAGCCATGAGTTTTCTTTTCGGCGTACCTTTTTTCATTTCTAATGTATTGTACTGTGATAGATATGCGTCAAGAGGATGTTTTTTTTTTTTTTTTCTTAAATTCAGCTTGCTTCGACCCTAGGGATATTGTATGATGGACAAAGTAATTTTTTGTGCACAAAAGAATCAGAAGTTAGCCCTTGACATTTTAAAATTTAATGGGCTCAGATAACTTTTGTATTCTTTCAGGCCAGGCCCATGATATTAAAATTTTTCTTATTTGACATAATTAAAAAATGTGGAGCCTTTCATTCAACATTTGCAATTGTAGCAAACCGCTTGTTTCCTAAAACTTTTCCAGTCCCAGGTTTGATTTTCTTGTTGAACATATCATAGCAGAGCTGTTTAATTCCGGAGTCTATGTTAAAGCTGTTGTTATTTCAAATGTGAAATGATTCTGCATTCCTTAGTAATGCAGTTTCGCGTTTTCTGCTTTTTGTCATTGTTCCTAATTGAATTGCTGATGCACTGACAAGTTGCACGGTAGGCAGAGTTTTTTGGTCTTGTAATAGGCTTTTCAATTGTCATAGCAGAGGTTCGTGGAAATGGGGGATTTGGAAACTGCAGGTGTAATTTCCACTGCTTCGCCTATTGTCTTTGTATAATATTTCTCTTCTTCACACAGTTGGGTCTTTCTCTGGTTTGGCTTAAGTTGCCTAGTCAAGAGAGAGATGTCACTTCACTCTTTTTCTGGGATTCACCAATATTTGCATATCATCCCTGGATTTCATTATTTTATAACAAATAATATGAATTTTGGTTCTGATATTTTTAGAAAATAAAAAAGCTTACTAAATTGTTGGGTGTCTGAAAATTTATATTATTTATATGATTTTAACTTTGGTTCCCTTGAAACTTAATATCTATCTTTTATTAACTTTTCAATCATATTTAACATTGTAAAATGTTGTTTTCTATCATTCTGGATACCTGTTCTCTTTTTTCGGTGAAGCTACCCGTTTTAATTTTACAATCGTATCTGCTTCTACATTTTGTGACTGAGGGTTTTGGTACTTTTGTTACGTACTACCCACTTTTCTTTTCTTCTCGTTTTTTTAAAAGATCATTGCTTAACACTTAAACAATTTATAATGTCGATTACTTCCTTTTTCTTTTCGCCGAGCATATAATATTCAGATACCAAAGTTCAATACTAAAAAGGTTAATAACTTTGCTCAGTTATACGGCTTTGTTTTTATTTTGATTCATTAAGTGAAGAGATAAGGAAGACAGTTCAAGTAAGGAACTAAAAGGAAGTAACATACAAGCCTGGATATCTGATGGAGAGAATTGGTCATTGGAGCCACATTGTCCAAGCCATTTCGTTCCGCAAGAGTAATGTAATCAATAATTCAACTCTAACGGGGCACAATATTAAATATAAATATAAAAATAAATAAATAAAATGAAAAATAAAATGTTATAAATAATATAATAAATACAATAAATATTATACCAAAATTTTCAATTCCTTCTTCATTTTCATTTAACTACCAAACAGCGTCAAAAAAAGCAAATTTCAATTTTCCTAATACAGATTGCCATCTTCTCAGAAATTGAGCTACATCTATAATTCTGACCAATGAATCAATTCGTGAAAATACAAAAAACAAGGCATACAGTGCAACTCAAGTAAATGTCCCATACTATGAGTAACCCTTTTTGCCATCCCATAACCGACATACATTTCCTCTTTCCTGATCATCTGCAATCACAATGCGTCTCGTTCCCTTCATCCCTGTCTTCTCTGTCGCCCTGTTCTGTAGCTTCTCTTTGATTTTGGGGCAGCAGCCTTATATTGGTCTGGGGACAACGCCCTGTACAAGAAAGGGCAATTCAGAATCTATCCGTGGTTACACTTGCAACAGCGCTATTCTTGGTTGCCAAGCTTACCTTCCTTCAGATCTCAACCTCTTTACAACTCTGTTTCCACAATTTCTGCTTTGCTCGGTTCT
The DNA here is from genome assembly GCA_032878935.1 of Erythrophleum fordii. Taxonomy (NCBI): domain Eukaryota; kingdom Viridiplantae; phylum Streptophyta; class Magnoliopsida; order Fabales; family Fabaceae; genus Erythrophleum; species Erythrophleum fordii. Next base: position 3,329,305 of record JAVQMF010000036.1, read on the forward strand.
GACCCATCCCAGCTTTCTGAAATCAACGCAGTTTCTCTGAATGCCACCTTTGCAACAAATCAAATGGTGATTGCTCCAGTCAACTGCTCTTGTGCAGGTGATTATTATCAGACAAACACATCCTACACAGTCCACAGCTCAGACACATATTTATTGATTGCTAACAACATTTTCGAAGGCCTCTCAACCTGTCAAGCTCTGGAGGATGAAAACGATATTCCTGGGTATCTATTCCCTGGGATGAAACTTACGGTCCCTCTTAGATGTGCTTGTCCCACAAAGAAACAAACTGACAAAGGTGTCAAGTACCTATTGAGTTACATAGTAAACAAGGGTGATACTGTTTTTCTTATCAGTCAAGAATTTGGTGTTGTCACTGGTATCACTCGTGACGCTAATACCCTTTCTTACAAGGAGTGTTTGGTTAAACCAAAGCAGGGGAGGGGAAGGATTTTAATGGAGGGAAGGGAGGGGAGTGATTTTAATGATACCTTATTTAGTTCAAAAGGGGAAGACGAGAAAATAGGAGATAAAATGAATAATTATACTCTTATGATATTAGAATTAATTTTTTTTGTTTTTAAAATATTTTTATGCAAAAAAAGTTTTTCCTTACTTTTTATTATAAGAAATAATTTTTTTTATTCAAAAGATATTTTTTATTTTCATAAAAAAATATCTTGAAATATATAAAAATATCTATATTTTATTAACTACATTAAAAATTAGAGATATCAAAATTCATATTCATGAACTACATATTATACTTAATTTTGGTTGTTTTGCTATTACACCCCCTAGTCGCTTTTTTTTCACCTCATACATATCATAAATTTTTTTCCTTTGAAATTTCTACAAAACCCAATAAAATGCATAGAACAAGATTACTATAAACAAAAAGAAATATATAGCCATCAAATATAGTAGATTGTTGACATCAAAATACATCATCCATGGTATTGGTTTCCCATAATGGCAAAAATGCTCAAAATTAGAGCATACACATACACCAAATATATCATCATCCATGCTAATGATCCTCTTCATTTAGAAGAACCAAAGACCAAGTCCATAATTATCGCCTTACGCATTGCAAGCGGACATTGAAGAACTGATTTTTGCTTTTCTTTATCTCTTATAAGAGAATTATAAATGACAGGCAGTTTGTCAGGGTCACATCCACAATCAATAATCATATTCCAAATGCCTTCTCCTGACATTAGGTCTTTAGGGATTAAAGCCTCTTGTAAGATATTATTGTTACATTGAACTATATCATTTGCAACACTAAATACAGAAGCTACTTTATCCATTACATTTACTAACTTGTCAATATCTTTTTCTTTGACTTCAACTTCTTTCATTTTCCTCTTACTTGTAGCACTTATATCCCCATGTGATTGTTCATGAACTGAAAAATTATTAACATCAACATAATTTTCATAATTCTCCAATGTAACCTTATTTTGTGACACAAGATGATCAACATAGTTGACAGTATCATGAAAGTCTTCTTCATTAGTTGATAGACGCCTTTTTCTCATTTCAAAAGCTGTTGCACTCCCTTCTCCAGTGGCTCTATCATTACTATATAGTATAACCATCTTTTCATAATTTGGCACTGGGGTATTCCTCTATATTGCCGCTTTAGGCTTCGACTGAAAAAAATAGGAATGACATTAATAAACATAGCAGCAACCAACTTTAATTATAAAGATTTATCAAATCACATTAATTGTAGATAACAAACCTTAATAAAAGCATCACATACTTAGTCTTCCGCATCCCACGAGTTTGTTGATGGGTTCCAAGCAAACCCACTCATGCCATTCTTAAAAACATCATACACTTCAAAAAAAGTTCTTCTTTAAAGTTTTCCAGCGATTCCTTATCTTTTCTTTGTCAAGTTTTTTTCCAAATAAAGCACTTAATTATTTGACTATATTGTCATAAGCTGCGGATGTAAATGTCCCATTAACTTTGTTGCCCTCATTATGTTGATGCATGAAAGCATCCACAAAAGCATCATCCATACATTTAGTCCAATTCAAGTATTCTTTACTAGTGGTTCCAGTTGATCCCTTCTTTAGTGGCATGCTATAAAATTTATGGGTTTTAGCATAATAGAAATGAGTATAGAATCAAAATTCTTGAAATATGATATATAAATGAAAACATCAAAGGTAAAGACATCAAATGAATACATAAAAATCCAAATTGAAATAAAAACATCAAAGTTCAATATATGAGTACATGAAAATCCAAATTGAAATTGATACATCAAAGTTCAATACATCAAATAAGTAAATTAAATAACAATATAAATACATAAGATCACTCAAATTGACTATTTTGGTAATCTAGCTACATTTGATTAGCTATATTGTCTCCAATAAGTTCATCACGTGCAGCCTCTTCATTATCATTAACAGGAGTACGATTATTGTCATCAGATAAATTTTAAGCTTCAAGTTCAGCATCTACTTCAGCTATAAGATCTTCATCGGGGTCTATGCTCATTAAGTAATTGTGAAGAATACAACAAGTAGTAATAATCCATGATTGAGCCTTAACTCTATAAGTAGGTTCAGCTGAATTAGTTAAAATTTCAAATCTTTTTTTCAAGACATCGAAGGCTCTTTCAATTACATTCCGCAATGATGAATGTCGAAGATTGAAAAGTTCCCTATGATTTTGAGGAGGATTTCTTGCTGAATACTCTTTTAAGTGATATCGAACACCTCTACAAGGAGTAAAAAGCCCATTTGTTAACATGAAGCTAGCATCTACAAGGTAATATTTACCTATAACCAAAAAAATAATTATTATCATATTGAATACCTATATACTTTGAATAATTCTAGCAATTATTAAAAGAGTTACTTTCTTGAATTTTAAGCCTATCTTCTCGCCTTAATGCATTTTTTATAATTCTTGAGTCAGACGCGATGCCTTCCTAACCAGTGAAGACATAAGTGAATTTTAAATCAAAATTGCATGCTGCTAACACATTTTGTGTCGGAAATTCTATCCTACCACGATATCGGATAGCATCTGCTTGAGATACTTTGACACGTATATGTGTTCCATCTATGGCACCAATACAATTCTTAAAAAATGGGTAGAATGTATGACTATTGTGAATTTCAGGATGGGCTATTGACCCATCAGGTTGTACAAGGAATTTTCCTTCCAATTCAAGGATAGCTCTCAACACTTGATAGAGATGATGACTAATTGTCTCATTGGAACACCAAAACCAAAAGTTTACCTCACGGATTTTAGCTTTATGTGTTAATATGTAAAGAGTTTTTGCAACTTGTTCTTCAACACTTGACCATCGTGTAGGTTGTAATTCGCCCTATCTTTCTAACATAGCACATAACGTAATAAAAGCTCTATGACCCATTCTAATGATATCTCGACTTGTTTCACTCCTAGTTATTCGACTCATTATTTCTTCACGTACTCTTTCTCTCTTGGAACTCATACTATAGCTTTTTTTTTTATTATTATTATACATTCGAGTACGATAATAATATACAAGAATGCAAAACAATAAAGCTATAACTTTTCGGCGAAATTCCCACCATCGACGCACCAATAAAATGTATTGAAGTACCAAATCCATCTAAAAAAAGGAATGAAAAAAAATGAATCTAATTAAAACCAGTCATGCAACAAATCAGTCTATATATACAATTATAATTACACTTACTCCATTTTAAATCAGCCTAGGTCACATATTAGCCTAGGTATAAACCAATACCTACCTACAAATCAGTTAAACATAAACAAAAAAGAGGAGAAACACAGTAAAGTTTAAACCAAAAATAAAAATTCAAAAATTCAGAATAGTCAACATTGCAGGGAGCAGAGGCGCCATTAAAAAGAAAGAAGACAATAACAACAGAACAAGCAGGAAACAACAATATTTCTAGTAACACTGCATCCTTTATAAGCTTGATTCAGATTGGGAAAATAATATAACAAAAAAAATTTCCATAAGCACAAGAAAACAATGACATATAAATATCATATATATATATATATATATAAATATTCCACGAACAGAGAGTTGGAGCAGGGAATATAATTCATGGATCTAATATTATTTCAGTCAATAGATCCAGTCGCACCATATTTCCATAGACAAAAATTTCAATGCTACATCTAAGAGAAACAAAGCTTAAAAACAAATATATATATATATATATATATACATATACAATAGATCCAGTCTCACCTCAATGTGGTAAGCAGGGAGAAAAACAGCGATGGCGATGGCAATGACGATGGCGATGACAACGGCGAAGGTGACAATGACTTTAGTTCTGGGACACCACAAGCTTGGAGAGACAACAAGATGATGAGAATAGTGAAATAGAACTAGAAAAAGAAAAAGATAAGAGAAGACCCAGACCTGGTAGTGGAGTGGGAAGGAACCGGCGAAGAATCTGGAGGCGACGGAGAAAAGAGATCTGGAGGCGACGAGGTCTGGAACGATGAAGAAAGGCAGAGAGGTTGTAGCGGCAACAGAGGACTGGAGCTGCAGACACGTGAAATAGGTATGTATCTTGCTTTTAGCTGGACAAAGGTGGAATATTAATTTTCTATGGGGGATAATTTGGTTAGATGGCACGCATAATTTTCTATCCCCTCCAAAAACCTCTAATTTTAGAGAGGAGTCGGATGAGGGGAGGGGATGGGGTATTTTGCCTCCCCTCCCCTCCAGTTTTTTGGTACCAAACAAGGGGAGGGGAGGGTTTTGTGATAAAGATTCTACCATTTATCCCTTTACCACACTTCTAGTGCCTCTTCAACATAAATCGAACATCTCTCAAATCGCTGTGCCCCTACCACCACCTCCTCCACCTTTACCTCCATCGCCGACCTCAAGCGAAACCTCAAATAAGACATGGGTATATGCCGTTGTTGGAGCTGTTAGAGGTATTGCCCTAATATCAGTCCTTGGCATCTTTATTTTTCGCACACACTATAGCAGAAGTAAAAAGAAAGATGATTCTGTAATTGTGTCGAAGAGTTTTGAGGCAACTGAGAAACCAGAAGGTAAAAAGGTTGAGGAAGATTCTGAAACATTGTCGGAGATAATATCCGGCATAGCTCAATCTTTCAAAGTGTATCAATTTTAGGAACTATAACGGGCAATGGATAATTTTAGTCCAAGCTGCTGGATCAAAGGATGTGTTTATCGTAGTATTATCAATGGTGATTTGGCTGCTGTTAGAAAGATGGATGGAGATGTGTCAAAAGAGATAGAAATTCTGAACAAAGTCAACCATTCTAATGTGATACGCCTTTCAGGGGTTAGCTTCAACGAGGGTCATTGGTATCTGGTTTATGAGTATGCTACTAATGGACCCTTGAGTGATTGGATCTACTTCAACAAAGTGGATAGAAAGTTTTTGACTTGGAGTCAGAGAATGCAGATTGCATTGGATGTGGCCACTGGACTTGACTATCTCCATAGTTTCACTTCTCCTCCTCATATCCACAAGGATCTCAAGAGTATTAACATTCTTCTGGATACTGATTTGAGGGCCAAGACTGTTAACTTAGGCCTTGCAAGGTCTGTGGAAGAAGAGGATGGCCAATCCCCGTGACGAGGCATATTGTTGGGACAAGAGGTTACATGGCTCCTGAGTACTTAGAAAATGGCATAGTTTTTACAAAGCTAGATGTCTATGCATTTAGGGTTCTGATGCTGGAAATATTAACTAGAAAAGAGGTTGCTGCCATTTATACAGAAGATAAGGGGAGTTTGTTAGATGTTTCAAGTGTCATACTTGATGAGGACAATGGAGAGGAGAAGCTAAGGGATTTTATGGATCCTTCCCTGAATGGAAACTATCCATTGGAACTTGCAGTATTTGTGGTTAGAATGATTGATAATTGCATAAAGAAAAATCCACCAAGTCACTCTGCCATGCATGAAATAGTGTCGTCTCTGTCTGTAACCCTGAACTCTTTATTGGCTTGGGAAAGGTCAATTAACATCTCAGGATACCAGAGCTTTAACAGGAGCTCTTAGCTGTGTTTGGATGAAGGAGGAGGAAAGTGGGGTTGGAGGGAAAAGTGAGGGGGGAGAAAGGTAAGAAGAAAACATTTTTCTTTCTTCAATTTGGATGGAGAAAAAAAAAACAAAGAAAAAATATATTAGTTTTTAAAATAATAATTTTTTATCATATAATATTCATAATTTTATCATTAAATGAGGTATTTTAAAAAATTATATTCTTTCATGTAATTTAATTATTTTATATTTACACACATATATATATTAATATTTAAAAATAAATAAGATTAATAAAATATTATTATATATATTAATATATAAATATTATATTTTAAAAATATAATATATATTTATATATTCATATATGCATTGCCACCGTGTAAGGATGGGATGAATATCATCCCATCCGCCTAAATAGTAATGTCTAACTTTTGTTTGGTCACAGCCAATCATTGGTAGATTATTTTTTTTCTTTAATTTTTTTATAAAAAATTAATTTAGTAATTTTGATATTAATTTTTTATAAAATATATTTATTATTAATTAATTTTATAATAAATTTTAAATAAATGATTATAATATTAATTAATTAATTATAAATAATTTTTTTTAAATAATTTTTTTTCTTTATAACTGAAATGCAGTCGAATGAATGCTTGCAACTACATTTTGGTTGCAATTAACCGACTATAATTTTTTAATAAAAATATAATGTATTAATTTTAATTTTAAAAAAGATATTATCATTTTATAAAAAATATATATTTTTAATTAATCTTATAATAAAATTTAATTGAATAATTATAATATTAATTAATCAATTAAAATTTAAAAAAAAATTGTTTTTAATTAATCCTTTTGGATTTACGCTATTTTAATCAAAATTTAGTCAAAAAATATTATTCCGACTACAATATAATCAAAATATGTTGTTTGCTATTTTCCTCTCAAAATCTCCCTATCTATGAGAAAAAAAAACTTGTAGAACCCAAGTCACTTTTCGCCTCTCTTCTCCTCTCTCCCTATTCTCCTCTCCCATCCAAATAGAGCAAAATCACTTTTTTCTCTTGTTTTCTCCCCACCTTTTCTCTTCTCCTTAGTTTTCACCTTATCCAAACACACGGTTAATTTTACTTGCAGCACGTAGGTCAATCAATGCTATTCCATAGTTCTCTTTCCTATGCTTCCCCCACTTTAAATCAATATGTTGTACTAAGTTAAGGATTAGAAAAGAATACCGAAAGGATACGGTGCTTGTAAACCACCAACACATTTATATGGGTTGACACATCATTGATAATATTTAGTAGATTTTTTTTGTTAAAACTAATATTGCAAGATATTTAAAATACAAGATGATGTCTATTGTGTTCTTCTTTAAAACAATTAACCGAATAAAAAGTGCATAAAATTCAAGATTTGAATATTGGATACACGTCAAGATATTATAAATCCATCCTTACTATATATCGCTGGCTCAGATAGCTAATGTTCAAATAATTGTTTACAGTTCCGAACTATATGGTTCCTTAGCTGACACATGTTTGCATAACCTCCATTTTGTCCTTCAATATAATCATGATGGTTCCTCTTTCGCCAACGACACCTTTCAAGGCCTCTCAACCTGTCAAGCTGTTATTAAGTCAAAATAATATAGCCACTAAAACTGTAAGCGTTGGTACAAATTTTATCGTCCCTCTTGAATGTTCTTGTGCCACAAGGAATCAAACTGATTGCTGATCAAGATGTTATATGCATCTTGACTTACATTATTATTCTACGTGGATGATGATTGGAGATTTTTAGAGCCGACGGCTTATGGAACAAAGACCTAGCGGTTTATCCATTCTTCAATCTCCTCCTCTGATAACGGACTTAAAACGAAACTGAGTTTTATATTTATGCCTGGTCTTTCAACTAATTTCCCAAATGATTTGTTATTTTGTTCACAATATTAGCCTTTAGTCTCCCATACCAACACTTAATCTATAAATAAAAAGAAAAATAGGGCTTATGAAACTGCATTATTGTGCCTGTATCAGCAAGTCTGACGTACATGTGGAACTCTAGCGGAGCAGACGGCAATGAGTTTATTGAAGATTCTCCAGAAACGCAGTCAACTCTTGTTGGTGTACTATTATTACGAACAGGTAGGTGTTTTGGTCTTTAACGATTGGAAGGAGTAGAAGACTTTAGCTTTTTATTTTATGCATATACGTAGCTGGCGTTGAAAGCGTACCCACCCACCCAACCGCAAAAGAAAATTTCAAGCTCTGACAAGTTGGGCAGCATTAAAAAGCGCTAGGCTGCGTTTTTTTCTTCTTTGCGTTAGCCACCACATGTATAACAAGAGACATATTGTTATAACTTCTAAGGTTATATAGTAACCACTTTAATTCATCAACCCATGCAGTGATTTTTTCATAAGGGATTTAGATGTAGTCTGGGATGTAGGTATTTTAATTTTTTAAGTTCTTAAAAATCTATTTATAAAATACTTGAGTTTGACAGACGTTAAAAAAAATTCTGTGTTATTTTAGATATACACGAGTTTTAAATTTTTCATATTTACTATGTCAGAATACTTTATAAATAGATTTTTCAAACACTTAAGAAATTATATTTTTATGTAACAAACTGCACTGGTGCATCAGGGGATTGTCGATGTTGATAAGAATTACAAATTTATTGATAGATTCATTAACAGATTTCGATATTTGAGCACATTTGGCAGATCTAACTCCGTATTTTTGAAGGAATGAAGCATACCCTTAATGAATCCGGTGGCAAAAACATTCGTTTCAAATGCAATCATCTCTCTATCCTGAATTTGTATGCATATATTAATATAATAGACGACTCCATCATACAAAGTAATGTTTTATTAGCCAAAAAAGCAAGAGAAATAAGCAAATTTGTGCTAAAAATAAAGCACCAGGCCAGGAAAAGGGAGATTTGAAACACCTCCATAAAATCAAGCCCAGTAAACATTAATTTCAATAATTAGAGATGTAAGCAAAATGACCGGGTTGATTTTGAAAAACTCAATCAACGAGCAGCGATGGAACTGACCATTTGAGGAACTTCTGCATCTAACCCAGAAGTAGTCCATCGCTTTAACGTGACAGGAGATGACTGAGTGAGAAAGGAGAGGCTAAGAACAACTTCTGCCATGGCTGGTCTGGACAAAGACTTATCTGCAGTGCAGGTCACTGCCAAGGAGGCCAAGCTGAGAGCGTCATCAATGGGATAAAAGCTTCCCAGCCTAGGATCCATCCATCTTCTGAGGCTCTCCTCTTTCTTCTCCTCTAGATCGAAGATTCCCCTGACATCCTTCCACAGCATCACTACCTCCCCATTTTCATTGGTTGTCATGCCTTTCTTCCCCGTGAGCAACTCCAGCAAAACAACCCCAAAAGCAAAAACATCTATTTTTAGCATCATTGGGTTCGTAGAAGTTCTTGCCATGGAGAAATTTGCTATCTTGGCCTTGAAACTCGAGTCAAGAAGTATATTACTTGTTCTGATGTCCCTGTGGACTATTCTTGGTTGAGTGTGTTCATGCAGGTATTGCAAACCCATGGCCACGTCTAGTGCAATGCATATCCTCTGGCTCCATGTGAGGAATGAAACAGAACCAGAACTGACCGAAGACTTATAGTACAGCCAATTATCAAGAGATCCATTTTCAGCATATTCATAAACCAAGAAGCAATTTCCATCATTATCTGAAGAGACGCCCATTAATTTTACCAGATTCCCATGATTTACTTTCTGCAGAATCTTTAGCTCCTCCATAACATCTTCTTTCACTTTTTTAACTGCTAAAACCTGCCCGTCAATTTTGGCCCTGTACACTGATCCCCCAATCCTGCAATGTTGATCCAGGTTCATGGTAGCTTCCATAATTACACTAAGCTCATACATGGTTGGCTTACTTACATAACCCGAAACCCCAGAAAGTAGCTTATCTGCTGTCTCCAAAAGTGAAGCACCCTTGTTCAAACTATTCTTTTTCTTTCTCAGACAGCAAACATAAACCAGTAGCATAGTTATAACAGCAATCAGAAGAGTGCATCCCAGTATAATACCTATGATAGCCAAAAGAAGATGATTGTTTCCCTTTCTTTTCCCTGAAGAATAAGGATGAGAAAGAGCTGGCAGCCTCGACAGTGGGATCAAAACTGGAAGGTTCGCTGCAGAGGTGAAGTTCTGGTATTTGTTTTCCATCATTATGTCCATTTCAGAAGCATTAAACTTGGCACTAACAAGGGAAACAGTGTCACTGGGTTGCCAAACATAAGTAATCAGAAACTTTATGCCTCTGGCCAAATGGCTCTTAGAAGCGCACCTGCAGAACAAAGGGAAGACTACTTCGACGCCTATTGGCAAAAGATTTGGATTTAGATACGGGTTTAAATCCTGCACTACTTGCCAATTCGTAAGATTCTCGAATGCAGTGGTTGAAACAAAGTGGTAACTATCACCTTGCTTGATCTCGTAGGTTATATTGGCAAAGGAGCGGTTTCCAGCGCAACCACAAGTTACAGGTACCAGTAAGAGTTGGCCAGGAATCAACTTACTATCTTCAGCTGTTATGTTACTAGCTCTTGCAATAGATAAAGGACTGATCCCAAATACATCAGATATGTTCACTAGACTCAAAAAATTTGGAGGCTGGGCAGAGTATACCACATACGTTTCACAGGGAGGGGGTGAATCTGCAGGGCATGAAAAGTTCGTTCCACTGTTCGGTGGTGATTGAGCTGCAATAAGGGAAGTGGAAAAAAAAATGAGTGCAAGAAATAGAGTTTGAGAGGGAAGGAAGAAGACGGCCATTGTTATGAGGTTTGGATTGGAAACGGAGGCTTCAACAGAAGCTAATGTCAAATGAAAGTTGCTTATTTTACCAGAGGGAATATGAAAAGAAAAGAAAAGAAAATTTGTTATCATAAACAATTGGCATTGTTGATATGGAGCTTTCGTAGCTAATAAAATAGCACTTGATTTAAAATATTTCATAAAATATCAGAAGGTGACTCTGTCTTTAGCTTTACCTTGAATGATATATATCTACCTATATATATATATATATATATATGTATATTCTTTTTCCTTCTTTCATATTCCCGCACTGCTGCAAAAATATCATAAAATTGTATGCAATTTCTGGGCAGAATAAATATGCAATTAAAAAAAATTATACTGGTCCATTTTTTAACCTTTACACCGAGAATCTTTAATTTGCAAGAAAGTATTCTAATGCCAAATCTTAATCATCTTTTGTTACGGGGGCAGGTTGGCCTTCCTGCAAATTCTATATACGAAGTCAGCTAGCCCCCGCCTAGAGACCAAACAAATTGACGTCTCCACAGAACTTTCAATGACAAAAGGAGCCAGTTATATGCCTTCTATAATTCTTGCTGTTCCGTGACATAAGAACAGTAGATCTTTTAAGGTAGAATTGACCGGCCTTTAATTTTAAACATCAGAAGCATCAAGTAGTCCCCGTCACATCTTTAGCTAGGCATGTTGGAACATCGAATTTCATAGGACTTAGTATCATAAAAAAACCTCAAGATATTGACATCCATTTTAAGTAAATCAACTCGAAGATGGGTGCTCATATTGAACAAATCATCTGTGTCACTGTCAAGTAGCTTCGTAAGATCTACTCTGAAAGAACAGAATTAATCAACTGATAATTATAATAGCTCCCTCTTACCCCACCCTTATTCTTTTCCGCTGAGTTAATGAGGCTGAGGAAAAAAAATGAAAAAATTGTGATGGCTTAAGGGTTAATACCTTTGACCTGTGAGATTCCAGTGTCTTACGACACAGTATGTCGTCGTTAGTCCAGTATGCAGCCTGAGAAGATCATTACTCAAAACACCTGCCATTTGATATAGCAATTTGTATCCCTCCTCCCTCCCTCTCTTTCTAAATACAGCTTTCATACTTTATTTTCATCAAATTTAAAATTAATATATTGAAGATAATAGGAATAGAAATATGACAAAAGTCAACACGGTAACCAATAAAATGAAGAAAAGGATGACAACTAAATCATGTCCTCCTCAGTGTAAAGACGATAGCTGACTCTGGATGCAAATGCCCACATATCGACTAGAGATTCTTCAATCTTGGGATTCTGTGACACTCATTTTTCTAGAACCTGACTAAGTAAACATAATAATGCCTGCAGCAAGGGGTTCATTCGAGTAACAACTCAGATCCTGCCAAAAAACAAATATGCACACAATTACTGCAACTCCAATGATTGATGCCAGAGACAGCAATCACTGAAATTTTTGCGTCCCTTCCTCCCAAGTTTGCAAATTTGGGTATAGCTTCTACCTTTTAAAAGACGTCTGCCACTGTGCCTAAAGTACTACGCGTTCATCTCTTATACCTATCTATAACTCTAGCCACCAGACGACGAAAAACTAGTTGAATAAATATTATAAACTTTTGTGAGATCTGCAGAGCTGACGGACCATATATGACCACGCAATGTAAGCGGAAGGACCTCATTTATTTCCTTACAACCCTCTTCCACAGCTGCAGCTTCCCTTCTTCTCCCTTCTTTCCAAAGGCTCTTCACAAGCAACTCTTTAGTGGCAGAATCAGGCATCAAACCTGAATTCTTCATGTCTTCAAATATCCTCCATGCTAGTGCTGCTCTTTCTGACTTGCAATAACCTTGGATTAGTACCTTAAACAGATAAGCATCTGGCTCTAAACCGCTCTGCCTAACCATTGTAAAGAGCTTCTGCACTGTTTTTATGTCTCCAAGGTTTGCAAAATGGTGCATTAGACCAGAAAACGTCTGGATATCTGGGAAAATGCCATTCAAAAACATCTCATCAAGTATCTCCAGGGCATCAGAATTCCTTCCACACTTGGTCAATGCTCTTAGAAGAGAGGAATACAAGAGCATCATATTAAATTTTGATATGGACCCAAAAAGTGTTCGATCAGCATTGAAAACCTTCAGAGCAGCATCAGCATTCTTTGAAATTCCATAGAAGTCAATTATTAGCCTTATGGTGCTGAATGGCAGTCTCATTCCCTCTATTCTGATCTTGGAGATGAGCCTATCAACCAATTCTGGACATCCATGACGTGCTAGAAGAGTCATGATTCTTTGTACTGTGTATATGTCATGAGTAAATCCAGGTTGATAGGCAACCCAACAGAAGAAATTCCAAGCAGTTTCCGGTGATTTGAAATTCCTAAGGATCTTGCAGACCAACCTTGTTGTCCACACAAAATTTGCACCCTCTAGGGCTGATACCTCATCAGGACCCCAATTCTGCAAGGCCATTGCCAAAGCCCGTGGGTCCAGCCATGGTTTTAACTGTTTTTCATTCTCATATTGACAAGCATTACTTGCATTCTCATTTTCATCCTCATCGTCATCACTACTGTCAATAGAATATCCTAGGTTCCTGATTCTTTCATCTGATAAACTTTCTTTGAAGAACTTATCATCCTGAAGAAATCCTTCCTCCTGAATCTGCTGCAGTGACAAACAAATGGCTCGACTAGGCAATATTCCATCAACTTGCATTTCATTGAGTAAGATTTTAACTTCTTCAAACCGTTTGATACCAATGAAGCTCTCGATCAGAATTGAGTACTGCTTCAAAGTGCGTTTGATCCGCATTAAAGGTAGTATGCTGAAGACCTCCATGGCTGCAAATGATTTTCCAGAATTTACAAGGTGCTCGATTATAATTGTGTAAGTTCTGCAATTTGGATTTGCCCCTTCATCAAACATCCTATAGAAAATCTTTACTGCCTCAGAGTCCTTACCCTTTTGTGCGTACAGAGCCATAACAATGTTATATGATTCAGTGCAGGCACGCTTATTGGCGGTGAGTCTGTACTCATCCCAAGCCTCAAGAACTGACTCAAGATCCCCAGCTGCAGCATGCCACTGCATGAGGTTCATAAAGCTGATTCGAACATTGCCGAATCTCCCAGCAGTGATAGCATTAACGAGGAATTTGAGTTCTGCACTTCGGTGTGACTTGGCAAGCACAGTGGCCAGGGCACGGAGGGTATTCTGGGTATGCGAAAAACCTGGAATTTTCTCAAGGGCTTCCATAAGAGAGAGGGCAGAATTTGCAGAGGGGGCAGAACGCAGCGCCTGAGTGACTACGAAAGAGTCGAGGAGACGATCGTTTAGAACATGGGAGAGTGAGTTGGGACAATTGGACCGGAGGAGGAGTCGAATGGAGTCTATGAGTTTGGCACGGTAAAGGTAGTGAGAAACTTTACTGGGAAAAGGGTCACGGCCATAGGACCGAGCTTGTTGGGTTAATCTGATAATCATGTTAAACTTGGAGAAGAACAGCCTGATATGCATCAGCACCGGGCCAAAACTTAAAATCCTCCTCAGTATTGCACCATGTAATAGCCCGCGCGTTGGGAATGTTAATGGCGCCCACTATAATACTAGCCGTTTTGCTCCGCATTTGTTATGCGCAAAGAATCAAACATCTGGTGCGCATGGGACAGACAGAGCATAGTAGGGAGGAGGCAACAGAGAGACCGAAAACTCAATGCCTCCAGACAGCTACCAAGGTATAGACTGCAGGTTCTAATTCATCCAAAATGATAATAGAAAATTAATTTGCAGAACTGAGAAAGGAAGAAGGAAGAGGTCAAAACTGCATGTTCTTCTCCCGACTATTCCAAGAAGAAGCCTTCATTTCATTTCGGTCTAAATCTTGAAGGAGCCAAGCCCCAGTTTCCGGTTGGTTTGGTAGCTTCCTGGTCTCGATCACAATTTCACGCTGCCCACGGACATTGATGCTGCGTCCGTAGGAGAGAATGATAAACACGATGAAATTTTGTAATTATAATTATGTTTGATGCAAAATAATAAAATAATTTAGAAATAGATAAAAACATTGAACAAATGATTACTTTCATAAAAGAGGTATTAAAAATATTTTTTTTTAATTTATGAAAAATATTGTTTTACATATTCTTAATAAAAAAAATAAAAAAATATTTATTTAATTTTTTAATTTGTAAATAAATATTTTTTAAATATCCCAAAAAAATTAAATATTTATTTTTAATTTTTAAAATAATTTTATTTTAATTATATTTTATTAAAATTATTAAAATTATTTTTCAATTTGTAAACAAAAATTATTTTTAAACGTTGGCATAATTTAGGATGACATGAATAATAGCCTCTTTTCTATTTTGACTTTCTGATAATGCTTTGAATTCCATTAACATGCTGTGAGATTTCTATTCTCTCACAGCAACGAGGAAATCCCAACACCCAAGAAATCTAGGCATGTTTGGTTCTATTCTTATTTTAATATTTTTTAAATAAATATTTTTTAAAATAAATTTTAAAAATTAAAAAATTTATTTAAATCATTATTTAAAAAATTACTATTTTTTGTTTTTTATTTGATTTTACAAAATAAAAATTAACAAAATATTTAACAAATATTTTAATTTTTTGTTTTTAAAAACACAATTCTATTTTTATATTTTACAAAATACTTTATTAAAAACACATTATCAAACACATTTTTTATTTTTTTGTTCTTAAAAACAAAAAATTATTCTGAAAATAAAAAAATCAAATAAGTTCCTAATTGCTTCTTATCAAACACATTCTTTACCATAAACCAACTAACAAATATAACTCGAGTTCATTTTATTAAAATTTTATGATCTATTTGATATACAAAAAATCCTTAAATGAAAATAAAAAATAAATGTTCAATAAAATAAAAAGAATTAATTCTATTTAATAT
Source organism: Erythrophleum fordii (assembly GCA_032878935.1). Lineage (NCBI taxonomy): Eukaryota > Viridiplantae > Streptophyta > Magnoliopsida > Fabales > Fabaceae > Erythrophleum > Erythrophleum fordii. The sequence goes on from JAVQMF010000036.1 coordinate 3,345,136, forward strand.
AATGTAAAAAGGAAACAAAATATTTTATTTATTTATTTGTTTGATATAATAAAAATAGTATAAAAATAAAAAGTTAAGTATATGAAAAGACATTAATGTCCTTGGACATAAATGCCTTTCCATGTTTGACTTGTTATTTCATTTTAACTAGTTAAATATTCAATTTATAAAACTCTAAAACATTGATCTAAACTTATTTAAATTGTTAACCTAAAGTTAGTATTATGAACCAGCTTATTTTGCCTTCACCATTAACTTATCTCACCTTTCATATAAAGAAGCTAATGTAGGGAGCAAATTCTCTCAATTGCGCTATTCGTCCATTGCACATCAATTGTGCACAATTCAATCAACTGTTCAATCCAATTGCTACCAATGGGACATGTCACAAATGACCTCAAAACATAACATTTTGGAAGGCTGAATCAGACGCCAAGACATGTGTTGTGAGCTTTGGCATGGATCTTTGAGAATAAAAACGCAAGAAATTGACCATTGACGTTTTACGCATTTAGATATGGTAGCTTCGAATGACGACAAATCCATATGTGGCAACTTCAATGTTTGGCCATTGAGAGTGACTTAGCTATGGGAGCCATAAATGACGGTGATTTGGCTATGGTAGATTATGTTGTTTCGATTCGTCAATATAAGTGGGTTTGATTTGAATGGTGTTAGATATATTAATTTTATTGATTAGATTGAAATTTAGATTCTATTGCTCCCATAGCTAAATCACCCTGAATTATTACTTAAAATGCCAAACTCGTGAAGGGATGAAAAGATCTTATGTGATGATTGCAAAGGAAATTTAGTCCTTGGATCTTCCATCTACCCACATTTTCAAATCTACAAAAGGAAAATAACTATTTTTGAATGGATGCATCCACGATGCAACAATTGACACTTGATAGAGTAGAGAGTGTCCATTTTAAGCATCCAAAATGCAAAACGAGACAGACGGTGAAGATTGTCACTATTCTGTTGGCCCAATAGTCTCTCAACCCTTTTGTGTTTGATAACTCCAAAAGCCCAAGTCAGATAAAAGCTCATCCAAGTAAAACTTTTTGGTGTTGCTTTTCATATAGTCTACAGAAAGTATATCTATGCTCTGAAAAGCTAAAAGCTGACTCCTTACTGTGACCATGCTTCTGCTCTGCTTCAAAGTTAACTTTTTCCTTTCTGTTCTCTCATTGAAAACATAAATCTGTTCACTCTCCTCGACATAATGACCAAATGAAAAAAATAGTGAAAGGAGTTCAGAGTTGATTTAGTAAAGCCTTTCTGTTTTGCTGGGAAAGCCTCTGTGTTCTGCTGAATCATTCTAAGCTCTCAGCTAACTGGTTGCTACTCAAGGCCTACTGATTTCAAACATTCAAAATTGAAGGAGATGAAGTAACGGCTATTTTTTCATGCTTATATATGTGCAAGAGGTCTGCTGTAAAAACATACCAGCGAACAAAGAAAAAAAAAGAAATTCTGTTCATCTGTTTCATTTTTATTCTCTATAGTGATAAGTGTCTGGTGCATGTAATAACCTTCTCTGAGAGACTTGTGCTGATTAGTGAAACTCTGTAAGAGTCTTGAATGTTGTAGCACTTGTGAAAGAAAAAGAAGGTTGTGTGAGTGTGAGCTGTTAAATCTGTAAAAGTTCTAGGTAAGCTTGAAAACCTAGGTGCTGTGGGTGTATTCTGTGATTCTATAGTGGAAATCCCTTGTCGTGTATCAAGGGGACTGGACGTAGGTCTTGAGGACCGAACCAGGATATACCAGGTGTTTCTCTTCCTTTATCTTGCTTTTAATTCTTCAGTCACTAAACTAAAACCCTGTCGACAAGGTCTCTTCCTATCTCCTTGATCTTCTCTTTGTAAGTCAAATTTTAGAAGATCCTGTCGACAAGATCTTAGTCCATCTACAAGGTTTTTTTATTTACAATTTTAGTTGAACTTATGGTTTTTAAATTGTGAGAGCACCTATTCACCCCCTTCTAGGTGCACTCTTCAATTGGTATCAGAGCTGGTCTCACTGATTTTAGTGCTTAACCGCCTAGAGAAAAGATCTTTTATTTTACAGGATAATGAGTCAACAACCACTTGAAGGGTCTTACTTTCTTGAAGGGTTCTCAACTGTCAGACCTCTATACTTCAATGGAAATCACTACACCCACTGGAAAGCAAGAATGAAAATCTACATTCAATCAACAGACTATCGAGTGTGGAAAATCATGGAGAAGGGCCCAAAATTTCCTTCAAAGAAAGATGAAAAAGGAGAGGTCATCGACAAGCCCAGAGATGAGTGGTCAGATGATGATATCAAAATGGTAGAAAGTAATGCCAGAGCAATCAACATTCTTTATTGTGCTGTGAGTGGCCAGGAGTATGATAAAATCTCCAGTTGCAACACAGCACAAGAAATGTGGAAAAAGCTTGAAATGACGCACAAAGGGACATCCAAAGTCAAGGAAAGCAAGATGAACATGCTGGTTTATGAGTATGAATTGTTTCACATGAAGGAGAACGAGAACATTGAAGAAATGTTCAACAGATTTGCGAAAATTGTAGGAGATCTGAAGGCCCTCGAAAAAACATACTCAAGTATGGAGAAAAATTCAAAAATTCTGAAATGTCTTCCTCCCATATGGCAATCAAAGGTAGATAACCTAGAAAGCCAGAATCTTGCTACAATGCCTCCCGATGAGTTACGTGGCCATCTCATTGCCTACGAGAGAAATCATCTAAAAAGGCATGAGCTGGAACAGAAACGAAAAGCTCTTGCCTTGCAAGCTATGACAAAAGAAGAACAACTCATGGAAGAAGATGGAGAAATAGATGCACAAGATATAGCATTCTTCTCAAAAAAATTAGAGAACTATGCTAGGAGAAAAAGATTGATGGGAAAATTCAAAGGTGCTTCCTCAAACAATACTACAAGACGCGACGAAGCTGCCAAAAACATGATTACTTGCTATGAATGTGGCAGAAATGGTCATATCAGATCAGAATGCCCATTCATGAAAAGAAAGTCAGTCAAACTACATGTCAGAAAGAAGGCTATGGCTGCTTGGAGCGATGACGAAGAAGAAGAAGAAGCTGAGATAGAGCAAGAATTTGCAAATATGTGTTTCATGGCTGCTGAAGAGACTGAGGTAATTCCAGAAACAGAAAATTCTGATTTACAAAATGATTTCAATGACCTTCTAATAGACTTTGAGAAATTGTTTGGAAAATATGAGAATCTTATTCAAATCAACTCTAGATTAGAAAGGAACTCAAGTAACTTGGAAGAAAAATTAGCTGCCACTGTAAAGGAAATGGATGCGTTAAAAACTCAGATTAAAACCTTAGAAAGAGATTTAGCTAATTTTGTAAAAGGAGAAGAGAATCTAAAATTGTTGTTAGGACAACAGAAGTGCGTGTTTGATAAAACTGGTTTAGGCTATGATAAAAGAAATAGTGTTAAGTTATACAAAAATTTCTTTGTCAAAGAAAGTAACAGCATACAAACTGCTAACACATGCTTTTACTGTAATAAATTCAGTCATACCTGCCATAAGTGTAAAAACAGATTTGGAAAACTAGTCTGGGTTCCCAAAAACATTGATTCTACAAATGTAACACTCACTAACCATAAAGGACCCAAGAAGATTTGGGTACCTAAGAAAAAAAATTGATTTAACTTGCAGATGTGTCTCAAAGGAAAGATATCAAGAAATGACTGGTTTCTGGACAGCGGCTGTTCACGCCACATGACAGGGGATCACTCTAAATTTCTATCATTTACTCACAGAGACGGTGACTCTGTTACCTTCGGAGATGGAGGAAAAGGTAAAATTATAGGATTTGAAAAAATTAGTCTGAATGAAAATTGCTGCATTGATAATGTGTGTCTTGTTATAGGTCTCAAACATAATCTTCTAAGCATTAGCCAACTGTGTGACAAAGGTTATAAAGTTGAGTTTAAATCATTGCACTACATCGTGTCTGATAATGATAACAAAGCTCTGTTTGTTGGACAAAGATTTGAAAACATTTATATTCTTACCTCTAAAGATGCTATTTCCAAGAATATAATTTGTTTTGCCTCAATCTGCAATGATCCTTGGATTTGGCATAAGAAACTTGGACATGCAAGCATGCATGTGATCTCTAAACTATCAAAACTTGATCTTGTGAGGGAACTTCCTAAACTAGATTTTCAAAAAGATCATGTATGTGATGCATGTCAATTGGGCAAACAAACTAAATCCTCTTTCAAAACTAAAGAATTTGTTTCTATATCAAGACCACTTCAAATATTGCACATGGATCTTTTTGGCCCCACACAAACTCAAAGCTTTTGAGGAAAAAGTTATGCATTTGTTATCATTGATGATTACTCTAGATTTACATGGGTGTTGTTTCTAGCTCACAAGGACGAAGCCTTTAAGAACTTTGAGGTCTTTTGTAAAAAGGTCCAAAGAGAATAAAGATATTTAATCTCTAGTATTAGAAGTGATCATGGTGGAGAATTCGAAAATAAACTCTTTGAAAATTTCTGCAATGAACATGGCTTTACTCATAATTTACTCCAAGAACTCCACAACAAAATGGAGTTGTTGAAAGAAAAAATCGTACTTTACAAGATATGGTTAGAACCATGTTGATTGACAATGATCTTCTTAAATATTTTTGGGCTGAAGCCATAAATACTGCTTGTTATATTTTAAATCGATGTCTCATTAAACCTATCATTAAGAAAACTCCATATGAGCTGTGGAAAGGAAGAAAACCAAACATAGGCTATTTTCATACGTTTAGATGTAAATGCTTCATACATAATAACGGTAAAGATATGTTAGGAAAATTTGATGCTAGAAGTGATGAAGGAATCTTTCTAGGATATTCAACAACAAGCAAGGCATATAGGGTTTTTAACAAAAGAACCTTAGTAGTTGAAGAATCTATCCATATAGTATTTGATGATTCTAACCACTCTTTGAAGAAAAACTTGAATCTAGATGATGAGGAAAATGCAGATTGTCTAAACAGATCTCAGAATATAAGACAGAAAGAAAAGACTGGTATAGATGAAGAAGAAAAGAGAAATAAAGAAGTTGAAGAGGAGCTCAGTCAAAGATCTTGTCAACAAGATATAGGCAGGGAGAGAGGAACTACAAATCAGCCTGAAGCTATAAACTCTGAACTACCCAGAACTGATTTGAAGCTTCCACGGGAATGGAGACACTCCTCCTCATATCCTATGCAATTCATAATTGGAGATCCCAATAAAGGATTAAGAACAAGAGCTTTATTCAAACAAAACAACTTAGCTCTTCTCTAAAAAATTGAGCCCAAAACTACAGAGGAAGCCTTGAAGGATGGAGATTGGATAGCTGCAATGGAAGAAGAACTCAACCAGTTTAAAAGAAATGAAGTCTGGAATTTGGTGAAGCCTCCTGAAAATGCCTCAATAATAGGGACAAGATGGGTATTTCGAAATAAATTTGATGAGCAAGGAAATGTCGTAAGAAACAAAGCTAGACTTGTGGCCCAAGGATACTCTCAAATGGAAGATATTGATTTTGATGAAACTTACGCTCCAGTTGCTAGACTAGAGTCGATACGTATGTTACTTGCCTATGCCTCATTTATGAATTTCAAATTATTTCAAATGAATGTTAAGAGTGCCTTCTTAAATGGATTTATTCACGAAGAAGTATATGTCAAACAACCTTCTGGTTTTGAGGATAAAAACTTGCCCAATCATGTTTACAAACTTTCAAAAGCTCTTTATAGGTTAAAACAGGCTCCCAGAGCTTGGTATGAAAGATTGAACAATTTTTTACTTCAAAATGGGTTCATTAGAGGAAAAATTGACACCACACTCTTCATCAGAAAACATGATAATGTCTCATTACTTGTTCAAGTTTATGTGGATGATATTATATTCGGTAGTCCTAATAAAATCCTCTGTCAAGAATTCTCTAAACTTATGCAAGGAGAATTTGAAATGAGTATGATGGGAGAAATGAATTTCTTTCTTGGTCTGCAAATCAAGCAAACAAAGAAAGGAAACTTCATCAATCAAGCTAAATATACCAAGGAGCTGCTCAAGAAATACGGTTTTATAAATGCAAAACCTATAGGCACTCCAATGTGTCCATCATCAAACCTCGACAAAGATAAAAAAGGTAAAGATGTTGATAAAAAATCATATAGAGGTATGATTGGATCCTTGCTTTATCTCACTGCTAGTAGACCAGACATCATTTATAGTATATGCAAATGTGCTAGGTTTCAATCCAATCCTAAAGAATCTCACTACATTGCTGTAAAAAGAATTTTCATATACTTGGCAGGAACACAAGACCTTGGCTTGTGGTATCCAAAATCTAACAGATTTGAACTAGTGGGATATGCAGATGCTGACTTTGCACGAGATAAACTTGATAGGAAAAGCACTACTGGAACTTGTCAATTTCTAGGACCTGTTTTAGTATCTTGGTTCAGCAAGAAACAGAGCTCAATTGCTTTATCAACCGTTGAGGCTGAGTATATGGCAGTAGGGAGCTGTTGCACTCAGCTCTTATGGATGAAGCAACAAATAGCAGATTTTTCACTTACATACAAGCAAATTCCTATCTTCTGTGATAATACCAGTGCTATCTGTCTAACCAAAAATTCAGTACATCATTCTCGTACAAAGCACATTGAAGTCAAACATCACTTCATTCGGGATCATGTACAGCAAGGAGACATAGAGGTAAAATACATCCAAACTGATTTACAACTAGCTGATATTTTTACCAAACCTCTACTAGAACATCGATTTTCTATGTTAAGAACTAGTTTGGGCATAGTTAGCAATGTTTAAATTCGATATGACTACTTATTCTGCATGTTTTCTAAATTTTCGAAAACCTTGTCGACTGGTTCCAAAACCTTGTTGACAAGATCTCTGAGGCCATACAAAGTCAAATGACCATTGACCATGAAGTTCCACGCCAAAAATACTGTATCACCTTCTTCTCCAATCAGACTGTGGCAAATGGTCTGATAGTTCAAATCAATAGTCTCTCTCTTCTGCAACTTTATGAAAAGCAACGCATAAGGCACAAGTGTCAGCAAAATATTGTCTTCTCTCTCCTGCATTAATAACTGACGGGATGGCTTCGCCTCTTCTGCACCCGTCTTATCTGCCTCCTATTCGACCAAACGCTCTCTCTTCCCTGAATCTCCTCGAACCCTAGCAGAGCGCAATCCTGTTTCTCCGTCGCCTCTCCATGCCTCGCACCAAAATGGTAGCCCATAAATCTCCGGTAACCTCTACTATTCCTATCTCTGACTCCGAATCCGGCCAATCTCCGGCAGTCCATGATCTCCAGCACACCGCCCCCTCGTCTTCTGTGTCTACTTACTCCCGACGGGCTATTCGCTCCTAACCCTCCGGTGCTCGTCCCCTCAAACGTTCTGACTTACCTTCGTCTTTCGGGATCGGCAAGAAACTTAAACATGTTTCTCCAGACCGGCCGTTCAGTGACTCTCCTGAAGCTATTCCTTCTGACTTCGGCGACTCCACCGATGCGGAAGACTTTCTGTCGCCTAAAGAAAAGGCCCGCTATGAATCCAACTTTCGTCACCGCTCTATTGCCTGCGGCCGAACCGTCTCCCTGCTCAAACTCCAGTTCATCCAGTGTGATATCAAGGAGCCTTTTGAGGCCATGGGTTGGCACAAAATTCTCGAACTCCAGGAAGAGGTCTATGAAGATCTGGTTCGCCTCTTCTATGCAAATTTGTCCATCATGGATGACGGTCTGTCTCTTGTGTCTTTCATTAAGGGTCATCGGATATTACTCCCCAAGAGGAAACTTGGCAAGCTTTTGGGGGTTTCCTTCTCGGGCCCTTCCTATTTTTTTCAAAAAACTTGGGGCAAGGACTTTCCCGTTACGTATGCCGAGGCCCGGGATTCTTTAGTCGAGCGCCCCGATCTTCTTTCTCCCGGGCGCCTCAATGGCCTTGCACTCAGTTTTGAACGGCGAATCATGGCGCATATCATTAGTACCTATCTTCTGCCACGCTCTCGTTCCTTAGAGTCTCTCAACAAACGGGACTTCTGTCTTCTATACTGCCTCGTCAACCGCACGCCCATTGATCTCGGCACTTGGATTTTACGGTTCATGGCCGAATCCACCACTATTTCCAACCCGTCTGCCAGTCTTCCCTATGGCATGCTCCTTACCCGTGTCTTCAAGGATCACCATGTCAGTTTGAACCACTATCTCTCTATCCTTATTGACACAACCTACACTGAAGCCACCTTTCGCTTAATGCAATATAGTCTGGTTGACACTCAGTGGCTTCGCACCTCTGATGCCACTCCCCTCTCTGCCCCCACGACGCCCCCTCCCTCGCCGGCCCCCTCTGATCTCCCTCCCTCTGGCAAAGCCCCAGCTTCCTCTTCTCCTCCCCACTCTCCTGGTCATGTTCTTCCCTCCACTTCTGCCCCACCCTCCTCTTCCTCCCTGGCCTCCTTTGATATGCTACACCGTATCCTTGAAGCTCATACTTCACTTAACCAGATGTTTGCTACTTCCCTTCATACCCTTCAAGGTCAGCTTCATCAAATTTCTGATCAAATGGGCGATCTCACCGCTAATCTTGGCACTATGCGTAGCCTTCTTGAGGATTATGGCCCTCTTCCTCAACATCTCCTGGCTGTCCATAAGGAACTCCAAGCTGCCAAGACCAACATCAATCTTAAGGCCACTGTTCTTAATCATCGGCTTCAGGATATTGATACTGCTATCATGGACTCCCTTAAAGTATTGAAAGCACTCTGCCGGCGTCATTAACTTCTTGGGTCTTCCCCTATTGACTGGCCTGTGATGGTGTCTTTTTGCCCCTCTCCTATCCTTACTCTCTTGCTTCTGTCTCTTTACTCTGTCTCCCTTTTGCTGTTGACAAAAAGGGGGAGAACATTGTGTAAATTTTAACTTCTGGATATATTTGCTGCTGTTCTGGATACTTGATTAAATTCTGGATATATCTGCTGTGATCTGGTTACTTGTTTAATTTTAAATTCTGGACATATCTACTGCTGGTCTAATGCTTAACTTTGATCCTGATTATATATGCTGTTGATCTGGTTAATAAATATGGCAGAGATTATAATTGCTATTCGATTCTAACTGCTACTTGAAAAATAAATCAGCAGTTAAATTATAAATGTAGGATTAATGATAACAGACAATATACACTGATAATTTAAAGGTATTTCATGTCTCCACTTTTTGCCTTTGTGCTTTGGTCTCTGTAACAAATCTTTCTATTAAGGGGGAGCACATATTCAGGGGGAGTTGTGGTCTAATTTAATTATCTAATAGACTTTTATCACTTGGCTTTTGTCATCATCAAAAGGGGAAGATTGTTGGCCCAATAGTCTCTCAACCCTTTTGTGTTTGATAACTCCAAAAGCCCAAGTCAGATAAAAGCCCATCCAAGTAAAACTTTTTAGTGTTGCTTTTCATATAGTCTGCAGAAAGTATATCTATACTCTGAAAAGCTAAAAGCTGACTCCTCACTGTGACCATGTTTCTGTTCTGCTTCAAAGTCAACTCTTTTCTGTTCTCTCATTGAAAACATAAATCTGTTCACTCTCCTCGACATAATGACCAAATGAAAAAAATGGTGAAAGGAGTTCAGAGTTGATTTAGTAAAGCCTCTCTGTTTTGCTGGGAAAGCCTCTGTGTTCTGCTGAATCATTCCAAGCTCTCAGCTAACTGGTTGCTACTCAAAGCCTACTGATTTCAAACATTCAAAATTGAAGGAGATGAAGTAACGGCTATTTTTTCATGCTTATATATGTGCAAGAGGTCTGCTGTAAAAACATACCAGCGAACAAAGAAAAAAAAAAAGAAATTATGTTCATCTGTTTCATTTTTATTCTCTATAGTGATAAGTGTCTGGTGCATGTAATAACCTTCTCTGAGAGACTTGTGCTGATTAGTGAAACTCTGTAAGAGTCTTGAATGTTGTAGCACTTGTGAAAGAAAAAGAAGGTTGTGTGAGTGTGAGCTGTTAAATCTGTAAAAGTTCTAGGTAAGCTTGAAAACCTAGGTGCTGTGGGTGTATTCTGTGATTCTATAGTGGAAATCCCTTGTCGTGTATCAAGGGGACTGGACGTAGGTCTTGAGGACCGAACCAGGATATACCAGGTGTTTCTCTTCCTTTATCTTGCTTTTAATTCTTCAGTCACTGAACTAAAACCCTGTCGACAAGGTCTCTTCCTATCTCCTTGATCTTCTCTTTGTAAGTCAAATTTTAGAAGATCCTGTCAACAAGATCTTAGTCCATCTACAAGGTTTTTTGATTTACAATTTTAGTTGAACTTGTGGTTTTTAAATTGTGAGAGCACCTATTCACCCCCCTCTAGGTGCACTCTTCATATTCGTCCATTGTGAAAATTCAAAATTGACATGCAATGGGAGAATAGCGCAATTATGAAAATTTACTCACGCTAATGTGTGTCTTCTCCACTCGCTTCTCTCTCTCTCTCTCTCTCTCTCTCTCTCTCTCTCTCTCTCTCTATATATATATATATATGCAATGGGCAAGGTTTCAAAGTGGAAGTCACACGCATCAAATAGGTTGCAGATGACATTCGTAGCGATAACCTGATAAACTTTCGTCAAATGGTGCAACAAGTGACCAGAGTGAGATTCAACAACTCCCAGATACCAATAGAAAGATTAGCATCTCCAAAAATGATAGACTTAGAAGGCAAGGTGAATAATGCAAAGAGAAGAAAGACACATTCCGCCATCACCAAAGGTAGCATGGACATTTCATGATTTTGGTTCCAAACTTTTTTGTCTTCCTACTCCACGGTGCAGTAAAATGCCATAAAAGATAGCTTCTTATTTCTTTCAAGTTTTTTGTATGCCAAACGCATATAGGCAGCGGATTTAAATTCATTTTCCCTTTCCTTTATACTACCAAATAGGCCAAAGAGATAATGGTTGCAGAAAAACAACTCAAATGGAAAAGGAACTATTTTATCCTAAATTGATGAAAAATGATTTTTTATTTTATTTTTTTTGTGGGTATAGGACGAAATATGATATTTTCGTAGTCCATGGCTAATACCACTTGTATATTGACCTTTTGTTTTTTCCTAAAAGGGCATGTTAACCATTTAATTCTATTGAATATACAGGGAAGAAAGGGGATATTCATTAGATATTTATTTATTTATTAAATAAGAGATGAGTAGGCTGTGTCACAACCATGTATGTTGAAAAACCGCTTTACTATATATTCCCTTAATTGAAAACAGAATATTTCTACGGCTTTGTTTTGCGAATGCAATTTGTGCTATCAATACAAAAGTACTTGGCCGATCAGTTCAGCTCAGACTGACCAAATGATTTAGCTAGCTAATATTTTCCAAGGAATTTCATGACTATCATAAGAAGAAACTTGCATTTCTAACAAATTTAATATTCCTACATGCCCAACTTCGAGTATAACTCACAAGACTTTATTTATTCAACAATTGAGTACCACAGCTTCGAAACTAAAACCCGATGGCCATAGACAATAAATTACTCCCGAAGAAAAAAATATATAAGTAAAACCTTTTACATAAAAGAGCCCATCCAACATCCATTCACCGCGAGATAGTGGTAGGGTGGATGGACTTAAATGGATATACCATGTCAGACACACAAATAGAACTAGGCCTGCAAAAAGCTTGCATACTTTGCACCTAAGAAGAGCCGTTGGATACAGAGCAGTGCATTTTTAGTGACCTCAGCGCTCTCATGATTCATTAGTCTCATCACTCGTTCCTTGGCTTTCAGGTCTGTCACTATGATCCTCCCCGCAGGATGGTGTTGGACGAACTGTGAAAGGTCAAAACAAGCAACAGCCAGAGTCCTTGGATCACCAGACGTGTCCAGAATCGTTATTAGGACCCTTAAAATCTGCAACAGGTGAAGATTTAAGCATAAATAAAATTAGAAGGACTTTTCTGAGAATATACAACAGAATAGAACATAATTGATCATTTCTTTCTGATTGCTGAATAGCAATAGAACATAATTGATCATTTCTTTCTGATTGCTGAATAGCACTTCATATACCATACTAATCTGTTGAACAGCGGTCTGAATCCCTTGTTGTGCCCCACCAAACAGAGGGGCCGAGAATTTTTTTTTAACTTTATTATTATTTTTTAAAGCTCATCTATTGCACAGCATACCATACTGTGTAGCAGGTGATCCATTCACATTGAATATGTATGTCCTTTGAATGGAAATGGTCCGCATTAGTTTAGCAGGCAAAGTAACACCCGTATTTTCTTGTAGAAAATCCCATTTTTGCTTGTCAGATCCATGAGCAAAGGGGACAATGTTACTTCAGCACCTAAATAGGTTTTAACCCAAAAGGAGTAGAATAATTTTCGAGTACTATTAACTCTCCACTTCAAAATCTGTTTGCTATGTTTCAAATGAAACTCAGTACAGTGCACTATGGTTCTACTCAGGGTCTGCAATTATTCGGCAAATGGATTACGAGAGGATCAGCTATAATTTATCTTTTCAGCAATGAGGTGGAACGGTGAGAGATTGGAGATCCTATAATGATGAATGACCCCATAACGTGAGGTTATCCATTTGCTATTTTCATGTGATTGCATCTTGTTGATTTACTTTATGTCTACTAAGTGTCACAGAAAACACTAACACTAATTTAACTAATCAGGTTAGCGTAACCATTCTGCTCCAAATGCTATTGCTAAGATCAGCTACTTGCTGCTACTTGGCATAATCAACTACCAAGTATTGCTCAGGCTCGAAAGACAACCTCTACAAATTCAAGGTATATCATGGTATACAGCACAAGTTTTCTAACCAAAACGCCACGAAATATCATAACAGACAAGCATGCTAGCCAACCAATTGGTATTCAGTACTAAACCATTTTCATCAAGGTGAACTGACACCAATAAATTGTTTCAATACCTATTGGAGATCCAGAAATTAAGGCAGTTTCTTCAGTTTCTTTTATACTCCATGAGATGATAAAGGAGTAATATAGTGCAGCCAATTGTAATTGAAAGAGTTTTTTATTTTCTCAGTCAACTATTAGCAAGCGCCTCCATGAATAAGAATTGAAGCACAAAAAATGAAAATTAATGCAGAGATACCTGAAAGTCATTTTCTTCAAAGTTGGTAATATTTTCTCGCCAAAATATAGGATCTTTGTGCATGGGAGACCAATCCAGATTGCCAAGGAGAACTTCTTGCTTATACTTGTCAAAAGAACTTAGTCTCTTAATGTTATCCTTAAGTCCTTCTTCCAGGTAATTCAGTGCCTCCAACAAGTCCTATGATAAACTTCTAATCAATAAAAGAGTGCTGGAGAAGCACCGGAAATAATTCTTCAAAGGGAAATGCAGCAAGAGACGTTGAAAAATTAGAAAGGGGGGGTATTTGGGAACCACTATTTGAATTTGTAACTCATGACAAACTTCAAGAAAAATAAGATCTCAAATAGCTGGGACAAGAACAAAGGAGATCATGTGTAACACAAAATACAGTCACATCAAACCAAAGTAGGAGCTAGCAGAATGATTGATTTATGAACCTCCCTTTTATGCATATTTAATTTAGCCACGTAATACTTTTATGCATATGGAAGAAAAAATAGATCAACTTATTGTCACAGCACAAATTCAAGCCAATCATCAACAAAATGCCACTGTAAGAATCACAATTAGGTAACTTGATTTCATCCACTACAAAGACAAGAGACAAGTCATCCATTGCCTATCAGTAAATTTTATAATGAGGTATAATGAGTTCCCATGAGAATGTCATCCATATTTCTTTTTTTCTATTAAAATGCACAAACTTTAACCAGTGCTTGCCTTCTAAATTTATATGCATTAAACGGGAAATCAAAGCTGAGTGTCTACTGTCTACCAAAACAGGACCAGGTGCACTATATAACTACAACATGTGAACCTGAAAGATCATAAATATAATACAGTGATCCAAACTATATCAAAAACATCAGGATAATAGTAAATAGCCATGTAACCACAACAATTCAATGGCAAGATGTATATCAAGAATAATTTCCAGTGCTTGATCTCTGCAACATACCTACTATATTTTTACACCATTTGCGCGTCAAACTTTCAGCAAGAATGTATGTCTAATCTAGTTTTCTCACCTCATCACTCCATGCTTGTGCTTTCAAACTCTGAACAACTTGTGGCAGCTGAAGGTCAACCATTTGAGCACCCAATGTCCCTTTTGACAGCAAGTTTTTGAGGGTTAAGATGACTACTCTAACAACCTGACAAAAAATTGGCAATACAAGTCTTTAAACATCAAACTTTTACACTAGATAAAGTTAAAAACAAAACTAGTTGCTTCCATAGAATAAATGAAAAGTTTATAGTATGGCCAAAAACCAATAATAAATTCAGCCAACAGCTATAACATAACTCATGAACAAGGAATGGTGAGGCCAAAAACAAACACATGAGAAAAATATTTTATTGATAAAAAGAATGTAAGATGAACATAAGCTCAAGAAGCCAACAGTACCTTCTCTTTAGTAGAACTCTTAACGACCTCAATAAGTCGTGGAAGGGTTCTTGAAGTAGCCAGGTATTCAATTGCTGGCTCATAATAGGATAAGAGCCATATGCAGAGACATGTTTCATATAAAAGCTGTCACAGAGAGAATTCTCCATTAATTTTGTATTCCCCACAGAAATTCCTTCAATTCTAACATCACTAATTTCAATCAGTAATATTTTTATTGAATAAAAGTTTTTAAAATAAAAATATTGGGGATCCCTTGATCACCCTCTCCGCCATTGTTCTTGGGAAAGAATTTCCCTTAATTTTTTGGACTAGATGAACCATGCTTGTCTAGCCATCTATTAGCAAATGCATCATGCTTATCCAGCTACCTACTGGCAGAATTCACAAGGGCCAGCTGAAGTTGAAACCAGCTATAAAGCTTCTCAGACAGTGCAAGGGTCCAACAAACCTACCTGGATAGACTGTTGGGTGGATGCCGGAGAAATCAAAGGTACAAGCAACTTGACCCCACCTGCCTGAACAAAGGAAGATCTAACCACAGGTTCCCTAAGTAGAGCTGCTAAACAATTGACAGCAGTTGGCACACCACGACTAGGATGAGAAGGATTCCTCAGCTACAGACAATAATAGGATGAAGGTGAGAATGCATGTTGGAATTGAGTGTCTTCACTATCTTCTTGCAGAATTTAACACAAGTGGCATTATATTTGTGTAATTTTTGTTAGACAAGATCACACTAAGTGAATACAGATCTGAGTGTATATCTATAAACATCAGGCTTATGCAATTCCTTGGTCCTAATTATAACCTAGTCGTTCAACATTTATTGTGTCACATGCTTGTACTAGAATAACCCTGCAATTTCATATATGTCAAGCACTTCTGGTAGATTACTTCATAAATTGACATGATATGGTGCATTATCAACATCTTTGTTGATTCCTCTTATGCAGTTAGTGTAGTGAGAAAGAAAACATGCATCTATACAGCATGCTAAAGCCTATGGCTCTCGCATCTTCATAGAATTGGATTAATACCTTTGTTAACTTACTCTTCCTATGCCCTTTTCATACAGATATTGTGGATTAGCAATGCTGTAAAATAAAATTTCTGCCTCTTTCCTTTGTTAAGTAGCTCTCCCCTTTTATTTTTATCTACATTTAATAAGATTTTGGTAATCCCAAATGAGTTTATTATCTAAGATACACTTGGTTTGTTCTGCTAAGGGAATGTTCACTGGATCATACATGATGCAGTATGAAAAACTAATAACATTAAAACCCACAATTTTTCAAAATATTCTTAAATCCATTTATCATAAAAACCAGGGGTTATCATTTTATTCAACTAAGGCCTTATTAAGAGGTGACCAAAAAAAAAATTCCTAATCTTACTAGAATATCAAAATAAAAATCTTAATCCTAATAAAATAATATGAAGGCTAAAACATTAGGCAACTTCTTTCATTCTACTTTGCTAAAATAAAAAACATTTCAATAATAAAATAATTAAAATCTTTATCTTCCCATCCTGCACCAATAGATTAACTTGTTTTATTTAACCATTTGGCAAGGCTAATATTAGGCAACTCTGCCCACTTCATATTTGCTTTTAATCACACGCCTTTATTTTTGACAATGAGACCATATATTTGTAATAACTACATGATAGTTTGAATTTACCACTTCCTTTAGAATATTCCATTGCTACAATTCATGACATTAATCAAACATACAAAGGCTTAACTGGAATTGCTGGATCTCATATAATGTTAAAAAAAAATGTTGATGCTTTGATTAATGACTCTCAAAATTCAATAGATTGAAGATTAAATCACATTGATTAGCAAAGTAAAATTTTTATGTTAATTTCTTAGAAGCAAGCACATTTGTCTGGCAAAGACTTCAAGATATCTCAAATTGATTAACCTATTCACCACACCAAGTTTTTCAGCTGGTAAATTGCATTTGACAAAAGAATGGGAGGGAACTTTTAAGTTTCAGTATGAAATACCTGTTCACAAAACCATTTTACCAATTCTTTTAAAACATCATCAATAGTAATAAATGGCTTCTTCGAATTTGATGCTTCTCCATTTACAACACTGCTGTGCTGATTTTTTGGCCTGGCACTATATTGACAAGAGGGTGGCAAATTGAAATTACTGAAAAAGTAACTTACATGACAAAACCTGCAACCTAACATAAGTCCTAAAAGTTCTGCAGTTAAATGTCGAAAGGCATCATGCTTGTTTTACCTAACTATTGAAGCAAGGATCTTACAACTTTTCTCTTGTATGAACCAATTTCCTTTCCAAAGCAATCTGAAAGATGGACAATATTGTTATTTTTATTTTTCAATAATTTTGAAGTAGAAGGGAAATACATGAGATGATAAAAATCAATTGGCATAATCTCAGTCATGGGCAAATATATCTTTTTTCTACACAAATTTTATAAATCATTAGGTTAAAAAAAAAAATTGTGGTGACAAAGAAAGGACTGACCCTCTCTTACAAGTGCAGTGGAAGTGTGCTACTAGAAAGATAACAGCACATTTTCTATTTATACACTGATACATGCATTGCTGTGGCTTTCAGTCAATATTAGTTGTTCTAGGCCATGGAAAATGAAAATTTAAGAGATTACTTTTTCAATTTATTGGTTCTCATATAGTAGGAATACTGAAAAATGAATATTTTGGGAAGCAAAGTATGTTGATCACCCGTAGGAGCAAGATGTTACTCATTTCAAAAGGAACTTGTAAGAGGTTTAAAGTTGAAAAGATGCCATGATTCTAACTCCATCATTGCTTAAACAAATGATGAAACTTACTCTAAGAAGAAATTAACAAAAACTCAAACAATATGATGGAAGAATAAATCCAGACAGAGAAGTCAACTTCCATCATTTTCAAAAGCAGACAAAAGTTAATAATTAAGATGCAGAACATATTTTAATTACTTAACTTAAGAAAGGTTCATAGGCATCATCATCTGCAAGAGACTTATCATGAAACAGTCTTGCTCTTTTAGGGTTCGCTGCAAAAGGGAATAAATAAAAGGTTATGCTGGTTATAATGCAAAAAGAAACAAAACGCCAATCTTATCAAATTACCCGTAAGCATTTCATCTATTAAGGCCAAAACATATTCCACTGTCTCATCTTTATGTATATCACGCAAAACATGAACAAATACACGTACATAAGCCGGACCATCCTGCCAAAATGAACTTGAATTTTCAATACCATTAGACAGTAAACTAAGGAAACATTTGTGCGATCTACTTCAAGTGAATTCATTTTAGAAGTTTAGGGAAAGAAAATAATTTTGGTACCAAGCTGAACTCATAAAATTAAAAAAAAAAAAAAAAGAATTGAATTTTCTTTGAAATAAAAATTTACATCATCCAGCAACTGTGCTCTTTGACTTTGTGATTTATGATCATAACGCCTTAAGAGCTGAAGGCTTGTGCCTGAGATCAGCTTCGTGCTCATGTACGTCTCCCATGGGATATCCCTCCTCAGAACCTTCAAAAATGTCAACAGAATGTCAATGGAAACAGCACTATAGTATCCCACTCGATAATCAGCAACATTAAAACATTTAGCAAATAATTAACAAAAGCAATATAGAAACCCAATCAGATTCAAGTGAATCAATCGAAACCTGAAGCGAGACCGAACAATGAAAACGAATTATAGATTAAGGAAACAAATAACAAGCAAGTGAAGTGTTCGGGTCACAAACATGTTCTGCAGTCAATTCCGCCTGGTCCATGTTGCTAAAACCGTACGAGTGAGAAAATCCACTTCAGATTCTATCTGAAACTCATAATTTGGTACCGGGCATTAAAAAATAATAATAAAAAAAACTCGAAGAATTAAGTTCGGGTAGAATATGTGATCGAGGCGGAGAGGCTCACCTCTCCTCCTTCGCAATTTCTGGCGGAGAGATTTGGCTCCTTAGCAATTAGATCCCTCACCCTCTACCACGGTGCTACCACAATTATGTTCGTCCCGCTGACACGTGGGTCCCAATCCTTTTTTTTAATTAGTTTATTAATTACTAATTACTACGATTTACTAACTTGATCTATCTCTTCTGTTCTTCTTATGTCATCGCATTTTGGAATTTCTTTTAAGATGTTAAATAAGATTTTATATATAATTCTATATATTTTTCAGGTTAAATAGCAAGTTCGGTAGATGATATGCTTCATAATAATCAAGGATACAATATATTTACTAAAAAAAATTTAAATATGTGCTTTTCTCATACTTTATGAAAAAAATTACATATATTTTAAAAGGTTTCTTTTAAAATTTATGACCATTCAAAATAAAAACTACTTAAAACGTTTATTTGAAAATAAATTATTAGAACTTTAAATTTGAAGTTTCATTAAATTTTGTTATATAATTTTTATAAAATTAGATACTCCCAAATATTTATTGATAAATAGTAATTTCATAAGATATTATTATTGATTAAAATACAGTTTTAAATGTTCTGGTCAAAGAATATTACGAATGAATATACAACCCGCGCTTCCATGCAAAGATAACGGTGACTCATGCTTCCTCCGCAGAAATCTTAGATAGAGGACAAGATATGCGAAAAGAAATTTAGGATACAGGGGAAGGATGAAATAAGGGAAAGCTATTATGAAATAACTTAAAAAGATAAAAGAAAAAGAAGTTAGAGAATATAGAGAATAAAAGAAATGATACTCCAATTCTATTTATCTTTCACAATATAAACAAGGTATTTATTTATAGACATAAGTTTGTAACTCCAAATAATTCGAATATTATATTTTAAATATAAAATAATATACCATAAAGGAGGATATAAAAAATGAGTTGAACATTTAGAGGTTCTAAAATTATAATTTTTGAAGGAATATAAAGAGATGAATATTTACATAATAGATAAATTCATAACATACCATCAATGAATTTGAAAATTAAAAAATTAAAAGGACATATACAATAATGAATGAATTCATAACACTCCTCATTGGATATTTATTATATAAGGAATATACCTGATTAAAACTTTATTAGAGAAAAATTTAGTGAAAAAAAAATATAGTAAAAGAAAAAGAGTACATCATTCCTTATATATTCCTCCTATTCATAATATTACTAGATTTTTGAGTCGATGCATTCTAATTTTGTGTACCAATCTTTCAAGTGTTGATGTAGATAATGTATTGGTGAATAAGTTAGCTAAATTATCATTTAAACGAATTTATTGAATATCAATATTACTATTCTTTTGAAGATCATGAGTGAAAAAAAATTATGGTAAAATATATTTGGTTCTATCTCCTTTGATATATCCTTTCTTCAATTGAATTATACATGCTGCATTGTTTTCATACAATAAAGTCAAATTTTTTTTGCAAAAAAATAATTCACATATTTCTCGAATATGTTGAATCGAAAATCTCAACTAAACACATTATTGACTTATTTCATGAACTGCTATAATTTTTGCTTGATTCAAGGAAGTGAGCGCAAGTATTTATTTGGTGAAATGTCATGATACGATTGTATTTTCACTTGTAAATATATAGCCTATTTGAGATGTAATTTTGTATAGGTTAAATAAGTATCTAGCATCTACATATCTTAAGAGTTATAATATAAATCTATTTGTATATAACAAGCCCATATTAACATTACCTCAAAGATATCAAAAAATATGTTTAACTTCAATCCAATGTCTTTTTGTTGAAACTAAACTAAACTTGGCTAACAAGCTTACAACAAAAGTTATATTTGGTCTTGTATTATTAACAAGGTACATTAATGTACCAATTATACTAAAATATGACACTTTAAGACTAAGAAGTTTTTCATTATTATCTCGAGGTCTTTTTCTCACATCAAATGACTAAACAACCATTGAGATACTCAATGGATGCGCTTTACTTATGTAAAATCTTTTAAGAACTTTTTGTATATAAATTGATTGATGTATAAAATTTTCATCTTTTAAATACTTGATTTGTAAGCCAAGACAAAATTTTGTCTTTCCAATATCCTTCATTTCAAATTTCCTTTTCAAACAATCTACTGCTTTTATAATCTTTTAGGAATTCCAATAATATTCAAATTATCAACATATACAATTATGATTGCAAATCTTGAATTTGATTGTTTTATAAAGACACATGGACATATATAGTTATTCTTATATTCTTCCTTTAACAAATATTTATTAAGATGATTATACTATATTCGTTCGGACTATTTTATTCCATATAAAAATCTTTGCAATTTAATTGAATAAAGTTTTTAAAATTTTAAATTATATGCTTCAAGCATCTTAAATCCTTTTATGATTTTCATATAGATGTCATGATCACGTAAGCTATATAAATATGTTGTAACAACTTCCATAAGATGCATATCAAGTTTTTCATGCATTGCCAAACTAATAAAATAACAAAATATGATTATATCAATCACATGAGAATAAGTAAATTCATAATCAATTCCAAGTCTTTATGAGAACACTTATGTGACAAGTAGTACTTTATATCTCAAAACTTCATTTTTTTTTATTTCGTTTATGTACAAATATCTATTTGTACCTAACAGGTATTACACATTCAAGTGTTCAGATTATAACCCCAAAAACCTCACATTTTTCAAGTGAGTTCAATTTTGCTTGAATTATGTCTTTCCATTTTGGCCAATCATATCTACGGTGACACTCATTGACGAATGTAGGTTTATGATCTTCATTAATTTTTGTAACATTAAGCGCTATAAAGTAGGTAAAAATATTGTTGATAATTATTTTTTTACAGTTGAATCTTTTCTCCACATAAATATAACTTATTAAGATCTCTTCGTTTTTATTTGTTTCAAGTATTTGAACTTCTTCTGAAATTATGTTACTTATTTTGTCTCTAGACTCTTTAAGAGTATTTATTTCTTTAATAGGCTTATTATGAATAATTATTCCTTTCCTTTTGCGAGAATTTTTATCTTTTGAATCAATTGATTTATTATGCTTCTAGCTTGTTTTGGATTCATTAGCTATTTCATTTGCAAATTATCCTTCAAGGACTTCAATTTTTACAGGAGCATTTAAAGCTAATATATGTGACTTTGTCACTCTCTTTAAGTAAGTAAATATATCTGGCAATTGATTTGTTATACTTTGTAAGTAAATTATCTTTTAAACTTCAAATTCATATTATTTTGTGTGATGATCAAGATATGTCAAAATATTCCATGTAATTTCTTTAACCAATTTCTTATTTTTGTTCTCTCCTTAATGTTGGGAAAACTAACTCATCGAAACGACCATAAACCAAACTTGCTGTAAGTACATCTTTTATCATTGGCTCAAGATATGTTATAATAGAAGAGGAATTATATCCATCATATATTTCTAACCTCATTTGAGGTCTCATATTAGTATATTGTAGTAGAGTTATTAAAATATATACTACACATCCAAAAATTTTAAGATAAAAAATATTTGGCTCATGACCATAAGCCAATTGTAAAATAAGGTATTTATGATAATTTGTTGATCTTATACATATAAGTGCTTTTGCATGCAAAATTGCATGTCTCTGAGTAGAAATAGAGAGATTCATTCTCAGTAACACTTAACAATTAATTGAAGTCGTTTAATAAACTGTTCAGTTAAACCATTTTGTGTATGAACATGAGTTACAGAATATTTAACATTTATTCTAATTAACATGTAATAGTCATTAAAGGTTTATGAAGAACATTTTTTAACATTACCAAGTTGAATAGACTTAATGGTATAATATGAAAATTGTACTCTTAATCGAATAATTTAAGCAAGCAACCTTGCAAATAAGGTTACGAGTTGATAACAAATATACATGAGACTATCTACTAGATGCATTTATTAATATCATAAAATATTTAAATGGTCAAGATAGTGGGTAAATAGGCCCACAAATGTCACTATATATACGTTTTAAGAAAGCTAAAAATTCAATTCTAAATTTAGTTAGTGATAGTTTATTAATTAATTTACCTTAAGACCAAGCATCATATGAGAATTCCTTATATTGAAAATTTTTTAAGTTTTTCAATGGATGCCCATATGAATTCTCAATAATTTTTTACATCATTATTATTTCGGGATGCCCTAACTGTTTATGTTGTTTATGCCAAATGATAAATATTTTTGAATTTATAAACTTTTAATTTATAGTTGCATGTATCTCAATTGTACTAAATTTTTTATAATATAAACCGAAAGAGAAAGTTAGTAATTTTTTTAATATCTTTTTCTTACCAGAAACAATATTTGTAATATAAAGATATTTATTATTTCTTTTGCACACAGTCTCTATATGATATCAATTACGACGAATATCTTTAAAACTCAAAAAATTTATTTAAGACTTAAAAAAAATAGAGTATTATTTATAATAAATCTCGTTCCTTCTAGTAATATGATAATAGCTATTATAGATTATTTACTTAATCTTATACTACCAGATATTGTAGTAACATAAGTTTCTCCTATATTTATTTAAGAAAAATACTTTCTATTTTTTAAGATCATATGGATGCTTACACTATCTGCGAGACATATATTTTCATTCATATTTTCTAAAATTAAACAAACCAAAAGTATAAGAAACATTAAAAAAAAATCTCATACTTAAAATTTTATATAAATTTATAGTTATAAAAAAAATTTAAAACATATAAACTTATTTTAAACATCACTATTTTCTTGTGAGTTGACAAAAAAATCTAACATATCTAAGTGTATAGTATTTATGGGATCATAGGCAAAATTATCATGTAAATTAGTAAAATTGGTCTTAACACTTTTCTTCTTTATTTTCATTAATACTTGATAGAGATCAATAAGGCCTTTTTTTTTTGTATGACAAGTACATGACCAATATCAATTCATACCACAATAGTAGTATGCTTTTTTTGAATTCTTTACATGCTTCTTTTGTCCACTTGTGTTTTCTTATTTTTCTTCTCTCTTATTCTACTTCTAGTAGTAAGCAATATTCTTATAATAAGGAATACTTTTTCTTCCTCAACCACATCCATGGTCTCAACCACGACCATGCCTTCGTCCATTATTATTAATTATAATCATATTCACTTCAGAAAATAGAATAGAGTTAGTTTGACAGGCTTCATGATTTTTAATTAGGAGCTCATTATTTTGTTTAGCTACAATAAGGTATAAAATTAATTGTTAGTATTTTTTAAACCATTTTTCTCTATATTGTTACTGCAAAAACATATTAGAGATATGAAAAGTAAAAAAAGTTTTTCTAATATATATTTTTTAATAATTACTTCTCTGCACAATTTTAATTGAAAGTTAATATCAAACATTACGGAATTATATTTACTAACTGATTTAAAATTTTACAATTATAGATGCATTCAGTCATAATAAGCCTTTAGAAGAATATCATTTTTTTTTTTTAGTTATACATTTCTTTCAAACTATTCCAAAGTACAAGTGGATCTTTCACTATAAGATATTCAGATTTTAACTTTTCATGGAGGTGATGATGAAAGACAATCATTGTTTCAACACGATTTTGCATTAATTCATTATTGCTTTCATTGATAGTATTTCCAAGATCCATTACATTAAGATAAATTTTAGTGTCTAAAATTCAAAATAAATAATTTTTGCTCGATAGATTAAGAGTTGCAAATTCAAGCTTTGTAATATTTAATATGATAATTTAAATAAAATAAAACTAATAAAAAATTAATGAGTAAGATGGAAAGATTTTACTTTTCTTGCTCAAATGATCAAGAATAAAGTCGTACTAATAATGTATTATGAAATAATTCAAAAGATAAATGTTATTTCAATTCTATTCATCTTTCTTAATATAAACAAAGTGCCTATTTATAGACATAAGCTTATAATTATAAATAATCCAAAGATTACATTTTAAATGTAAAATAATATACTATAAAAAAAGATATAAAAGTGAGAGTTAAATATTTAAAGGTTTTAGAGTTACAATTCTTTAAAGAATATGAGAAGATGAATATTCACATAATGAATGAATTCATAATGAAAGGGCAATTGTAGAAAGGTATAACTTTTATTAAACTCACATTATATCAAATCAATCTGACAAGCCACTTTTGTATGTGAGGCATAATTAATTACTAATTATATTTCATTTTATCATTTTACATGCCTTGAGGTTTAAAATTTTGAAGTTACCGATGTATTAAAGGATTTTTATTTGAATTGCTTTAACCTCAAGATCATAAGTAAATCATATAGGCATTTTTTAAATTTTATTAAAATCATACAACATTTTTATATATTTTCAAAATATATATTCTCTTTCTTTAAAATGAAAAGTTGTATCATATTTTAACTTAATTTTAATTTTTTTATTAAAATACATTCGATTAACATATATATATATATATTTCTTAACTAAAATATCTTCATTTAGATCTAATAACTTAGGGAAAGTGAATCTAGTGATAAGAAAATTTGAAGTTAAAATTAAATTTGAAACTAACTTTAACACATGACTTCTAATTTTTGCCCCAAAAAAAAATACTTGATATGTAATTAGGTTAATTACAATTATTTTAATAAAAAAATTAAAATTAAACTAAAATATATATTTAAAAAATTTTATAATTCAGAAAAACTAAATAAAAATTTGTATAATTTATAGTTTATTCTAAGATTCATGGTTTTAAAAAATTACCTTATCTAACGAGCGGGACATGTTTGATAGTGAAGGGATTAACCTTGTTCCTCCTGTCTGGCAATCCAAGATAAATTTGCATGCTGGAAATCAATAGCATAAATGGGCTAAGTATATAGGCCCAAGAGTGTAATGGACCTTAAGTTGGCTTAGCTGTTAATGCCTATTTCTATGTACATGCAAATGCAAGACCAAACTAAATAAATGGCCACTTGCTTTTGTCTCTACCTGGCCCAAAGAAAATATGAGAGCTGTTCAAATCTGGTCCTCGATATCCACGTTCATGAATGTCAAAAACAAAAAGTCAAATTTCCTCGATTGGATTTTTGGATCTTCAGCTACATGCGAGATCAATTTGCAATTAACTCGACGGTCGATACACCAAATTCTTATTCCAACACAATCGGTTTGTCGCCTGTTCCGTGGATTCCCGACCTTACACTTGTAAGGTCAGTGCGATTTTGCTTTATTCCTGGTAAATTAAGTTTAAATTTTGGGAAAATAAATTCGTGTTACTCTAGGTCGATTTTCTCAAATATATAATCGTTATTAACTTCTAAAAATTATATAAAATTATTTTTCTCAATTATAAAAATTTATTTTCTGCATATTTAATATTTGTTTTAAAAAAATATCAACTAACATCTTTAACATTTGATATACATATATATATTTTATACAAAATTTTTTTCCAATTTATTTTTTTGTCAACAAAATTAATTTTTTGTGCAATTTGCGTTTCTTCTAAGATTAAAATTATTTAGTTGTCTTTATTACTATATTAAAAAAAAGTCTTATGTTAGAGTCTAAAATTAAGTTAGATGGCTTTATTGTTATGTTAAAATTAAAATCACAATCTTATGTTATACAATAAATTAACTTTAATGATAAAAATTAAATAATGAGAGAGGTTTCGACAATATACGTACACGATGTCAAAAGAATTGAGTGAAATTTTTAAAATAAAAAAAATAATTAAGTCAAATCTAAAAAAAAAAGTTAGTATAATTTACACTCTAAATTAAAAAAAAAAAGCGTGAAGGTGGAGCTTGTACTCATAGTTTAAAGCCATCATCGTTAGGGTTTAACATAAGCCTATTGAAGTTGAACTAATTAAGAGAAATTAAGTGTGTTGTATGAACACGAATTCCTTCCTATATTATAGGGAATCCAGTTAAAGTGAAAAAAAGGAAAGAGGTGGGTCCTAATGAAACTCACTTGTGTGAGGCTCCACTTCTCTCTTTTTATTATTCTCCTAAATACCTTTGTAATTATTGTAGGGGATTTGAATCCACCCCATATGGGTGGTAGTTGGCTAGGAAAAATTTAATAATAATTGCATCAAAGCGTATGCTTATATGTATAACTAGCTATGATAATCTCAATATTTTTTTTTTCAAAAACATACTAGTCAATAAGTTTATTTTCAATATTTATGTAGTATTGAATTTAATTAATATTATTTTTATCTATATTTTGTCACATATTTTATATTACTTTTTTTAAAAGTTACATAATATAATTTATATCATGGTTGAATTGAATTTTAAATTTAATTAAAAATAAAAATTTACTTATTAAAACATAAATGATGATGATACTTAATTTCCTATAACTATAAAAATATAGTAAATATTTTTCTTGTCAAGGCAGTAATTGAATATATATATATATATATATATATATGCGCGCGTGTGTGTGAGAAGCTAGTTAAGGTAGTTGAGGTTAAAAAAGAACAATTTAATGAAGTAAAAAATTATAAATGTTGGAAACCAAGTAGGGGTAGAAATTTTCTACAGTTGCTGCAAATGTGCAATAAGTGAGATAGAAGGAGAGGAGCCAAGTCTTATTGGGACCCACTATCTCCTCATTTCTCTCAGATACTACACAATTCAGGGAAATGGATCCCCTGCAGTCACTTTAGCTAAAGTGAGGAGAGAGACAGAGAGGGAGGATTGTGTGGGACCCACATGTCAGAAGTGGGACCCACTCCTCCCTCTCTGTCTCTCTCCTTACTTCAGCTGAAGTGCACTGCAGACGATCCAAATCCCACAATTCAGTAACTATAAAAAATCAAGATTCAACAAGCGAAATCGAATTACCTGCAGTGAGTGGATTGTAAAGTGCGTCTGCAGTTTTTTTATTTTTTATCCTTTTGATTTTATCCGACCTCACAAAATTTCACTGCACAGACGGAATTCTCACTGCAGAGGATCCAGGTTCTTCAACAAGCTCATATATACAGGGCAAACTCTAGATGAACCAAATTGACATAGCTCCTGCTTTATCACTCCTGTGTGACTCCAACAACAAGCACACAATAAAAGGTTTCGAAGGCCAGAGTCAGACCTACCTTGCAAAAATCTTCAGTTGAGGATCACCCCCAATTAAATGTAAGAGTATTTAAAGAGAGATAGAGAGAGGGAAGTGGAATTCACACACATAGGATCCAGCGGCCTCACCTCCTCCTTTCTTTCTCCTGCCAAAATCTTCTCATTTTCCCATTTTCCATCCCTGCGCTCCTTCTTGCTCAACAGCCTGTCATCTCTCCTTTTAAGACACGTGTCACGCTTGATCCCTTTGGACCACATCTCCCCACGTGGCTGCGGCCACCCCCTACGAGGACCACCTTGGACACACACCCTTCTTGTATTGCCTCAATATCCAGTTTGTTGGCTATGCTCTGCGTTCAATAATTTCAAGTCCTTTTCCATACTGGGACACCCCCCCTTAAGCTCAAGATTCACCATGCACCCATAATTTTAAATGCTTTTCTATCTCTTCTTTTTCTTTTAGAAATTCAATTATATCTACATTGATATATTCCAAGATTTTTATAGAAAAATAGATAAAAGATAAAACTGAATGAAGGAGAATGTTAAAAAAGAAAAGGAAAAGAAAAGAGAAGAAACGCGTAGGTAAGATCATGTATCTTGAAAAGGGTGGAGCACACCATGAGAATGTTGGTCCCTTGGTTTATGTAAGAGAAAGTGACCCTCTTGAGAAGGACATGCCTCTTTTCTTCTCTATACTCTAGTCCCAAGAACAGCACCCTATATCAGGTTCAAATACAGGCAAGATATATTATATGTTGGCTCCAATTGCCTATATATTAACAAATATATATCTATATATATATATGAGAGTACAATTTCAGAGTGTCCTACGGAGGTTTGTTCTCTCAGAAAGCGTGAAAATGAACTTTTGGTATTTTTCTCTCTGGCCTTTGTTATCTCATGCGAGATAGCTACAGAGCTTCATGAAGTGTAACTATCATTGAGTAGTACGATTTATGGGTATACTCTTCAATGACAAAGAATGCTTACTTTATAAACATTAATTCAAGTTATACATAACCCCTTAATTTTTTCTTTTCAATTCGAGATTGGATTGATCTGACGAACTATGATAGAAAGTGAGACTAGGACATAAAATAATCTAATAATTTCTCTATCTTGTGTCTAACCCGGCGAATGGAAAAGCGACCTTTTATTGTTGTCACCATCTGTACTATTATAAAGAAGTTCTTAAGTATACTGTTTTAATTACTTGGTCCGTAGATTAGACGCGCGCGACTCATTAGTAAATTGCATTTGATTTATAAAATAGAGTAATATAATACATAAATCTAATCAGTATGTATAGTTTAATATTTTACGACTCTACAAGAGTACTTATCTCCTCACCCGTCCCCATGGAAAAGCATCGCTAGCATTGCTTGCTTTTACCACGAATACTGTGATTTTGTTTTTTTCTCTGAAGTAAGCCTAAGTTTGAACGTCTGTCTGTATGACATAAATAGCAGCTTTAATTATATATATAGGAAACGTGTTGACATTATTTTGTGATTTTCTGATCATATACGTCTGAACCAAGATAGATTTCATCCTTTTCGCTCCAATGAAAGGAGAAAACCAAATTTTTTAACAAGAAACTAGCTTAGGGTTTGGTGGTGCGAGAGAGACACGAGGCTTAATTTTAAAGCAAAAAAAGTTAGCTAGGTCTTGGTTGCTTAACATCATTTGAGTATCTTGAGATACCTCATTTAAGGGAAGTAGTTGGTTAGGCCTTAACATCGGTAGGTAAGGGTTTTCCTTATTATTAAAAGAAAATGATTGTATTAGATCATCTAAAAAAAAACTAACAAGCAATTAGAGGAAACTTAGCAAATGAAAAGAATAAGGGTGTGTTTGAAAACCCGGTTGCAAACCACGTTTGTGTAGAAGCAGTTATTTGTTGCTTCTTATAAAACGTGGTTTGCTCCCTACAAACTATGGTTTGCTCTTTCCAAAAGTCCATCCAAACATGCTATAAATATGTAGGATGTAATGGTTCGATGTTTCTATTATTTTAATTAAGCCTGAAGCATTAATTAACAGCAGTACATAAATAATGTCAATCTTACTTATAACGTATTATGACGTATGACCGCACGTCTCCCTTACTCTCCCCGAGCCCTGAATTTCTAAAGCATGTGTCTGTGAAATAAAATAAATCTGGTCTCAAGGGTTCAGTTGTTAAAATTTAAATTGTTTAAGTTTAATTTGGATAGTTTAAATTTTACATTTTTTTATTTTTTAAGTTCAATTATTAATTTTTTTTAAAATTCTTAATTGAAAGATTACTTTTATTTTGTGATTTATTTTCTTTTAAAAAATAATTATCAAAATAAATAAAAAATTATAAAATCTATACCAGTCAAATTCATTTAATCAATCTAAATTTTGACAATTGAGTGATGAAAAGGATCTAAGTTAATTTGTGAAGCCCCCATAATTTGTAGCAATTAATTATCTTTAAAATTTATGTTTCTGCCTTAATGTTAGCACAAAAAAAAAAAGGTGTTTTACATAGCATGCTAAGCTTTTTCGAACTGCAAAAATGTCGCACCCTGACATAGTTGGGCTCGGAAACAAAAGTAAAAAAAAGAGAAAGAAGAAAGAGCCATTGTTCGATACTTATAAAATGAAGAGGTGTACCCAACAGTACCCCATTTGGTAGTTGACACTACTATAATTCATTTATTTGTACCGACATATTAGTACGATATGGCGACCTTGGGGAAAGAAAGGGAATTACAAAGAGGGTGCTAAACTATTTGCAGGAGTAGAGAGTGCAACGGTTAATTAAGAAGTTGCAGCAGCCTTTCAAATAGGAGCTTGGCAATCCATGAATATACCATGGATATATTATGAAGTTATAAAAGTTGTACCTATGAACCAACCCCACAAGGTGAAATGGGCGCAAGGAAAGAGCACTAGATCGGACCAACTTACAAAGATGAAACAGTTCCTTTGTAGTGCATATTTGGTATGAAGGAGTTCACTTTGGTATTATTGTGAGGAATATTTATTATATGTCTTTATTATTATTATTTAATATACTTATTTTTTATTATTACATTTTTAAAAATAAGAATATAAATATCATCTTTTATCTCAACTATCCACTTTATTTTTTATCTTTCCATTTCCTTCTTTTTTTTTTTTCTGCATGCCAAATATAGCCTAATAGACAATGAAAAGGGTAGCTAGCTAGGTATGGCCAAGTGGAGAAGTTGGTATCAAAACTTGAAAATATGGTAAACAAAGGAGCAAGTGATGTTGTGATCGCTCTCCAAAAAATGGGCATGTAAGATGTAAGCGTGCTCGAAACAAGAAGAAAAGGGTTAAGCATCAGGAAACGGAAGGGAGGGACCAAACAGACACGCATTTTTAAATAGCCTGCCTGTTGTTGTGTTTATCAACAGTTTTATCACACAACACACAAACGCACACAGAGGGCTATGATTTAATTATGAAGTGCGAAGTCAGAAAAGTAATAAAGGGCGATGACTAGTGATGAGTTCCCTTTTGTGGTGCTTTGCCTTTTGCTTTGCATAATTTCCTTTTCCATTCCATTGGGCGAAAAGAGACACAATTACAAATTGGCATTGACGCTAGGGGTGTTTATTGGCCCAGTTAGCCTTAGGGCCCACTCTAATCAGACTAGGCCGGGTCACGGGCGAAAACATATTTTACCCAACTTGTCTTAATGGTTTTTTTTTGTTATTAATATCTTGTCATCTTATATATATTTTTTATTTTTATTTCATTTGATTCTCTTTACATGCTGCAACTTTTATTATCTACCTAAACCCTCTCTATTTCTTAATTGTTTTCATTATTGATATGTATGGTTATTGATATTTCTTTTGTTGAATAATAAAAATACACGTATTTACCTAAAGCTAATTATGTTAGTATAACTTATATTTTACTTGATAATATCAAGCTATTTTTTTATTATTGATAAAAACATAAAAGGTTCTAAAAGTCTATTATTTTGAAATATATGCCTATGAGTTTACAAAAAAATATTTTTATATTACAAGTATCAGTTCATAAAAAAAAAAAGTCTTGGGTGGCCCTAACCCGCCCTAACCTAACATAAAATTGCACTTGTTCAGACCGAGCAAGGCCACGGGTATAAAAACAAACCCGATATCTTAATCGGGCTAAGCATCGGGCATACTAGATATCCAGCCCGACTCTACCCATGAACAGCCATAGTTGACGCTTCCTCCGTCATCAATTTGCCTCTTTCCAGTTTTCTTACCATTCTATTCCTTTTTCCCTCTTGCAAATTTGTTTCCTCTCCATTGACATTAATCACTAGATGATATATGGACATGGGCATTGAAGGCCATCCCTTAGTATCTGTGTTAAAATTGAGGCTGCCTGATACTGTTGAGAACATTTATTAAATGAAGGTACTAAATATCTCTTTGTTGAATTAATTTTTCATTTTCATGTAATATTAAGCATTTAGTACTGCAGTCATTTGTATTTTGCAACATAATCTAATTTAATGTTTGATAAAAGTTACATAATTTAGTTTTAAATAATAGTTGACAGATTCTAAATTTAAAACAAATTCACTTCGTTTACTTATCAAAATATAAATAATAATATTAATTTTTTTAATATTAGGAGAATATAATAAATATTTTCCTTTTCATTTAAGAATAAAATAAGACATTCATATAAGAAGTACCTTGTGAATGTCAGTAAGTAGTAATATGTTAATTCCTCCTTTCTAAGCGTTCGGACAAAACAACAACTAACAAGTCTCTTTCTTCACTACTCTAACTTGTTTCAATTCATTATCTTTCTCTCGCCTGTTTACCATTTAAACAATTTTTAAACCGACACTGTCTTAATTATTATGTGCAAATTAAAATTCACTTTATGAGTCCTAATTTAAAGTTTTATTTTTAATAGTAAAAATTTGACAGTAAAATTCTAACACAATGGGTGAAGGAAACATTTTTCTTAAAAGCAATTTTTATCACACTTGCCTCCAAACTCCAAATATTACTTATTTTTATCACACTGTATTTTAGATACTTTTCAGATTTGATTTAGATTAGTGATATCTCTTCCTTTTCTTTTTGGTTAATTGATATATCAATTATATATCTTCCTTGAGTTATGCTGGGAAGATGACAAAATATTGTTGGTTTAACGTAATTGTTCTTTTCGCATTTTGGGCATCGGGAGTTCAAGACTTGACACCACCAAAAAAAAAAAGGAATTTTTATGATGGAAGTTTAACCACCATTTCAAAAATTGTGGGTAGTTTTTTAAACTATTGTTAAGCCAAAAAATTTAACCATGTTGTTATTAAACCATGGTTAAGCTTAGAAGGCTTAGATCAATTTTAGTAAACCGTGGTTAAGTCATGACTTAGCCACTTGGTAAATCGTGACTTAACCACTTGGTAAATCATGGTTAAGTCATGATTTAACTATAATTACATAAAATCATGACTACATCATCATATAATTTAACTGCAGTTTTTAATTGAATCATGGACAAGTCATAACTTAGCCATAATTTCTACTAAACCATGATTAAATTATGACTTAACCACAGTTTAAAAAAACTATGGCTAAGCTATGACTTAACCACAATTTTTCCTAAACCATGGCTTAGCCACGGTTTCTTTAAATTGTGGTTAAGACCATTTAATTACTTCCATTCTTGACTTCTCACCCTCTAAAATTTTGGATGAAAATAAATTTGGTATACACACAAAGAAGAAGTCGGCAACTAAAAATGACACACCCACCTAACAAAACGAAGAAGACTAACTGTTGACAAGTAAATTTTGAGGACCCACTTGATAGAAATTGGAAAGGAAATTTCTCAAGGCCACACAGTTGGAGTTAGTGAAATTGAAGTTAAGGGAGATCCAACAGAGTTGCATACCATATTCAAAGTCTTTTTGGATCTATGCAGAATATTGCTCGGATCATAATCAAGTCAAATGGATGACCAAGATGCCTAATGATTCTGCTGTGGTAATTGAATTAGGAGACGTCATGTTTTTTAGGCCAAAAGAGGTGAATACCTATTTCATTTTTTTCTCTTTACCTTTTTCTCATATTGTTTTATTCAATCTTCATGTATTATTTTCGTTCCTTGTTTTGGTGGGTTGGGTTTTTTCATTTAAGTTTCTAACATAAAATGAAGGATTCCAAAGGTAGATTAAAGAACTCTATAAGCAAAGAAATTAAAGAAGCTAATTAAAGTGTGTAATTTGTTTCAAAAGGGTTGGAATGCCCTTAAGAATATCTAACAACTTATTGAAATTTTTAAATATATTAAGGTAAATGTCATCCCAAATTTACATACTCCATGTGGATTTACAGGTGCAAGCATCAGTGCCAAATATAACTTCTCATCTTTATAATTATAGATAAGGGCATTCCATACTTTAGAATTTGAGCTGCAACGACCCCTTGTGCTAAAAAAGTTGTGGTTCATTTTACTTCTCTCAAGTATTTATGGTTACTATTGGCCCAAGGTTAAGTAAGTCTTCATATCTCATTTGGTCTATGACTTTGATGATAATAGAAGCTAAAATTTATTAATGTAAAAGGGCATTATCTTTTGGCCCATTTTCAATTCTTTAACTTGTCTAAAAGCAAAAACATTGACGAACATATGATAAAATCACTATCTCTCTTAGTCAAACAAAATGAAATATAATATAATTGTTTTATTTATTTCATCTCTTTCTTCTGCAATTATCTCTTTTATGAAAAAAATGTGATAATCTTTTTCTAATCCATAAAGGAAGTATTTAATAGTATTTATGTCAATTAGATATAATAGGTTGCTTGAGAAGAACTATCTGTGCTAATAGTTGTTACTGAAGAGAAAGCATATGAATATTGAAGACATGCTCTCTCTTCTTTAACCAAAAAGCTACTGCTATCATTATTCTATTTCTAATAGCTAGAAGTTATTGAAGCTATATAAATACGTGAAAGACTTAAATATAGATCATCAATTGAAAATTAATTTTATGCATTGTGTAAAAGAGCATTTATTTCTCTAAAAAATATTCAAAGTTTTTTGTGTATCAGCTTTTGAGAAATATTTATTGTACTTAGTAAAATCCCTTATTAGAGGGTGAATTTTCATTCTGTATTACAATATCTATAACTCTTTAGTTGTGAAAGTGAATTGAGCGTAAGTTGTAGAAAGCTCTATATAAGTTTAAGATAAGCTTATAAAATTTGTGTTAATGGTAAGCATGTGAACCAATATTTTGCTTTTTTTTGTTGGATTGATTGAAGGAAAATCCTTTTAAGTTTTTAATGGAAATAGACATAGGCCTAAAGGATTAAATCAGGATAAAGTTGGTAGAATATCTCTCTTTCTCTTTTTAATTTTTGCATATCCTGTTAACTCCACTTTTATAGAATCTTTCATCTACATACACAAACTTGCTCTACTTTTATATCTTGCCCTACTTACATATCATAACTTATTTTATTTGTCTATAGTAACTTACTTCACTTACTTATAATAGCTTACTCCATTTACTATTTGCTCGCTTCACTTTATGTCTCTTCCATATTTACGTTTACAAAAATTTTATATTATTTAATTTTCTATATACTACACCTATTTACCCCCTTCTAAGTGTGATTATCAACTACAATTAAAGTTTATTTCATGTTAGTTATGCTTGGCGTATTATTATATATGTGCTTGACATAATAAGAGCTAAAACTTATGCATGATGACTAGCTTGTTTGGGCATATTTTTCAAGTGAGAAATGTGCATGTGTGTCACATTAAAGGAGTGGGGAGTATAGTCACTTAAGATTTCATTTTGCCTTTTGTAGGATGTTTAAGATTCTTTGGCTTTTTGCAACAAGCCTCTTGTATGTTATCATTTTTTTGGCTTAATTATCCTGTCTTCTTATATTGGAGAATAGACATTATAATTATAGACTTTAGAAGTTGTGTGATTTATGTATATGAGAATTTCCAGAATTGACAATTCGAAGACACTTTTTTAGTAATGCAAAGTTCAGATTGTGTGTTCAGTCATTAGACCTAACATATAGCATACAAGTAAAAAGCATAATTATTGTCTTATGAGGTATTTCATATTTATGAACTTGCACCCATTTAACTAGGCAAATAAAGGCAAACGGTAGAAAATGTTGAATAAAGCTTCATATATGGTCACTTTCAAATTCATTTAAAGGTAAAAGACAAGCCATATCATACAACTAATTTTGTCAACTAGTAACATGAGTGCTGGGGTAAATCAGTAATCAATATGGTGAATAAAAATTTCATTCCACTTTTACAGATCTTGGTGCAAGCGCTAACTAGGTAAAGAATGGATTTGCAAGTTATGGACTTGTGAATATTTTCCAATATATTAATTTGGGGTAATTTTCAAGAAATAGTAGTTACTAAGGATTCTTTGGGCACTTTGTGACTGGCTTTGAAAGAAGAAGATATTTCAAATACTAGAAAAAGATGATGTATTCGATGTAATTCTTGGGAGATATATTGGTAATTTTCTTATTATATCTACAAGGATAACATTGTAGATTAAGAATTTGGTTAAGCAATCATTGGACAGAACAATATATTTTAAATTTTGAAAAAAAATCATAGTAGTGATAACAATATATTTGGAATTAATATATATATATATATATATATATATATAATAGCTAATATAACCACCACCTTTAAGTGCATAGGTATAGCTGTGTTTTTTAAAAAACTCTGGCTAGGCCATGGTATTGCCATGATTAACAATAACTGTGGCTAAACTATGATCTACCCATAATATTACCAATGATTAGTTAAAACCATCATGATAGATGTTTTAATGATAAATTTTGTAACCATGGCTAAACTTGTTTTTTTTTTTCCCTTGTAAAGTGAGATTTGGGGCGCACATTAATAAAGTGGAGCTATCAAATAAGTTTTTTTTTTTTTTAAGGGTATAGAATGTTAGTCAAAGTGGGTTACATATCCTAGCATGGCAAATTAAAATTTGGATAGAGGTTAGGAGATTGCATTTTTGTGTGACTAAAAATGATTGCCTCAAAGTTTAGTATTAACCTACTAATGTTTAAACTAATTACAACTACTTCTTTCAATTTGGGAATCCATCTTAGCTCTAATTAAACATGTTGGAGATGTTTTCATTTGGGATTTCAAAGATAATTCTATCATTTGTGGTATTTGTAAGAATTTTAAAACATCCTCTAATTCCTTTGAAGTTAATGATGACTTAAAACTCCTACTCCTAGGCTATATAAATAGATGAGAAGCGGGAGTAAATCATTGCCAATCTTATAGAAAGTAATACTAAAGACATACTTGTTTTGAGTTTTAAATTTTTTTTATGTCATAACTATGATCTCTTTTTTACCAGTGAGACTTTGTTTGTCGTAAGGAGGCAATATTTGGATAAGTCTGGGTATATTTCTAGCTTTATTATCCCCTTTAGCATTGTTGAGGCATCAACTACAACTTTTTTGAACATGACCTTATTATGATGATAGTATATGCACTAACATATATATATATATATATATATATATTGTGATGATATCTTAAAAAAATTCTTACTTATATTCTCTATCTTATGCTCAAAATACTCCTTATTCATGTTAGAAGGGGGTATTGAACAATAAGTTAATCTATGAAGAGATAGAATGTGGAACAATAAAATCACTCTTGATGACATACATAGCAAGAAAATAACAAAATAGTAAGGGAATTTAGAGAAGGGATAATTCTCTTACTGATTACTGAGGAAAAGAAACTTCTTAGCTAATTTATTGCAGTTTAGAGAGAGAAAAGGAAAAAAAGCTCACACTAACTTTTGTGAAAAAATGGCAAAAAATGTTTCCCTCACTAAATTTTATCTGTCATTAACCATTTAACAAGGGATATATTCTTTGCTAGAAAAGTTATTAGTGAGAGATATTTCCCTCACTAATGTAATACTAATTTAGATCTAAAACCCCTTACCCTTAACTCACACAATGTAAAGGTATCTCTATCCTCCCTTGTCCTTACTAAATCCCTTCCCTCTTTACGTTTCTAAGAATAGAGGGCTTAAATTTGACTCCCAACATGCTAATTTTAAAACTAATTTTGTAATTATATCAATTTTTATGTCACATAGAGAGCAAAAAAGATTACCTTCATTTCCTAATAGAGTTCCTTTCATTGTAAAGGAAAAAGTATTTTTCTTCTATTATATATTTGACTTTGTCAAATATTTACTCTTGTTGTTAGAAACAAATAATTACTTAACTAATAAGTGTAATAAATGTGTCTTTTACACAATATGAAAAAAGATATATGGGCTATCTATGATTTTGTATATGATTGACTTTGTTCTATGTGTTGTTTGATTTCTCACTAAAGTATACTATTCTAATGTTATTGAAAAATATATTATGGTAGTTTGCTAAGATCTAAAATTTTAATCACTAAATTAAGTTATAGTTGCTGAATGTGAATTGATAGTTTGAAAATATTGTTGTAGATTTTGTGACAGACCCTTGGGTTCCCATTTAAGATTTCATATAAGTGAATATGCATATCATATATTGTACTTGGTGAAATTTGCAATAAGGTGAACACCATTGATTACTATTAGGAAGGTATATTTATAAGAGATGCACAACATATTTTTGTTGGATATGATGAATTTGTTAATTGTATTATTCAATGAATATGTTTTAATAGAAGAAGTTACCATTAATGAAATACATAATTGTTGGACGATGTTCAGTTCAATAATAACTTCATTGATGAAAATGAAAACCTTAATGATACTAAAGTCTTTGAGGAAGATGAGGAAGGGGCCAACCTAGACGATATAGATTTTAGTAGTTTTTAATTAATTTGTTTTGATACTTCTATTGGTATGTGAAATGTTTTTTCATTTATGTTGCATGGCTATTATTACATTATTTACTAATATCAGTAGATGGTTGCAGAAGATGTAACCCCTTCCTTTGATTAATTTTTATATCAAGTTGTATTGATTTTCATTTACTATATAACAAGTGGAAGCTCATAAAAAGGAAAAAAAAAAACATTGTGATAAGAAAGAATTACATAACCACATATGCATATATTTAGATATTGGTTAGTACTACATTCTAAAAGATAACTTTAATAGTGAGTCTTGTTAGCCTATTATATGACATCAAAAGTTTAGTGATACACTAGTCACCAAAATATTATTTAAGTCAAATCATCGAGCTACTATATATATATATATATATATATATATGTCAAAAGAGCTCCATCTACTCTATTTGGCTTAACATCCAAGTTAATCGAATGTGTTCTAGGGTAGTGGCATCCGTGGAGGTATCTATACAGCTATAAGCTAGTTTGCCTCTGTGACTACATTTGTATTCATATTGGTAATAACCTATACTATACCAATCCCTAAAGCATGAAGGTACATCTAGTCTATTTGAGTTATTGATTAAGTGGTCAACATTTTTACCATTTAAACACATTACCACACATAAGTGAGAATTATAAAATTCTCAATAAAACACTTAAAGTAGAAAATAAGTAATAGTTTAGCTACCATATGTGTAGAAGACATTTTTCTCCTTTTATTTTTTGTTTATTGAGAATTAGCACATAAGAATGGCACATAATGAACAATATAATATATACACAAATCATAAGAAAAGAAAGTATGTTTCTTAATTTTGCACACAAAAATTCTGTTAATATAATCACAATGATCATCATTCATCGTTATCAAGGAATCATGATTGTAAACTAAGATGTCCCTTAATGTGAATTCACTTAAGTAACAATCCAAGGCCACATTTTTTTTTTTGGGATTTTAACATGTAAGGGACTTTAACCTTTGTAACCCTCTTGCAACCTCAATACATGTAAATGAGGGGCTTTAACCCTTTATAAGTATTAATTTCAACTTCTTATAAGAGTCATAAAGTGCATCACAATGATTTGACTATTATAACAAGAGCAACATAGTTAAACAAAGATAACTTATTACTAACTCATATAATTCCAACAATAATTATGCATAAATTACTAATTCAAACAACCAATAAAATCTAATCATAAATCACAACAATTTTCTAAATTATAAGCTATTTGTATAAATTCTACTAGAATCTCTTGCTACTATTAGTATAGCTTTTAGGCCTCATTTGGTATATGATATTATTTTTTAATGGAATGAGAATATGATATAGATTGGGAATGGAAATGAGTCTTGTATCCTTTAATCGTGTTTAGTATCACATAAAAAGGAAAAAAGAATATTATTACTTTTTAAGTTTAGTTTGATAGAAATAAGATAGAAATGGAAAGAAAAAAATGTTAAAAGGCTAAAATATCCCTTGCTCATAATAGAATATTGTTTGCAATTTTTGACCATTCATTCGTGTCAGAAGATAAATTTTAGTTTAGAAAGCAACAAAAATTTGCATATTTCAAATCCCACTTATTTTGCAGCATTTTAGATTTAAAGCTCCACCGATCAACTGTGTAAAGACTTGAAAATTGATGAGAAGTTAAAAACTAGGAGGCCAAGGAATAAGAACGAGACAATGGCTAAGCAAAAATAGGAACAAGACCCAGACAATAATAGGAACAAAGCCTAAACAAATAGTTGAGCTATGCAATTGAAACCTAGACAATGGCATAGCTCCAAAATCACAACCCAAAAGAGAAACAAGAATAAGTCTTTCATCATAACTATATGATCAAATTTAGTAAATGGTGGCTAGAGAAGGAGGCTGTGATCGGAGACAAGTAAGTTGCAGGAAGTCATAATGAGAAACAAATAGGCCAAGAAAGAGGTCACGATGGCAAATTGTAATTGGACTAGTCTACTTTAAGGGCAAATATGTCACCAAATTTCACTATTTCAAAGTAGAGAACTTTCCTTTCATATTATAAAGGAGAGTAGATTCCTAAATTTGATGGAAGCAGCTTTCTTATGGGGTACTCTGATGTACTGTACCAAACAGACAAAACAAGTTCTCCCACTTCCTTTCTTATTCTATTTTTCGACTTTCCCATGTACCAAATAGAACCTTAATGTCTTCAAGGTTTCAATAGTTCACGGTCCATGTTAGATATTTGAAACACCTATCATTTATACATGGAAATCATTGTAGTTTAATCTTCCATACATAGGAATCATGGTCAAGACACTCCAATTGATATGGTCTTCCATAAGGTTTATAGGATATTCCTTGCATAAGGCCTTATGTCAAGGAATTATTTATTAATAGTTTCCTAGGGTTCTAAAAGAATTAGATAAGACAACCTAATTAATAACTCATATGTAAACCAAAAATTCAAACAAACAAACAAATAAATAAATAAATTTAAATATATATATATATATATATGGATATTTTGTAAGTTAGGTTTATAGGGGTTTTTATATAAGAAGGACTAAGTTTTTAGAGAAAAAAAACTTTTCTTTTTTAGATGCTCTGTCAAACAGAATGTGTGGCACTATGTTGGCAGTTATATAATCGCCAAAAAAGTTTAACTTTTGTTGGCAGTTATATATGTAACCACTAACAAAGATAGCCTTTATTGGTGGTTTGAAATAAAACAACAAACTTTTTCTTTTTTCCTTTTTTTAATAAAATATCTATCTCCAATTTATGCATACTTTTAGCATTTCAATTCATTTTTGTTCTACATTTTACTAGCCATCAAATATTCACCAACTCAAAACAACTAACTAGTCACTTAAGAAAAATTATTATAAAGCAATTAAAGAACAATTACAATCAGTAATCAAATGTTACTAACAAGTTAAAACTAATAAAAATTAACACAAGCTTATTATAATTAAACCAAGAGATATTGTTAGAACATGTATTGAGACTACTCTTTCTTGAATTCATCTATATGAGCATTAGAGTATTCTTTGCAATATATATTTAAGAAGTACTTCAAAATGAAATAACAACGATTTGAAGTTAGATAACTGAAATTTGGTCAAATTTTAAAAGTATTTTTTTAAAGCAAGTTCTATATTAAAGAAAAATTAGCAGTATAATGGTTTTAAAATATAGCTTTGCTAGGTTTTAAACCATCTCTTTACAATTAATAATA
Source organism: Erythrophleum fordii (assembly GCA_032878935.1). Taxonomy (NCBI): domain Eukaryota; kingdom Viridiplantae; phylum Streptophyta; class Magnoliopsida; order Fabales; family Fabaceae; genus Erythrophleum; species Erythrophleum fordii. The sequence goes on from JAVQMF010000036.1 coordinate 3,386,954, forward strand.
ACAAATTACATACTAATATCACCAAATACAACTTATAACAGCAAATTACTAGCAACTAATACCATCCTATAGTTAAATTTTAGTATAGAAGGAAATATAGAAGCAAGGAAAATTATCTAATCACTTAAGGGAACTGAATTATCTATCGTGTTTGGGATCATAGACTATCTATGTATAATGATATCCTTCATGAATCTTATCACATAGTATCTACAGTCTGTATTGTTTGTTTGTTTTAGACATTGTAAATATTTAATAAAAAAGATATTAAATTTAGGAAAGTATGTGTTCAATAATTACCTGAATATTGATAAGCAACTTTACTTTGTTCCATTTGAATAATGTGGTGGGTGTTTTTTACTTTGGTATCTCATATTTCCTAGACCAACGATTGGCAGACATCTATTTTTGATTTATATCTCTTCATCTAACAAGAACTAATTTAGGAGAATGTGGTTAGTGACTCTTAATTTATTTGTACTTTTACTTATTACTCTACTAAATATTGCCCAATTATACTCTACTTAATTATTCTTTTATTTCAATATATATCTTAAAGAAAAATTGACAACATGACGACATAAAAATGGAAGTTTCCCAAGCTTTTAGCCCTTTTTTCAAACTAAAATAGAACAATATTCTATTGGTCTATAATCAAATAACAATGATAGTAAGTGTTAAAAAACTTTTGCTTTATAATTTTTTCAACAAAACTTTTTTGCTTTATAATTTTTCATCATATAAAAAGAATTCTCTTGCCATTTATTTAAAGCTCAAGTGTAGGATTTATAGATGAATAAAGTTATTAGCGAAATCTTAAAGATGATAAATGCAAATGATGAAAAGATGGTTAAAGATGATCATAAGTTCAAAAAAATCTTAACTCAGATATTAAGAAATATCATCTTGCAGTTAGGGGGCAATCCTATATCAATTTCTTAAATTCAATTGTGCATGAGCCCTTAAGTTGTTCTTCTACGTATAACTACTTAGCTTAAGTATATAAAATGTAAAAGAAACAAGTAAAATAATTTTTTTATATAAATTATAATTTAGCTATATTATATTTTATACACTACTACATAATATGTCTTGCTATAATAGGCCTAAATATATATTTTTTGCACCTTATGCATGTATGAGGATGGTGTAGTTATCAATACACATCATTTTGCACATTTATGAGGAAACATTATGACCTATAAGCACACATAGTCATGGATAAATATATTTATGTGTGACAGTTGAATATCTAAGTTTTTCCTTTTTGTTATACCAAAAGAATTAAATTGTACAAAGCATCTTAATATGTCACAAAAAAAAGAAATAGTTTTTTTTTAAAGAAAGGCACTGATGCAAAAATGGAGGAATGGAGGATGGGAACGGAAAATGGAGGAAGATAACTAGCAATTAATTTATTTAAAGAAAAAATGCATTAATTAAAACAAATTAATTTTGCCAAAAAAATTTAAAAATGGAATGAACTTACAGCAAAGTGAAAGGGGAGATTTAGAGAGACGGAGCAACATGAAAGCCACGGCAAGCAATCTCTATCGCAGAGGTTCTATAAGCCACGACAAAATGAAGACCTTGGAAGTTTGAAAAACAACAACCGTGGAGGTTTTGTAAGCCATGACAAGCAAGCTTTACTGCAGAAGGAGTTGTCAAGATGAGTTCATTAATTACCCAACATATTAAGTAGAGATTTCAAATTGGCAATAATTAAGGAAAGAACCAGGCATTGACTATAAATAGGGGCGGATGCGAAAATGGAGAGAACCAAGTGCTAATTGTAAATAGTGGGTGGACAAGAAAATGGAGAGAACCAAGTGCCGACTATAAACAAAGGGACGAATGTGAAAATAGGTTTGGAAAAAAGTTTAAAATGAAATTAGTTAGCATTTTCAAAGAAACCGCCAACTAAAGTCACCTATAGTTGGAGGTTCTTAAGAACCGCCAATTATATACTTTGGTTTTGTTGGTGATTTTATAAAAATCACTAACAAATATGCATTAACATATCCTATTTTTGTGATAGTATGAATTGCGTCAAATTTGAATTAATGAGTTTTAATTGCATTATTATTTAATTAGGTTTTGGTTGTTATTATTATATTTTGATAAACGAAGGCCTAATTATTCGAATTTTGTTTTTGTAAATAAGATAAGCCAACAATTGAATTTAGACGCTTCATAAATGGGTTTTGGACAATAGGTTATTTCAATTAGAAATTAATATTGTATTTTTAAAAAATTCTAAACCATCTAATGTAACCCTTGCCCATATGATGTTTTAGCGTTATTCCCCCTTCAGGTCATTTGGAGTTAGGTAGACATTCATTTATATAGACGTCATACCTCCAAAGCTTCCATAGACGTTTTTCCTTTGAGCACTTTGCTTTTGTAATGGCATTCTAAATTCCTTTGTAGTCAATATGGGAATATTGAATCCAATATCCATACCAGAGTTTATGTTTTGATGATGTAAACTGGTTTGATTTTAATTATAGACAAATTTTTATTTCTATTTCCCTTCATTTTTACGTTAATCTTGATTATATTAGTTAGATAATTTGAATTTCATAATTACTATTTTGTATGAATCATCGAAGAGTGGCATTTGATTTAATTAGTTAATTAATCAATTAAATTCATTCTATAATTCACATTAGAGGTTTCTATGTGATTCTTCTAGTGTGTTTAAACATAGGATTGGTATTGTTTTATTAATCTAGTGCGATTACATTAGGTGTTATAAATGGAACTGATCATAACCTTAAGTGGTAGCTTAGAGACTTAGATATCACTAATCAAGAGATTAAAATCTGACCAGAGGAATATTTAAATGGCAAGGAAGATGAGATATCAAAGGAGGGAAACCATAATTAATTAAGTTTTGGTAAATTGAATTGTTTTTTAATTTATTTTAGTAGCTAACTTTTTGTTTTAATTAGTCCTTTAATTCCGCATACAACCCCCAATCAATTTAATTTTGATTTTGTGAATTCTTAATCTAGTTGATTTGATCAAAGGCTTTTTAAGAGATGACTTGGTAAACACTTTATTACAACCCAGTGATTTTTACTAATATTAGCCAGTTTGACAGCTACAAGTATCTTGATTACCACATCACACCTCCAAGCCTCTGTTTCTTCTTTTCTTTCACTTCCTCTCACCTTAACTTTCTCTCTCTTTTTAGGTTTCTTTCCTTTACTATTTTCTTATATCTCCCTATTCATCCTTTGAGAGGATATTTACAAAATGGATAAAGCAGTGGCTTTCCATCTTTTGAGAGTCTTCTTTTATAATCATTTCATATAGATATTTTTATTTGTTTCACTAACTTTGATCCATGATATTGGTTGCATGGATGTGTTTTGGTGTTAGTAACAATTATGGAAGTTGATCATATAACTATAACGATCATTTTAGATCTATCTAATCATCCATAGCTTGTCAAATTTTATCTAGCTAAAATTATGCTGACTCCAAAAAATTTACACTTTAGCCTTAGTTAAAATTACATTTAATTCTCCAAACTTTACTAATTATATCTTAACTCCTAAAGTTTTTCCAAAATTTTTTTATTTCTCATTTATTTTATAATTTTAAGGCTTTAATAGCTTGAGAAGTTGTGCAATTTCCTTTTTCCTATATATTCATTCTTTAATTATTTGTTAATAAACTACTTAGAATAATTGTTAAATAATTCATAAAAATTACTAATAAATTCCTAATGGCCTAAATAAAATTCCATGTTGTTTTTAAAAATTTAGCTCCTTCTAAATTCTTAAAATTCTCCTTTATATTAGTATCTAAATGGATTCATTTATTTTGGTTAAATAACCTAAAATATTTTTTTGAGGAGGATGTTACATAGGAGGATGACATGAAGCATTCCCATATATAGGACTTATGCTTGAATTTGAGTAGTAATAACATCACAAGTTTTTTGAGATTAGAACAAATTTTTTGAGTATGAAATCTCCACGCTCCATTGCAAGTTTCATCCACATTGAACATCTTCAAGTATAATTCTTACCCATGAGATTTGTAAAGTTCACAACTCATTGCAAACGCTATATTCACATTGAGGTGGATAGATTTTAAAAGAAAGGTATCATACTATGAAAAAGAAGGGTGTAACCTTGTTTAGTTAGCCAAAGGGAAACTAAAAAAAAAAGAAAAAGATTGCCTTTTTTTGGCAATGTCTGTTATGCTTTTATTATTATTACTCAACTATGTTTGTTCTTTCTTATTACTTTTTTTAGTAGAGGTAAGAGGGATATTTCCATTCACATCCTTATTCAATCTCCATTTTTATACTTAAAAATTTTATCTATCAAAGGGGGCCTTAGATATTGATAATGAGAAGTTTTTTATGAACATTTTTTTGGATAGTTAGGAGTTTTGTAATATAATATATAACTTTGTAATAATGTATATTTCTTGTCTTAGTTATTGGTTGGCTGCTTGTATTTTATAATACTATTTTATTACAAGTTAAATATGGAAATGGATACAAAACATATAAACATTATTGCATTTTTTTAAAATAGTGATCAAGTTGTGATGGATTAGTGAGAGAACATAGCAAGAGATTGGAGAGAAATTACTGAGAAAAAATAGTGACGATTTTGAGGGATTTGCGAGGAAAGTTCTTTCCTAATTCCCTTGCTAATTGTCAATAGAATTGAAAAAAAATGATTCCATTATTGCGATGAAATTTTGTGAGGAATTTTCCCTTGGCATTTTATTAGCAAGGGATCATTGAAATTTTTTCTTTTCCTTGCTAATTAGCAACTAGAATTTAGGGAGAGCACATTTTCACTCTATTCATTGAGGTGGTATAGCAAGAGAATCTTCCATCACTCAATTCCCCCTTTTTATGTAGGTTTGAGTTTTTTTTTTGGGGGGGGGGGGGGGTATGCTAAGGATATTCTTGAATCCATTTTATGCGTTAACTAGGATTAAATCTTTCTTTTTTATATGTAATAAGGCACGAAGTGTATTTAAAATTACAACATTAAAACGTGACAATTGCCAATATATGTAGTAAGCAAGACAATATTCGCTCCAAGACCCAGCTAGCTCAAACTTGTTTGAGGACATGAGGTAAAGTCATGCTTGAACTAATGAGCCCGATATTTTATTTAAACAAATTGTTGAATCAGTTGTGATTATTTGCATAAATGAGGGCATATCCATTGGCCCGTGAAGTCACTGTCTAAGCTTGCAATTTGCTATGACAAAACAGCCATGCAAAACATCTTCTTTTTTTTGTTTTTCCCTTTTTTCATACAAATAGTGACACATCATAATATTAATGAGCCAATTGACAGCAAAGAGAGGATATTGTTCTTAAAAAACTTGACAGAGGGTCCCAAATTCCCATCCAAAACTTATGAAGTTACTATTTTGGCATAGTTTTAAAAGAATAAAAAAGGAGTGGTGGGAAAAAAGTTGAGATTTACACAGGTAATAAAAATATAGCATCTCTGTCTTGACTGGCCTAGTATTTATGAGGCTTGACATAAGTGGTATTCCAATACCTGCACTAGTTTACTAGCTACGACTACATCAAATTGCAAACTGTTTACAAGCATGCTTTTCGCTTAATTTAAACTTCGATAACAACATTCTTTTACTGATCGTGAAAGAAGGGAAAAAAAAAAGGCGACAACATAAACCCTAGTTAAATTTAATGTGTCTTCAAAACAAGCCAAAGAGGCATTATCAGAGAAAACCTTTTGGGAGCAGCCAAAGCGTAAACCCACTCTTAAAATACACTATAGCAGATACCATCAGCATCCGAACAAGAACTCACCACCCATTTTAGAATAGTGTCACGACAGGCATCACAGTAGCTATAGCTCTTAATTAACATCAAAATTACTGTCACTCCTAAATTAAATGCACCTCTTCAACGTTTATCTTGCTTATAATCAATATTCTTGGTTTTGTCGCCACACACGTTTTGCTCCTCCATCCATAACCTACCTCCTCCAGCGAAACCCCTTCTCTATCGCCGTTTTCACGCTGTAGCAAATCATTGGTTTTAGTATAGTGAAACATACAGAAAAGGATCAGCTAATCTGTAAATTAATTGAACACAGAGAAGGAAAAGCACGCGGCATCAGTCGTTGAGACGAAAGAAGGTGAAATGGGTATGTATAGGCAGTGATTTATAGGAGAGACTTTGCATCTACTAAATGGTTACAACTTACAAGGATATTTGCAGTTGCATTAAGTAGTTGCATCTAATTAATTGAGGGGACCTTCCTCTTCCTAATAGCTAAGTCTGGCCAGTAAATTAAGGACATGATCTTAGCGTACGATAGTACATCTCACATGCAAGGATTAGGACCCATTATATTAAAGGAAACTAATATGATGGATCATACCGTCATACATATGATGGCTACATATTCTGGACCATTTCCCTTTTGTTGTACTACAATATATATGCATTACTTGTTACTATAAACTAGAATTAGATTAGATAGCAATTGAAAATCATTAACTGTTGCACATATAAAAACAATTATTTGAAGATGAACAAGCATATATGCTCTCTTCTCATTTTTTTTCAGAAAAAAGTACTCAAAATGCTATTAAACAAAGAAAAACCCTATAAAATGAATCCAGCAGATCATTTATGGATATGTTTCAAACTATTTTAACTGGTAATCACGTATAATAGAACCTTTTTTTTTTTTTTGGCGATGGGGCGTTGGATATGATGGGAAATTGATGCGGCGAGATTGGGCACAACGTGTAACAATGATAATCAATAATTTCTCAACAAAGTCAGCAGAGGATGAACAAGGAGGCCTTTTAGAAAGACAATGCTAGTTAATGTGATGCATATATCATTTCTCGAAGAAAATGTGGGATGGGATAGAAAGATGCACCTCTCTAGATAAGTGACAATTCTTATAATCATGTGAAGCCGCCATCAACCTGCCCCAATAATTATCACATTATACTAATATTGATGTGTGCATGATGCTCATCCTTTTGTCATCATTGACAAACACCCCCATCATCCCCACTGTATATTCCACATTTCAAATTAATAATATATTCATACACACACACATATGTGTGTGTGTATATATATATATCTGTTATATATATGATATATGTGTTTTTTTTATTATTAATAAAATTGGAGGAATGTTGATATTGCACCCTATAGACGAAGCGATCAAGCTCATGCTGTGAATTGAGAAACACAGCGCACGGCATCAGAATGTGCCTGACATCCAACGAACATATATAGGCTTCTGTTCCCACATATATAGCTACGTAGTTGAAGATTTAAAGAAGAGAACATGGTGATGGAAGTATATGAGTTGCATGATGCCAATTAATTGATGCTGTCTTATCTCCCTCCAACAAACCTACTTAATTAGGCGTTCGATATTATGATGCTCCAATGCCTATGGAAGGTATTGTATGTTTGTATGTGTGATGCAGAAAAGGTGCTGATAATGGCGAAGCTGTTTGAAATAAAGATCACACAGTGATTCCAAAAAGGCAAAGCCTGGAGCCAACATGGCCTTTAAATTTCAAAAGTTAAACCACCTAAAACAAAGGGGTGGCTGCTGTTCCTTACAACTTTCCCAAAGCAGTGCGGCACTTGAAACTTTGGACGTGAACTTTAAAAATGTAATAAAAATTAATGTTAACAGATGGATTACAAACAAAAACTATAGACACGTGCGTAGCCGACTTTGGCACGTGAGTAAGGGATAATTAGGTTATGTGGGGCCTCCCAGCGTACGTGTGAGGGGAGAGGGTGGGATTCATGTGAATCACCCGAAAGACGACACACGACGGTTGGGAGAAAGAGGGGAAAGAAGGTTGGGCTGTCAATTTTCCCTTCCGGCTTGCAGTTGGGGGAAAAAAAAAAGCATACTGTTTCCTTTCCTTCGCTCTTTTCAGTCTCTGAGTAATGAGTATTGAGTAGCACATTGGATTCTTAAGATTACACATGAACCCAAATTTCTCCTAAATTATGAGAAGAATAGACAATTCCTCCTTTCTCTTATTTCTGTATTACATAATCCTACTTGCATTTCAAGGAACCAAACAAGTCTGAATCGGTAAACATTCATTGTTGAACTTTGAAACTGAATTATGCTAGTAACCAACGGGCGAAGGATATTGTTAAATATTTATATTATATAATTAAGATGAGCTAGGTATGTATTCTTCTAGAAGTCTACACTTATATTTAAGGTTATTTGCACACGTCACGGGCTATAATGATATAAATACTCGCGTTTGTTAGAAAGAAAAATAATAAAGTAAGCAATTTTCTTCATCCTTGTGATGATATATATTTTTGTCTTGTTTCCTATGCGTTTTCTGCCATATTATTTTACATTAGGTCTATAAAATCTTCATCTAATTAATCAAGAAGTCGTATTGATGATGTGGAGTTTGAAAAAAATATATAAATGATATGGAAGATCATATACACAACAATCTTAATACATGACCCTAACCGTAATTAATAATTTATATATCTTCGAAATAATAAATGAAGCTTAGTATACCGAATTTGTACTCTTGCTCATGGTTGATTGCAACAGTCGAAATGCTAACAAGAATAAAGTTTTAATAGCAAAACGTTGAATTAATTTTCCAATAAATGTGAATTTTTCAAACGAATATATGTACTAGTATGTTAGCTAAATATTTCTCATTTTGATTGTGCTATGGGGAATATGGAGTTCAAAGTGCTTGTGCTCGATCCTTTATATATGAGCTCATGTATATGCTTCCAGCTTTGTGGGAACCGGAAAAAGAAGGATAAAGGTTAGCAACTGATCTGATACTTGAACTTATATATGAATTTAATTGTTCTTATTTTGTATGGCAACATCAACCAAAAACCACCTTTTTCACATGGTGAAATAGCACATGCATACCCTAAATAGCTTACTATATTATAAAGAATTTGATAACCTGTCCCAACTCTGAAACATGCCTTTAATAATATAAAGTAATATATACGTTATTTTGTAAGAATCTTTAAAAAAAAATTATTATAAAATTCTTATAAAATTAAAAAAGGAATGAAACAAAGAGTGAAAATGTATATAAGGTTCGTTTTTATTTTTTTTTTCTCATATTTCTTTTTCTTTCTCCAAATTTTACAGAAACTTTGTAATAAAAAATGTTAGAAGATCCAAACTTGTGTCATGTGAGATCCTCTACTGTCAAGTGCCGAATGCCCTTGAAAAGATATTCTTCAATGTTAGTAAAAAATAAATATGGAAAAAAGTAATAATTTAAGGGATGAGGAGAAAGCCCAGGAGGGGATGGAATTGTTAATTATATTTCAGATAAAATAAAAAATAATAATAGAAATATCTTTTCTCTTGCTTGATAGGCCAAATTTTGTTATCTTTTCTTATACATGTAGTAATGGGTTGGCAAATTAGGTATTATTTTTTACTTCTTTGGAAAAATAATTGGAGATGCTCCTTTAACAAAATTGGTGTTGGAAGGGCAAAAGGTCGGGCTGCTGAAATCATCAAAAGGAGTACACTTATCAAATAGTGTTATCCAAAAGTCAAACATAAAGTTTTGTACATAATCTAATACATAGTGATTATTGGGTATACAAAAGAATAAGAGAATTAGATTGCGGTAGATAAATTAAAGACAACTTATTGGTGCATATGAATTCAAAATAGCAAAATTATCAATTTGTAGACCTCTTGTTAATCAGTTCATATTATACAATTAACCAATGGTTTTATATAAATGGTTCATCTTCGTGCCGGAAAAAAAAAGGTTTTACATAAATAATTAATCTCTCTCCATAGAAAAGTAATTAATTCAAAAAACTATTCGAGCTAGTGGAGTTATATATGCTAACTGACATTTGCCAAACGGGTGCCCCTTCGTTACAACATTTTAATCAATAACGAGTAGGATAAAGTTAAGGTCTTTCTTTTAACCAAAAACAAATAAAAACGATAATTAAATTCAAGTGAAGAAACAGGGGAGACATGAAAAACACCTGTAAAATCAAAGGCTACATTAAAAGGGAAAATGAATATGCCCATCGTGACAGTGCCAAACCTTAGAGCAGTTATGGGTGGTTTTCAGACCATACAATTATGTATATCTCCCAATACAAAACCTAACTTGCCAGTTTTGCCCATCCTATGGCACATGCCATCCATCCACTTCCTTTTGCCTTACAAAATCTCTCTTTCCCTATCTTACTTCGGTTGGGCTATTAATGAATTTGTAGCTTATGAAATGGCTAAAATGACCTTACCAACTTATGGGCTTGGCCTCGTTGGGACTGATTATCTGGGGGCACTATAGTCATTCTAGAAAAATCTAAAGATAGTGGTAGTTTGGATCATTGAGATGACTTTGTACTGACCTTATCTTTTTTTTATTCCGTTGTTTGCGTTGGTTTCCAAACGAGGTATTCAAATGACAATAAAAACCAATACTTTGGTAGCGGCAGTTCGGTCATTTCATACTACCAAATTAATAAAAAATGGCGAACCGTGTTAGATTTTCATTGTGATTATCATTTTGCCGAAAACGTCTGCTTGGATTCCCTTGAACCGTAATTCCAACCATTATGTTGCTAAACTCTGTTGTCTCGTAAGGGTGTTGTCGTCTTTCCAAACCATGAATATATATTTTCTTTTGCGTATGGTTTTCCACTACAATTTTATTATAGTATTGTTTTTGTATTTTTTTGTCAAATGGAAGAATATATTTTTATGCAGATAAATAAAGATATAAAAAAGACATTATTGGTGGGGAAAAATTAAAAAGGGGGTGAAGACTGGAGGAAGAACAGCGACCGCTCTCTTTTCCTTCTCTTGCTATGCTTAGAGACAGGTATCATATCAGTACCCCCAAAGCCTCCATTTTTAATAATTTATGTAGCATGAAAGTTGCGTCTCTCTTTTGCCACAAGGTGATTGCAAAACTCGTACTGCAGAGAGCAACCCCAAGACGAGAAAGAAAAGGAGAGAAAGAGAAAGAAAGAGACGAGAGGCGACAGAGCGACAATAGAGAGTGTGTGTGAGTGTGGGAGGGAGAGAGAGAGAGAGAGGGAGAGGGAGAAGGAATTGAAGAAGCTTTCAATTACCACAGAAGGGAAAAAGATGTCTAAGAACTTCACATCCTTTCATACTATGCAACTCTCGGAGGTACATATATGTGTTTTTATATATATACATGATGAACAAAGCTGAAAAGGATAAAAGGAAAATTTAATGTTTAGATGAGAAGGGAGGGGCCGGGGGCTAGTTTATTGGTTCTCTCTTTTTCTATTTCTTTCTATAGTTTCTAGTCCACCATGTATGTCTTGTATCATAATTGACTTCCAATTACACGATGGATGTTTGTTAATTGTTAGATTTGGTTATTCTGGCGCTGATCCTTGCTGAATTGAATTAATTGGACAGTTGAAGTGAGTGCTGCCAAAGGAAATAAAAAGGAGATGATGATGATGATGAAGAAGAAGAACAAGATTTTAAGATGGGAATAGCAACACCGCCACTTGCATCAATACTCTCTCACTCCAAGACCCACCATTCCTTTTTCACCTTCGATAATAAGTCCGATTTTTCCAATTCTATGTCCATGTCCCAAGATTATCACCAAGCAGGAATCTTCAGCTTCTCGAATGGGTTCGAGAGATCCACTGTAACTCAACAACCTCATCAGCAGCAGCAGATCCGGAGGGACAAAGTGAGGGTGCAAGGCTTCGACCCACCACCACCGTTAGTGGGTATTGAGGAAGAGGAAGCCGGAGGTCTTCCCGTGTACGAAACCGCAGGGATGTTATCAGAGATGTTTAATTTCCCTCCCACCGCTGCCACGGCGTCTGAACTGTTGGAACAACAACCCTTGACGGCGACGTATCGGTCGTCCAGTAGGCCACAAGCTGCTGCGATGGGCAGCGAGTGGTATGGAAACCGACAAAGTATGATAAGTGGGTTGGGAGATTCAAAGAATCACCACCACCACCATCATCATCAGCGTCAGATTTCAAGCATGAATGCAGATTCAGCGGCTGCCATGCAGCTTTTTCTCATGAACCCTCAAACCAGATCGCCTTCCCCTCCTCACAATCCCTCCACTAATTCTTCCACCCTCCATATGTTGCTCCCCAATCCTTCCTCTTCTCTGCAAGGATTCACTGGCCCTGGAACGGGAGGGGGTTTTGGTCAATTCACATGGGTTTCACTTTCTGAAGGTTCTCAAGAAGGAGGCACCAACACCAACGCCAACCCGAACCCGGGTGAAATCGGAGGGGTTGTGGAAGGCCAAGGTCTTTCCTTATCGTTGTCATCTTCGTTGGAAGCAGCGAAAGCCGAGGAATTGAGGATGGGGGATAGCGGGTTTCTTAATTATTACAGTCAAGGTGCTGCAGGAGGTTCCTCATCTGCTCAGTATCCGTACAGGAATTTGGGTGGTCAAACTCAAACCCACACATTGCATTTACAAGGAGTGGCACCGAATCACCAAGTCCATGTTGGTTTCGGGTCATCCTTAGGGGTTGCCAATGTGCTTAGGAACTCCAAGTATGTGAAGGCTGCTCAAGAATTGCTCGAAGAATTCTGCAGTGTTGGGAGGGGTCAGTTCAAGAAGAACAAATTCAGTAGGCAGAACTCCAACCCTAATTCCAATCAGGGTGTGGGTGCCGCTGCTTCTTCATCTTCCACCAAAGATCCTCCTCCTTTGTCAGCCGCTGATAGGATTGAGCATCAGAGAAGGAAAGTCAAACTTCTATCCATGCTTGACGAGGCATGTACTGTCCCTCTTTCTCCCTCTCTCATTCTCAAGAGTCAAGGTCCTCAATCTTTTTCTTCGTTGTTTAGTCCATTCATATTTTTTAAACCATATTAAACTCCACAGGGACTAATGCACGTTCTCCGGCCGGTTTCTTTAATTATTATTTCTTTTTATAAATTATAAGCAAAAAAGCCGGCTGGTATAGTAGGGCTCTAAATTCTTATTCTGTAGGATCGGTTGGTACGGATATCTACCCTTTTTTAAATAAAATCCATTTAATAGCAGAATATGTCCATGAAGAAGCGACGTTCTTTCTGATTAGTAATACTCCCAATCTAGGCCACACTCGTCACATTACGTAGGAAGTTGTTATGAATGCCACTGCTCTCCCACCCTCTGATACATACCCATCATACTGATATTAAAGTGAAAGCCATTGTTAGTTTGTTACCATATCTCAGTTGACCTGGAAGGGTCCTTCATTTCTTTCTTTTATTTTATTTTATTTTCGGTTGGGTTTATGCACACAAGGCCAGTCAATTGGAGAGTGAGGAAAAAAGAAAGCAAAAGGATGTGCCTTGTTCTTTAACAATCATTTCACTGAACCTTATATCCTTCAATTCACGCGCATTTATTAAATTCTGGGTTTCTTTGAGAAGCAACAAAGTCTCACCAATTCAATAAATAGGAACTACGCTGTCCATTTCAAAATCATAATCTACATATATGTCCTTTCGGTTTTCACTGTTTGCATGGGGTGAATTGAATCCCATATCTTAATCTCTAATTGATGGTACACATAGATTGCTTTCCTTAATAAATACTCACGCTGTCATGCTATTGTAATTAATTATATGTAGTTGGTTCTCGTTCATCCGGCGAAATATATCAAGCCTCAATTTCTGAGTAAATGATAACATGCACGTACTATAACCTCAACAAATAAATAAATAACAACTTGTAGACATGGTATCGTATTTTTGTATAATCCACATATATATATACCAAGTTAATATTAAGTAATGTTTGGGTTATGCAGGTGGACCGTAGATACAATCACTACTGCGAACAAATGCAAATGGTAGTGAACTCATTTGACTTGGTGATGGGTTTTGGGGCGGCGGTTCCATACACGGCGCTGGCACAGAAAGCAATGTCAAGGCATTTCCGGTGTCTAAAGGACGCAATATCAGCGCAACTGAAACACAGTTGCGAGGTGCTGGGTGAGAAAGATGGGTTGGGTTCGTCGGGTTTGACCAAGGGTGAGACCCCAAGGCTGAAGCTGCTGGAGCAAAGCCTGAGACAGCAGAGAGCCTTCCACCAGATGGGCATGATGGAACAGGAAGCCTGGAGACCCCAGCGAGGCCTCCCTGAACGTTCTGTCAACATTTTGAGAGCCTGGCTTTTCGAGCATTTCCTCCACCCGTACGTTGTTTCTCCCTGTGCCTCGCCTCATTATTTAGTTGCACACTCCAAATCTTCATTTTTTTTATTTTGTAAAGTTCGAGGTTTTAAAAGGTTGAGTGTTTTCACGGTTAAATCTGTTTTGAAATTATCACTTTATTAATAAAAAAATTCAAGTAAAAATTTTAAAGTAGGTTCAATAGTGGAGCTCTTTATAAAGTTATCTATTTTTTTTATCTCATTTTAATCAGAGGAAAAGAGAGAATCTAAAGGCCATTATTTATGTGTCATCATACATGATCATCGTTTAGAGCAACAGTAATGCAGTAACATGGCAGTGTCCTTGGGCTGTTGTTTAGTCAGCGAAAAGCTGTAAAGATAGTATCGTCATGGTTTAACTTTAACTACAATTTATTTCTTCGTGTCGCTCTCCTAAAATATACAAGTACGTTAAATGAAGCGATTAAGGGGGATAAAGTAGAGAGAGAAAGTGGTCAGTGTGTACAGTGATCTACTTTACTTCTGCTATAGCAGCTAAGACGTAGATTTTTCTTTCTCGGGCTTAGATTCTCACGCCCATGAAGGAAAAGGGAGGGAAGGTTCAATGGCAGCTAGGGGGTACAGGTTACAGAAAGCTGGATGTTCATTTTACGGTTAAGGGCAAGGACTCTGATGTCATTTTCTGGTCTCTTACTCAGGTATCCAAGCGATGCAGATAAGCATCTGTTGGCTCGACAGACTGGGCTATCGAGAAATCAGGTTCGTTTCGCTCCACCCTTTTCTTTCCACAAAACACATCATATGGCATGTCATGGTTGAGACTAGAGAGAGAATAAAGAGACAACTTTTAGGCTCTGTAAATAATTAAACGCCCGGCCCACATCCACCATGTAACAAAGAAAAGGAAACCACCATGGAAGAGAAGGGACCAGCTGTAAGTTCAGATGGACTAACGTGGTTTCAGGTTTTGTTTCTGTCTGCCAACTTAGGTTTTATGGTTTTTCCCCCTTCTTTTTTCTTTTCAATTTTTTTTAAAAATAATCTTTTAATTTCGAATCTTTACCTTCACGATCATAAATTCTGAAAATAAAAGCGCAGACGGTATAAGTAGAGAAACAATGAAACGCAACAGTTTTGCTGCTTTCGAATCCTACTGTTTCTCACTGTCTCGTATCTAATGTTTTCACCCACTGACCCAAGTGCACAGTTTTAAATCGTTGGGGAAATAAATGTGTACTTAGTTTAATTTCCTCCTGATTTGTCCTTATACGTTATGCTTTTTTTAAAAAAAATCTTTTCGGCTAATGCAGTAGCAGATATTCATGTAACTTTTTTAGGTAGTCAGGTTTGTTTCATCTAGTTAACGAATAATCCGGTGGTTTATATACTATGCACAGGGAATTAGTATATTTTAGTTTTTGGCAAAGTTTTTCTATTAATGATTGTCTTGCTTTTCTGCACAAAACGGTCTGGAATAAAAATCACAAAATTTGCCTCATCAAGGATATTTGCTCAGTAGAAATATGGTATATAATTATTGTGATACCAGCACAATATTGTACTTGGTATATTTTTCTGAGAAAACAAAATTTAAAGCTCTTTTGCTAAACTGAAGCCTATTTCTTACGCCTAATTATAGATGTCCTATCACCCTGGAATGGTCAGTTGATAACTGCCAGGGTAATGAGGTTCATAAGTACTTGAGTGGGAACTTCTGATGAATAGTTTTGTCCATTAGAGTCTATAACCATACTATCATTTTAAATCTGTCATTTCACTGACCCGTACCTCACGGTCACAGAGAAGACTAGTGTCCTAATTCTCCACTCACCTCACCTCAATAGATGGTGCATGGTCTATATTAGTCTTACTTAACAAAATTCCCTTTTCAATTGTTGCTTTTCATGCATATTAATTTCACAATGTATGTCCAAACGGTTTGTTCATTTATGAGGGTGGCTAAACTGTCGCCTTGTGAGAATTGACAAACCGCAAATCTTTATGCATATTTGCATACAGAGCTATAGCATTACGTAGATTAAGTCACATTTAAAATTTCGTACTACATATAGAGCGATTGATATAAAAATAACAGCCATTTAAGCATGAACGATGTATGTTAAGAAGTTGGATTGTTTGAACGAATGTATGCAGGTATCAAACTGGTTCATTAACGCGAGGGTAAGGTTGTGGAAACCCATGGTAGAAGACATGTACCAACAAGAACTTAAAGAAGCGGAGGGTGCAGAAGAGAGAGAAATGAACCAAAGTAACAGCAGCGATAGTGGCCACCTGGCACAAACTCCAACGCCTACAACCACAACCACAGCCACAGCAGCAACAACATCAACAGCAACAGCAACTGCGCCACCTACAACAGCAACAGCCAAAAGATCCGACGTCAATGCCACTGAAAGCGACCCTTCACTCGTTGCAATCAATAGACAAGCCTTCTCGGAAAACCAAGCAAAGCAGCAGTCCTCCACCACCACCATCATGGCCCCCAACGCCACCGCCTCTGAGGTGGCGCCACCCTTGTCCCAGCGTTTCCACTCAGACCTGCCCCCACACAGATCAATGCCTAATGATGACACGTGTCGGCATGGCAGCTTGGTTACAGCAGATTACGGGACCGCCTCAGCCACTGCTGACATCGGATCTACTCTCATTAGGTTCGGGACCACCGCCGGTGATGTGTCGCTCACCCTAGGGCTACGCCACGCGGGGAACATCCCTGACACTACTCCTTTCTCTGTTAGAGATTTTGGAGGCATTTAATTAAACTTCTACATATATTAGATTACATCAAATATATATATATATACAGGAAGTTGAAGTTGCTTATCATTTTATCGAAAAATAAAACTTTTTTTGTTGTTGATGAAAATCTTTATGTTCCTCCTGCTTTTATTTGCCTTCTATTGAGGAAAAGGACAAAAGGAATACAATATGATCAGAAACGTTGCATTGCGCGTTAACTAACTAGGTAGCTGTTTGGTTGATCTGTTGTATAATTGTATAGCAGAATATTGTTTTCCATCTTTTTCCCCCATGTATTAAGGTTTTGGTACCTTAATTTGATAGGACTTGATCTTATGAATTACTAGAATAACAGGAACTCGTGCACGTTTCTGATATGAGCCTGCAGATGTATAGTCTCGGGGTCTTACGTTGCATATGTTCAATATTCCTCTATAATTTATTAAATTTAATGGAAGAATCAAGGCATCATGCGCGCGGTGTTCTACTATTTCTCCTGGCCATGGTTGAGTTCTGATTTTGGAAGGTTCATCACTATAAAATGATTTCTTTAATTTTTGAATCACGAAAGGTGGAAGAAATTAATTTAAATTTACTAATTTTTACGAACACATTTTGAATAAAAAGTAGTCTTCCCTTTTTATTTTGGGCTACGAATTGTAGTCCTCCTGACTCAAAGGTGTTATATATCGTAATAATTTATTTGCAGCTTGAACTTACAAAATGGTGAGGTGTACTGTATTCTATATATGAGAATGTAAAGAGAATGAATTGGGAATTGATCATATCAATACACGAGATGAAGATTATGCTTGAGATATTGCATTTAATTAAAGGGTTTAGAAGGCACTAGTACTACTACGGTTGACACATTTGAGGCCAAAAAAAAGGTACCCTCAATTAATATTCCAGCCAATATTTATCTATGGCTGAAAGTATAACCATAAGTTCATGTGAAGGCAAATATGTCATGATCCAATGTAATTGTTTTTAAAAAAGCAATTTGTATCTTCAAATTTATATTCGTAAATCAATTAAGTTGTCGCTTGCCAACATGGCTTTCATTTCAGTTGAATATTACAGGACTGTCTTTTTCTTTCTTTTTTAATTGACTAAGTCATCATGAAATCAACACAGAAGAAAAGGTCAAAAGACATGATGCACTTTTTGTTCACTGATCAAGTAATTCACCAAATAATTGTCTGGATATCGTGTTACTTATTGCAGTGAGAAGATGAAGCGCAGAATGATGAAGATAATTAAGATATATAATAATTTCGCCAAAACAAATAAATCCAATAGTCTAGCTAGAAAAAACCAAATCCAACCATATATATATACATGAAACTGTAGTACATCACCTTAAGGACACGTTTTGATCATGTGTGGAGACCACCTACTAGCTTGTCAAATCCGTTTCTGTTTTGTGTAATTAATATATATGTAGAGATGAATAGAAATTTGTTGTGCTATGCTATCTAAACTACCTCCAGGGCCACGTTTCTTCCGTAAAACCCAAAACAAGAACTTGCAAAGCAACAATCACAGCTCACCTAAATATCTTTTCTTGTTGTTTGAGCAACACCGCATACTAATACTACTAACCGAAAGAGAGCCTCTTAGAATTGATCTTACAAGGTTGTTCTGCTGCAGCTATCATCATTGGCGTTGCTTTTGAAGAGTCAGCCATTCAGCTATGTGATTTCATAGAAGTGCGTTGTACAAATACAGCTAGCATCTTATATTAAGTTTTGGCATTTACGTTAAGATGTGGTAGTTGTTAATTAGCCACCAGCCGACAGATAATTAAGGTGAAGACTGAAAGGTCTACTACTGTCCTCAAATTTTGGTTTCTGAGAAGGTTGGGGAGTTTAATGAAAAATTACGCTTTATTTGAAGGTTACCAGAGCATTTGGCACAGAGTAATAAATTAGGGACCGCTATTTGTAAAATATACATATAGTATATATATGTATTGGGTAATGTGACACAAAATGAGAGGGGTTCATTGACACTGGGGACCAAAAAGTTGAAGATGTGCCTCCAAATTAAACCTAATCATCAGAGGACTGAGTCCCCAGAGAGCAAGAATGGTTTGTTTGTCTTGTGTGGGTGCGGCATAACTGCACATTCAATGGGGAAAGAAGCTGACGAAAATTTTATTTGAGGGCCTTAAATTCGGTGATATTTAATGGGGGTCCCCACCCTCCCCTCCGCCAATGAGCACATTCATTTAGGGTATATATGTTTTGGTATGAAGATTGAATTAGACTCGATGACAGAAAATTTTGCGCAATACTTATTATGTTTTTTATTATCCTTATTTATCATTATCTTTTTTTTAATTACATCTTTTAAGTATAAGTAATAGCGTTATTTTTATCCATTTTATTCGATTTTTTTAATTTCTTTTTTATTTTCATACTTAACTCCTTATATACCAAACATAACATTAGAGTTTGAGCTGGCCCCCATGTGCTTACCCATAAGGAAAGTTATCCCTCGATGAAGGGTTGGGCAAACACTTGGTGGCAAAATTTATTTATCTGAGTTTGAGTTTTAAAATTTTTATAAAAATTTTAAAGGTTTAGGTTCAGGTTTTTGTAATATGATACACATCTCATATATTTATATATACATATATATATAAATATATATATATATATATATTAATATGACATTATGTCTTAAAAAAATACCATGCAAACGGCATTCATGAATTTTGAATTATATAATTGTTTGAGGTACTTTATTATTTGTTGTGATTTTATATAAAAAAACTTTTATGTAAATAAATCCCAACATAAAAATAAATTGTTCATTTTGAAACCTTTTCAAATAAATGAGTCCAGATAATGGAGATTTAAAAATTTAATAGAAATAAAAAAGTATCTAATAAATATGAGTCTAATTAAGAATTAAGATACATTTGATTGATGAAAATGAAAAAAAAAAGAATGGAAATGAATTTAAAAAATAGATAGATTAGATGAAAAATGACGTTTATATTATTATTTAAAAAATACTAAAAAAGAAATATTAATAAATAATAATTACAAAATTATAATAAACATTTTAACTTCCACTCCCTCAACTTCTCACTATTTCCCCCCAAACCAAGCATGCGCTATGTTTTATCCCTGACGAACCCTAAATAGATGGCTGCCAACCGGATCAGCCTGTACGTGGGTCCCAAACGTCGGAAAAATAAGAGATGAGGCGCATCATTTCATTTTGGGCCTGGGCCCACCCTCACTGAAATTTTAGCTAATAAGAAATAAAGTAAATAATTGCGCTTATCTCAGATCTGCAAATTCCAACACCCCTCCCGCCCAACATAAAAAATGTGGGTCGTCAGGGGTAATATTCGTCACCTGTGGATAGGGCTTATCTTCAGCCCATATGGGGGTACTTGAAATGAGAAGAGGAAGGAAATTGTGGTACTCTTTTTTTCCCTCTATTTGAATTAATTAATGAGAGGATATTTTTGTTGGCCCGATGATAAATGAGAAAATGAAGAGGAAGGTAGTACCTAAGATTAAATATTTAACATAATTATTTTTATAGTTGGAGTTTTAAAAGATTGTGGGAGATCGCTGGGTCAGAAAGCCTGCAAGGAGGAGGCATGATGGCTCTTTGAATATAATAGCATATTCATGAAGCAAATGATCACTCCTCAAGGGGGAGGACCACTAACCATTAAAGTATTCAGCGGAAGAAAGGCCTCTATTTAATTGCCACAGAAATATAAATCAGTTTTGGGTTAATTTCTTTCTTTCTGGATTGGACTTTGGTACAGAAAGAATCTACAAGTCACCTTAGGCAGAGATTGATAATATGAGAAAAAAGAAAAGAGTGTTTAATACATGCGAGTAGACAGAAAGCTAACAAAAACGGAGGCAACTCTCCATTCTCCAACTGTTTCATGTACGGGATTAACAATAACAAAGGGGCTAAATTAATGAGCTATAACTAGAGTGGCTAAAGAGGAAGCTGAAAAAGTAGATTCAAACACATTTACTGAAAAGAGGAAGACCCACGAACCCTTTTGCCAAATAGTGGCAGCGCAGCACGAGGAGCTCATTATTCTGTATAGGTTTGAACAGTTCCTCTCTCTCTCTCTCTCTTAATTATTATTTTTGATCTGTTATTCTCAGCCTCCTTCTAAAATTGTTGGAGTTGGGGTTCTGTACTTGGCCTTATGCTAGGAGTATGTGCTTCACAAATATAAATATTGGGGATAAAACTAAAAACTATTGTACTTGGAAGAAGCAAATGTTTTTTCAGGAACTTGTTTGTTTAGGTGTGTGAAAAATTCCAGGGACGCATCAAATGAGATGAAAAGATTCCCCTACATCTTTGTTTATATCCCAAAATTTCAGAGAGTAAAACTAGTTTTGATTTCTGCTAGATGCATGTGGGAATGGGATGTGGACTTGAAATAGATTGAAGGAATGTGGCTTTTTCTTCCTTAAGTGATTATTTTGGGGGAGCTAAAGACAGATGCAGTTGGATGTAGGACTGCAGATCAGTTGCGTGAGTGCATAAACGAGACTACATGCAGCAGCACATGTTAATTATGGGTGTTGTACCTCAGATGCAAATCTAGAGAAAGCAGTAAGTATATTTCAGTTCTCAAGTTGGAACATCTTTCGTCTTTACCACCATTTCTCTTTTTACCATATCGTATCATGTATTGTCTACATCATGGGGGGAATACGTTCACAAAAAGTATAAAGTAAATCCATGATTGAATCTTTGTTCAGCCAAAAAAAAAAAATTCATGATTGATTCTCAAATTGAACCTTTGTCCCAAAAAAAAAACAATCATGATTGAATCTCCAAAGATTTTTTTAACACTCAATTTATTCTTCTAAAAATAAAATCTCTTTATTTAATTTTTAAAGATTTTTTAATCAAATAATCTTCTCATGAGGTAAATTTTTTTAATTAATAAATCGAATCTCATGTGATTGTTAATTTATAATAACTTGTTCAAATGACATTTTTTTCTATGGTGATATTGGTGACAAATTTCACAATGCTAAGTGACTGTTGATGCCATTTTGAAAAAAATTTACTTAAGTGACATTATTTTGAGAGAAAATGTCTTTTAGACAAGTTTAAATCTTAAACTAATGGCTAAATGGGCTCCATTTATTAATTAGAGAAAATTTATCTAAAAAAATGATTATTTTGATTAGAATAAATTTTTTAAAAAATTAAATTAAAAAATTATTTTTAAAAAAATCAAATTAAAAAATAATTTTTCAAATACTAAATCATTAATTTAGTCAAACACATTTACTTTTAACAAATAGACTGAAAATGGCGAATAAAATGGGCTGGGCTCATCTGGGCTCCTTCAGAATAACTCCTCCGTGTTCCTCGAAAACGAGAGATAGGCATCAAGGAGTCAGAATAACCGCAGGTTACAGACGATTAGAGGGTAAGCCTATTCCGGCTACATTATCACGGGACATCTCAGACCCACGGACATATCTCACAAAAGTTTAACACAAAATTGGAACATTAGCATGGATGTCCCATTATTTTTACGACCCAAACAAAAGAAATGGATGCATGATAACACGAGGAGAATAATAAACGAAATATAAGCATTCTTTTTTCTTTTTTTTTTTCACTTAGAATTTTGAAACAACCGTATATGAAGACAAGTTGACGAGAATAATTTGCTTACATATATACGCAGGAGAGAGAAGAAGATCTAAGCAATGAAGGAAAGCAGATGTACACAAGGCTACTTAGCACATGATTACCATATCAAATTAAGTGATTTTTTTTTGTTTTTTGTTTTTTTTGTTTTTTGGGGGAGGAGAGGGGAGGTTTGAATAATAACATTCTTTTTTCACTTCTGAAAGAAACAAATAAACGGCAAGCTTTTGAATTCACTATCTATAAATTCAAACTAAGAAGCAACTTATCATCACATTTCTTTAAAGAGCTTATACAAAAAGCAATTACTTAAATAACAATTCAATGAGCGATCTTTATACATCGAGTCAGTTTTCCATTAATTCAAGTAGTGGCCGCTGACCTTGTTAGCTGCTTGAGGTTACCTGCATTCTCCAATCAACATTATCTTTATGCTTCCTTACACTATCTCAATTTGAAGTGAAAGTCAAATACCCACAGATATTCTTGAATCTCATTTGATACTTCTTTACACATGCTCCTTTGACGTCGTAGAACTATCTGATACGACATTACCTTGTCCTTCCACATAAGGTCTAATGAAAGTTCTACGCCACCACACCTCAAAAGCCCTCTGAAGATTTGGGCAGTTATCACCAGCTTTCAAGAAACTTCCCAACCATGAAAGAAGAATACTCTGTTGATCCTCCAGAGGTAGAGTAAGGATTGTCCTCCCAATTCCTTCCTCCACAGCTTTCCTATCAAACGACCTGCATGCATGCTGCAACCAGCTGTAGTCACCCATTAGAGGCTGTAGCCATGTCTGTAACAACAATTGACGTGTCTCCTTTGATGGCAACAATTCCCCTCTTCCAATTCCAACATATAGTTTTCCTGAAACACAGCTAATGTGGTATCGACATACGACAGGTAGCTTTCCATGTAGGGCAGCCAATTCCTGCTGGTTTGTCCACATCACTGCAAACTCATCAGCTGCTTGTTTGTCAACTAAGATCTCAACCAACCACGACAAATTATCAGCTTCAAGAGCTATGTGCTTTACTATGGGTTCTCTGTGTTCACTGGGTTTATTTGCAAAGTCTGGTTCAGCAGCCTGCTTGAATAGAGACAATAGAGAATCCAAGCAGCGTCTGCATGATCTATATATCATGTTAATACAGATGTCAGCTGAACCTGCATGGCTTGAAGCACTATTATTCTCCCTAAGGAGCTTCAGAACTATGGATTTCATCTCTCGGCGACCTCTCTCCTCGTTGCTTTTCAGAACAAGTTCAATAATGTGGGAAAGAGTATCTTTTGGGACATTAGAGATGTCAGAAGAAACTCGTTTCAACACAGGGTTAATCCCAATGCCTTCCCCTTGGAGTCGCAAAACTGTTGAGACAACCTTTTCTTCTTCTTCTTGTCCAACCCAAGGGACTGCCTCCAAGTACTCCAAACATGACTGGATGCATGAGCTGAAGCCAAGGAATTCTGCAACCTGCAAAATAGTTTCTTTCATTTCTTTTTCCGGAGTAATTTTGACATATATTTCCCCCAATACTAAGCAATGATAAGAAAACATTAAACATATGTAACCAATCCACAGACAAAAGCTACATATATTCTGATCATATCATAATAATACCATTCAAATAATTTACAATTTTTACGCAAATCCCAGTATAAAGCTGAATATAAAGGTTTTCATGCACATCAATCAATCCAACTATAACTGTCCAACTGCAAAGTAAAATGCAGATGTTGCTTATTTATAAATGTCCTGGACTGGTAATTTGGTATCTCGTGAAAATTTATCCACAATTAATTGGCTAACTTCAGAAAGATTTTTCAAGATAAAACTCAGACAATAGTTATTGCTACAAAAAAGAAAGGGGGGGGGGGGGGAAGCTGGAGAGAGATATCAAGACAGATCAAAATCAAAGCATGAAAGTAAGGTCAGACAATATGGAGTTTGAATGCAAACTTCTACTTAAACTTCCCAAGAAGAATATTAATAGAAGGAAGAGAAATACAAGGGGAAAAGGACTAAAGGAGGATGAGATGAAATGACAAACAAGATCAATGATGAAATAAAGAGAATTCTTCTGATCCCTCTGCATGTCTAACAAGGTAATTCTCAAACAGAAACCACATCAAGATGGCCAGAAAGAAGACATGTGAACAATCCTATGCAAAAGCAATTTTAATTGTAAGGCTTTCCCCTAAAAAGTTCAAGCATTCAGCACCAACCAAAGACATCAGAGATTGGCATACAGAACACACTGTGATAACATTGTGCCCTCCTTCTATTGCCAAAGCCTCTGAACTCAATCAACAAGAAATGCTTCAAGTTCTGTGGGCTAGTCAAGTTTCAATAGTCTCCGGAAGTCTATCCCAAATGTAACTAGCTGCTGGGCAATGTTAAAATGAATCAGCAGCTGTTTCCATGTTAGCAACAGATTGCACACATATCAGAAGATAAAGCTTTGTAAGGTGTACGAAACTTCAAATGTCATTATTGTGGATCCTACCAAGTCCTAATGAAAGACTTGTCCATAGAGGGAGTTTTAAACGTCCAAAGAGGCTTTTCAAGAAAGACTTTTTCTCTATTTGGAGGATGAGTAATAATGGAAGTCAGATTTACATAATAAAACCCATCGGAAGAATCAAGAATCAAAACCTTCATGTCCACATTAGAAGATAAACATGCAGAATCACACAAATAAAAGAAAAGAATTGAGGAAGCAAATGGGGTAAAAGAGAGACCTGCAGGTTAAGCAGGATCATATTAAATTAGATCCTTTCTTCAATCAAAATGCAATGCTGAGAAAACATCCTTTCATCCTGACCTCAGTGTCTTCAAAAATAAGCTTTCAG
Organism: Erythrophleum fordii; assembly: GCA_032878935.1. Taxonomy (NCBI): domain Eukaryota; kingdom Viridiplantae; phylum Streptophyta; class Magnoliopsida; order Fabales; family Fabaceae; genus Erythrophleum; species Erythrophleum fordii. The sequence continues at coordinate 3,412,448 of JAVQMF010000036.1, forward strand.
CTTATAATTATATGTAAGTGCATGTTAGAGCATTCATTATCTCAACTTGATACAGCCTACTTTTCTATCTGAAAGAAACATGTTAACAATAAAAATCAACTAATTGTGTGGATCATCTCTGGATCTAATGGCACTGCTTCCATCTTTGAGAAGACACAATACAAATGGGCTCAAAGCCAATTTTGAACTTCTGAACACAAAACAAATTAAATGATAAATGAGAGGATTCTCAGAATTAGTTGATATTCATTCATAGTGCACTCCACTCGTTATGCATCTTCTGATATTTCTGTCAGCTGTATGTTTGTAATAACATCTATATATAAGTATAAATCACAAGCTAATTGTGTATATACACAAGTTAATGATGCTAATTTTATAAGAAAAACCCCATATGATGCAAGGCTTATATATTCATCATCAATACAGTTCTCATTTAGACTTTCAGAGCATATTTTCACTCTTTGACCAACTGCTAATCTTTCATAAACAGTGGTCAGTTTGTGTGTAATTATGTATCACAAAAAGCACAATCCATGTAATTCCTCTTGTTTAATGAAAGCACTTGCTCCTTTTATGTAATTGTTCAATACCTCTAAACTGCAATGCACCTGTAAATTGCCTAAAAAAATTATTCTAGAAACAACTGTGAAACAACAGTTGCTATATCAGTAGAGCAGCCGCCAACCTATAGGATTGTGAACTTGAAGTACTCATTCTCTGTATCACAAATGCAAACTAAGCTCATTATTATATCTGTTCTAAAACAGATGAATTTGCAGTTGTTGGCAGCATGTAAAACTCAATTGCTATGTAAAACCAATCATTAAGTGCCCATGATTATGTTATTAAAATTTAAAAACATATGTAGTGGATAAAAAAAAATGAAACTTTATGGTGATGGAAAAACTATACTGAAAAGATATATAACTCAGTAGCATGAATTAGTTAAAGAAAGAATGTCCTCCATCAACAAGAATATCATTGATATTCGATTGCAGATATATAGTGCGGATTTCCACACAAACGGTATGCAGTAGAAGCAATAAATAGACACCATACAAAGAATTTAAAGAAACGGTGCATTATACATCTATAAGAATAATAGCAACAACAAATATTTTTTTCCTCCCAGGAGATGTATTGATATAAAGTACAAGAATTAAATAAGAGCGGTAGCAGTTGAAGTGGAAAATAAGCAGCAAAGCATGACAGAGTTATCAAATTACCTTGAGTATTCTAAGTGTGCGAGAAACACTTTGCTTCATAAGTCGCTGCTTCATATCTTTGCAGTACATGAGTCCAACAGTTTCAACATATATTTCAACATCCTCACAATCATTAATTTGGAGACTTGACAAACCAGATTGTTCAGAAAGTTTCTCAGCAAAGAAGCTGCTCTTCTCAGTCAGAACATCCCTGTGCACACTTAACTTCACACAAAATCCCTGCTTTCCAAATAAAACGACCTTTGCATCACAAGTTCCAGCCTCACCAAACTCAATGGCTACCTTTCTTGGCAAACTTTCAACTTTGGGTCTCGGTGCTCTCTCTGTGGCCACAGGTATGCCAGCTGGAGGTCTCTCTGAACCAGTACATTGTTGATCATTGGACACCACCAATCTTTTTGGGGTAGGTGCTTGTCTTCTCTCACTCACCGTGACTGGCTTCTTCTGAGCACTGGTTTTCGGTGGTGGTGAGGAGGGTTTCGGTTTGTTCAGAGAATTTTGAGCTTTGAGGCTTTTCTGAAATACAACAGGAGAAGGACAACACCAAAAACCTTCTGGGGTCACAGCGATTGGAACATTTTTTATCTTGGTTTGGCCTTGATCAACACGGGTAAGCTTAATTTCCGCCATATTCTACAAGTAACAAGGATTCACAGCTGTTGTGACTTGTGAAGGAAGATGTGGCATTTACAGAGAAAATGATACAATCGAAACAAGTCCTACTTTTCCTATAGAACAACGAATTGGTTGTACAGGCAAATTAAGGAAATATCTTGGAAAAATTATGCTCCGCAGCCTTTAAGAGCTCTTCCCTTGAATACAACATTTTCCCCCCACAAATGTCGAAATGGAAACTGAACAGCCGCTGTTTTGAAGTTGATCTACTTTCCCAACGAGAATCGCTGTAGTTTAACACAAATTGCATGAAACATGAGGAATGTTCAATCTGAATGAAAATTATTGATATTTTTCTCGAACCGGAAAAAGTTTGAAACCTAAGCAGAGTGACAGGAATATATGAAGACGTAGTTATAGAGAAAACTAGAAAATTTTCTTCCAGAGGAAAGTGATTAAAGCATTCAAAAGTATAAACGAGGACTTTTATCTTAGTAGCTAACTACAGATCAGCTGGCAGGCTCATGGATAAATAGAAAGGGGAAAAAGCACATTAAAAATAAAAAAGAATCACCGCTGAAAATCTCAAAACTCCCCAAAAGAAGAAAACTCACCAAGAATTGGTCGTCTCGTCTAAGAGACCTCCAAAAACCCCATGTCTTATCTAATACTGCTCGGCCCACCAAGCGTAAAAAATGATTGAACAAGAGCTCCAATGTCAAGCATCACGGGAACCAGTGAACAGAAACCTGCCAGAGAGGAATAATGAGTGTAGCCCCTCCTTAATTTGTAAAGTAGAGAAGACCACGAGACCCGAAAAAGCGAAAGGGCAAAAGACTAAAGAGATGATGGCTCATGGGATGTGTTTCTACTTTACCAGTACTCTGTCCATCCATGCTTTTGATGATTGTATCTGCGTGGGTCTCTCAGGATTTGCCCCCAGGATTACTCCATTCCTCTTGTTTGATTTTATATAAACGAAAAGTAATTATCTTTATTTATTTATTTTTCTTGTTTTTCCTCTTGTAGTTCTCTAAACAACTCAGCGATCAAACAGGCAGGAGGCACGGCTCTAGCTCTTGGTGCTCTCCATTATATTCTTCTATTCCTTTTATATATCCATATCTAGGTTTCTTTATGTACGTGGCTGTGCTTTAGGGACCATGGCTATCATGTAAAGTGTAAGTTTGCAAAATAGTGCAATGACCAGTGCACCCTCAACTCAAAGTAGAAGACGAGGCTTGATGCTTGAAGATCAAAGCATTAACTCATTAAACAGTTCTTCGCTCAAAATAATAATGAAAAAAAACATTGATCACTTTTTTGGCTGTATTATGTGGGAGGGGCAGCTATCCACAGCGGTCGAAGGTAAATATGAAATGAAAACGATAGATGTGTTCGTTCTTCACAGAAAAAAAACGGCACTGCTTGTTTTAATTGGCTGTGTTTTGTTCGGGGAAGAATTAGTCGGCATTTATTATTTGGCGGTACACTGACTTTAATCCTAACTCCTATCTCTTTTCTTTTGTCTTCAAGGAAGATGAACCTCACGCACCTAGACTTGCCCATGGTTCATTTCGTTTTGGTCAACCAAAACTAACCAACCCAACTAGCAGATGTCAAAAAGCCCAACTGAAACCCCTATAAATTTTTGTTTATTAGAGATAAAAATTTATTTATTTAATTTTGCGAGAAAGAGATAATAATTTAATCAATTGATTAGGACATAAAAATTCATTTAAATTATTATTCAATAATTTATATATCATTATTAATAATTCAGTGCCTTAAATATTTAAAATATTTGAACCATCAAGTTGTATGATACTTAAGATTGGATTTTTTAAATTTTTTTATAAACTTTTTGTAAAGTTGACGAGAGAGTGTGTATAAAATCTTCTGGTGAATCTCACTTACTCTCTATCTTTCTCTTATTTTCTTTCTCCAACTTTGGAGAAAATTTATTAAAAAAAAATTTCAATCTCATAATAATGACTATATTCATTTATCCCCAGAAGTAAAAATTAAAAAATACTTATAATTCAGATTATCTGTATTTAATAAATAAATATATGAAGTACAATTATAAAATAATAAACTAAGAATGCGAGAGCAAGTAACTTTCAACATTCAAAGTTAAAGAAACAAATTTTTAAATGTTGGAAAGTCTTCAGTTTTTTTTTTTCTCCAACTACACCATATATAATAAAATATTCATTTTAAGAATATATGAGGATTATCACTTGGACTACCCCAAAAAAAATAAAATTGTATAAATTCATAAGTTTTCAATATTGTATGACAAAAATTTGGTCACAATTTTGAATAGTTTAAAATTGAATAACCGAATTATGCGCAAATCGATTGGTTTCTTTTATAAACATAGTGGATGATTCTTTTTAGAGAAAAATATCATCTAATTAAGGATTTTAATTTTGCAAAATTGACATTAAAGAACCATAAAAACTAAAATTTTTTAAAAGGCTTAAAAGACCTAAAATCTTCATTGCAAAGATAAAAATACTTCCTGTGTTTTTTAAAATTACTACTTCTACCTCTCAAACTTACAATACAAAGGTCTTTTTTAAGTTACAATGATGTTTTTTTGGTTTGTTACAACCATTAGATAAAAACACAAAAATTACTACGATTTAGTTACCACACATGTTTTCCAAAATTATCACTCCTACTATCTAAAGTTATAACATAATCTTAATGACGTTATGAAAACATTTTAGGTTTGTTACAATAACAAGATAGAATATGAAATTTTTTACGATTTAGTTATTATTCATATTTCTCAAAGTTACCATTTATTTTTTCAACAGTTACCACTTAGTTTTTTTGAAGTTACACTAATGCTCCGTTTGATTGGATGATATAATAAGGAAAGGAATATAAACTGTGAGTTTATAAGGATAGATGTGATGAAAAATAATTATCTTATCCCTACTTTTAAAAAGATAATTTGATGAATAAAATAATAAGCATAACAGTATAATAGATATTATATAAGTTATGTAAAGAGAATATATTCACTTCACACCCAACCAAATAAAACCTAAATGTATTGTCTTACTTGCAAGCTAGATTTTAAATCTTGTGGGCCTTCTAAAAAATTTTAGTTTTTAAGGTTATTTGGTGTCAATTTTTACTTCAAGTCCTCATACATTATTTTCTATTTTTTAATCTATCTCACCTACACCGTCTTCTCCATGAACCACCTTAATTGTTACTATTGTCCAATTGTTTATGCTCTAATAAATGCATTAATTTATAAATTTGAATCTTCTCAAGTAAATGGTAAAGTACCTTTCAAGTGGAAAGAGATAAAGAAAATAAGAGAAAGTAGATAAAAAAACAGATATTAAACTTTATGCACATTCTTACTTTTTTATATCATTTTCTCTCTATTTGAAAGACATTTTGTCATTTACTGAATTAAGAGGATTGTAATTTCTCATTTATCTTGTCAGTTCAACTTTTTCTCTTTAATTTTTAACTTAGTTTTGAGAAATTAAAAATTTTTAAATGGCTTAATCACGTAACTTTAATTTTTGCTTGAAATTCAGATTATCTATCAATGATGTTTGATTGGCAGGAATTAGCTTTCATAAAATCGAAATGAAAATAAGAATCTAAAAAAAATGATGTTTGGTTGGCAAATTAGGAGACACATTTTCATTCCTTTAATTAAGTTTATTCTCACATATTTGAGAGTGGCCATTCCATCATATATCTAATGGAATGAGATTTTATTCCTGGGAATCACTTGCAAAAAATTTGAAATGCCCTTATCCAAAAAGATTGAAATTAATAATGAATATTTTAATATTTTTATTAAGAGTATTTAAAATTATTGTGTATATTTTTTTGGGTTAAAATATTGTGTATATATTAAAAATATAAAACAAATATTTTGATATATTTTATTAAGAGTATTTTTAAATTTTTTTCAAGTTTAAAATAAAACATATTTTAATATTTTTTTTTTACAACAAATATTATAATTATTTCATTTTCTTTCTTTTTCAGTGTAATTTTGTTTTTATCAAATTAAACAATACAATAAAATAAAAATATCATTTCTTTTAATGTCATATCAAGTATAATGATGAATAATAACATTCTATTCTATCAAGATTTATTCCCATTTTCATTTCTATCAAAACCATTTCATTCATCCAAACGTATAAATTGATCCTTTGTTATAAATTGATAATGTTTCTTTTAAATAAGCAGAACAACAATATCTCTATTATTTTCCCCGGGGAAATCCTAAGGTTATGAGAAAGAGAATGACAGGTTATTTTATTATATTACAGTCCTTTTTTAGAAAAGTCCAAGCTTTGGTGTACTTTAACGCATTCCTGTAACGATGACTGGTATACTGTTAGTATCATATATTGATGATGAGACGTGTTTAGGAAAGGAGCGTTTGTTTGTGTAACACAGTTTTCTGGAGTTAATACTCGAGACAAGTGACAGACAAGATCCAAATTCATGACTCTGTTGCTTGATGCTGAATCATACCTTTCAAATTGAGCATTACTAAACTATTTGTTAATATTTAAGAGTCATCGAATTTCAGTGATTAACATACCTTGGAAGAATATTTTTTAACTTTTGACTTGCTTCTTTGTATTTCTTTTACACTATTAGTCAATTACAGAAAGCTTTTGGACCGTGACTTTAGTGAAATCATAGAGCTTGCAATAATTCAGTAACAGAGAAAAGTGATATAAAAGAGAATAGAAAGACAGAAAACGTGTTTGTGTCATCAAGCATCAGAAGAAGAAGAAGGGGGGAAAAAAAAGAAAAAAGAAAGAAAGAAAGAGTCACAGGCCAGGTGGCCTCCGCTGGAATTGTTAGGTTGTAGTCTCCTCAGATTAGATGTCATTAATTAACACCCTCCCATGTGCTAGTTTAAAGTGTTGTTAAGTTTAACTCAACTAAGAATAATTGGCAACTTTCTTATACGTTACTTTAAGAACATAATGATACCAAATTAATCCCAAAAGTTGACTCCTCATGTGTGGGGACTAATACGGATCAGCTGCTCATAACTCATGGGAGGGATTTACATAACCAACAGAACCCCAAAATCACCCATAATCTAACAAAATGTTTTTGTTTTTTTATGTGTCACAAATTTTAGTATGTTTTAAAATTTCCCTTTTTATAGAACGTATGTAGGTATGTGATAAATCTGTTTTCTGTTCAATTCCTCCGATTGTAGCAGACATTGGTGGTTAAGGGCTGGAGGGCAAACGATAAGTATAGGTTAAAGATGCAACTAGGGAGACAAAAACTTATGTAGGACCAAAAGAACGAAACAGAACCATAATCAAAACAAGAGGAGTCACCGACAAACTAGTTTGGCATGACCTGTTGCCCGCAATCATCTTCTATTTTGTCTATCATCCAAAAAGCTCCCTATCCATGTGGCCCATTACTCTGACTCTCACTTCCTTCTTATCCACCTACCATATGTTCCTTTCCTCTATATCTCAACATGATCGTACCATCGTACCTCACAAATCTCAATTGCTTGATCCTCCCTCTTCCCGCCAAAAGGATTTGAGGTCGAATGAAATCATTCAAACAAGAAACATGATAAAGCTTCCTCTTTCTTTTTTCGCTTTTCATTTTGTTGAAGTTTCTATAGCAATATTTCATAATATACATAATGTATTTGACGCAAAATTTGCTTTCTTTTTATGTTTTATCTATATATGTATATTAAGAGGTAAATTTAGCAGATTATACCTCTCAGGGGGAAAAAAAAAAAAAAAGAGACCTAGCAAATTAACTTAGAAATTCATAAAGAATCTGCAAATATTAGAAATATCTTTGTCTTGGTTTGTAGTGTAGTTTAGTTTACAGAGCAGGCTTTGATCTACTAACAGCATATTAAAAACTAAAAACTGCCCGTACATGTTCTAGTCATCAAATGGATGCATGAAGTTCTAAAAGACGTTCACTATGATGCACCTGTCCGGTTTTGTGAATTACCATTTAGAAAACTAGTTGCATGCCTAAACCTAAACCCTTGCTTATACCCTGAGAGAGCGAAGCAATTGTGTTCTCTTCTAATGGGCTCTCTTTTCCCTTACTCTGTCTCTGTTCAGTTGAATGACCCTGGTACTTTATCTAACTACCCCAATATTCCCCCCCCCCCCCCCCCACCCTTCTTCAATGGACATTTGGACTAATTTCAACCATTGAGAGCTAACGTTCTGAGTATGTTCTTTTTCCAATTGGGGTAGATTGGTGCTTTTGGTTTATCGTTAATCTGACAAACTGCATCATCTCCACCAAATTAAACAGGCAAATTGCCACACTTGCTTCATGGCTTGGGATATTGTCTGTCAAAGTTGCGCTCGAAGATTGTGTATGGAAATATCTGGGTTTTTGTCAGTGGATTTAAATGAGAGAGTTGTTAGGGAGAAAACTAGAAGCCTACAAGTTATCATATCCGTGATCTTGCGGATGCGAGAACTATCTGTCCCAAATGATCCCCTGCAGAACAATATGGTGAGCTTTAGAAGTTGAACCACTCTTGTTTTGGTAACGAATCCAACAATTAATAACCATCCACCTGGGATTGCAGGCATGCTGTTCTTGGTGTTTTTCAGTTACATCCTACGCCTGGTACTCTTCGTGGTACGAAAAAGACAACTGAAGTTCCAGTTCTAATAAAGAAGACCAGTACGACCGATGTCTTTAGACACCTCACATCATCTTTTCATTTGAAGACTATAATCTATCGTAGCTTGGGAAGAAAAAAGTCAACCGAGATAATTCAAACTAGCTAGAACCATTTGTGCTTTATATTGTGTAAGTAGTTTTTTTCCGATAATAACTACGATTTGCGTGCATCGTTGTTAGTTGCTGCTTAGACACTAAATAGGAACATACAATGAAGCTAATTTAGTTTTTTATAGTACAGTACTATGTATAATTTGTAACTGGTAAATTGTGGTATCAAAATCAAGGGTTGCCTTTCAGCCCAAGCAGATATCATTCAATGTCCAAGTCTGCTTAGGTCATTTTAATGCATTTCCTGTAAATCCAAAGCAAAAAGATAAATTCACTGCTGTAAATGAAAAGAACCAGCGTCTAGCAGACTTCATCTTTTAATAATGAAATTTACAACATAGTTCCATAAACAAATTTAATAGCCAACAAAAGAAGAAAGTAAGTTGAACCATTGCGCATATGTACATTTCCCAATCACTACCAGTCAACTACAACCAAAGACCCGAAAAAGGAGAAATAAGGAAGAGCCTAAAAAGCGCCAATTTAAAAGGCTTCAACTCCAGAGATTTCTCTTTTCCCTTTTTTGTTGAACTTCTTGAAGAGAGAGAGAGAGAGAGAGGGGGGGGGGAGCTGAAGAATATTCCCAATTTCATGGAAACTGACACTTGGGAGGGGGAAAAAAGAGAGAACATAGCACGAGAAAGAGCTTATAGCTACAAAAACATAGATGCGACCGATTAGGGAGAGAGAGGGGACAGTCTTACTCGGCTAGGGATCCTAACTTCAACCCAATCTAGTTTGCCAGAGACTAGGTCGGTAAAATTATAGATGGCTTCATATAAGTTGCCTGCCTCAATCAGGTGCTTGATTTGTCATCATCTTAGTCGACACCAAGACTATCAGAACCTTTCTAAGTTGAGCAAGTTCGATTTCCAAATTGGAATCTTTTAATGTTGAGCAAATCATTATTTTTGCCCCAAATTTTGCAATCAGGATATAGAACAACAGTACAGACATTGATGTTTCAGTGAAGGCGTCCCCGGCACTTTGAAGATCCACAGAGGCAAGAAGATCCTTCCCCAGGCACAAGCTCATAATGATAATCATATGTCAGTTCTTCGCCCAAAGTGATCTGTCAAACAAAAAACAAAGCAAAATGTAATCCATGAAGCACAATGAAGCCAGCTGAACAGTAATTTCAACCTTTCACATTATAACATGAAGTTTTCAGTAAAATTAGGGGACTCTTTCATTCATTTCAATTGAGATGAAAAATGGCAGTGTTAAGCGATGTCTGCGATCCAATCCATAATAACTACCAGTATAAATCCATCAAACAAGAACTGGAAAGCTAGTTCCTAGTTCCTACACATTTTTGCCAATGAGCAGACTAACGGTCTTGTAGAGCTATTCAAGACCTGCATTCTTCAACCTAATATGAAAATCTTTTCAACCCCCATCTCATGTTTCGCTGGTCCACCCCACAGACAAATCAGAAACCAAATCAAGAAAAATATTGGCACGTGGATTCTCAAGCATTATGGGTTTGGATATTATTTCCTTAGGAAGCAAAGCATACAAGGGAATATACTTACATCTCGACTTGCATAAAGACCAATATGTGTACGTTCACAGTCCATGCTTTCTACAAGAACTTGGTGATTCACAAGATTGGGCGAGCAGCTACAATAACAACAGATCGTAATAACAAACCAACAGATCATAAGATGTAAAAATCAGAATACATAAAAAAGGTTGCAAGCTATGATAGATTACACTTCGTATTCAGAATGAATTGAAGTGAACATAGTGAAAAAATTATCAAATTCTTCTCATGTTATAGTTGCTAGGAAAAAACAGAAACAAATAGAACCCTTTTTATTTTTGTCATCACAAACAACACCATAACTACCCCTGCATTAAATCTATTTCAGCAAGAAAAAGAAAACTGATGTATTAGGTTATTATAAGAAATATTTGATAGAACATATTGATTTCTCCTCTTAGGAGAGAAAAAAAAAAAAGAAAAAAGATCTGAATTTTCACCGATAAAGCTACTACTTCAACCACATGACAACAAGGATAAAATGCTCAGGTCCAGTTGCAACTTCTCATTATTCCAGTATCCTTCTACAAATGGACAAGACATGTGGAAGGAAAAGATCATATTACAGAGAAGGAACAGACACACACACACACACACACACACACACAGAGTCATCATGATAGTTATGCAAATGACCAACATATTTAAAACTGACGACACCATATGAATAGTATACAATGCCAAAAGAACAGCAGGAAGCAGCAGCAGGTGTACGGGTGATGGAAAAGGCCAAGTAGAAATATGCAATGCAAAAGTAATACATGATGTTAGAATTCAAAGATAAAATGAGTTCCACTATAATCTAGCAAATTCCTTAATAGTGAAATCGCCTCATTAGAATGAAAAAGTTTACCCTGACAAGCATATCCAACCCCCCCCCCCAAAAAAAAAAATCCTCCATTCGTGATATTAATGGACAAAAAATCAGTTCAAAAACATCATTGCAAACAAACCTATGCAACAAAAAATATAAGTAGCTAAAGGATCACCTGTGATTGATGAACCTTGAGACATTTCCATATCTAGAAGCATCAATAACATATCGGCCCTGTCCTTCAATCAATCTGCTCATATCATTAGTATGAGCATCAATATCATAGAAATAACTGCAACCTTCTTTGCCATACCTGATTTTTTATATACACCACGTCAGCTAAAAATAACAAAACATTATTTAATATTAAAATCAAATCACATCTTGAAGAAATGTAAACCTCTTGCGCCTGTTGTGCGCTTCCTGCTCATTTAAAACCTCTCCAACATACTCGCACACAAATGTGCCACGCAGGATAGCTTCACCAGCCCTTACTGCCCATCCCTGTAAACCATGTTGCAAAAGTTAATGTGAAGATCCTATAAATTGAATCTATCAAAATATGGCAGATCACCTTTTTCTCTGTTCTAAAAACTTCCAATTTTACTCGAACTCCATTTTGCAAAATCCTGTTTGGACAGGTTTTATTACATCTGCACATATGGTTGCATTCATAGACTAGGTAACCTTCCTGCAGTTTCACAAGACAAGCATGGAACAAAATGAAAATTTGTAAATAATCCAGAAACAGAGAATGAATGAGGAGGGAATATCTCCTGTATACATTACCAAATCATGGAAAAACCCAATGGCAAAGTCATATGATAGTGATTTTTGGTAATGTCATATCAATAATTCTCAAAAATCTAAAGAACCTACATGATGATGTTGAGCACAGACCTGAGTCAGCATATTCTAATCAGATCTACTCCAAACATATTGCACAATGACAAAAAGAAACACATTACACACCTTATGTGACAAAACATAGTAGAAAAATTAAAGAGAAAGAGAAGTTGAATTTAATACAAATTACAAATATTTTTTCCAAGTCAATGCCTAGCAGATTCAGAAATATGTTCTTCACTTAGATCTTTAGATAAAATGAAGTTTAAAAATGATAAAAATACTTTACCTCCAAAATCATTCTACCATTCTCATCATATGGGAACCTGCCACGCATTGGTTTCCCAAATATGTCCTTTGCATCTTCATAGTCATTATCAAAGAGGTATACGTGATCACAAGTTTCAGGACTGCAGGTAGAATATGAGCAGGAACATCCCAATTGCAGACTCTGCAGATACAACAAACAAGGTTAAGAAATATTAAAAGGCAATTAAAAGCATAGTGACAAATGAGTGACATGACATGCATGTAGTAGAGAAGTTGTTTATTCCTATCCGGTTACCATTTGATCAAAGAACAAAACAAGTCACAATGAGCTACCTCTGAATCAAGACTAAGGGATTGATCAAGCATAGGCTTCGTAATATAGGCAAAGCTCTCCCAAGGCATAGAAAGATTCATATCATGTACATTAGACCCACACAAATGAAGAGAATTCAGAAGTTCTTGATCTACTACACAAATCACTGGAACTGATTCCTTCCCAAAGCTTATGTCATCACATAAGAGTACAGCCTTTTGCAGGGACCCTGGTTTTAAATGGTGCGAATTGATAGTGTAGTGAAACTCATCCACCTCCCACTCATCTATTGCAGGATCCGACAAATTTACAGTTTTTTGCCTTACAAAACCATTAGGAAGAGATGCCAAGTGAGAAAGCAATGGTTGGTCCTTCAATGCCTTACAACCTCTAGGACAATTAAACCCTTCCTGGTGCCAACTCACTAGAATATTATGCTCACTGCAAAGTTTTGCAGCCTTCAGATACAGCTTTTCAGGCAATGTTCCAAATTTCTCCTCCAGTGAGGCTTGAAGACCAATTTTGCAGCAGGCAGAGCGAGAAATTGATAGAATCTCATGATTGTTTGGCCGAGGTTTAGTCTTCTGGATCTCAGAAAACAAGATCTTTGCAACAGCAGAGCATTGATATTCTGCCAACCTACCAATGTTTGTTGTCTCAGTTACTTGAGGTTGTATAGTTATTCCCCCCATGTCAAGTGACTTCGTTACCTGAATACGTCTCTTTAAATTAGCACTAGCTCTACTTCTGATCCTATATGATGCAGCTGCCAAACCTTTTTTAAATCTAGGACGACTAAGTCTGCCAGATTTTAATCTATATGCATAATAACGAACTCCCCTCTTTGAGGGGCGGCTGCTAACTAAATTAGGCCCCATATGAGCAGCTTGATGATGGCGACCAAGGTCAGGGAGTAAATCAAACTTCAACCCACAAAACCTGCAAATAAACTTCCGCAAACCACCTGAATTCTCCAAATTATTCTCCAAAGAGGCTGAGTTCACCTGCTCTGCCTCTAGTTTTATTGAAGAGTCCTCACCAGTAGACAAAGTTTGCTGCTCAGGAGCCTTTGATGCCTTAAAATCAACAGGATGAACTGACAGAACATGCAGCCATAACTGATCAGTATTTCCAAAATGGCTACCACAAGGAATACACTGGAGAAGCATGCACTGTTCAACAAATTGTACACGGTGTCTCTCCTGGACATGATTTTCCAAGACTTTCTTGTTAGTAAAAGAATCTAGGCAAATAGCACACGCATAACCTCTAAACAGCCACTGTGATTCCTTTTTATGATTTTCCATCCAATGGCTGCCAAGTGCTTGGTCATCAGGAAATTCTGCAGAGCATATCTTACATTTAATGACATTTTCATTACCAAAGCTATCATTAACTGTAGATGGCAATAGAGGTGATTCTTCCATGAGTGAAGATGCATCTTTGTCATCATTGAATCCCCAGATCATTTTGATTCTCTCCTTTTCACTATGAACCAACCTTTTAAAGAATTCTCTGACACTAGTATCTTTAGAAGCTTCAGTCAAAGCCCACTGGAATTGAACTTCCTTAGGAACTGGGTTTCTTAGGGATATAATGCTTTTAAATAGCCTGTAAAAAAGCTCACATGCTTTATGTAGATTTAACTTCTGCTCCTGTAAGAAGCAGTCCCTCAAAAGTTCTGCAAACACTTCTTTTGATATTATTCTACTCTTCCCATTTCGTGCACGTTTGAGCCAACTTGGCAGGTGCTTTTCACAATACAAGAAATACCGCTTTGGAGTTTCCAAACAAGGGTTCTTGTCATCAAAGGGAGACGAGCCTATACAGCGCAGTTCCTCCATTGCATTATGATCATTTCCAAAATGCATGGGTTTCCCATTTAAGTTAGTGTTTCCATGGAAGGCATCATCATCCATGGCTGACACCGGATCCACCTGCAAAGGACTTTCAACATCTACCAGTACCATGTCTTTGCAGAACATGCTCTCTGAACCAGTATAATTTTCTTCATGTTTCCTCTTTAGGGAATTCTGGGGTAAATTTGAAGTGTGGTCTGCTTCAGCATGGGGCCTGTGTTTCTTACAGAATGAAGAGCCAGGCAGGGCACGATGCTTACATCTAGTACCAAGAACAGTCGTACCTTCACACATAGTAGTATCAACTGAGACAGGTCTTTCTGATCTTGCTGAGGTGCCTAAAAAACGAGAGGACAAATGCACACAACAGTAAACATCACCATCATTTGCCCATCTCACACACTGTCTTCCCTTGGCTTCTATATAAGCCACACATTGTCGATTCTTACTACCAGGTTCTACAGATTTTGGACCAACCATTTCATTTGTAGGTGTTGATTCCATAGCTTTGGTATGCAATAACTCAGAATCTGCAGCTTCAACTACAATGTCATTCCATTTGTTGGCTAAATTACTTGGTGAATCAGTTAGCATAGGTGCCTCCCTAAAATCTTCCTGTTTACAGGTCTCAGCTGCTAATGTACTCAATGTGTCCTGATTATTAAAGAAGCCCAAGTCAGTCTCAAGAGTAATAGAGTGATCTGAACCCTTAGTTTCTACTTGTGAAGCATGTGCCTCTGCACGACGAACTTCAAGCTTGGGCCTTTTTCGACAAACTTGGAGGCTTGCTTGGAAGGAGTCATCAGAGGTCTGCTGCTGCATGTCTTTGCTGCTAGATAACGAAGGAGAGGTAAAAAACCATTTCATCACATCATGCTTCCAGGTTTTCCACTCAGAACCTAATATTGGTTGCAGTGGTGCATCCCAGAGAGTGTTGATATCATTCCACAATATAGAATCAAACAATTCCTGAACAAGAGAAGAGGGAATAAAATCAACCAAACATCTCAAGCCAAAACTTTGTTATTATTATTTAAAAAAGATCAGTGAGTCCTTTGTTTCACATGTTAAAATTTTGACATACAGTTTCTGTCTGAGCACCAGAAAAGGTACATGACCCTAACCATGTCCTTTATAATTAAAAAGCACAAAAAATGAAGACTGCATCGGCTCAGTAAGTATCCAAAATACCAAGACGGCAGAAGACAGCCTCAGTCAATCTAAGAGGTAGATAAATGCATATAATAATTTTACTTTTCAACAAATCCATCCAGATAAACTTCCAGACTACAATTCTTTTCATCCATAAGGAAGGATGAAAGAACATAAGGAGACTACATCTTTGCTAAAATTGTTCTTTTTGTTCTTTATTGGTTGCTGATAGTGGTTTGCAGTAGAGCATGGGAGCAAGATATGAGAGGATGAAAATCAGAAACTTCAAGGGTCCCAGCTGGAGACTGGCAGCTCCCATGGATCCAGTCTTGAGAAAGAAATATGCCTTAAAAGAAATATAACCCAAAATATTAAGACCAAGGCTTGATAGAACCCAAACCAAAGCTTGTATTATTTATGAAACAGAGCTACAATATCCTTCTCCACAGAAGAAAGTGGACAATAGGATGACAGCAGAAGGCAGCATTTACAGTAACCAGAGAAGATAAGTAGCAAGAAGAAGGAAATAGGTATTCCTCTGGTATTTGAGAGACCATAGACTCTCCACTGAGCCAAATCTTTCCTTGCCTTCACCTTGATCACTCAATCAACAATATATTCCCTGCTAATAGCCTTACTCTCTCTCTCTCACACTCTCACAACTCACAACCCATCTGAGTTAGTTAGCACTGTCATTTCCCTTTTTAATCCCTCTAGCCAGCTCATGAGAAATTGCCACAGTTTGATTCACTCTTCCCTTCCTTCTCCTCTCACACTTCTTCAATACCTTAGGCCCAACAACTTCAGGTCCATCAAGGATGCAATTAATTATTTGGAACATGTACGGCCAGGGTGCATACCCAGAATATTTTTTTTATTGCTTTTCCTTTCTAAAATTTTGAAGTGATCACGTCTAGATAAGTTTTGGATACTGCTTAGGTACAGAAGGATAAATGTATTAATTACAAGGCAGCCTCATTCTAGTGATGATACAAGGTACATGCAGGGCTGGCAACATAATACAAAGCTTGAGTATCCTTCCATCAATGCACTTAATGAAAGAAACAGAGGAAAAATATATAAGAACAGAAGACTGAAACATCAATTAGCTATGGTAAAAAAATTTAAGGACTTCATGATACCATCTTCTTACATGATTATCTTACCTCCTTCAGCAGTTCTACCAATTCAGCACTACTTGCATTCTGGCATCGATCAATCCAGGAGTGAAAAGAATGCTGTAACCAGTTAGCATTTATATAGCGCTGCACTATGCTCTGCAAGGAAAAAGGAGTCATACTACTTCAGTCACCCCAAAAAAAAAAATGAAACAATAATTGTATTTATCAAAAGAAAAATTGGAATTATACAATTGAATAAAATTTAAAAATTCAATATAGATCAAGTGAGATAAACTACACCAACTATGCAAAACAATTATGTTACGTAGGAGCATTTAACTTCACATAAGTGTAATTCAACAATTAGTCAAATCTAAAAATAGCTAAACTTGATGACAAATTACCAAGTATTGGAAAATGTGCTTGGCCATGTAGTTGATATTATATCTGAAAATGGAAAAGAGAAAGGACAATATGTTTGAAGAGATACAAGAGAAGCTTTCCTTCTTTCTTTCTTTGTTTATCTTTATGGATAAAAAATAGGCCAAGCATATTTATATTAAGAATATGTAAATGCAAAAACTATAATGGTCCTTATTTCACGATTCTATATTGCGTAACATACCATGCAAAATCTAGTATCTATATATATATATATAAAGAAAAATCAGGATTATTCTAAATGTACCCTCTAAGACCCATATGAAGCATGTCATCCAAACTCCAAATGATTGGAGGAAAATGAAACAATATCTCCTAGCAGTCGCACACCATAACTAGAACCACTGATAACATAGGCAGAGACTTGCAGAGACTAGCTTAGAAACCAAATGCCTCGAAAGTAAAATCCAGATATGATGTCTATACAAACCCCAGTAAAACAGAGGATAATATAACTGCATCTAAAGTAGGTACCAACCCAAGTCATATGTAAAAGAAACACAAAGAATTATCATCAAGGTTTAGTTTGCCTTCTTTCAGTTACCAACATTTCTTCAATATAACCAGTAAAGCAACCTCCAGCCCTTCAGACCTTATCCTTTTCATGTTTGTAATTCAACAATTTTTTTTTTCAAAGAAAGTCCAAAGTTAAAATTTAATTGTGTCGTTTTTCAATTTTATTCATATTGTTAATACATGATTATAGGAATTCTCATTATCAACTCATTCATTAACGTTAGTAGAAGCTTAACAGTGATTTTATAATATATATAGAAACCTTCTAAGAGAAGCTTCTTATTTAGAAAGGGGGGATTGTTCACAATTAAATTATTATTTCAATGTCTTCCCAAAAGAAAAAAAGAAAAAAACTTAAGCAAAAACTAACTATGACTCAGATACAGAAGGATAGCCACCGGAAGTTCAGACATTTTAACGTAACCAAAAATCAGAAGATCTTGTAGCAAATTTGTATATTTCTTAATATTTCATCATGAAAATGCTAAGGGCATTATAACGACACTAATTGCTGAACGATGTTCAATATTTAATACCATAACCCACCAAATAAGATCTAAATAAACTATATTCAACAGCAGCAAATCAAAACAGAAAAATGCATTTACCAAACAAGTATTGACTCACAACAAAAGTTAAAAAAAAAAAAATTCCTACTTCCTAAATTATCATCAGAAATTGGAATTTACATTTTGCAGCTTTAGAAGGATTTTTCCAAGATCAGAATAACCATTACATCTGGAAGCCTCCATAGCAAACTCCTTCCAAACCACCACATCCCGAGCAGCTTCAATTAAAGCCTACATGTATTATGCAGGCCTCCATTAAGAAAAAGAAAAGAAGATTGAAACTAAAAGAATAAGGAGTGGAGAAGATGCAAGAGCACCACCATCACTTACATCCAAATGAAATTGATCAATGATGTTCAGCATGCCAACAACTAGCTTTTGCATTATAAACCGTCGGGCAACAGTCAAATCCTTTACCATTTTCAATCCTACCTGATGGGTCTTATAAGCAATAGGCTGGGGAAACTCATTGATTGAACGAACAAGCATCATGTCAGCCCAAGAATAGTTTCTTGTGTGTGGAAAAAATATCACAAAATATTTCTTCCGGTCATGAGTTGGTTTTGCTTTCAAAGTTGATAAGGGCCAATCAGCCCTTGCACATCTGATGCCAGCCTGCCACTTCCCTCTCCACTGAACAAGACAGAGAAGTTCAAAAGAAAATTAAATTAGCACATCTTGCATTTTTTGTTTACAGAGCAAAAGAACCTCTTCATTGCTCAGTGAAATATGCTAGAGGAGTTCGCTGGCATAATGAAAATATGGTCTTAGAAATTCATGGGCTATTTCTCACAATGAAGCATTCCAGACCATATTAGAGAAGTGCAATTAGTTTTTGACCTTTTTTTTTTAATGATTAAAAGAAAAAATCAGATTGTCATGAGACAAAGACTGCATGAGACAGATTGGAGAGCAATAAGGAAGCTAGAGCAAACTTATGGGGAAAAAAAAAATATTTGTTGTACGGACAATAACACAAAATGGATAAGAAAAAATTCCAACAGAAAGTAAACCACCAATTACGACTACACTTAGGGTTGTTACCTTGACCCACAATGCCACAGACTCATCCCCCTCTAACCAAGTGGGTTCAGCAAGTGGCAACTCTCCATCCCTACTGTTGTTTGGTGATTCACTTTCAATGGTATCCACAAAGGGAATAGAGTTCTCTGACGTTAAGCAAGGTTCATCTATCTCATCCTCATCAAAACCATGGAAACCAGAAGATTCCTTTTGGTCTACCACTTGACATTCACAATATGAAGCTCCCCTGCACTGCCAATCTGGATTAACCGACACTTCACCAACTGTCTCTTGACCTTCACCTTGCCTTTCTATCTGAGGCCCTTCCATTTTCAGTAATGAGTCATGCAGTTGACCATCCTCCAATCCACCTCGTTCACCATTTTCAGGGCAATTAGGTTCTCCCTGGTATACAAAAGATGTTCCTGAACTCTGCTGAGGGCAATCAGATTCTGCAGCATATTGAACACCAGAACACGGAAGCACTTCCATGAAATTATTCTATAATCAGTATCCTAATACAATTTGCATGCTACAACTAATGATTCCCTATCTTCCCACTGTGTTCCTGCCAGTCATATGATGTAAGTTTAGACATAACAATAAAATGAAGCTGAAAATAAAAGAAATACCAATTATATACTTCTTCTAAATTGATAACGAGAATAAATATATATATATATATATATGTGCATGTGCGCATAGACAGCAGCAATAACAGCGGCAACTATTTTAAGTAAAGTTTCTCTAATTCTCCTGCAATGAATTGGCACTAAGCATGTTAACTTTCAATTTGAAAATGATATAATATTTTACTCTCCCAAAAAGATATTATGCAGAACTTGCAAAATCACCACATAAATCCCTTGGTTGGAACAAAACTAAAACTGATCTTGTTCAGCCAAAAATTATCAAGAGATTAAAAGCAGCAAGAAATTAGGAGGCAACAGTATGAATTAAAGAAGTTCCATTTCAGGTATCCAAAAAAATTGATGGAACATAAACATGGTAAAGCCAAAAAATACAACAATGAACATATTTGAAATCCCTGCTTGAATTACTGCATTTATGAATTAGCAGCACCAAAATAAAGAATCTGTATCAATATATTCATTTCAAAGATTGATTGCTGCCAAGATTGTAAGTGCAGATATATTTAAAGAATGAATTGATTATCTAATTCTCCAATGTTATTTTGTAGCATTAAGATTTTATTAACCTTTAAAACTAAGGAATTTTGCCATGAACATTGTGGTCCTGTTTCTTCGGTGAAGTGGCTATTTTTTTGAATTTTGATAGAAAAATAAGGCCTTAAGATTCTTAAGTCTCAAAAGAACACCGAATATCGGAAATAAAGCACTAGCACATATATGTTAGCAAAACAATCCATATTTGTTTGTTAAATGCCCCCGTGAGACTAAACCGTCAAATGAATAAGTACCAATAATAATTGAGGCATCTTTTGAAAAAACTTAAAACTCCAATTCTTTATGCTTCTAATTTCTGAAAAGAAGATTATTCACACATCTAATTGCATAATTAACATCTCACAAATCTTCATTAAAAACTATAAATCAGTTAAAATATAGAACAATATAATTTCCCAAATCAACAATTAAGATTGACTACTACGAATAGCTAAGTCACAAAATGCATTGCAGAGATATAATATGATTCCAGGGGGATTACATTTAGTTCAGCCAGTTTATTTTTACAACAAAGCTTGAAGAAAAATTCATCTCGCATTAGCTTCAAAAACTAACTGGATTACATTTAGTTCAGCCAGCTTATTTTTACAACAAAGCTTGAAGAAAAATTCATCTCGCATTAGCTTCAAAAACTAACTTTCTTAATGAAATTACTACTTTAAATCTAAAATGAGTGGTCTTTTTCATATAACTTTTCTGTCACGATATGGTCCTCGGAGTTACGAGAACTCAAAATGATAACTTCAAATTCAGTCCCAGGGATCAGCAGAATAGAATTCTGACAATTCGTCAATAATCTATCTGCCAATTGTATTATTATTAAACGCCCAGGAAGACACATTTAGGATAAGTTTACCGAATCTTATTTCCCTTTTTCGTTATTTGACTTGCCCCCAATTCAGGTAGGTATCATATAACATCAGTCCTCAATAGCCGTAAATACCCAGTACTAAAAAATTTTCTGAAGTAACTGCAAAAAGTTTCAAGCTTCCACAAGCATAGAACAGCAGAGACACAGAGAGGGGGATTGAACTCTAAATCTTAGTAATTACTGTCACCTAAAAAACCTTAATGACAAGACCCAACTACGAAATCGAATAAAATCCCAGTATTATCGTAGTTAATTAGTAAAGCGAAGATAAACCCTAGACAAATCCGCAATATGTAAGATTCAATAAGGATCGGGAACATGCACTGTATGCCTCAAACTAAAAGTTGTAACCAGCTCCTATAAGGGAAAAAAATTAAAAAATAAAAAAGCTGCAGAATCATAAAACTGGGTATCAATTATACCCTCAACAATTAAAATTCCTAATAGAGGGCTCCTTGAAACGTTGAACGAAAAGGGGTTTCTTCCCCTCTTTCATTACTAGCATGTCTATTATTTTATTTTATTTATTTAGTGCAAGAATATCTAAGGGTGAGACACCATTAAACCAAATTGACTGCAAAAATGTGACATGCATAGACATTTGGGTAAGCGAAGATTCAGAAAATAAAAGGAACTAGGAAAGGGGCAGGGGTAATGTACCTTATAAAAAAGAAGTGGAAGGTTTATGCAGGGAGATCACACCATTAATATTCGATGGGAAGTGAAATATGTTAAAATTTGTGTGTCTCCCTTCAATCGCTCCCTCACAAATCACAAGGGATATTTGGCTAGTAATAGATGTGTTCTGTGATATACGATACGAGTGTGCTCCGTCAGGCCAGGTCAGGTCCCGTGCCCAAATTGAAGGACAAAAGGGTTTATTTGCTTATTTTATTTTATTTATTTTGGGTATAAATGAAAAGGTAGAAGATGTAGATCGTAGGTAGAATGGGGCGTGATGGGCGCATATGGTGAAATACCTGTTTGATTCCCTCTGGGGTTGAGGGGACTTCTTCCTAATCTCTTCTAATCCCCAACTAAAGACTCGGGATATCAACAGTTCAACCCCGCGCTCACCCCACCTCCGCCCTATTAATACCATATAATTATGTTCTATTTTTATTATTTAGGATTAATTAATCATTTGCACCAGTGCCAATGTTCACCCATAATTATCAATAATTAAAATTTGTTAAATAAATAGAACTGGCAAAAAAAATTGTTAAATAATCATGGCATGTAATTTAATTTCTAATTTAAATTAGTAATAATATTTCCAAATTAATAATTTGTTCTTTTTAATATAATACACAAATTTTTTTATATAAAATAAATGAATAATACATCAACGGAGGTATATACGTAAAAAATTATTAAATAGCAGTAATATTAATATACTCATATCTGATTTGGGAATTGGGATAGCCATAGGCTGGGCTCCTGTCGACTTACTAGACCACAGCAAGTCAAACTACATCGTAACGGCGGCCCCCCAATCCGCAAATAGAACACGTTTTGCTGGGATTAGATTCTCTGCGTTGAGGATTTTGTACATTATGTTTGCAGTTAAATTTTGTGAGAACATGTAAAATTTTAAAAAAATAAAATTCAAAAGTTAAAAAAAAATTAATTGAGAGTTATTGCAAGGAAAATACATGAGATCCCCTGCAGACGGTCTCTATCCCATTTTGTTAGCAGCCCATTTCTCTTTGAAAAAATTATATTGAGAGATTTAAGTCTGTAATATTTTTCTTAAAAGGTTTATTATCATTGCTTTAGGTAGAATTATCATTGAGTTTAACTAAAATCAGTGGCACCCAATATAATAAGTTTTTCAAAATAAATAATATAGACTTCAAGTCCCTAAATATTTCTTTTTCTTTTTCTGTCTAACACTGTATATTACTTTATGAAGCAATTAGTCATTTCACTGTTTTTAGTTTATAATTTGACTTAATTTTTAATTTAATTTTTATAATTTTTTGAAATCATCTTTATAATTTCTATAAATAGAATTTTAACGTTTATAAAATGTAAAAATTAATACTAAAATAATTATAAATTATAGGAACAATTTAAAAAAATAAATAATAGAAACCAAGTTTAAAGAAATTATAAGAACTACATAGTTAATTTCCCCATACTTTATTTATATATCATTTACTACTTGCTATTGTAGGAAAATATTGTTTTACTTTGGCACCATCTTATCATTTTCCTGCCACATAGTTTCATAATAATTCTGCAAAACTTTTGCATAATTTCCTTTGTTTTTGTTTTGTTAGCTCATCTTATTTTGTTGCTATTTTATACTTACTTAGTCATTTTAAACTAAAAAATCGTTTAAGTTTGAAATTTTTGTGCACATAACAGAAAAGAAAAAAAAAAAAGAAATTTACCCTTAATTCTTTTAAACTATAACTCAATTATACTTTTAATACATAAATTTTAAAACACAATATTTTACCTTTTTGAATTATAATAAAAAAAAATTACATAAAACTAAATGATAATTGATCATCAAAGGCAAAACCCACGTGGAAAGCCCTTGGACTGGAATAATGCTAAAAGTTAATATAACAGCCACAAATGGTAATTGCTAATGCTAGGGCCAAAATTCTGAATTAAATTATGCACCACGTTATCCCACGAACAGTATGTGCAGTTAACAAAAAGCTCATCGCCGATGCTGTATATCTCATATAACGATTTTCACTTGTCCACGGTCCACTTATCTCTATGCTTCCCCTTTAAAGCTTCAACACGTTTTAAGTTGCAAACTACGCAGCTAATTCATCAGGAGCAGCAAAATCTTCTCTTGTTACACTTTGTCCCTGTTTCAGATCAACACCTTCATATATTACATTCATATACAATCACAAATAATTTAAAAAAAAAAAACCTAATTAGTGTGTCAAGTGTTATCATTATATATATCATAACGGATCCTTTCTAATTGTAAATGATTCAGTCAAGGTTAAAAAAAAAAAAATTGTAGGTTTTAATTTTAAATTATAAAGTTGAAGATAAAAATTATAATTATGAAAAAATGTATTTTAAAAAATTTAACTATATTATCTTTAACCATTTATTTCTAACATAAACTATGGGATGGTTTCTGTTATTCTCTCAAGACTTGTAAGTTTCAAAGTAACGTGATAGGCTTTTATTCTTGAGAATTCAACATGTTTTACTTTTTTGGTATTCATCTAAGCTGGCTTTACCCGTTAGGAAAAATGGGATTGCAATAAAGTCATAAAATTACAAAAGGATAAATATGTTTGGAAATTATATAGTGATGGAATTTAAAAAAAAAACGAACAAGAAGTTTTAAAACATGTGTTAAACACGTTGTCTTTAAAATAATATTTATCCTGACTATATTGTTGCAAGATTCAAATAAAGTTCCAAGACATTTTAGAGAATTCCAATTTGTAATGATGAAAGTTTTTATTTCAAAAGTACTTGTCAAAGTTTCAAAGAATATGGGATTTAGAAAACACTTGTATATTTATTATGTATTCAAAATCAATCATTTATATTGTTTATGATTCAAAATTAACATGCTTTTCTATCAGAATCAATTTTAGTTTTAAATTGCAATTTTCAATTATGTTATTTGAATACTTTTTAAAATATTTTTCCACATTTTAACAGTTATTTAACTATTATATAATAAAAACATGTACTTGTTTAATCCAATAAGTAGTATAACTATTAATAATTTTGAATTTTCTTTTTGTCTTATGTATGTTTGTTTGTCAACCAGCCCATTGATCCCTTTGGCTATAATAGTTCAAGATTGTTTTTGGACTTTCTAAAACTATTCATTTGATTTTGAGTTGAACCAATCAACTAATATTTAATTGGATGGATTGGCTAATCACTTTGTAGGCTTGGTTTTGTATAAATTTTCAAATTATCTTATAATAGTTAAAACTTTAGATGATAGTTGCAATATCCACATTATTATTTATCTCACACAATAGTAATTGAGATTGTAATGACATACCTTGATAAAGATTAAAGTGACTTAAGAAAACTCATCTTAAAACATATCATAACATTGCCAATGAACAATAAAAATTTTGAATCTTTACCGGCAAGTAAGAGGATAAGGAGGCTTTCTCCAAAAAGAGGATAAATCAAACATTACATTTTTAAAATTTATGTATTAAAAATTGTGATTACATTTGATTTAAGAAGGTCAAGAATATAATTTATCCAAAAAATAAACAAGAGAAAAAAAAATATTTGAATGACAAAATATGTTGTTTCTTTCTGTTGTTTATATTTGATAGATAAAAACGCCAACATAAATCTTTCTTATTTGAGTTTCACGTGAAATATTATTCTCACAGTTTTTTACTTCATTGACAAATGATGGAATTTGAACATTATACTCTAATTCCATTTCCCTTTTGTGTTAATATTCTTTTGTGTTCTTATTAACTTCTAGGAAAGAAATAATTTGGATCTAAATACTATAATGAACAAAATTTGCATGCAATTGTTTATATTCTTATTATTAAAATTTTTAATTAAATTATAACAAATGCATAGTTTTTACATATAATTGTATAATTATTTAATTAAATTATATTTTTATTAAAAATATATTCTTATCATATTTTAATTGACAATCCTAATAATAAGAATATAAAAAATTACACTTAAGTTTAGACTATAATATAAATCCCACATTAGTATTTGTTAATGATATTATATTCAAGAAAAAAAGGTTAATAATATATATATTTTGTATACATTCGGAATAAAAGAAATTATTATAATTAAATTGAACTCAGATACATGATAGCGGATGTGGCTGATTGATAAGAGCTTGTGCGGGTTATTATAAGCCCATTGGGCTCGCAACTCATCCTGTGGCCTTGCTGTAAACACTTGTTCAGTCATAATTCATCCATCTAGTGAATTCTAGCAAGTTCCATTGCAACTTGCTACACCCAGTTCTATAAATTTCGTGGTTTCTTAATTTGACAAAAGAATACCCAACCTATCTCTTTTGGTTAAATGATATATCGGAGGAGAGAATATTAAAAATAAGTGAGTAGAATAACAAATTATTTTGTATTTTTATTTCTTAAAAAATTATTTCGATGATTAAAATAATAATATAATTGATAAAGTAATAATTCTGAAAATATAATAAATATTATATTAAAAAATATGATTACATTGGGACGAACCAAACAAGAAGCAACCAAAGTTATGTTACAATGTTAGTATCATTAGTCATAAATAATTAAACAACGCAACTCATTTAACATTCAACCTACAACTAACCCCTAATATGGTTAAGTCCACAAATAACTTAACCTGAGTTTAACATAAAAGTAATGCACAATAACATTTCCCGTTTAAATATCAATAAAATTGGTACGATTAATAGAATCGATAGGTTCTTGTTTAGATTTATGGTAAATTATTCTACTCTCTTCTCAAGATATTATAATTTTACATCTCTTCCTTCAATTTTAAAAATATATGCAAATTCTCTTAAAATTAAAAAAAAAACCAATATATCCTTAAAGATAATATTAATTTATTTTATTAAAAATAATAATTTTTAAAATTTTATTTAAATTATGTTTATTTTATATTGAAAATTAAAAAAAATCATTTATTATTAAATTTATGACAATGCTTCTATTTATAAACATATATTCAATATATAGGCTATTGTTGAAATCAAATATTATTAAAAAAAATTATTTTGTGAATATATTTTTTGTTAATAATTATTTATTTTTAAATAAAATAGTTTTAGATAAATTTTTAAAATTGACCATTTATATTGGTTAAATAAGTACTTAATACTTGTTGTATTATATAAATAATTAATATACAGATATTTTGGTAGAAAAAAGATCTAATTACAATTTATCTTTTTGTTGCCAAAAAAAAAAAACAAATGAAACACATCTTTTGGTTTGAAGAAGGAAGAGTATAATTTTTTAAAGGCAGAGAAAACTTTATAATTTGGAGACTTCTCATAAGGGGAAAAAATAATTTACCTGTAAAAATATAATTTTGACCCTTTTTGTGGGTTGGTTTGGTTCAAGTTGATTGGTGGTTTGGTTGATTCTCTAATTAGCACCGAGCGGTCCATCCGTCCTTGGGATCAGTTTATCTTATTGCGATGATCATGTCAGAATATTTCATATTATTTATTTAATAACTAATGGGCATATAGTGGTATAGGTAACTCTAACTAGAACTAATTCTGAACGGTTGTCATCTGCGATGTTAATGAACTTTTCAGATAATAGTTGGGTTTGGTTGTTTCACTAAAACCTTACCATCCCATCTTATCACGTGATGGCTAACTGGTCCGCTAAAGCAAATCTTTAATGGGTCACTGCTCAACCACAACTCACTGTACATATACTTTCTTAGCTGGTATTGAATTTGGTCGAATGTTTCTAAGTATAATTAGAATATAAGATGTCAATTGTTGTTAGTCTGGCTAGTGGGCTTTTTTCTCCACATTAATCTCCTAGCAATCCCCTGTATCTTTTGTAGAACGCTTTATTCTATTTGCCTCCTTTGCGAAAGTTAAAATAAAAAGGGAAAAGACACTATCTGCTTAAAAAGAGTTGAAAGTTTAGGAGATTTTATTCTGCTTTGTTTTAAGGCTTAATCAATGAATCTCGTAAACTGGGTTATTGTCTTTCATGCACTTTCTTTTTTAACCACAAGCCGTTAGATGACCACAAAGAGATATAACAAGGTAGTTGGACGAGTCAAATATGCTGAAAACAGTTTTATTCGATCCATGTATGGTCGGCTTAAGAACCCTGCATCGTAGTTACTTCCGGGTTTTGGTTAGACTTTCATAATGTTGATGATGTAAATAAGCGCTCTCATAGTCAAAGTCAAAATGTTACTTCTCAGATTGTTATTAACATTATAACATACAAGGAAGGTGCATGGATCCATTGCCTATCTATAAACTTTTATTGTATGAATAAGCAAACAGAGAATTAAAGAGAAAAAGAGAAAAGAAAAAGAGTAAGGTCAGGAGAAGGAAGTTGCTGGTGATGTTCCGCGCCTTCACTATACCCTCAGACTAAAGATAAAGCCTGTGAACCCTCCAGGCTGTCAGCCCCTTTTGTTAAAATCTCCATATGCATACCTATCCGCTGTTCTTTTCTTCTTGCATGTGATTTCATCACCGAAATTCATTTTCCTGTATCAACTTTAATTTAGAGCAATTCTGATTAAGCAAAGGAACGCCAACTAAAACGGGATCTTTAATTTGATAAAAGTCATATAAACAGTTAGGAAATCATTGTTGGAGGCTAATGCTTTGCTAAAGCTTTAAAGCAGTTCACAATCAGTATTATTATATTTAGTTAGGTTAGAACCACTACTAACTAGGTTATGACCCAGGAGGAGGTATATGCACCCATAGACCTTGATTATGTTAGACTTGAGAGAGAGAGAGAGAGAGAGAGAGAATACTTTTTACTGGTTATATATGATTGGCATTGACTAGCTTGTCCAAACGTCTTTGGAAAGTTCGCTTTTTGTGTTCCACAATTGGGATTCTACACCTTTTCTAAACCCCAAAACCAGTATACCACCCCCATTAGCCTCTTGTAGTTTCCCACTACCTCACACACCAACAGTCACACTCTGTCCCTCCTTCCCTATCCCACACGTCTAATCGTCTGAATAGCTAATGGACACAACTTGTGGATTTGGGTTTTGCCAACTCGAGACACCCTTTATGCTCAGTCCCCCACTCCCCCGGTGCATGCCTTAACCATCTTCTGATTCATATTTTGGAAACACCGCCTGTGATTTGTGCACCTCGTCCTTCCTTCCATCCATCAATGGTCCTATAATTTGAACAACAAAATTGTTCACTTGGTTTTGAAAAGTCACTTTCTATTCTCCTTTTCTTTATCCTATCATGGAGCCGTTGTTATCACCAGCAAGGGCTATGTAGTAACAAAACCTATGACATAAGAGGGTATTTTCCATTTACTTGGTGCAGAAAAAGATTACTACAAACAAATTTAAATTTTAAAACGTCATTGGACTAATCGTTTTACTGGTGTCATTGCAAGTTTATATGAAAACCAAAAGTTGCTTTTAACGATGATGTTTTGGCTCTCATATGAAAACAAACAAATAAACACTAATATAATAAAGCTAGCAACAACGACAAAAGATCACAATTTAGACAGGTTTTTGAAGCCCTACAAGCTTCTTTGAATTTACCTGCATATGAAATAACTTCTAGTTTGTCTTCTTTTATCAGTTCAGCAAAAAGAGTTCATCATCTGTTATAATAACTTTCTTCGCGGAAATCACAGCCAAATCATACTATCCTTTTCAATGCGTGCATGATAAAAGTTTTCTAAAATGAAATTGTTGAGGTGAAACGACATTTTTACCATTTAAGCCTGTGCACCTAACCTGATCCTGTGTTGATAAACTTTTTTTTTTCTTTTTTAATTTGGAGAATCTGAGTTCTATATAATTATGTGAACAATATATGTTCGATCCTTGTTATAGGGATGCCATCTCAATTAATGAGCGTAATTAGATACTTCCGATAATTACAAGGATCTATGAAGCATGTCTGTCAGACTGATTTGAATATCGATCCATTCATTTGATTTAAAATCATAAAAAACAAATATTTTTCTTGTCACTTGTATTTCTCTGGCATTGAAAACCGTCCGTCCGACTTGTATAAAATTTCGATAATAAGATAAAATAGAAGTTTCATTTGTTTATTTATTGGGACCAGAAATTTCGATTTTGCAGTGAAGCTTAAAAATATCAAATGCGTCCAAAGAAGAAGCCTGCGTCTTGTTTTATTATCAGTTCATAGAGAGAATCACTTTCACAAGGCTTTAATCTTCTTTATCAGGGGAATTTGCTAGATGACTGAAGTTGTTTGAGCAAATAATGTCGATGGATATATATATATATATATATATGTATATATGTATTAAGTTTTAAGATTTTTCTGTAGTTTTTAACATGAAAATTGAAATACTTGCATTAAACTATGTACTGTGGCTATATTTTGGTTTGGTAGTAGTAAAAAACAGTTTTCACTATAGAAATTCCTCCGGGTTGTTTTTCTCTCACCCTCAGCACCGTCTCCTTTTTCCTGTATCTGTGTGTCCGCAAGTGTGCAGCGAAAAAGAAACTTTTTTCATGAGTAGGTTTGTACGACGACAAAAAGGGAGAACTGGCCCCCTTACCGCACTCCCATCTTTTTCTTTCGTTGTACTGGTTTTGGAAGAGGTCAAAACCAATAAACTTATAATATTTGTGGATTCTGTGACAAACGTTAGTCTCTTTGATACTGAAGGACAATATGGGTATCTCCTAAGCTAATTCTTCATAAAGGCATTTAGACAAAGAGATACCCCACAAAACCTCTACTCCTTTCAAGCATCCAATGTCTCCTTTATACCTTTGCTTTCATCCCTTTTGAGGTAATCCTTGCTTTTCTTTCTTCCAAACCAGAGTTTTGTTACCTTGTCACTTGTTTTCTCATTGTTGGATATCATCTCCAAAACTTGGATGGTCTAGGCCCAAAATTAAATATGAAGAAAAAAAATAGTTTTGCTGGGTACATGAAAATAATAATTTGAGAAGTTTAAAATTCGAGATATAACAATATTTTATTCATGTTTTGATTTTGTTCCATTGTATCAGCTGGTTTTTCAATCGCCATAATTCACATGAGCGACTCGAGGGATGGAAAAGGGTACAAGGGGTGGACGGATGGTCACCAACTCCCACTTGCTTCCCTACGAGAGAAGAGTGTGCAAAAATACACTGCTCTTCATTTATATTATCTTTTTATTTCAGTCCAAGCCACTATTTATTTTCTTCTCGCTACTCAATATCACCTTGGATCTCTAGAGTAAGATTTGTCCACTTTTTGTGGTTTTGACTTTTTTCTCTCCTCCACCATAGCTATAGTCAGTACATTGAGACTCTCTTCTTCAACTGAAGCCCCACGAACTGCTTTTCCCCCTTTCAATGCAAATGCATAAAGGCCATCCATTATAAAGGCGAGAAGTTTGGAAGGGGGAGGAGAGTCCTTCAAAGAGAAGGCACCTTCGTTGGTCAAAAGTCTAATCTTTTCTCGATATTGGTCCTGGGTTTTATGAAACCATTGCAGTTTTTTTAGTATCCAGACTGTATTTGCGGCAAATGATCACTTTGTGGGTTCTTCCTGGAAGCTCTGCTCTGCTGAATTCGAGAGGATAAGTAATCTCCTGGAATCTAGTTGGTGGACTCTCCTAGCTCATTTGGGTCTCTGGACTAGTGCGCCTTCCTCATCTCTCAAGCTCTCCTACTAATCCATCGCTTCTTAAGTTTTTTGGGTACGATGGCAACACCTCGATGCTCAGTTTTTTCACTGTTCACTGGGAATAACTTTGAGTCGGGTGGTTTTCAGGTATGGGGCTTGACGGGGGTGGAGAAAATAAAATGGTGGGACTGAGATTGACTCAAAGGCACAAACGTTCAAACAGGTGTCTCTCTATTTCTATCCTGAAGTTGTTCTTGTTGCTTAATATGTGTTCCTTTCATGTCTGTAATCTGCTGATTTTTGAGTCCCTGAATAAGAGGTTGCTTTTTCTATAAATGGAAAATAAAGCTTTCACATTTTATGTCAATGTGTTCTCCAATAATCCTTCCTCTTGTTTTTGCGCCTAGCTAGTTTTTCTTAGTCCCCATACCCAATTGAGTATATCCGGTATGGTTCCTGGTGATCGTTGAGATCGGAAATGAGAGCTCTTAGAAATGGTGAGAATTGGGGATTTTAAGATTTGAGCTTGGACTCCTTTAGGGGAAGCAAAAGACATGTGAAGCTACTCAAGATAAATTACAGCGTCCGACTTTTAGTTATCTCATCTTTGTTTGTTTTGTTCTTGTCAAATGGCAGTTTTCCTGATAAGAAGAGAGTCGAGGAGGATAATCCAGATAATCATATCGAGGCCTCAGATCGAACGAAGCTGGTATATTCAATGACACCAGTCTTTTTTTTTTTTTTTCGTTCAAGAAATAAAAATCTCTGCTTTCTAGCTTTTTTAATCTTAGAAAATTGAAGGTACGAATTCATTTACATGCATCCGTAGGTTAGGCATGTGGGCGCGTATGACGCTGAAATGAAATTTTGGCGGGTATTATGAACGCCGATGGCAGCATGAAGTTTAATAAATAATGTATAATATATTTTCAAGCGCAGTATGAGATGGATTTACAGAGAATTAATTTTGTGGGCATTTATGTTAAAATGGTTAATCCTGTCCCCTCCAGTTGTAACATTAATTGTTGAGTTTAATATCTTTCTCTGGAGTCCAAGACTACTTCTGGACAATCATGTACGAGCGAGAAGTTTTTGCCTAAATTATGGGTTTGATCTGGTTCCAGGGTATGGGATACCTCACAGAATGCACAAAAGCTAGGAGAAAACAAAACCCCCCAAGTGAAGCCCAAAATAATCTGAAGCAAGAGGTAACTCTTTACTGCATCCCATCCATACTTCCTCACTATAGCTCAATTGGCTATTTCTTTTAATCAGACTCCTGCTTATAATTGTTCTTGCTCAGCAGACTCTTCTTCCCAGTAACTATATCTGTTCTGTATTTATAAGCTTTTATTTTGTGTGCAGATTCTACAACTTGAGAGAAGGCTACAGCACCAATTTGAGGTCCGATGCACATTGGAAAAGGCACTTGGATACAGGCCTTCATCTCTTGAAAATTCAAATGACGTGATAATGCCCAAGGTAGCACCACCTTCAATTTTGGGATTTTAAAATGTGCATTTGCATCTGTTGTGTTAGATTTTCAATTTTTTAGAAGTTGTCACATATTCTTTTTTAATGGAATGTTTTATATATGCTTTGTTAATAATTGAAAGAACATTGATGTTACAATCAAACAGATAATTTTGCCATATGCATGCTAGCCTGATGGTTGCATAATCCTTGTCATGTAGTTGTTTCCGTAGTCTTAAGATTTTCCTGCACCCTATAGATGGTTTTATATATTGTTGTTGGATTCTGAAGTTGTTTTTAGTCTCTGGTTTGCCCTGCTTGTTCATATATTGCTTTCTGTTTGCTAAGTTTCAAATCTTATGTTGTTTTTATGACTCCAGCCAGCCACAGAATTAATTAAGGAAATTGCATTGTTAGAGTTGGAAGTTGTGTATCTGGAACAACATCTTCTTTCCTTGTACCGTAAAGCATTTGATCAACAATTATCTTCTGTACCTCCATCTACCAAGGAGGAAAAAGTAAAATCTTGTTCAATAACCCCCAGAGCAAGAGTCCTTGAAGTTTCTGATCTTGAGGTCTTATCCAAAAGAGGATGTTCTGCCATGCAATCTGATAGTCATAAGCTTGAGACTCCGGGAAAAGAACATAATGAAAGTGGGCTAGAAAAGCTATTAGATTCCTATCGTTGTCATTCCTCATTATCCCAGTGTTCAGCATTTGCAACTAGAACATCTCCTTCAGCAGAATCTATAGATAAATCTCTGCGAGCTTGTCATTCACAACCATTGTCCATGGTGGAGGTAAATCAAGTTCCATGGAACATGCCATACTTAGTGTTGCTTTATCTCATTTTGAAAGAACGTATGACAGCGTATCATGCTCTTTATTGTGAACTTCTGCTTTATCAGCTTGTATTTGCAATAAGTTGCAGAATTGATCTTTCTGGCAGCCTTATTTTGACTTTTAGTTTTTTGTGCAGTATGCCCAAACTGCTTCATCAAATATAATCAGTCTGGCAGAACATCTTGGTACTCGCATATCTGACCATATCCCAGATACACCTAATAGGCTTTCTGAGGATATGGTCAAATGCATATCAGCTATATATTGCAAGCTTGCAGACCCATCTTTGACCCAACCTGGCCTTTCTTCCCCCAGTTCATCCATGTCATCAATGAGTGGCTTTTCTTTGGGAGATCAAGGTGATATGTGGAGTCCAGGGTTCAAGAATAATTCCTCTTTTGATGTACGGTTAGACAACCCTTTCCATGTGGAAGGACTCAAGGAGTTTAGTGGACCATACAGTACCATGGTTGAAGTATCATGGATTTATAGAGATAGTCAGAAATTGGGTGATACGGAGCAACTGCTCCAAAATTTCAGGTGAGCCTACTCATAAAGATAATACAGTTCTCAAGTTAAAAGTACATATTTAAATCGAATTATTGGGTCTCTTGGAGTATTGGCCATATCCTTTTGTGTTGTTTCAGGTCACTTATCTGTCAGTTGGAAGAAGTAGACCCTGGGAAGTTGAATCACGAGGAGAAGCTAGCTTTTTGGATCAACATACACAATGCTTTGGTGATGCATGTAATTGTTTCTTTTAAAAATATGCTTCCTTTAAAACTTCCATTTCTTTCATTGATTAAGTGAATTATAATGAGTTCCTCGGTTTCAAATAGGCATTTTTGGCTTATGGGATTCCACAAAACAATGTGAAAAGACTGTTTCTTCTCTTGAAGGTAGAAAAATGAGAGTGATTTTAATAATTAATTAAAAGGATGAAATTTTTAAACCTATTTGCTTGTTTACTGTCGTGCTCTCTCCAGGCTGCATACAATGTTGGGGGTCAGACTATCAGTGCAGACACAATACAGAGTACTATCCTTGGGTGCCGACTTTCTCGCCCTGCACAGGTGGCTCTCCTGTCCCCTATTTAAGACAAAAATACTATAGAAGTTCCATTCAGAGCTATGTCTTATTAGTATCTCCTCAAAATGCAAAGAATTATTCTTTATCCTAATCACCTCTGACTTAATGGGGAACTTCTTCAAACTTGCTTCCTGTAGTGGCTCCGCATGTTCTTTTCCACACGGACAAAATTCAGGACTGGAGATGGACGACAATCATATGCAATTGAGCATCCCGAGCCTCTTTTACACTTTGCACTCTGTTCGGGAAACCATTCTGATCCTGCGGTATTCTCTGGGTTGCTATCCGCATGTCATTTATATTACATTTCTAACATTCCCATTCTCGTATACTTTGATGCCTTTTACTTGATCAAAACTTGACATCTGTTTGGGAAATAGTTTTGGCATTGAATTGACAGTAACATCCCTATTAATGGGTCACTTCTTTCCGATGAACTTTTAACAGGTACGCGTGTTTACACCAAAAAGAGTGTTTCAAGAGCTAGAGGTTGCGAAGGATGAGTATATTCGAGCTACCTTTGGAGTGCGGAAGGACCAGAAAATTCTTTTACCGAAGCTTGTTGAGGCATTTGCTAAGGAATCGGGTTTGTGCTCTGCGGGTGTTATGGAAATGATCCAACAGTCTCTGCCCGAATCCCTTAGGAAGAGCATCAAGAAATGTCAGCTTGCAAAATCTAGAAAGAGCATAGAATGGATTCCACACAACTTTGCTTTCCGATATCTTATATATAAGGAGCTGGTGAAATGATGACTTAATTTCATTACTTCTCAATGCGGGTTACAATCTGCATTGTTTACTCTATGTATTATTCTTTTGTACAAAATAGAGAGGGTAGCATTAACATCACAATGGGATATTGCAATGTGTAGCATTTTGCATATCATGTCTTACCTTGTCATGGTAGTATCTGTATCGTAGTGGTTTATGAAAAAGAGTTGAGATTCTGCTGTCAGCAGTGTAAATGATGTGTTGTTATAATCAAATGTCATCGGGACTGTGCGCGCACTTGTTAATTCATCTTACCAGATGCGATTACTCGTTTGTTGACTGTTGGTTTTAAGGAGCTTTACAGATTAAACAAGTAAAAATCAACACGGTTATAACTCGATTAAGTGGTGTTGGCAATGGCTTATGTGGCCAGCACATTTTGGGTTCTTGCTTAAGCGATTGAATAGTCAATTAGAATAGTTTCTCAGACCTCAGCTCGAGCCATCTCCAAATACAAGCCTAAGGCTTTAGTGCCTTTAAGATATTTCTGGTTTCTGAAGCCATGTAAACTAAAAAAATGCGATTATTTTTATGTAGCCGAAAAATATTAGAGAATCAGTGGGAAAAAAAATCTGGAACAATGTCTTCAGAATCAAATAAAAAAATGGATCTTGGATTCATGTACATAGAAAAAGTGTGAGCTGAGATTTTAGGATTCACTTGAGAGTTGAGACAATAAGTTCCGTGTCTGATGGGTCGGTCTGCATTGTGCATCCCGCAAGCACACGTGAGCTAAAGACTCATAAGTCGTCGGTGCAGTTAAGTTACTCCATCTTTGATGTTTCAATCATTATTATTGGCGAATAAAGATACAGACATTAAAGTCAAAGATTGAGATCTTATTGGCTTTTGGTGGCCTGCCTTCCCTATCCTTCTAAACAAAAGATTTCTGGGATAAATAAGCAAGCTAGCAGCGGTTCAGGTGATGATCTGCCTGCTATCACTGTTATGTATTTTGAAGTGATTCGTGGTACGGTAATAACACATAAATCTGAAAAGATTTAAGCAAGTCTTGATTTATTAGAAATTTAAGGAGTGGGAACAAAGATCCATGTGAACACACCAGATGCTGCTCATGTAACGGACTTCCACTTGCCTTCCACTTGCTAGCTAGTAGGGGCTCTCCCCGACAGTGTTGCCAGGAGGATTATAAAAACAAATGGTCAAGCTAGCCTTCTCCTTCACACAAGAGGCTTGAGCGCACCCCAACTCCAACGACTTCCTCCACACCACTTGCGTATAAACCCCGCACATATGATTGGGGACGCAAGAGTTGTCGGTGTGGTTGTAGAAATTCTTCTCTTTCACCCACTCCTCCACGGCCATGCGCGGCGTCACCGTCTGCTCTCCCGCCCATAGCTGGTTGCCACCGTAAGTTCCGGCCGTCAAGTTGGCGAATTGGCATCCCATTTTGTTTCTTTGGTAGCGGACAAGTAGGCTAGTGGCATTGGCCAGCTTCTGGCTCCACTTAAGAGGTTGAACCCCTACTGCGGCTCTTGCCTGGTTGTGCGCGTCTAAGAACTCCCTCGCCGCATCTGGTAGCCCCACCTCCGGCGCCGTGGTGGTTGCCCCAAAGGCTGACAGTGACAATTGCAAGTTGGCAAGAATTGCCACTACAAACAAGAGATGGAAATGGACCATTTTCATTAGCTCGCTGTAAGCCTGTACCAAAATTGATGCTGTTAAAGATTGGGAGACATTATATATACAGAAGATGCGGCATTGAATTTACTAAGTTGTCCTCCATATCTTCAACCGAAAAAGAGTGTCCCAGTGATATTTTATTAGGGGTAAAAATTTAAATACGGTTCTTAAGTGATACTTTGTACGTATTATGTGTTAAATAATTTTTTTAAATATTTATCTAAGTTTGATTTTGTTTAACAACAGTTAATAAATTTTATCTAATTATTATTATAGAGGAGTCTGGTCGTCTGTGGAAGCTCTGGTAGTCAGCGACTCGAAGCTCAGCGCATGGGTTTGGGAGCTTACTGGTGGTGGGGGGTTTGGACGTTCTATGCAAACGGCGACTAATTAGGTCGTATTCCATTTCTAGATTTTATTTTTCAGTGCCAAAACTGCCTACTGAATTTAGTCAAGTATCTTTTCAAACCAAAGAATAAAAAATAAAATGTTTAGTCAACTAAGCAGAAAATGAAAAAAAAAAAAGGGTAGATTGAAAGGAGTTTGAAGGTTTAATAGTATCTAAGAGTGAGTGGCAAAATTAATAGAATAAATTATATTTTTTTAAAAGTTGGTTAAATTATATTTAATATTTTCTATTTTATAAATTGTATTTTACTATCTTTTAATTTATTTTTTATTAATAAAATTAATTTTCTATACAAAATGTTAACTTCTTTGGTAAAAAATAAATTAGAGGAAAATTTTTTGAAATATATATTTATTTCAAAATATTAGAAAAGTCAAATGTAATTTTTGAAACAAAAGGAGTATTAAGTGTAATTTAAGATATTAATATAATTTACTCAAGTTATTAATTTCTAACAAGTAAAAAGGGTTGTCAATTACTCAGTCCATGGAATAAATTGGTAAATGATGATAATTTCAATTACCAATTCTATCTAATTAAGTTAATCATCAATTATGTCCAAGGTATCATTACTTCAAACACTTTCACATTGGATAGACCAGTGGCCAAATTCACATGTGGGAGCACATTGCTTAGACATCCTCTCCTCTTGCATGGATCAAAATCAATTCAGATGGTGCATGTATGGACTTTGATGGCTCAAATGCTTGTGAAGGTATTTTTCGAGACCATACAAGAAGATGGATAAAAGGCATATGGCTTCAAAGTGAGAACCACTAGCTCTTTAAATGTAGAGCTATGGTTGTCTTTTTGGGTTTGGAGATCACTTGGAGAGATGGTCACAGGAAGGTAATATTGGAAACTAATTACATAAGTATATTAGACATCATATCTAGTAGAAGAAATAAGTATCTTGGTTATATTCATATTTTAAGTAAAAATAAAAAATGGTTAGATCTTCCATAAAAGATTGTTTTCACTCATGTGAGGTGAGAAGTCAACCAATATGTGTGTTGGATTGCTAATCACAATCTATCCCTTTCTGCAAGTTTAAATGAGTTTGATGTACTTCCAAAAGGCCTAAATAATCTTATTGTTGATGATTTTAAGAGAGTTTCTTTATCCCATCCTATTACTTTGTAGTTTTTGTTTTTCCTTTCCCTGGCCTAAGGTTACCTCTTGTTACCAAAAAAAAAAAAAAGGTTGTTAATGATTTTAAAAATATTTGGAAAAAAAATAAAAGTGATTATATGATGTACTTGAAAATATTATGTGCCTTAATTATGATATAATAATTACTAAATATATAAAATATTTAATTAAATGATTCTTTAGAATACTAACTTGTTTAATAATTAATAAGATTAATTTGACTTTTGTACAACTAATAACTATTATTACAGAAACAAGTTTAATAAAATAAATAAAAACATTATTTTATATTAAATAATTATTGTATTATAACTAAATAACATAATATATTTAAACTATAGAATCATCACTTAAAATATAATATAATTTAAATAAAAAATTAAAGTTTAAGCTGAATGTTCAATCTTGATTCTTGAGTTGTGACTTATGACTCAGGTCTAGGGCAGAGGCGATGTTGCATTGTTGCATTGAGGAAGAGATGTGCATTTATTCTCTTTTTTTGTTTTGGGCTATTTACTTCATGGATATGATTTTAATGTAATGTCTTGTTCAAAGTCAAGCAGGGGAAAGAATTTTAATTTTGGAGCCAAAACATGGAAAGCCCACTTTGCCCCTCTATACGGTGCTTTTGGATTTCAAATAATGCATTTTGCTTCATTTGCTTAGACCATGCGAGGATGCCTAGCCTCCTCCACCATTTGGCACACAGTCGTAGCCCTATTCTCCTCTGCCACCCATTAACACAACCTTTCCTCCATCACCTACCCTTTTTGCTCTGCCCTCAGGTACCCCTATTGCACCCCCTCATATTATTCCATTCACTCCACCATTGACCACTCCTTTGGCTTCATCGCCAGCCATGCATACTCCCAGCCCCTTGTCTCCCTCACCACTTGCAATGCCTAATCATAACCCTATTCAAAGATGTAGAAGGAAATTCTTAAATTCTTTTTGCCAATAAGTTTTTTTTTTTTAAGTTAGGGGGGTATTTGTGTCTTTTTATTGACGTTTCTATTCCTTCAGTATTTTTTTTCCTAACCAAATATATAAATGTAAAAGTATTCTTTTTCCTTTTACTACCAAATCAAATGCAATATAGGTAAATACATTCAACTCCACATTTCCTTTCCTATTACATAATCTAAGATTCATGGACCTAAACGATCACTAAAAATCAAGCCAATATAGCTTAATTGCAATCATTTATGTTATGGAGATTCTTAGCATTAAAAAATACATTTTGAAATGAAACAAATGGAGCGTTAATTAGATATTGTAAAGATTAATAAATGAGCAACCCTAAAAATGTTCATAAAACATAATAGTGTTTCAGACTGCAATTTCTTTGTCTTCATTGTGATTCATGTTGAAGTGATTCCTCGGAATATAGAAAGGATTCAATAGAATTATAATTTATTAGAAATTTAAGAATTATAATTTATTAGAAATTTAAAAAGTGGGAAAGTACATTAAAAGAAGCAGCATCATTACTGATTGATGCCATTTATTTGACCCACTTCCACCGTTCCACTTTCTAATTGGATAAAGGAAGGAGCTGTCAGCTCATTTGATATATAAGAATAATATTTACAGGAGTGAACGTAGAATAAATATTGTGATTTATAATCATATTTGATATGGTATAAAAAGTTTTATATTTGGTTGGATAAAAATCATGTATAAATAAAAAAATTAAATAAATAATTATAATATCTCTAATAAAAAATAATAACATAATCATTTTAATTACTAATAATAATAGAATAGTCATTTTAATTACCAATAATAATTTTATAATTCAAAAGATGATTTTTGAGTTACCAATATTTGGAAAAAATATAAAAAAATTCATTTTAATTGTTTAACTAAAAAAATAACTTTTTTTAATTACCAATAATAAAAAATATATAATTCAAAGACGAAAGAATATGAGATTAAAAAATAAAGATGAAACTTTAGATAAAATGAAAATGCCAAAAAACGTATCTTTGCATAATTTATTAGAAGAAATATCTTTAATTTGTTTAGATTAAATTTAAGTCTAATTTCTTTTAATTTTGTTATTAGTTTCTTTAATAATACCATAATAATTATATCGTTTGAATAAAAAACCATATAATTATCTATAAAATCTATATATTTATCATATCTTAATTAAAAAATCTAATAATAAATATATAACAAATTATATGTAAAATTTTATTAATCTTTTATATCTTTGTGAAAAAAAAAAATTGTTAAGCAGCCATGTCTCTCCCTTGTTTTTGGTCAGGATAAGGCAGCCCATTATTTATCCAGCAAACAAGTCATTGGGCCGTTCAGGCGGGGAGAAAAGATAATGAGATTAACATTGGAAAACAAAACGCTGTCGTACATTCCTCCAAACAACCCATGTGTGCATACGTCTAGGGGCTGCATTGTCAGAATGGCGTGTTCGCTGATACCGCTATTATCTGTGTTCCTATCACACTGACTGTAATTTCGCCAGGTAGCTTTGTGGTCAAGAAAATATATCTTTCTTTTTTTTTTTACATATTTAGTTACAAGCTTTGGAATCAGTGAGAAGAATTTACGTTTTAAATGAAGCAGGTTGATGTGAGAAATGTATTTTCAAAATTGTTGGGAGAGACTTGTTTTTGGTTAATGCACAAAATAATTTTTTTTTTTACCAAATGCATAAAATAATTCAATAATACTCTTATCACGTAACTAGAAAAAATTTACTTTATCTTTTGTAAAATTAAATTGAATTATATTCAATACCACTCTTTCAAAAATATTA
This sequence comes from Erythrophleum fordii, assembly GCA_032878935.1. Lineage (NCBI taxonomy): Eukaryota > Viridiplantae > Streptophyta > Magnoliopsida > Fabales > Fabaceae > Erythrophleum > Erythrophleum fordii. Next base: position 3,454,141 of record JAVQMF010000036.1, read on the forward strand.
CTCAATTTCTTAACATTTAATTTATATTACTAACTAAAACCTTCCCATCAATTAATTAATTTCTTATACAACATGAGATTACATTTTATTTTTAATATAATGATAAAGACAGTTAAATAATTTCAGTTTTAAAAATAATAAATATGGAATTAATTAAAACAGAAGTTTTGTGATATCAAATGCCTACAAAATCAAATGATATTTTTTCAAATAATTAAGAATATCAATGTAATTTTATTAAACTTTAAAAAAGAATAGCTTAATATACTCTAATTTATAATCATCTATCTATCTGTCTATAAATATAATTTTTAAATGGAATAAACAGTATTTATAAATAGTAAATATTGTTTATAAACAATGCTTATATTTTTTTAGATTATTTTTTAAAATTTGATTGATTGGTACAAATTCTCATGGTTCTCATTCTAATTTTACAATAAAAAAGGTTACAGGAGAGGAATGTAAAATGGACAACAAATGTAAGCAATAAAAAAAAAAAAAAGTTTACCGTCATATAACAAATTCAAAATAATGTCCCATCAGAAACAGGCAAAATCAGGTCAATTAACAGTCCCCGCCCAGCACAGTATTATAAGCTGAAGGGTCTTGTCAATAAGAAATAATCATAATTAGAAACAATATAAATATAATTTTAAAGCATTTATTATTAAGCTTTTTTAATAAAATATAATAAGTAATTTTTTTTTTTAAAGTTCAACAATACATAATTAAATCTTTTAAAATTTTGTTGAAAAGTTTAATAGTAAGTATCTAATTAATTGTATTAAGCGTAGTCCAGAATAAGATCAGGATATCTAGTTAAAGAATAATAAACGTGAAACAATACCATCTATGAGAAATTAAAATACAACTGAAAAAGATGTTAAAAGAAATGAAGTAATTACAAATCTTGATGCATTAAATTAATTGAATTACACCACACCAATTACAGGCAAGGTGATCCGAGGGGAGACGATGATTATGGGGCTATCCTAGCTTACTGGTATAGGAAATAAAAGTTAAAAGGTCAAGGAAGTGCAGAGCTGGCTTTAATGGCGAGATCACAGAGAGCAGGGAGGGACAAAGGTAGGTGGGCTTGAGAGAGCGGGAGGAGGAAGTAGATTTGGCCAGGTCGAAGCTGCTCGTCGTCGGGAACGCGCGGCATACAGGTGCCAAGGTAAATGGATTCAGAGTTGCAGAGGAAGCAGTTTGAGTTGTCGGCGATGACGGCGCTGGCTGGTATTGGCTGCTTGAACTCCTTAATTCGACCCTCCAAGTCCATCACCATAATCACCGATGGCCTTCTGAACGACTCCGCTACACCGCCTTTGCCTTTAGCTCTATACGATTTCGTCGTTTTAGATTTCTGAGAGGAAGCACACAACCCCATTGCAATCGCAGAGAGAGAGAGAGAGAGAGAACCTTACAGCCTAAGGTGGATTGGTTTTCAAGAACTTGCTTTTCCGGTTTGACTTTTCCTTTGATATATTCTCGTTTCTTCTAAAACGCCGGTTTAGACTTTTGAAACTGAAAAGAACGAATTTTTCAAATACATATTGAATTTAACCTGTACTCTACATAACATTATAATACCTAGAACCGATGATTATTTGAAAGACCCATCGCCTAGGACGAAAATGGAATTTCTCAAATTTTTTTCCTTTAAATTGATAATTTGTTTTTTATATATTTTTTGGTATTTATTTTTTTTCTAAAATTAAAAGTATCAAAGTCTAACATTGAATTCACTAATTTAAAAGGAAAATTATAATGTCCAAAACAACCTGAATTTTTTTAATTAATATATAGATGATTAATTACTTCAGATCTTCTGATTCACATAATATTATCTTACTTTAAATTTACGAAAGGGGATTATCATTCAATTGCTTTCTCTTTTTGTCATTAACGTATTTTTGTGATCAATGCACCTAAATTTTATTTTCTTTTTATGTTAAAATATTGTACTAAATATCACATAAAAATATTTTAGAATACGATGGTTAATAAATTTCTCACCAAATATAATATTCTTCGCTTTTTCAGTTTGAACAGAATCTTACTTCAAAGTGCCAGGTCAATTTAAACATTTCAGTATGTCCCCGAATTCACATATTTTTACCTTCTCATTTTTAATTTTTTTTTTCTTTTCCTAAAACAGAGATAAAATATTATTCTTAGCAAAATGCTTTTCAAAATGGTCATCAATTTCCAAAACTACGCGTTTCACTTTTATTAGTGAAAGGGATAGGCGAACTTTTACGAATGTTATTGTTCAAACGATAATATAGAAAGGCTTGGACCACAATGCCTAACAGAGTCACCGTCGAGTAGCGCAGAAAATCAATTGAAGCTGTTTTCTGCAATGTCACTTCTCATTCATAATCACTCCATCACTATCTATTGACTTTTAATGGAAATTATGAAATTAATTAACAAGATAATCACCATCTTGAATTGTCATATACAAATCAAATCACTTTTAGCCTTCACGATCTCTGTTTTTTTTTTTTTGGGGCAACATATATGGCATATACATAAAAGTGTCTATGAGAGTGTGTGTATATATATATATATATCTATATATATATATATATTGCAGTAATTATCAAAATCGCGACATAATAATATATCTAGAACATATTCAGGCTACATAATAATATTTCCTGGCGGCCACGTCTATGATGGTAATTTCCAAATTGTTATAATGAAATACTTTCTAGAAAAGGTTGCAATTTGCTTTAATCATATTATACGGAGTACACGAGTCCAAGTGCCAACGCAAGAAGCGTTCGGCTTCTCTCCACTGAGCAACCCATTCACTGCGCCTCCACTGAGCACAAAACGGCACTGCTTCAGTTAAGCTATGAGAGAGGCTACTCATTTAAGTGACGTCGTTTCAAAAATTGAATCACAGCCCTCCATTATCTGGAAACACCACAGTCGTCCAATCAATTTTATAAACTTTGCTCGTTCTTCTTCCTCCAGACGCGCGGGGAAGCTGAAGATGGTAGGTGGATGAAAGCAGGTTCGAATAAGCTTTGAGAACATTGAACCCTTCTTTTCATCAATGAAATAACCTCATCCTCTGCAGCCTAGACACAGCAAAACCATCATTGCCTAGTGAAGCACTATTGCGGCATTAAAGAACCATCCCAGTTGAAAATCTAGAGGATTGGAGAAGCTAACCTTTAACAATGGCTAACTAAGGGAGAAGCAATAATCACGGACAGCTTAACGATGAGAACGAGTGAGGATGGTAAGCACGAGACCTTGGAGCACGAGAGTAACGTATGAGTAAAATGGGATAGAAAGTCTGTTTATCTGGAGAGCGGCAGAATCAACATTTTTTCATTTTGGCTCCAAACAATCCTATCATGAAGTATTGATATCATCATTGGTTTGTATTTATAGTTTTTTTACGCCTTCTTTTACTAATATTTGTTGGTTTATATCTATGGTTTTATATTTTTGGTTCATATGTATGCTTTTATATTTTTGGTTTTATATTTTTGTTTTGTTTATATTAATTTGTATATATATTTTTTAATTTACATTGAGTATGTATTTGTCAATTTTGCAGGCATAAATGGTGGATATAAATTTCACTCCCAAACTTAATTTTGAATTTGACAATATAAAAGAGTCATGGGAATTTTGACGTGAATATGGTAGAAGAGCCGGGTTTGGTGTTCGAAAACAAAAGTTTAATAAGAGTAGGAAGGATGGATTATATTCATCATATCTATATGTTTGTTGCAAAGAGGGAGTACGAAAATCAAACAAACGAGATGAAAAAAATCAAGAAGCCTAAACAAGAGACAAGAACAGGTTGCAAAGCTAGAATGAAAGTTGTACAAGTAAATGAAAAATGCAAAGTGAATGAAGTTTTTCTAGATCATAATCACCCCCTTCATCCTCCTGAAGCCGTTCACATGTTAGCATCATATTGAAGTTTAACATCAGCATAAGCATTTGAATTAGAAGTTGCTGAAGAAGCTAGGATTAGTCAAAAATCAGCATATAATTTGATAAGCAAATATGCATGTAGTCGAACTAATTTGGGATATACAAGAGTTGATATGAAGAATTATCTTAATTCAAGACGACAAAAAGTCATGGCATATGGTGAAGTTGGATGTATCTTTCGTTATTTTGAAAACCAATTAGCAGAAAATCTATCATTTTTTCATGCTCATCAAATGGACTCAGAAGAGCAAGTTACAAATGTGTTTTGGGCTGATGCATGCATGTTAATCGATTTTGCATGCTTTGGAAAAGTCATTTCACTTGATACAACTTACTACACTAATCGCAACGATAGGCCTCTTGCTATTTTCTCTGGCTTTAACCATTACAAAGGAGGGTGATATTTGGAGTTGCATTATTATATAATGAAACCATTGAGACTTTCAAATGGCTCTTTGAGACTTTTTTGCATGCAAATAAGAATGTAATGCCACTAACTATTTTTATTGACCAAGATGCTGCGATGGCACGAGCAATACAAGAAGTGATGCCAAATGTAAAGCATGCCTTATGCACATGGTATATTTTAAAAAATGCAATGAAGCACCTTGGGAATGCAACGAGAGAGGAGTCTCATATCATGAGTGACTTTAATTATTGCATGTATCATTGTTGGGATGAAACACAATTTGAGGAAGCTGGGCAAGTATTATTATCAAAATACAATATAGAAGAAAATACATGGTTGATGTCTATGTATGCAATAAAAGAGAAGTGGGTGGCATGTTATTTGAAGAGCTCAATGACACTTGGTATGAGAAGCACACAAATTAGTGAAAGTGTTAATGCAAGCGTAAAAAGTTGCACAAATCCTAAATTGGATATCAATCAATTCTTGCAACAATTAGGAGATATTATAGAGTCTAAGCGATACAATGAATTGAAGCAAGATTTTTCCACATGTGAGAAGTTACCAAGGTTGATATTGCAAAGTTCATCCATGCTTCATCGACTTTCTCAAGTCTACACTCCACCCATTTTTGAATTATTCCAACGTGAATGTGATTTACGTGATGCTACATGTATAAAAGAGAGAAAAGAAATAAAGAAGAATGAGAATGCAGAAGATAGTGATACTTTTTTTGATTATGTGATCACCATGGATGGTAAGAAAGGAGAGTATAAGTTGACATTTGATCCCTCAACAGAGACAACAACTTGTAGTTGCAAAAAGTTTGAACGAGTAGGCATTTTGTGTTGTCATGCATTATGGGTATTGTATGAACGTGATATCAAGTTACTCCCACAAAAATATATTATAAAGAGATGGACAAGAGAAGCACGATATGGTGTAGTATATGATATAAAGGGAAAGGAGATTGTGGTTGATCCTAAACTAGAAAGGTCAAATCAATATAGGCAATTGTGCCCTATGCTTGTTAAATTAGCTAGTGATGCATCAGAAAGTTCGAAGGCGTTCTCTCTAGTTCATAAAACCATTTTAGAACTTAGTAAGAAAGTGGCTCAGTTACATATAAAACAACCATTAGAAGATACTAAGGGTGATGAGGGGAATTATGAGAGTGATGGTGGTAATGGCTGTGATGGAGGAAATGATGGTGGTGATGGAAGTGGTAAAGTTGTGGGCTTTAAGAAGAGAAAGGGTAGAAAGATTAAAAAACGGATAAAGAGTTGGGTGGATGAATTAAATCAAAAAAGACGAAGAGTTAAACTCTTGAACAAATCGACACAGCAAGATAAAGCTTCTAAAGAACCATCACAGTCAATGAAAGCCTCTAAGAAAGCTTCACAGATTGTTAAAACCTCTAAGAAGTCTTCATAGTTAGTGGCAACCCTTGAAAAAAATTTACAGGTATACTTTTGATATTGCAACAAATTTTTTTAAGTTATTAATTGCTTTTTTTCCATTTTAGGCAACTTTGGTGACACTGGACAAAGCTACCTCATCAATTCAAGTACAACATAATTATATGATGATAGATACACCTATACCAAGTCAAATGACTTATACCAATTTGTTTATGATGAGCACATAACCTATTCTGTATATATTCTCACATAACTAGTAGTATATTAATCTAAAACATATGTATTCTTATTGCAGGCACCACTTGATTGTGATATGGTATCATTAAAAGATTTACAGTTTAGCCAAGCATTTACAGATGGTAAATCATAATAGACATAATAATGAAAGTAAAAATAAGTTGAATCACTTTTATTCAAATCAATTTAATCTGTATTACATGTCATTGTCTCAACTTAAAACACTTTGAAGACAATATAATATTCATTTACACTATTGAGGTATAATTGTTGCAAATACAAATTTATATATCAACTACTCATCCATTTCATCTTCTTTTATTCTAGATCCTAAATGAAGGTAGCATTTCAACTCTTTTTTGCTCTACTGCTTCATTTCAGCTTTTTTTTATAACAGCATTTAAACAAAGTCATCATTCAGCTCTTTCTACTTCTGCTACTTTATTTTAGCTCCTTTGGTTAAAGCTAGCTCATTTAGTGCTTTTGGGTTGCTCTATTTTTGGTCATAACAGCCCAATGCTTATACAACAAGGTTCTCTCTTTTTTGCTGATTACTGTAGTTCTTGAGCAGGCTCTCTCTTCTTTTTTTTTTTTGGGTCAAGCTAGCTCATTATTGTCATGATTTGTATATCCATATCTGATTATGTAATCTACACAAAAATCATAAAAAAAATATATCAATGCCCAAAAAGGTTCACAATTTGTGTAGCACAATATTTAACTAATTCTAATTTCAGCAAAGTTGTCCCAATTAGTTCAATTATTTATAGATTCAATCTATTATTCAGTGAAAGAAAGCTAATGTCCAACTTTATTTAGCAATTTTATTTAACAAATCAATCAATTAGTTCAGCAAAATAGCTCAATTTAGTTCAACATATCAAGCAATTTGGTTCAACAGATAAGGCAAATTGGTTTGACAAATTCAGCAATGAGGTTCAATAGATCAAGCAATTTGGTTCTATAATTCAATTTGCAGTTTGGTTCAAGAGTTCAACTTGTTTGGTTCAAAAGATTTATCCAGTCACTTTGCAATTGACACATTTGGGATAATGCAAACAGATGGCCAGTAGTTCCATACAAATAAAAGGGAATAATTCAAATGTAGTTTACAGATTCATCAATTGTAGAGACACACATATATATATATATATATATATATATATATATATAATTTCAACAACATTATATAACATTATAATTTCAACAATATTCGAAATGCAACAATACCAAAGAATTTCAACAAGATTCAAATGCTCCCCAATTGAACCAACCGTTCACTGTATCCTAATTGAAACAACTATTTAGTGAAATCACAGGGGAATCGAGCAAAACACAGCTTAAATCCTTCTTTTAGTAAAGAAGAAGAGGGAAGAAGAAGAAGAAGAAGAAAGTGCAGGATACCTCCACCTAACCGAACGCTTAAGGGTGATGAACCTGAAGAGAAATTGCTCAATGAGAAACTCTAGGGTATTGGAGAGAGCAGGGTGAAGCCAGCAATGAAGGCTGAAGGTGGATGAAGGATCAAGCTTTCGCCGAAGAGAAACACTGGAAGAGAACGGAAAGAAGATGATGAAGGTGAGCAACCCATCCACGGCGACGCTGGATTGGTTCCTAAAGGAGAAGCCGAACGCAAGCTTCAATTGGGTATGGGGATATTGAATCTGGATGGAGGTTTCTTGAATCAGCATGGACAGCTCAGATTGCATAAGAAAAAGAAACAGTTCATATTAACATCACTTAACTGAAGCAATGTCGTTTTGTGCTCAGTGAAGGCGCAGTGAATGGGTTGCTCAGTAGAGAGAAGCCGAATGCACGCAAGAAAGGGTTAATTCATCTTTCTTTGACCATGGCTAAGTCTCCGTATACACTGGCAGGAAATTGTTTTAGTTTACAGTGATTGCTTCTCCTTTTAAAAAATATATAATATCAATGTATAAATTTTGCTTTTTCCTGAATAAAGGATATATGTGTAATTTATCAGTATAACGTTTTTGCCTTATTAATCTTACACTATATGGGTATAGAATAGACTTTGTTACCTTAAAATTTGATTTATAACAATTATGATGTAGGAATTTAATTTTTTTGTACTATATATGCAAGTTGTGCTAGAGCGGAATTATTTAAAAATTATTATGGTACCATAACCAAAAAATGGGTTTGGATTTTATATGTGTAGTAAAAGTGTTAATTTTGATTAAATGAATAAAGCCAAACATGACAATCAATTGTGTAAACACTTATTTTGATAGACTTTGAAAATGAGAAATGGTCGTTCAATCAAAACAATAGTAGAACAAGTTGATAATAGCAGTACACAAAGAAAAATTGAATATCAATACAAAAAGTGAGAATACATTTAAAAAAACAAAAACAAAAGATTGCTGCTATAAACAATATCTTTATATTTATACCAATTTTTTTAAAATTGAATTACTTATTGAATTGGTGAAAATATTAGATCATGATTTGTTAATTTAGCCATGATTAACTCGTAGTCAAATTAGTAATAATTAAATATATATTTTTAATATATAATAAATAAATATTGACAAATTTAAAATATTGATAAAAAATAAACAATTTTGACTAAGTATAAAAAATAATCAAGTACACATATTAAAATAATCAAGTATACGCATTTTGTTTCTTTTAATTTCTCTTTGTTTTAATATATTTTTTCTTGTGCTTCCTTTTATTTTTAATTTTTAAAATTTATCTAAGAAGAAATAAAAAAATATGAAAAAAGAAATTTAAAACTAGTTGAATGTTAAAATTGATCTAGTTTTAACCAATTTGATTTATTTGTTATTAATTTTTTAATAAACTAATTTTAAGGATCAATCAAATCGATACACTGACCGATTTATTAAATTTTGACCAATTCAATCGATTTTAATTCAATTATAATAACACTAACTTATATCATTAAACCCACTCATGTCTATTATCTAATAAAGAGAAAAAAACAATGCCACCCCACTTCCTCACTAAGAATATGAGAATATTCATAAGATTTGAAGCCCTGAATCAGGCTTATTTGGTTGCTAGAATGGCTCTTAGTACTAGCTCACATGGAACGTTTTATTATGTTTACGCATTGTATTATGTGTTCCTGCCATAAAATTTAATAATACATTATTTCCAAAAAAAAAAACAAGAACCATCCCCTCACCAAAAAGGGTGAGCCAAGTGCACAGTTCCATTAATGCATTTGCCTAGTATGGATTCAGAATTAAAATAGAGAGCATAAAGTATCAAAAGAGAGCTAGTTCCACAGGCGAAAAAGACGGCTGCGAAGAAAAGATTGAGAGGAAAGCAGTGGCATCCATCCACTTTCAACGCCTTTTGCGCATGTTTCCGATTTAATTATGACCCCCCTATTGCTTGGTTTTCAAAGAATGTCATGATGATAATCCACAGTAAAATGTAGACCTTTTTTTTTTCTTTTTTTTTGGGTGTGTGTGCGTGTGCGTTTCCCTTAACACGGGAGGATTTGTGTTTTGCTCTCCGTGTTAGAAAGGAAATGGCTTGGCATCAATGTTAAGACCATTTACTTTCTCACTTTTAATAATTTTTTATGACTATTAACTTCACCTATCCACTTCCATGGGTCTAATAACAATGTAAGAGTAGCTATCCTGATTCAATAGGAGATTGAACCAATGCAGTTGGTCAATAAACTCAGTCTAATTCCTTTTGGACCTCCATAGTTTATATTTTGAACTCACCAACACTAGAACCTTGAACACATCACTCACTTTGGGGTACCATAATTGTGTATGTATTATCTAAATGAATGGTTAAAATTTCAGTACAAGAACTAAAATCTCAATTATTCTTCACGTCAGCATCGATAATGCACTTGATAGATAATATATGGATCTGTAGACTTTCGATCGCATGGAGTTGATCTTTAACAATATATTCTATAAAATAATACAGGGGTCAGAGTCGTGAAGAAATCGAAAGTTTTGTCACAGACTATCATACCTAGCTAGATCAATATGGGGGAGTGAATAGAATCAATATAACGACTACGTAGGAATGATGAATCTATAGAGAAAAATATGCTGGTAAGAAAGAGACAAGAGGGAGAGATAAATTTAAGAGAGATTACATACCTTAGTCTATCATGAACAACTTAATTATTCTAAGTCAACCTAACTAGATAAGAGTAGAACAAATTTATATTTTTTAATACCTAAAGTATAGATATATATATATTTTAAAATCTTTGTATATAATGAAAAAGAAGTCATAACAATAACAACTATATATAAACCAAAATTCTTATAAACTTTAAGGAATATCTTGGTATATAAACAACAAAATTAAAGAAAATGTGCGGTTGAAGGGTTACAGTTGGATACGAAATGGCTCTGCCACCGAGGTAGTGTTTCCCAAGGGAAAAGAGAAGGGCTGATGTTTTGTGTATAGTGGAAAAGGGTGACGACGGTTTGAGGTCTCAAAATAATTTGATAGTTTAGGGAGAAAAATATACAAGATTTAAACAAGTTATAATGATAAACCATAACCCATAAGTCCAAGGCAAATGGCTTTGCAAAACCATTGTTTGACATCCTTCGCTAAATATAAACGACCCCAGATATCACTCACATGATAGAAGAGGGCTTATGTGGTGGAGGACGCAAGATATCACCCTTCCTGAAACTTTAGTTTGGTTAATTAACAAGCCTATATACACCCACTTGCACAGAAAAATAACGAGTGATATGATTTTACAGATAGAGTCTCATATTATTTTGACTTCCGCATAAATACAATTCAAAGCATAATGAATATTATACTGACCCTCATCACGTACGCAATTTTCAGGGTCCTCATTACATTTGTTGAGACTTTCTGTATTGTTTATTTGCAAAATGAAGATATAAGCCACTAATTATGAATCATTACCTACTCAGAAAAGATAGCCACATTCTCACATGTGAGGCGCGTATTCCACGTATGCTTCGTATTCTCTTATGGTTATTAATCGCCGCTTTGTGATTGAACCAACTTGAACGCATAACTGTGTCTGGGCTAATCCCCAAAAATTAAGTAGAAAATGTCGTTTAGTTAGAGCCCACTTGGTAATTATTTTTTGAGGATTAGGTGGTGGAGAAAACAATAAAAATTCAACTATGGCGGAAAGAATAGAACTAAAGTCGGAGGAAAGTTAGAACTTAGAAGTGAGGACCACATAGTTTAATCATATGGGGTCCCGCGAAAACATGAAAACAAAAAATGTTGGTCTTGTTACGGTATATGTTTATCCCACTTGTTGGTCATCACGTGCATAATAAGTAACATCACGTGCTATGTGCTGTGTTATTGGGTTACGTCTTGTGGGTAAATCTGAGGCCATATAGGTACTTGCTCAGTTACTGACATGCCAAAATTTAACAGGATTTAAGGCTTTTTGCTTTTGAAGCGGCAGAGATATGAGATAAAGGTCATCGGATTCCACCAGCTGGCGCTTTTACTTGCTATTCATGACCCATTCATTCCCAACCAACAAAGCCTCTCCCCTTCAATAAAGTGTGTCCTTCATTTCTTGAAATGTCCAGTGAATTGAGTGACACGCCCCAGTTTTGTTGAATCCATTGGATTCCATTTTACTCCTCATGCTAGCTAGTTGGTATTATTATCTTTCGGATTATACAGGTATATACTTATCTTGCCTCGATTTTACCCAGTTATATTAAATTAAGACTATCACAGCTAATTGTTTTAAACACCTACTTCTACATGGACTATTCCGTATTCAGTATGGAATTGGTGGAGCCGAATTAACAATCCTCTGCCTAACAGCTGGACAAGGCACGGGATTATATCATCCAAGCACAAAACCTGCTTACTATGTATTACCAAACTTTCTGGTCTCACTCTGCCACCCCATGCTTTATTACTAATTTACTCTGCTTCCTTCCCCCTCCTCAACCAACTAAACCAAACCAGAAATGACGAGAAAGGAAATGACCCCCACCCCGAAGTACATATTAAGTCGCCCCATGTGTCTTTTTCATCTCATCAGCTCACTCTATTTTCATGTGACGCTTCACACCTTCCACATTCATCATCACACCCCATTTTGCTTAAAATTGATTTATACGGCCTGCAATTGCATAATCTACTACTTACAGAAAAAGGAATAAAGAATCAAGAGGTTTTTTTTAGGAGCTTGAATTTTTTATTATCTAATCGTGTTATGAGATGTAGATTATTATTATTAAAAAATTATTTATTATAAGTTTTCAAATGACTGTTTGAATACCAAAATAATCAAACAATAAAAAATTAAACTTTCTGATAAATCAAATTCCATGGAAGAGCTCCAAATCTGATCTGAATTCAATTATTTACAGCTGTAAACAATTCCTTGGCAGATAGCGACCTATTCTAACCCGAACCCACAACCCTCTTCTGAATTCTACTCCCTTCTGTTGCGTCGGCCAATTTGAATATGCCAAATTGAGATTGTTACGTCCTCCTCGTCTTCTACCGCCAGACTACCACGCCTCCAAACTCATCATTTCCATCTATATCATTTCTTCCCATCAACGTCAAACGCCCAACCAACTAAATTATTCGCTATACTTCTCTTTCAATCTTAATGAATGAGATATGCAAAGTTCAGTTCGCTGAAAGAACGTTTTATCTTCGTTATTATTATTATTGTTATTAATATTATTATTTTGGTTCAATTTCTTGTCACATCTCTTTGGCATTCGTACCATTACTCAATTGCGTTAGGATAAGGTTATGCTTATTATCACCTGACCGGGCATCTGTTTGGTCCTTTTCTTTTTATATATATAGATATATAGATATATATATATATATATATATTCTAATGCTTTATTTGTTTTTAAAGTTGTCGTCTACCACGTTCTAACGTTTTGGACTCGCGTTATTTGCATCGTGCCCCCTGCACAGCAAGGTTGGCACAAGTCTGCTACCGTTCCCAAATCTTATCCCAATTTTAATTGCCATGATTATTATATTGTAGAATTAGGTTATAAGAGATGATTAGCACATGAGATTATGGCAATTGCTGTTTATAACCCTCAATTACTACTCCTACATCCTATTTATTTTACTGTTGGACTTTCACTCTTTCAAGTTGGACAGCACCAAAGTCACGGAAGGGTACAAATTGTACGTGCCTCTAGAACGAAACCTGCGACACCCAAAGACACAACACCCAAACAGACTGGGTCAAGCTTTGCCCACTGAATCGAATCATTTCCATAGTTTCATGGAACAACCAGCTCTATGTCACGTTCAAGAATTAAGTATTTCTTGGGGAAAAAAAATTAAAAAAGGAAAAAAGAAAAGAGATTTATATACAACAGCAAAAACAAAATCTCCGGCACACATTTTGTGCCGAAACTACCCCTACTCCGGTATTGCACTTAATATTGCGGTAGACTTTCCCCTACCACCACTCCTACTCCTCCCTCTCCTGGACTTATTGCCACCACTGATTCCCGGAGACACTCTGTTATAAGATCTTTTATTCTCTTCGCCTGAAAACATAATCTGTTTCCGGCCACAACCGCATTTCTCAGCCCCGCTGCTTTTCATAAGCGCCGAGCTGGCTTTCACGGCCAATGCAGCCATCTCCTCCGCCTGCAACCGATGCTCTAAGCGGCTCAACGGCAAAGCAAAATAAAGCTGGCCGAGTTGCAACTCTTCGTCGTCATGGATGGCGGTGACGACGTCGTCGAATTCCATCTCGTCGGAGTTACATATAAAACACATGGGATACTTTTGCAATACGTAGGAAGCCTTAACGGGGTAGGAGAACTCTTGGAGCCTTCCGTCATGTACAACGAGTTTGGCCGTGGCCACCTGTGTCGAAGACGAGGTGCTGCAATTACCCATTTCGAAATTAAACTCACTATAACTCCGATTGTTCGGAACTCGGAAGGAGGCTGAAGGGGTATTAGCTGGAGGAGAGAGATAGAGGGAGGAGGGTATATATAGAGAGGAGGAGCGAGCCTCGTGATTTGAACAAGATAGCCACGTCGGATCCACATTTGTTGCGAAAAGTTCAACCTTAATATATATATATATATATTTCTTTATTTTTTTTTCTTTTTAAAAAAAGAAGTTATAATTAATTCGAAATGGAAACAGGGGGGATTGGCTTTCCAGGCTGTAAGTTGTCGTTGACAGTTGTAGTCGTCCTCAGTGGGGTGTGCTTCCATTTAGGGACCCTCTCTTGGAGGTTATATTACGGAGAGAGGGACTGGAGCCTGCTTCTCTTACTATGCAAGGACGTCTTTAAGTGGAATCTTAGTTAGGGATTTTTAAATATTTTTTGTTAATTTAAAAAAAAAGGAAACATAAAATATATAAAATTCATGTTTCATTTAAATATGCGAGACTCATTTGAATCATACTTTATGTTTTTTTTTTCCCTTTAAAATTGATTAAAAAAATGAAGAACATGAAGTCTGTTAACTCATAAGGCTAGAGAATAAATTCAGTTTCTAAACAGATGGTGAATTATGTAAACTAATTCAAATAGCCCAAAATTCCCTATGATGTAAGTGGAGTTTATTATTTCTCTGGCCCAAAATTCCCCGCCTGTGTGTCTCCCTTGAGCTCAGTTGTTGATCCGTTTCAACAGCTTTGTTTATACCCTTGCGTCTCTTACTCTGCCTCACTTTTTCTTCTTTTTCCTTATAAATTACGAGTCAACTTCCGCATATTTCAGTTTAATTCTGATTTATTTTTTTGATTCAATAAAAAAGATAAATAAATGTAAATTAATTACAGCATATTTATTCACAGTCTAAATACTCATTTTATTCGTTATTATTATTTTTTGTTATAAGAAGGAATAACTTTCAATACTACTAATTTGATAAAATTACTAGTTACTTCTAATAGGATTTCCATTGAGCATTATGTTGGGATGAAAATCAGGGACAACTAAAGTGGATATCAAATAAATAAGCCTCTTATTATATATTGTCCATGGCTCATCTACGTTGGGTCGGAAGTCTGTTACCAAAACTTGATTTATTTTGAATCTTTTAAAGTTTTTAATTTTAAAAATTTTATAGAGTAAAAGAAAAAAGAGAATAATAGAAAAAAAGTGTATTTTATACATATTTTTATTTTTATGTCATTTTTTTAAAAATTTACAAAAGTTTTACAATAAAAATGTTTAAAAATATCAGTACATATATTTAATTATTTAATCAAGATGTTGGGTGCCTCATTATTTATTGAAGTAACTTTCCTGACATGATTATTAAATTAAGATTTTTTTTTTTGGGGGAGGGGGTGTTTTTAGTGTAATTAGAAAGCCAAGAATGGGGTAATAAATGGTGCGGAGATGATCACGTGGCAAGAACAGGATTACTGGGAAGCCACGTGGAAAAACTGACTTTGTAATCGAAGAAATAAAATTTAAAAAAGAAAAAAGGGCCAACTATTCGACAGCAGATTATCTGGGTCTGCCGGGTTGAACCTGACTCATCCTGCCCGCCCACTATTTCTGTATACAAACTCCGTCGTTTTGTCCTTCTGCTTCAACATGCGTTGTTTCTTAATTTCTTTTTTCTTCTCTCCAAATCATATAGCCACATTGTTTCATATAGCTGAAAAAAAAGGTACAATGTAATTTTTGTTTTTTCACTTTTTCAACCTTGCAACATGGTGATCAAGAGTGAAGATTGAAGCCAAAATACCAGTAATACTTTTGAGCGGAATATGCAACCCAGTCACTTCTATGCCTTAAGTTATGTTTACTAAAATGTTACGTCAAATATGTAAAGAACAAAGAAGTAGAAAAGTGATTAAAATAAATAAAAAGCGGCTCTTATGCTTTAATTGTTTTAAAAAAATAATAAAAATAATTATTATAAAAATATAATAAATATTATAATTTTCGTTATATTATATTTTACGTTACAACGTAGCAACCAAACATACCGTCATCCCATCTATCTATCCTAATATAAGAAAAGGAAATTCTTAGACGCGAAGAAAAGTAAAAGTACACCAATATCTCTTTTGTTGTTGTTCTATAGGCGGGGTTCAGCTGTGTGAGATGCTAAGTGATTTTCTTTTTAAATGTATGCATGTGTATTGAAAGCTCAAAAAGGTATACTCTCTGTAGTTTTATATTTCATTGTAATGAATGAATAATGATTATGATCATGAGCCACCTGTAAAGCCTTCACCTTCCTGTCTCTATTTCCTTCTTTCTGACAATCATGATTTGTAATCTCAAAAGGTCCATTATCAATGCTTTTAATTATTTAATTTTATTTTTAGTTCCTTTTTATTTGTCGCTATATTCCAATTATGAATATTTATTCTTGTCACGGTTCAACTAGAACACTTCTTCATACGATAATGTGATAAATTACGATAATAAGATTATTTAAATTTTAAAATAAATATTTTTATATAATTTAATACATGGATTCTATATTATATATCTAAAAAAAAATTATAGTGATTTCATTCTGATAGATCACTAGTGACACTACAAGATATATCTCTAATGCAAAAGAGATAGATAAGAGTATATAATAGTTG
Source organism: Erythrophleum fordii (assembly GCA_032878935.1). Taxonomy (NCBI): domain Eukaryota; kingdom Viridiplantae; phylum Streptophyta; class Magnoliopsida; order Fabales; family Fabaceae; genus Erythrophleum; species Erythrophleum fordii. The sequence continues at coordinate 3,470,752 of JAVQMF010000036.1, forward strand.
TTATTTTTAATCAGATTCCACAACTGAATAATTTTAACCGATATATAATAATAAAAAATTAATAATTAAAGATATATATATTTAAGTAAGAGTTACACTCCTTTACTAGTACTCCTTGATCTCTCTTCATATCTAAAAGCTATAACAACTCGATCAAGGTTTCCATTTTAACACTTGGTATGCGAGTTGGAATAGATATACTAGTCCTACTAAAATTCTAAGAGTGATGAGTTTGCCTAGCGAGCGACTAATGACTAACTATATATAAATACATACTGAAGCAAACTTCTTTGCAAGTTCTTGAAAGTTTAAATAGTGAGTTTTGTGGAGAATTTTTGAGAAATCATGAATACAAAAGCTTGTGAGAAGGGGGTCGATCCTCGTTGGGTACAATCATTGTTGCACGCTTTCAGGAATAAAGATCAATTGGTACATTCTTCTAGCTGCAATCAAAGCAGCAAATTCTTTCCTAGTTTCTGTATTAACTGCTTGGAATTACACTGCAAAATCTGCCATAGAGGAGCCGATAACCCACATAAAGAACACCTAGTACTCCCAGTAAGTGTCTCATTGTGTATACATTTCAAAATTTTCCCTTCAATCAACGAAAACTCAGGTGTCTTTCACCAACTTGTATTTTTCAGTCGTACAAAGCTTCGAATGAGGATTGTTTTCGAGCAAATCAGGTGTCCAGGTTGATCGATATTTCAGATATACACCCATTCCTTATTAATCATTCACAAATAGTTATTGTTAATAGAAGACGGTGTGAACAACCAAAGTCCCGAACCAATAAATTTGCTTACAAGTGTGAGACCTGTGGAAGAGAATTCCAAAAAGACAAAAGGTTTTGCTCAATTGAGTGCAAGGTAAGATTTATTTATTTATTTATTTTTCAATTACAAAACTCGTATTTTTAAAAAATACTAGTACTATATGAATTATATCGCTCTCTCACAATTTGATTTCATTGTAGAATGATAGTGGCGAGGATTTATCGCTGAGACAAAAACCCGAAGCGCCTCCCATTCACGCTCAATCTTATCGGATAAAGAAAAGAAAAGGGATACCAAGAAGGGCACCTTTCTTTTAGATTTTTTTTTTTAAATGCCTTGATTTGTTGGTTTTATTTATTGAATTATTTTTTTTGGGGGGGGGGGGCAATTGTAGGTTCTCTCTTAAAAGATTATAGCTTTAAGTTATTGCTCTATAGTTCGTTGTATTAAATAAATAATCATTCTCGCACACCGTTTTAATTTGAGTTTGTAATTAAACAAAAGTGCGCAAAGTACATTGGTTTATGAGAATTGTAATTTAAGTATTGTTTGTTGGCGATTGGACATGCACGCACGATAAATTGAACACAAGAATACAAGGAATGGTACAGGTTATATGTGGTGGCGGTGGTGCCAATCTAGTATTGACAAATTGACCATTCAAGTGTCAATGTATTTGAAAGGACCAAAAGCTGGGAGTGCCAACCTTGCAGTCAAAAAGTGCTTAGCAAGAAGGAAGTTTCAAAGCAATAATGATGCCCAACTTTGTAATCAAACATCTGATTCGACCCAAGATACTAGAAACCATACATTGTCTTTGCATTGAAAACGTCAAAGGGACCCGAAAGTCTAATTCACATTGCATAGGTAGGATTATTGTTTGAGGGTATGTCATTAAGTCTTAATACCGAAATATATTAATGTATGTTCACTGTGTTATTGCAGGGTGGTTGGGTTGTGTTTGCCTCACCAAAACTGCGTGCTTCATAATCTAATTCATTTAGCCAAGATACATTCTCATGCTGCAAGATTATTGACTCTACTCTTGAGCAGCAGAATTATAATTACATAAGGTCCCCTCTACAAATAAAATAGCCTTGTCAGTCCAAATTATTTTGATATATTATTAATATTATTATATAGTATGTTATATTGACTTGGAACTTTCCTTTGAAAAGTATAAAGCTTCTAACAACTTTTTTAACTTTTCAATGTAAAATTTTGTCTCTTAATATATTTACCAGATTGTTCAACGTATAAAAGTCACTGGGCATTAGGACAATCCTTGACGTAGAGAAACGGGACGAGTTTATATATCCCACTAGTAATTTTCTAGAAGAAATTTTGTTATCAGTTATTTTTGTTTTTGTGGAGGAGTTGACGAACTTACACAACTAGTATGTTAGGCTTTCTATTAAGAAATTTTGTATCTCTTTCTAATCAGTTTTTCAATGATAAGTGTATAATTTTTTAATAATAATTTTTATATGTAAATATGATTTTTAAAATTCAATAGCACATCATTAAATTTTTTTTAAAAAAATTGACATATATTAAAATTTTATTAGAGAATCTAATAATAAAAATATAAGAAATTGTTAAATTTAATTTTTTTAAAATACTAACAATTGTATGAAAGTCAATATATATATATATATATATATATATATTGAAGTGTGGTTGTACAGCGAAAGATAAATTGTAGTACATTCACACAAGAGTAAAATTAAAGATTTAGTTTGCTATTACAAGGGATGGCAATGAAGTAGGTTAGGATAGGTTTTTTATTAGTCATATCTATTCTATTCACTTATAACTTACTCTAGTCTTATCTCATGCTTCTTGGAGCTTTTTATTTTTATTTTATACCTAAACTTTGTGGGGTTTTTAGGGGAATGGCAGAGTGGGATAGAATACTTGTTTATAATAAATTTAAAAGAAGAATATAAGATATTTGCAAAATACAACACTGAAATAGATAAATAGAATAATAAAATAAACAGTTTTATATGCAGGCAAATAACTATATAATATAATATTAAAATTAAATTAAATTAAATAATCAATCAAATGATAAATACTTAAACCTTTTAATTAAAAAATGAATATATATATATATATAGAGAGAGAGAGAGAGAGAGAGAGAGAGAGAGAGAGAGGAGGGGGGGGGGGAAGTATATTCAGGATAAGTGCCTCGATTTTGTCCTAAATTTAAACTTATCCCAATGTTCTATCAACTATTAAATTACTCACTTTGAATAGGTTAGAATAGATTAAATTGGAGTGGGTTAAGCTAAAATTGCCATCCTAAACTACTTCAAAAGTTGAAATTACTATAAATTGTATATTTCCTTAACACCCGAAGGTTTGCAAAGATATCTTAGCACACTTTAGGTGGTCCGTTAAATTGATCAAGCAGAGTATACACTGAGCCTCGATGCTTTTTGTCAACAACCTACTTCGTAGCAACTGCAAATGATTTCAATGAAGCTAATTGCCCTACACTTCTTGACATCACATCCATCCATTATTTTCCTGATCTTCATTTCTTTCTTCCCATCTTTGAGATTCAGCATACATGTTTGAAAGAAGTACATAAAGCCTAGAATCATACCGCCCCACCCCCAACAGCTGCTTCAGCATTTGCTTACCAATCTCTAGATTCCCATAGGTTCCATAAGCACCAAGCAGGGCACGCCCAGGTTTCATAGACATCTTATCACTATCATTGCTTCTCCTAATAGACCCGCTCGTCCTAAACGATCCACCATGCAAGGTAGTGTGCAACAACAGGAGAGAGCAATTCTTATATATACCATAGTATCACGTCATTTATATACTCAATAGTTAAAATTTACTTTGCACGTGAACCCCACCTATCCTACACATGAACTCCAATAATACAAATTAAAATTTGGCCATTGATTGCATTTGGTACATCATACACCAAGTGCATTTGAAAAAAATTCCAGAAAGTAATCTTCTGAAGGTAAAACTATCAGGACATTGGATATCCATGGCAGTCTAAAAGCACCGCATTTTGGCATAGATGTCTATAAGAAAGTTACCACGAGTCAGACTCACTATTACTATTATCACAAAGGTAGCTGTGAGCTTGCTTTCCCAGTGCTAGATCACCCATGTGACACGGAGAAAGTGCTAACAGGGGTAGCCTCATCAGGCATCACGCCTGAATTACACATCCCGTGGAACAGTGATCAACAGCTTCCTTGTATTGTCCTTCCTGAACATGACACCGAATTATTGAATTTCAAGAAACCTTATGCTTCACTGGCATTTGATTAAAAATTTGCAGAGCATAGTCAATAAGCCCATGATCGATTAGCATAGGCATTGACCATACAAGTCCATGAAACTACATTTTAATCAAGCATTCCATCAAATACACTTTTAGCATATTGCAAATGCCCGCATTTAGCATACATACCTATAAGGGAATTAGTAAAAACTGAATCAATTTCGATTCCTGTAATAGCGATAAAAAGATGCACAAATCTCCCCAACTCCAAATTAAAATGCCTTGAAGAAACAGAAAACAAACTAACCCAGGGTGATCACATCAGGCTGCTCGCCCAGCTGTCGCTTTTTTTGAGACAACAAAATTGCTTTGTTGCAACAGCCCATTTTAAAATACTCACCAATTATCGAGTTCCAAGACACCAGTGTCCTAGGGGGAATTCCGTCGAACACTTGCTGAGCACTACGCATCAACCGTTTAAGAGGGCATTTTGCACACAGACATGGCATTCATTCCCAATTTAATAGTCTGAGCATGAACAAGAACAGCTTCCCAGTACATCGGTTTACGGGCACAACTTTTGATTACAAAGGGGATGGTAAATTCGTCTCGTGAAAGGCCAGGACTCACCATTTCGCGATATAGCAACACCAACTTGATTGGGTCATCACTGTTTGAGTAACACCTTATTAAATCATTGGGTTCAGGAATTGATCGAATACAAGTTGCGTGGAATGGAGATCACCCATTTCAGCGACAGCGAAGAAAGAAACTTTCTTGCTTAAAAGGACTTGGGCAGCGAGTCCATGGAGGATGATCTGGGCATGAAGTCTCTATATATTTATTTCACGAAGGACCATTTTCCAAGCAGATAGTGAAGGGTTTAGTGAGTGGAAGGCTTCAACTTGTGGGATGCGGGTTTGGTTGGTGGAAGTGCCGTGTGTAGAGAGTGTACCAAATTGAGGTAGCACTTGAGGCTGGAACCAACGGTCACATATTTGAGAGCGAAGGACATCAAACTAGGGCTACTGCATTTGATACGAAGTTTCTGGAGCTCCTACGAGGTGCGAAAAATTTTGGCTACTGTGTCGATATTTGAGGAGAGTCTATTCAAAAGAGTAGCATGTCAGAGGGTCTCAAATTTAATACTTTATGGTGCTTACTTAGAAAAATAATCATTTTAGGTCTACATGATTGTTTAATATGAGATGTAACGTTACACATTCCTTAGAAAGTCGACATCCATAACTATTACCTTCACCCTCGATTTTTTAAACACTAAGTAACACTTTCTCAAGTCTTTTCTTGCGCATAGGTCAGGTCTCAACAAAAAGTATCAATTACTACAACTAGAAGGAACTCATCTAAAAGATATGTTAGATAGGATAGTTTCAAATTTTAATTATCATTTTTTGATGCTTGTTCTATATGAAGCATAAAATCCTACCGTGCTGTTACCTTGCTTGCAGTCACGCACTCGCTCAGATTTTTGTTATGACCTAATGTAGACGTTCCACCCAAGAGGTCCATCCTCCGGCGTCTCATCATTCAGTCATCAACTTAACATCATACACCAAAAGTTGCCCAAAAGGAGGAAGTTTAGATCGAACAAAACAACTTTTTCTTTACCCTTGTATTGAAAAAGCGATTATTATTTATTACATTGTTGGTTATAGTCGTCAGAATTTTATTCACAGGGGGACAAAAAATATATGAGCACACGGGCAAATGACTTCGTCATGTGCACCCTTTTCATTCCTTTACATATTAACAAGAAGCCAGCTATTCTACAGAGTAGGTAAAAGCCAGAAATTAAAAAGACAGGAAGCTGATGCGAGAAACCACGTCAAGAAAGCCATTGCAGCAGACAGTTGATATCTACCACAAATCCTTGCTGGGCAATAGGATCCACCAACATCAAGCAGGATATCTGTGACACTGGCTGTTGAACATGCTGCAGCTAGTGAGAGATAAGACAATACCTGTGGTAGAAAACTCAGTATCATTAATGCAATATGGCAACAATGAGACCTTGAAGTTTATGGTCACAAACTGCTCCTACCATGTCTCCTAAGATGATGATCGATATGATCCTTCGTTGATGAGGTAAACATTTTATAAAGACGGAGTAAGCATCCACCACTAACAATGTAACGCTCCATGGGATTACCAAACCCATAATTGTTACTAAATAGCTGCAGAATAGCATGAATAAGCAGAAGGTTAAAAATCTGCGAGGCACTAGTGAGACTATGCACAAAACATACCTAGACAGTATAAACTGACATACTGGCGAATACAACTTTTGAAACCTTAGTAGCAAGCAAATGCCCAAATCTTCTACCTCGTCCATTAATTAGACTATGAAATTGCGAAGTAAACAAACTCTTTACAGAGTTTATTCCAATTTACAAATTCTATGAAATGCCATTGTCTCTACAGAGTTGAAAACAGGGATCTGCAGCATACCGTCATTGATTTGGCTTTCCTATATGTAATTTTCAACAGCTTGTCTACAGAAACACGCAGCCATGAACAAGTAACACCAAAGTTCATTGAATAGGCTATCATATAACTTACTTTCTTCCTAAACCCCATCTCCCAGGACTCTTGTTCTAGTACCTCTCGATAATTTTGCTTTCTGCTGCCAGCAGTTGTAGCTATATTTCACCAATAATTCATTTACTAGCCACGATATATAATTTGTAAAGTCAGTCCTAATAAATATTTTTACAATTTCTGAAACAATTGAAGCCAGTAATCAATTGCCGCTTCTTAAAAGAGGAGGGAAGAGAAGGAAGAAAAATAAACTAATGAGTTTATTTACTTTCCCGTAGCACGCAAAGAATAAGACAGAGAATTGGGTAAAAATAAAATTCAGCAATCCAGAAACGGGTTTGTCAAGAACAACAGGATCCTATGGAGTATATAATTATAACTACAGAATACTAGAAATGATTGAGACAAAAACAAACCAGAAAGCAGTGTAGCTATAGAATTCAACGTCCAAGCACATAAAGAGAAGGGAAGCAGAGGAGAAGACGGTCTGCCCCAATCGGAGAGCGAAGCTGGCGCTGGTGCCAAATGCCCCTGGCAGTTCGTCCATTCTTGGATGCAAGTGCCGGTCATCGTATGTTATTCCTCCGTCTCATCAGACATGGCCAATTCTCTCTTCAATCAGAGAGTTGTTGGGCGCAAATAATTTCGAGAAAAGAAATAATATAGGAAGGAAAGCAACAAAGAGAACGAGAAACTTAAAGTGGGGAATATGAAATTCTAGAAACCCAAATGAAATAGAGTGAGAGCATCACACAGAGAAAAAGCCTTGTTGGGTTCGCTTTTGCAGTGAATTACAAAGAAGAATGAGTTCCCAAAAAATGAAATTAAGCAAGCGAATTTCGCATCCTCTCCTGTTTCACGCAGAAAATCATAATGCGTTTCGTCGGCGCGGTGCTTGGCTGGATTCGTGCACGCGGCTCTTTAATCTAGTCCAACAAATTACATTAAATAATAAAGTTTGTATTTTTGTGGCATTTATCAATGGTGGCCCCGCCTTACAGTCATTTGCACGACAAAACATTTGTCAATTCAATTTCTGAATTAAATTACAGCAGCCAAAGGAAAAAAAAAAAAAACAGCGTACAAATTATAATTAAGTATCTAGTCGTAGAATTCTTTTTCTTTTTGCAATTTTATCATGACATGCAACATGTATTCATGTCTAATTTATTTTGATTAAGAAATAAACCTAAATCAATGGAGAACATATTCTTAGTTGTGACAATAAATTATTATTAGGAAGAGTGGTTGATTTTTTTTTCCCTTATCGTAGTGCAGCAATTCACAACTTATTTTGCATACACTATAAAAAAAAAAAAATTTAATTTAAAAAAAATTAAACATACAGCTTTTTATCTAAATTTTCATCACTCAACTACTCTCGCACGTTATAATTACATATCACTCATTTCCTTCCTCCAAATATTGAGTATATTTGTTATGCTTTTTATTCAAAATAAAAAAGCTACTCATTTAAATTAATGTTTAAAAATTATTGTTTTTGACGCACTTCTGAGTATTGCGAGACTACATAAACAACTATTTGTGTTGGGCCCATTAAGTAGGAAATAGTATAGTGACAAATGAAATGAATAATTAAATTTTGTAAAGTAGAATCATTCACAGGGAAAATTGCCATCACAATCAAAATACAAGCAGTGGGCCGGGAATGAAAAAGTGAGAAAAGAAAACCTTGTTTTTGCTTTCATTTTTTCAAGGCCTTAAAATCAGAATAAGACTGTTCATCTTAAATGACAGTGCCACTGCAAGGGACATTGAAAGCATGATTGAAGGCTATTTGGGACAACACATTAAAGTGCCATTGGATCTCATGTTTTAAGTTATTACCCAAACTTGTTTAAATTCACCTTACATGATTGGGGAAGGACATAGGATTATCTAAAAAATATTGTATCACAATGTTACTTCGGATAACAAATAACATCACTAGCCAAGCAAAGACAAAAATATTTTAGAGATAATATGGAAAATCCATTGAAACTTGGAGAATCAGTGATTTTAATTATATAATCCCATCATTATGCCATCGACGTGAAAACAGCGTAAATGGAGGAACCTTGAGATTTTAAGCATTAGAAAGGGAAGTCATATAATATACAAACGCGGTAATGCTGCGAGTGCTTGGGGTTACAACAAAATCTGAACCAACAAAAACACAAATAAAGGAGAGAAAGAAGGTCTACGACTCAAGCTGACCATACCAGATGCCCTGGATCTTGACATCCTTGGGAGCTTTAGCCCCCAAATCAGTATCAGATGGCTGAAGGCTCTCAAACACACCAATAACCTCTCCAGTCTCAGGCTTGCTCTTGGTCACACTCAAGGTGATCTTCCCTTTGGAGGATTGAGCGCTTTTGTTATTTTCCTTAGCAAGCTCCTCCTCATCTCCTCTGCCACCGGCAGGCAATGCAACAGCATTATCATAACCAGTAGAGGCACCCCTTCCCTTTGGGTCCAAGAAAGAGGTACCACGGTAGGAAGGTACTAGAAACTCTCCACCGAAGCTGTCTGGTTTCCCTGAGGCCACCAACTGCTTGATGGTGAAGAGGAAGGGCACGCGCTCGCCGCCGGGAAGCTGAACAGTCACGGCAGCGTAATCAATTCCGTCTTTCTCCTCGAACTTGACGGAGCCGTCAGGGGAGACTTCGAAGGGTCCTTCGATCTCGTCCAGAGTGTAGGTCAAGCGGGTCATAAGCTTGGTGTTTTGGAACTCAGGGGGTGCGTTCTTGTTGACGCCCTCGGCCTTGACGGTGAAAGAAGTGGGCTCCAGGCAGAGCTTCTTGACGTTGTATTTGCCGGCCTTGAAGGCAAATGAGTCCACTCCGCCGTCGATGGTTGGGCACTGGTTCGCCGTTCCGGATCCCTTCACTTCCAGATATGTCTTGCTCTGGATTTCATCGTAGGTCAATCGCTTTGGAACACCTTCCGCACTTGCTCCCTGAATCAACAACAACATTCTCAGAATCATGACAAATTTAGTCAGGTCTCTGTAATTTGTCAACCTAAATTGGCTTTTACAAGGTCCAGCAATTGAACCTTCTATATGATCGACACTGTGTTTTGGGGGAAAACTTCGACGTTGAAGTTAGAAAATTAAAACATATGGATTATGTAAGTAGCTAACAAAAGGTCTTATGTTTAAACCTTGTTCCATTGGGCACGGAAAAGAAAATTAGAATCATGAATTTTGATTGTTTGATTTTATACCATAGGCTTGCGATCGCTATGCTTTCTTGGTGAATAAATATGCAGCATAATAGAAACGAATTACCAAGGATTAAGATCATATGCTTCCACTGCGAGCAAATCAAATTTACTGATGCTACCAACATACCGGCAGATCATTCATAATGAGTTCAACTAGAGACAAAAAGCGAAAATTTAAAAGTAGATAAAAAATATTTAATTGTGAAAATTAGTGCAGCCTCAGAAATTGGGTGTGTTTTTTCTGTTTTCAATACAGTCATTAATCAAATTGTTTGGAGCCGTACTTATTATTCCACCTATCAAATTAATATTTCAATTGTTAAATCACTTTTCTTTTTTTAAGGTAATGTAAAAAAAAAAAAACATTTTTAATCTCATCTATATGCATTTTTTTATCATTATATCTTCCAACCAGTTTCGTCATCCCTTGTTGGAACAAAGAATAAAGGGAAAGAAACATACAGAGACAACGAGGGCAGAGGTAGCAAGGGCGAATCCTGCAATTTTGGTGGCGTCGATACATTTGTGAGCCAAGTCTTTGAGATCAGCCGGAAGAGAGCATGTGAGCCTGGCTCCAGCTGGTTCCAAACCGAAAGCCTTAGAAATAGAGTGAGGAGACTTGAGCTGCGAACTAGTGCTCCGACCAGTAATGCCCACCTTGGTGGGTTGCATGAGGGTTGCGGCTGCTTGAAGTGAGGCTGCCATTGTTGTTGCCACAATTGATCTGTGTCTGTTTGTATGAGATTAACTAGTGTTTTTGCTTTGGCCCAGAATGGACCGTGGACAATTATCTCGTGGCTCTCGTGTGACCAAGATAACGGATAGGATAAGGTCTCCTCTTATTGGCTGCTTCAGGGCTTGAAGCTAATGCTATTCTTTTATTCTATTTTTTTTTTGGATGGCCACGTTGCAAGGTTCTCATTTGGGATAAAGAAAATACCGTCTTCTTTAGGCTAAATAACTAACAAAATGCGTGCGTATAAACAAATTAGAGGTGAAGTAGGTTTTAGTCTCCCATCATAACAAGGGTAAGGATTAAATTAAAATGGATTAGACTTTTTTCATATTTTTATTATTATATCAAAATATAATAAGTATATAATTTTTAATTAAAACATAACAAATATATAATTTAATTACAAATTATATATTTTTTTATAAAAATCATATATTTTTATTATTGAAAAATCTTATATTTAACATGTTTTAATTAAAAAAATTAATAATAAAAATATAAATAACTGTATATAAATCTTTTTAAATTAAGAATTCAACCACACTGTAAGGACCATTTTGGTGTCCCATAAAACATGCAAGAATCAGCATTAAGTGCAAAGTGTATTAAAACAATGGATATATTTAGTAAGTTTCCATGTCTGAGAATTAATCGTAATACTATTATTCAACCATTGATTGCTTCATTTTCAATCGTCTCTCAATTCATGTGGCATCGCTTGATATATATATACATATATATATATAGTATGTTTCCATGTCTGAGAATCATATTATGCCAAATAGACAAATACATGTTCCTTCTTTAGCTGTTAATTAACAAAAGTCGTATAGGTTCCTTACTCAGAGGATGGTTTAGAAAGCGATGGAATTTCAAAAATCCAAGATGCATGTCGGGAGGACAATTGCCTATAAAAGAAAATTTGATCCTAGAGCTTCCGTCTTGACATGCTCGGAAGCCGGCTGAAAATGTTTTAGCGTTTGCCTAATTCACTCTCTTATCAACTACCATAATACCCTCAATTACACATAATACTGGTATGGGTGAGATAGAATTTTCAAAAAAGTAAATGTCGCCAAATCATAAACAATGGATTTTACTTGGAACGTTTCTGAAACAAATACAAATACAGAGATACTCGCCTAGCGTTGCAGGACATATATTATACTAACCAGGATTAAAAGATTTTGAATGACATGTGCATGAAACTCCAGCCACAAATATCAGGTGTGACCGAGTTTTTGGCCACTTTGATACCCTTCTCCCGTTTTAATTGGGTAACATTTTTCTAATCCAATGTTCAGCCTAAGTTGGCCCAATTTGATCTTGCTAACTAGACAACTTTTAATCAAATACTTTTTTTAAATAAAAATTATAAAATAATCATATGAAAAAAAATTTTATAAAATATATTTGGCATTTAAAAAGTTTATATAAGTTTTGTAAACTTATATTTTACTCATAAATTTTTTTTTGTATAAATCTTTATAAAATAGATTTTTTTTGTTTAAATACGTTACAGAGTCCAACAAAACCATACTGACCAACCTAGTTTAGTTTGGGCAAATTTTTTATTGGCATAGCCCAAATCAATCTCATACGATGAATCGTATTTTATTGAGTGACGTGTACACTCTTATTTTAGAGAACATGAAATGAAAAGTGGACTTAGCATTATTACCCTATCATTTATAGTTTATATAAATCCCCTGCTCTAATGTGTTTTTGTACTTGAATACTAATGCTTGCAGGTTTTTTAGGAGAATAAAATGGCCTCTATAATTTGTTTGAGATTTTAATTTAATCTCTACAATTGTTGTGTTGGTAGGCAGAAGTTTATGTCACCTTTGATTTGTTTACACATAAGTATTTCATTAGCTTGAAGTCTAAGGTATTGTAGTTGATCTAGCATCAAAAACTTGTTTGAAAAACCAAAAAAGTGTAAGGCCTTGTTTGAAAATAAAAAAGCATAGGGACAAAAGTAATTTGAGTAAATTATAAAACCCAAATTGTATAATTAAACCAAAACAAAAAGGTTATAAGTGCTTACTGATTTTAGGGAGAATTCTAAAAAACTCTAATCTAAATATACAAGGCAAAAAAGTTAAAAGAAAACAAAAAAATCACAAGTTATGGTTGGAGTTAATCATGAATGAATCTAAGTTTAATCTAATCATCTTTTTAGTTGTTAGAATGCTTGGGTATAAGAACAAAAATAGAAATGGATTTTGATGGGATAAAATCTTGTGACCTAAATTATTTTGGTATAATATGGAAATAAATGAATATTTTATTCCTTTATTATATTTGATTAGATTAAAATAATACAGTGATAGTAGTAGGGATAGTAATTGTTGCAACAAAAATATTGATAGTAATAGTAATAATAGTTATGAATCTAAAGACATTTTAATCTTATGTCAACTCATCCTCGTAAAACGAAAAGCTTTCTATATGTTTTTTGATAGAAATAACTTTTCTCTATTTGATAAAATAAAGTTTCCTAATAAAAAAAACATAATTTTTTTAATAACCAAACAAGTCTAATAAACAAATCCATTTTCTTTTCCTTTCCGTGGGCCTATTTCCAGCATCCAAACAAGTCCCAAATCTAAAATATAAAACAGGCAATTCTAATTATAAGATGGTTTTCAACATGGGACATTTGCATCAAGGATTAATGTGGGATGAGGCCCCATTAGGTCGACTTGAAAGTGTGGCACCTACTGTTTAAGAACATATTCAATATCAACCTCTATACAAAACAATCAAACAATTATTTGTCGAGTCTGTTTAGAGTATCAGAAACAAGGATTTTGAAAGCTAATAAAAATAATCATTTTTAGAAATAAAACATCATTGATTTTATTCATAATTTAAAAGAGTATGCATATTACAAAGAATATATATATATATATATATAATAGTTCTTCCCAAAATTAATATTAAGGACAAGTGTCATCTTGATAATTTTTTCTTTTTTTTTTTCTTTTTGAGTCTCTAATTAAAAAACATCTACCCCTATCATTAAGAAGTGCTTCTTGGTGCTATGTCATTTGGTCCTTTTATTAGTCCTCTTACATTAATGTTTAGGGATACTAGTTGGTTAAGGTGTCAAGGAGAAAGCATTGGAAATGAAAAGTTGTGCTTTTCATATCTTGATTTCTTAACTTAGGTCATTTAATTTAAAGTTAAACCAGCTAACGATTAGGTAGGAGTATAGGCTTTTGCTGCAGTTATATTCCTTAAAGGATGTGTGGTGATTTATTTTTCGATAATGAAATTAATCCAATTCAATTCAATATGTGGTTTAAGTAGTTGTGTTTACTTCAAGCTTTTCATCTATCAAGCATTTAATCGACATGCTTATCTTTTCCTTAATTGGTCTTACTTGGTGTCTATAAATATAAATACCAATGGTGATATTCAATATTTTGCAATTAAACTATTTATTGGGTTTCATTTTGAATTGTTCGAGTTCTTTTTATGTATGTTTGATGGCACTTTGTTTGGATTCAATATCTAAAATTAGTCCTATCAAGGCTTCTTGGAAGATAAGAGTTAGGGTTGTTAGAAAATGGTATATGCCTAGATATAAAGATGATAACAACATTAGTTCTCTGAAGATGATACTCATAGATAGAGATATAAGTAATGTATATTTTGTTGTTCTAGGCCTCTCTTAAAAGAGTCTTCTTTCATAAGTTTGAGGATTTGATTAAAAAGGACATAGTATACATGCTTAGTAATTTTAGGATAAGACAGAATAGAGGAGAACACTGTGTGTCTTCTCATGCATATAACATCATTTTTCAATTTTCAACTTTTATATATATATATATATATGCATGTGATGATAATGGCACCATTGATCGACATGGATTTAAGTTTGTTTCATTTGAAGATATACCAAATAGTGTTGCTGATCACATATTCTTAATTGGCAATACTTTTGTCTATTTGCAAAAAAAAATCTCCTAACATATTCAAATTTTAATCTTTATGATGTTATGTTTGATGTGGATGTTATTGGTAAGGCATGTGAAATCAAAGATAATGAAGAGGATTGCAAGGATGAAGTGAAGAGAAGGAAAATCATCTTGCACTTGGAGTATCTCGAGTACATTGTTGTGTTTTCTTTTTTTGATTTCAAATAATAAAATCCAGTTATGTTTATTGTTTAATGAATTTTCTCCATTAATATAGGAAGAATAGATTCTGTTGTAACTTATAGGCTAAGTATGCAGAGGAGGTGTCAAAAATGATGGAAAACATAAATGAAAGACTAGTGATTATGTTAATGCAATGGTGCAAAATAAAAAATTACTTAGGTATGGAAATTATATTTTTTTATTATCATAAGTAAACATTATTTTCTCTTTATTTAGATACCTTTGGCTGCAAAATTTTTATCTCGAAGTATTATTACATTAGTTCATGTAAAATTAATAACTCCAAGATTTAGTCACGAGTGTGTTACAGGTTTGTATTATGATAAATGAATTAAGTTCTCAATTTTTTTTTTGTCAATGCTATGTTATAAATAATATCAAAATATCACTCCATTTGGTGTAGCTTTGATACATTTTCTCTATATGCTTATTTCTTAATAGTTTTACTCATTAAATTTTCATTATTAATTGTAATATGATATCAGCTCTTAAATCAATATCAAGAAGCATGTATGTTACACGAATTTTAGTGAATGTTAATTTTTAAAAGACTAATGATTTTAAAAATCAATGAGTATTTGTTTTTTGCCTTTTTTTTTTTTTATGTTTCTATGATTCCATCTATTCTGAACAAATGATTTGGAGTAAATTTATGTAAGTTGATAGTGAATGATAACAATTTCATGGGTACTCCAAGTCATATAATCTTCTCAAAGTGTAACCACACCTTATAAGGAGTTTGTTGCCCTATCTAAACAAAGAAATATTGATGAGATTAGATCAAGCAAAGAGGTTTTTTATTTTAAATTAAAACAAAGTTATTTGTTTTCTAAAATAAGAAATCAATATTAATGTCTTATTAATTTATATCTAGAGTGGTGTCTATATATGTCTGACCACCATAATTGCAATAAAAAATGAAGTTCATTGATATTATACTACATGTAAAAGATGTAATAAGAGTATGATGCCAGATGGTGGTTTGTTTGATTGTCCAAAATGTTACCAGAGGTAGTTCCCATGTAAGTATTATGCCTTTTTTTTACTATGTGTTTTAACTTTTTTATGTTATTAAATTTTTTCAAATTATTATTAATAAATAATTAACGATTGAAACTATGAATCAAGATTTATGGTTAGGTATAAGCTGTAGATAAAAGTGATAGATGATATTAGATATGCTTCCTTTATAATGGTTGAAAGGGAAGCTATGTATTTACTTTAAGCTAGTGTGAGTGATTTGAAAAAAGATTTTGATAAGATAATTAATTCACCTAACATATTAAGCACATATAGTTCTCAGTGCATTTTTCTAATTTTGAAGTCTTAAAATTGGTGTTTGTGTCTTTTATTTAATAATTTGAGGATTGTAACGAATTGCCTAAGAAGTTTGATGAGTTGCTGAGATAAAGAGTTTTATTAAAGGTTGAAATATAAAAAAAAAATTTATATGAGGTTCTTTCTATGTATACAGTCCAAAAATTAACTTTTTGATGCTCTTATGATTGAATCATATGTGTCTACTTTTGATTCATCATTAGCGAGTGTATTATCAATGCATTTTGTTAGTTTACATATTAGTAACATATTTGCTATGGCAATTGATTGATGATTTGATTTGCATTCTCATAAAATTAGATTCCAAGTCAATCCAAGATGATTGATGTAATAGAGGTTGAGCAAGGTATTATTACAGGGGAAAATAAAATAAGTAGTTTATTTTGCAAGAATTTGTCTTTCAATCATATATTTTTTATGTTATACAATTATATATATAAATTTGATGCTATCTTTTTGTTACCATGTGCAGCATTCTATTAGTGTCAGCTATGATATGGATGCTTATGATATTAGAAATGTTGACAATAATCCTAAATCCTTTATACCTACTAGTGGTTCTACAGATCAGGGTGGGAAACTAACGTTTATAGTTGCTAATGACAATGATATTCAATTCTCCCCTACTAAAACAATTGTAAAGACTAAAAAGTAGATTATATTGCCATTGAGTTGTTATGGACCAGTTTAACATGTTTGTTCTAATATAGATGTTTATTTTAGTATACTGAGTGTTTGAATTGATTGATTCATGTAGTCATGTTAGTCTGCTGATAAACATTATATTATAATGTATTATTATCTATGTTATTGTGATAGTTTGATAATTATTTTGTTTGGAGTGCTTGATCCATTTATTAATGATAAATGGCATATCTTTATATGATGCTTAGACAGAAATATGTGGGAAAGAATTCTTGGTTGATAAATACTATGTGTCATTACAAGAATGCATCCAAATAACCACTGGAAGAAGCTATTGAATGCGATTGCAACATATTTATAATATTATAAATATATAATAATATGAAATATATAAAATAATAATAAATATATAATAAATTAACATTAATTATATAAAATAATATTATTAATAGATAATAATTTTGTAATATTATTCAAATCAATCACCTATCATTAACTAATTACATATATACAATGGGACAGATAATATGCAGTGCAGAAACTATTAACCTCATTTGTTGTTTTGTAATAGTCTAATTAATTAATTGATCAAAAATACTATCCATTGAGATTCTCACTATAATTTGCTAGATGTATCCTATCTCAAAATGTCTTTTAATACAATGATGCACGTGTAAAGCCTTGGATTTTCAAAGAGTGTGCTCGTTCATGGATGGTTCCATCTTATTGGTTAATAGACTTGATAAAAAATGTTGTCTACTAAACTTCTCAATATCTTTTAGTGGGATGTAACTTATCTCTAGAAATTGTTTAGTTAATAAATATTATATCTAGAAGCCTTTTTATGTTAGTCATTTATGTTTTCCTGCTTTTAATATAGATTTCATTATTAGGTGTTAGTAGGCACCCATAACATCTATATAAGTCACGTTGCTCTCATATGGATTCACATTTGAGTATCCATAATAAAAAATCTTCTGATTGTATACAAGTGCAATAAGAAATGAGTATATCCATCACCTTACTTTAGGACACCATCTTGATGATGTTTCTTTGAATTCTTACCAAAAATATTTGTCAGTTGAAAACCCTCAATAAGTTCTAGTATCAACAACTTAACATATGTTAACCACTCCACCAAATCACTGGTTTGTACTCCACAAATTTGTTCCTTCATTTTTGTCTTCAAAGATTGATAAGGTATTTGTTGATTTTTCAACTTTTTAGTAGCTATTTTATTCAATATAATGTTTTACTTTCATATCTTTTATGTTGACTCTATTTTATCATACTTGAAAATAAGGAAAAGTACTCAAGAGTTTATGATTTAAGTTGGCATCTGAAAAATATTTGTTTATACATATTTAGAATGTTCTTTTATTGTCCTTGAAATGTAAAACCTCAATAAATTGGCTTGTGAAGTGTTTGCATCACTATTTAAAGAAACATGACATGGTCATAAGTGTGAGATTTAAGTTAGTCAAGGCTGTTTTCTTTTTTCACTTCCTATAGGTGTTATTCATATTGAATTAGTAATGAGATTAAAATGCTTAATATTCTTTGTTCTCAAATCTTTTATGTATTATTGGTTTACTTATTTCTAATTTGACATTTTAGACATAATGCAATACATTCACTAGATAATTATTTTGTTGTGTTATTATTCATTCTAATAAATTACAAGAATTATTGTTGAAGGAATACTACAGCTCTTTACATGGAAAAAGATATAGCTTCTATTCATAGAAAGAAGAGTAAGTCTATTATCAATAAAAAAATGCTCAAGATCTTTGATATTTCATAAAAGTATCTTATTTTAAAATTGATGGATTAACCTAACCTATATCTTTTAGACAACATTCTGGTAATGCTGTGTGTTGTTTCTTTTGTTTTTGTTTTTGATCAAGTAAACCTACATTCCAATGATGAGAATTATTGTTATAATTCAACTAATGAAGATCATGTTAATGCCATAGGAAATCATTTAAATTTGACTCAAAAGAGGGTGAAAATAAATTACAAAAGTTGAAGATACTTGATAGATATAACAAATAGAAATAATACTAATGGTAGTATAGTAGGTCATAACATTGTCACACATATAGAAAAAAGTTGTGAAGGATGCCAATCAATCCCATTGCCAAATGAAAGAAATTACATTAATAAGTATAGTTATTTATTATTTTTTAACTTTTTTGAATTTCAATCATGTCTATTTAAAATGTATATTGTTATGCTTTATATTTTTATGTTTTAAGTATTGATAATTCTTGTAAGCTACTAAGCAATGAAGATCAAAATCTTGGTAAAGATGATAATTGTATTATGTGTGTGTATATATATATATATAATTGCTTATAATAATTCAATTATGTCTGTTTAAAATGTATATTATTATGATTTACATTTTCATATTTTAAGTATTGGTAGTTCTTGTGAGCTAATAAACCATAAAGATCAAAAGGCCAATAAAGATGGTAATTATATTATGTATATACATTTTTTTATTCTTTATAAGAAAAATCATATTGAAAATGGTTTTTGTTTTTAAAGTAGATCTTACTTGGGTTGTAGATGAAGAAAATAATTTCAGTGAAAAAATAGGTTTGATTAACACTAAAGGTATGTGTTTCTAATAATAGTTGAAATTATTAGTTTATATTAATAAATAATAGGCTAATATATTGAGATCATTTCAACTATATAGATTATTGGTACATTGACAAACCTATATATGAATGTCAAATTTACAAGGCTGAAATGTGGTATAAAGAGAGAACAAGAAAAGAACAGCATCCAAGAAAGCCAATGCTTTCAATTTATTGTTCATAAGGAAAAGTTACTTTGCCAATAGTTCCTGTGCCTCTATGTATTCTTAATAATATATTACATGGCTTGGACAGTAAGAGTAAAGATTTTTAAAAGAACATTAGGGGTGACGATACAATGTTCTCATTCATTTTATTAGGAGAAAAAAAATTCACGATTCAGTTAGTCAAGGTTGAGCTCGTTATGTTTTTAGACTAAATGGCCAAAACTATCATTGACTCAGTAGTTTATTGCCTCAATCAAGTTCCATACCCAAATTCACTTAACTTTACATTCATGATACTGATAATGAAGTAACTAATCGAATCAATGCCATTAGGTAGACTTTTTTCCCCTTTCAGTAATGTTATAAAATAGTTTTATAAAATATATGTACAAAATAATTAGCATTATACCTATTATGATTATATATCTTATATGTGTTTTATCTCTTATTTTGTTAGGAAAAGTGCTTATCTAAATAATTTATATGATTCTTCAATTGTTGATGATTTAAAACAAATGTTGGATGAGAATAATGTGTTAGTCAAGTCTTTTAGAATGGCAAGGGATAAAATCATGTATGAGGGTTGTAGTAAATATTAAATGATGATTGATAAGGAAAAGAGGCAAAGATTCAAGACAATATAATTTGCTTTCATGTTCAAAGGTCATTGCTCTTATAGTTGGAGACTTAGAAACATCAAATATTGAGAAAGATGTAATTATGGAGACAAAAATGGTGTTCTATAACATGTTAGTAAAACTCACATTTCTTTCTTAGCATTGCAATATCTGATATTGTTTCCTTTTAGACAAGATGGATATACATATAATATTGAATTGAGCCAAGATGAAAATATTTCTTTTAGAAAGAGGAGAAGGGTATCTATGCATGAATATTTTGCATATTAAATCCAAGGTAGAAAAACATATGCTATAACTATGTTGCTCTCTAGAAAGTTGTTATAGCAATTCTTGGTTGATGCTTATATAGTGATTGAATCTAAAAGGTTATCATATATTTGCTCACATTAAAAAAAAAAAAAAACTTAAGAGCAGATTTGTATAAAGGACTAGCTGATGCAATTTTGCGAGGAGAAACCAATTCGACTTTTCAAGAAAAAAGAGTAATACTTCCTTCTTCTTTCACTAATGGTGTTCATTATATGATTCAAAATTATCAAGATGCAATGTCAATTTGTAGGTAGGCAAGATATCCAAATTTGTTTATTACTTTAACTTGCAAGCCTAAATGGCTTAAAGTTATACGCTTTGTTCGAAAATGAAATATACAACTAGAGGATTATCTTAATATCCTTTGTAGGATATTCAAATTTAAGTTGGATCAATTAATGTATGATCTAAGACATGGTCAATATTATGGCAAAGCTAAAGTTGGTATGTATTTTCTAGTTATTAACTTTTATTTATTTTTATACAAAATATGTATTTTTTTTTAATTTTGTGACTTTTCTACATTTGTAGCCCTTTACATCATGGAATTTCAGAAAAGAAGGTTGCCCCATATGCATATATTACTGCTTTTTGCATCCAAATCATAAATATCCTATCTTTGTTGACATATACAAACTAATAAGTGTTAAGATTCCAAATCCTGATGAATTTCCTAAGCTTCATAAGGCTGTTAAGAATCTTACAATTCATAGACCTTATGGAATAGCAAATCTTTCTTCTGCTTGCATGGTTGATGGTGGTTGTTCAAATCATTTCCCAAAAAGTTCAATGACAAAATTTCAATAAATGAGGAAGGATACCCAGTGTACAAGCGTAAAGATAGGGAGTCATAGTGGTAAAAAACAATATTCCATTAGACAATTGGTACATTATTCCTTATAATCCTCAGCTTCTGCTAAAGTATATGACTTATATTAATGAAGAATGGTGTAACCAATCAAGATCTATCAAGTATTTGTTTAGGTACATAAATAAAGGCTTTGATCAAGTAACAAATACATTTTATGAGAGTACAGAAGAGTATGAATCTGGGCAAACTGTTGATGAGATCAAAAGACACTATGATTATAAATATGTTTCTCCATGTGAAGTTTCTTAGAGGATCTTTGGATATGATATCAATCTTAGAGATCCTCCAGTAGAAAGATTGAATTTTCACCTTCCAGATGAATAAATCATTTATTTTGAGTATAATGAGCCATTAGATTCAATTCTAGAAAAGATTATTGGTAAAAAACTATATTCTTGGCACGGATGGAAGCAAATACTAAGTATGAATAAGCCCAAAAAAAAAAAAAAAGAATCTAATGTATGCTAATTTTTCTATATAGTTTATTTGGAAAGGTGATGTTAAAAAATGAGTGCCAAGGAAAAGAGGCTTTACAATTGGAAAAATGTATTATGTTCATCCTGGCAGTTGTGAGTTGTATTTCCTATGTATATTTTTGAATTTTGTTAAAGAAGCAACCTATTATAAAGATATACGAACCGTAGATGGAGTATTATATGATGATTTCAAAAAAGCATGCTATACTATGGGTCTTCTCAATGATGACAGTTAATAAGTTGAAGTTATAAAGGAAGCACGTTTTTGGGCTTCAAGTTATCAATTTATAGTTTTATTTGTTACTTTATGGATAAACCTTAATGTCTCAATGATAACTTAAGGCATTAGACAAAAGCCTTAAAGACATTAAGGTTTTCAAACCAAAACACTATGGATAAACCTTTTTGAGGTAAAGTGGTGGTTTTATGAAAAGATTTTAAAAAAGATATTGCTGGTTATATCGAAAGGTAATAGATAGGACATTGTGCATGCCACAATTAATTCTTCTTACTTGTGGCAATTTTGCAAAGTATTTACATTAACTAAAAATATGAGACTTCATACAAGTTTTTTGGGTAATGCAATTAATGAATATCAATAATTTGCTAAATGGATACTAAAAGTTTGGGATGGGAAAGTTGAGTATCAGAATAATGGTGAGAAAAGTATAAAAATACCAGATAAATTTCTTATAAAGGATACTTCTAATCCTATTAAAAGTATTGTCGATAGTACTTATTCATTGTTATTAACACATATGGATGACGTGAAGTACTTTCAACAGAGAGCTATTTTGGCTCCCACACATGATATGGTAGATATCATCAATAATTTCATGTTAGAGATGCTTCTTGGTGAAGAAATGGTATATTTAAGTTTTGACATTATTTGCAAAATGCATGTGAATAGTATTGATTATGAGGATTTGTGTACTCCAAAATTCTTGAACATTATAAAAGGATTTAGACTACCAAATCATGTTATTAAATTGAAGATTGGTACTCCAATTATTTTGCTAAGGAATATTGATAAGTCTTCAGGTTTGTACAATGGTTCATGATTGTTGATTACTAAATTAGGTTCTTATGTATTAAAAACAAAAGTTATCTTTGGTAATACTGTCAGTAACAAGGTGTTAATTCCTTGCATGTTATAACCATTTCTAACACAAGGATACCTTTTAAGTTTCAATGTAAGCAATTTCCCATATCAATAAGCTTTGTAATGACAATAAACAAGAGTCAAAGTCAGTCTTTGAACAATGTTGGATTGTATTTAACATATCTAATTTTTTCTCACAGACAATTGTATGTAGCTATTTTTTGAGTTAAGAAAAAAGAAGGATTTAAAATTTTAATTTGTGATAAGAATATAAATTCATGTAATTCCACATTTAATGTTGCATACCAAAAAAGTGCTACAAAAGCTGAATTTATATCATTTGACTCTCATTTTTGAAGGTATAAAGTTTCCCAATAGATTGTGATATAATATGGTTTTCCTTTTATTTTATAAACTTGTTATAATCAATAGTTTAATATTTTTAGTTTATTAAAACATACATATTACATTTTGTATCTTGGTTTGTATATACTGATTATATATCATAATTCTTAACATTATAATTATATAATCCTGTTCTTAGAATTTATATTTCCAAACATTTTTAAAAATCTAACCCCCATATTTCCAAACATGCATCGCATGGGTGTAAAACTACTATAAGCACAAAAAATTTAACAGTACAGAGACCTTTTTTTCCCCTAAGAAACTTTGGTGTCCAAAAATATAGACTAGCATTAATATTTCATTCCCTCTCTTGTAAATCTTACTCACGTCTTTTTTGGTACATAGCTGAATTTTGAAACATGGAACTTGTTCCGCCACGTATCTACCACTCAATGAAAATGAGTTTACAGAGTTACCCCGAGAAAAGAGAAAGCAAAGTATGAAAAGTTTTCGAGATGGAACTTATGAGTGCTGATTGGCTAGCAATCTATGAAAGTTCTCTCGAGGAAGCTTTGCATATTTATTGCATGTTTGGTTTAACTTTTTTTTTTCAAATCTTAATTTTGGCCAAAATAACAAATTGTAACTCCTCCATTTTGTAACATGCAAATGTGATTTTGTTCATTTTCAACAAATTGTAACTTTTCTATTTTGTAGCGTTCAAATGTGATTTTGTCCATTTTCAATGGTAAACTAAACATGCACCAAATTTTTCAGGATTATTTAGTTTTCCCACTGCTTATGTTATTGGGGTTCATATCGATCCTTTTTGGTTTTTGGGTCTCTGAGTCCATTTTAAAGAAAAATGGGTTGAAACGACTAATTTAAATTCTAAATGCTAAAAAGTTATATAGAGAAAAGAGAAGTGATTTTCATACACGACGTATTAACATTCTTTTCTATCAGATCAACTGAGTGTTCCATCTTTCACAACACATGAATTTGTATTTTTGTACAAGTTTGAATTTTATCATCATTAAATTTGTTCTATACTTAGAACAAAAGTTCTAACTTTCAGTTCGATTTTGGTACAGTGATTTTTAATCCCAAGGACCAATCGGATGTTAGCACTAGATTATTTAACCCCCCGGGGGTACATGAACAATTATTATTTAAAAAAAGATATAATATTTTCTAATCCTCTTTTCCCTATATTTTCACCATTCTATTTCCATGGTAAACCAATTTCTTCAAAAGGAATAGAGCAGACCAGGGAGTTCCTTGTTGATAGCCAACCTCCAGCCCAGTAGGCCGGTACCATCAGATGGTTCAATTTCCAATCGATCCCAATGGACATCACCATGTTTGACTATAATTTGATATTTTAAGGAACCCAATTGATCCAGTGGGACATCACCATACAGCTTATATGAATGAATACACTTCTATTCAACTCTTTTTTTATAAATAGTACCCATCGTTGTTGCATAGATTCAAATTGCATTCTAATGGGAGAGAAAGACAGTAGCTCAAAAGTGCTTGAAATACAATCATCGAAACCTCAACATATCGATAATGAGATTATCTTTATCATCACAGCCACATGATTGTCTTTCCCTCGCATTTCTGGGAATTAAAACAAATTCAAAAAAATCTTCAATACATCGACTGCCTACAAATGTAAATTTAAGACCAGCAAAGGAAAACATGAATACAAAAAATAGAGAATATTGGCATTCAGAATGAGTAGGAGGATTTGTATCATCATATGAATATCATATGACAAATTCGTAGTTATCATCACTATGCCAAGCAATTGAATCCCATTAATAAAACGAAAAACTACATTAAAATAATTTTTTTCCCTTATAGAAAGGATGAACAGTCGGCAGATATATTCAACAAGCAGGATAATAAATAGGGAAAAGATTATTTAATTCAAAAAAGATAAAAGAAAAACTATAGATGAAAGAGTGGATTCCTCTCAGACAAATGCCTCGATTTGTCGTCACAATTGTTAAGAATGGAAAAGATCGGACTCGTCATCATTTTTTGATCATCACAGAGAAAACCACACCTTATACTGTTCGTTCCTCAAAATCATTTTGGAAAGAAGAAATTGGAAAAAGAAAACTAAAAAACCACAGAGGGCATAAACACAGGAAAAAACTAATAAATTGAAAATCGAATACACCATTAAAACCCTCTCGGGAAAATAGAATCTGCATAACCTGAAACGACGCCTACAGTCGGTGAACAAGGGAAGATGGACGATAGCACTTCCAGCTTCGATTTTATAGGCGATGAAGAGGCTTTAGGGTTTCTGTGATTAGGGTTTCTCCGCCTAAAGCCACGCTTTCTTGGGCCCGTGATGAATTTGGACCGGGTCAAACCACTTGACCCCTAATCGGCCCACATTAACATATGACAACATAGGTAGGAAAAAAAGAGAAAAACAAAAACAAAAGTTATTTGGTTCTTAATAAAAATCGAAACCAAAGAAAATAAAAATAAAAAGAACCATGAATTTTTATTTTAAATCCATATAAAAATTAATATTGTCCAAGAACTAATAAAAGGAACAGGGGCATTTTAAACTAAACCGAAGGAGAGGAGTGATAGACAATAATTTTCTTTACTTTTTCTATATTTGGCATGATTTTTATGTTGCTTGGTAGAATAAAATGATTTTTAAGTTAATAATGGAAATAAGAATGAATGGAATCCTATGATTTAAAATTATATTTGGTATGATTTAAAAAAGAATAGAATTTTTTTATTTGGATATTTAGTTAAATGAAAATAGTATATGAATAAAAATAAAATATAAATAAATAACCAAAACATCCTTAAAGCCAAAAATATTTAAAAATTTAATTTTTATTAATTGACATAAAATAAAAAAAATAAAAACTACAGTTAAAAAACTTTAAGTTGAATATATTTATAATTTTATATTGAAAGATTTAAAAAAATTTAAAATTATTATGAAAGATTCAATGACTAAAAATTTTAATTGCATAAGAAAATTACTGTTAAGGATTACAAGCTATAATTTTTTTTTGTTTTTAAATCCTTTAAAATAATTTTAAATTTAAAATCCTTAAATATAAATATCTTTAATTTAAAATTCTCAATTATAAGTTTTCCAAATAAAAAAAAATATCAGTATTATTCGAGAAAAAATTAGTGTTTTTATTACTATATTCTTTTCAACAGTAACTTTCCTATAATATTTGGATGAAATGATGAATACAGTAAAAAGAATGGAATGAAATCCATGAGCTTCTCCTCTTCTAATGTACTAATTAGCATTTTGATTGTTTTCATCTTCCTCTCCCTTTTCTTACCTTCCTTTTCCAATTCACTAAACATGCCTAATGATGTGGATAGGAACAAAATTCCCACCAACACTTCCCCTGTGCTAACAATATTATTCAATTTGGCACCTTTCTGTTCATCCCAAATTGATAAACGAAGAGAACTGGAATACTTCCACAACCTTTTGACTTTTATTCTCATGTAATATAAAAATTAAGACATTCACTAATCAAGTTACCTCCGATCTTCAAAATTCAATTGCTCCATTTTATAAATAGAGTAACAACGGGAAGATTAATCCTTGACTGTTCCCCAACCTTTAAACTATAAAGCTAAAGTTTTTTTCTCCAAATGGTACCTTACTTCGATTGGAATTACCCATCCTATGATGAGTACTATCCTTCTGGTTCTGTATATAGAAAGCCATAAGAAGATGGAGGGTGTAATAAAAACAAGAAAATTTCTATAAAAGTGCGTATCCAAGTGAGTTCGTATTTATTGAAAGGAACGAACAGCTTTCATCGGTGACAACAATATTTAAGGTCTTAAATGCAAATTTGTTATAAAATAAATTTCTAGTGAATATGCCAGGAAAAAAAAAAAAAATTCACTATTTAATGCTTTTATACAAAATGGATAACCAGGCCCCACGCAGGATAGACTAGGAGGAGGAGGATGCCAATGGTATTAGATATTCCATGGCTCTGTGTGAAAGAATTTCTGAATCCACCAGAAGCCCTGATATGTTCTTGCAGTAAGTAACAACCAATGATAAGGTCTATCACTATTCCAACCCAGTTGTGCCTCAATGTGAGAGCAAAGAAGTTAGGAGCCACCACCAAAAGAAGGATCAATGAACCAGGAATTTCCAGCCAATCTGCATGCAGAAATAACAATAGCTTTGCAAATTTAATCAATTTGCACAAATTTCCATCACATTTACAAGGCAACACCAGTTTCCAGCAATTTGGCATTGAATAGTTCCTGCTGTATGTTGTGTTAGACATTGGTGACAATTTTTTGTTTACCCACAAGCACACTTTCTGTAGCACTAATATCATAAAAACCATAACATAATGGCTAGATAAGGTAAGATTGATAAAGCATAACATAATGGCTAAAAGTCTAGAACCTTACCAGGAAAATGTCGAGGGAAGAAAAGTCTGAGGACAACGGCAATGAAAGCAACCCATTTTCCAACCTCTCCTCTAAATGACATATGTAAAAATTGTAGTCAATGTAACAAAATATAAAAAAGAAAGAGGAAGAGAGAGAGAGAGAGAGAGAGAGAGGGTGATGGAACAAAAGAGATCGAGAATTTATTAACTGACAGAAATGATCACCTTAAAAAGTGGAATAGCGACCCTGGAAAACTGAAGAACACGTATGGGACTAATAATGAAGTCAGCATATTTGTCCTCCAGTTTGTGCGATCCAGTATCAATAAGTAACTAGAATAAACATTTTCCAAACAATTCAAATTAATTTTAATTGTCTAAATTGTCATTGGTAATTGTTTATCAGTAAATTATTAGTTCATCTGTAATTTCCTCTCAATCAACAAGAAAAGGATGACTGACTGCAATAAAATATATCAACAAATTAAGAAAAAGGGCATTCTTAAATGTTACCATCACTCAAAAGATACAGGTAGACATACATAGCAGCAAAGGAGGCTAGCCATCTAAGAAAAGAAGTGCCAAAGCGCAAGCCTCCTAGCTTGGTGGCATCATTGATGAGCTTCTTGGCCGCAAGTTTGAGCTCATTTATATCGGAATCTATCAAAGTAGCGGTAGCAGGGTCCGCTTTCAGAGCCATATACTCCATCCTACCCATCTTGGAAGAAAATGCCTTAATTTTTCAGAATGTATTTGAGATAGAGATATAGACAAGAAGTAAAAATTGAAGAAGAAGGCTCCTGGAACGATGTTACCTCTTTTGTTAAAGTGGTCGTTTCTATGACTATAATAAAGATTAGATAATAAAATGCAGTGAGATATGAGTGAGGGTGCGAAGAATTTTGAAGTTTCAAGTTTTAACTAATATGGGGGATTGTAAACAGCCCGAACTTTCGGATCTCAACTGTTTATTTTTTGGTACCTTTGACTGTTTGAGGGCTTGGAGGATTCAGTATTCGCCATTTCTTGGTGGTGCGCCGTTGAAGCTCTGACACGTGGCTTGCTGGGAGGTGAGCCTATTTCGTCTTCGACTGTTTCGGCCCAAGTGTGGGGATTTGATCCAAATCTGTCGCTGATGGCTTCATTGGTTCGCAGAAACCAAAAATGCTAGAGAAGTGGGTTGCTCGGTAACATAGCTCTCAGTTGCAGTATCTTTCCCTTTTTATATTTTTTTTCCTTGCTCTTATCACTTGTGGCTGGAACATGGTCATCCGCTTCCATCCATGGACTATTGTGGGGACCAAGGAAGCAATTCATGACGACGTTGCTACAAAAACTTGTGGTTCCATACAATTATTATAAGATATTTAAATTTAGAGAAGATTACAATAAACTCTAATAAAATTTAGTTAAATCACATTAGATATATTTGTTGTTTTAAAAGTTATTACATGAATCTCCTCTGGTTTATTTCCTATTAAAGAAATTAACTTTTTACATGATATGTATTTAAAAAATAATAAAATTACTATTATCATATTAAGAATAAAATTATAATGTTATATTACATAAAAAATTAAAAATTTTAATATAAAATAAATTGAAGGGAAGGTTCCACAATATATATCAAAATATCAAAGGAAGCCTACGTTTAATTTTTAAGACAAAAGAGATATAAAATGTAATTTAATTAAATTTTAAGAAAATAGTGCAATTTATTCTAAAATTTTTAAGGGGAAAAATGATGAAAACCCTGAACTAAGAAAGATCATGTTGCAAAATAATTCTTGTAATAATGAGGTTGTTATCATATCCTATCATGGGTTTTTATGCCTCTACCTAATTCTATATTGGCTGTTTTGTTAATATCATATCACATTACATAGATCTTTAATTAAAGATAAAAGGCTTAATTTTTTTCAAAAGACTGAGTGTTCTATAACAACACTAATATCGTGGTTAATACTCATCCACAAGCATGTTACAATTTTCCTTGCAGTGTGGATTATGATTTAAGTGGAACCAATCCCCAATTTTAATTGATAACAAATACTAGAAGGCAATTGCTTTTTTTTTTTTTTTTTTAATTAAGGAATGGGGACCAAAAACAGAAAGTAGACGATCTAGATATTGAATAATGCAGAGAAGAAGGTCCCTCCGTTTACGTTACTTTTCCTGTCATTTTCAATTATCATTTTTCTATAAATAATAATAATAATAAATAAATAAATAAAAAGAAAGACATAAACGTTGAAAGGTGAATATTTTGAAGCGAGGAGTGAGGAGCAGTCGGCCGCATAATGATGATGGATGGAGAATTATGGAACACACGAAGAAATAATAGGTTTGACTGACTAACGCCTAATGTGGAGAATAAATTGAAGAAGAAAGAATATTGTTGGCGAACAAGAAAAGGGGAGCAGCGTCTCCTCTCTAACTCAGAAAGTGAAGAAGCCTTTTTGGGGCGTGGCTCCTCCAACGCAGCAGCATTAGCACCTTCCAATACAAGCAATAATGCTAAGCAACCGATAAAGCGTCCCAAACTTGGAAAAAAGAATCTCTATTTTCCATTATCGATTTGCTGTCCCCACTAAGACACGCACCATATCATTCATTCTCTGTACCTCAAAAAGCTGCCTCAATTCAACATTTACCTAATCACCCAAATAATTGGCGCTGGTGCTTGCTCACGTGCCGGGAAATTACTAGAGAATTCAGCGCAACACATGCGGACCAACCCCAAGGGATTACAGCATTTAATTTACACCTTAACTCGAGCCTATTCGTGATGAGGATGAGGACCATGGTGCTTGAGTCGTCCCTTACGTCTATCAACAACCGTTGATTCATGCGAATCACAGACTTGGGTTTTGAACTTGCAACCAAATTTCTTACCCAGGGACGCTCTCCAGCCCCCACTTCGCTGTGGGCCCGACTTGTCAATCTTCTCGATCACTTTCTTCATGGATGAACACTCGCGTTCCAGCTGATGCACCCGCGTCCTCATGCTATCCATGTCCAACCGCAGCACCTGATTCTCCCTTACCGCTACCCGCCACGTGTTGCTGCCATCGTGTGCACCTGCTATTATTTCGCCCTCCTCCTCCTCCTCCTCCTCCCGTCCCAACGCCGCCGACGTCCTGCCCGGCTCCGTAGCCGCCTCCGCCGCCATTAGCGTCCCCGCGATGGCGTGTCTCAGCTGAAGCTGCTCGAAGAATAGCACTTGAACCACTGCTCGCAATGGAAGTCTCTCGTTCTGTGCTGCGTGAGTACACGCTTCTAGTGTTAGCTTCTGACAGTCCAACACTCCGCAAATCTTCTCCCTTTCTGCATCCGATATCCATGGATGTGCCTGCAATTGAGGAACAAGAAATTTCCGTGGATGAAATGTGTTTGATTGTGTAAATGCATAATAGAACTTTGCGACAGAATTGGTGTGAATGGATACCTTAAGATAGACATCTACGGCGCGATAGAGACCGTCGTCGAAGAGTCTGGCTTGATCAGGAAGAGAACTAGCGAAATTGTAGAACTTTTCAGGCTTGAGATTTGCATCGGAAGCTATCTCGGAAAGATAGCCGTCGATTAGTTTCCCAACAAGCATCAGCGCCGGCGACCTAGTAACACCGCTATCTCCATCGATTGCAGCGGCGTTTCTTTCTTGTAAACCGGCCAAGAAGTGAGCTAAAATTCTTTCCACGCAATCAACATCGTAGAGCGTTTCATTCAGGTACGAATAGCTCGGAATGAGAAGCTCGTCCAGCGTAGCTTCTTCGAGCTGCGATCCTATCTTCTTCTCCAATGCATCTCTGCACGCTTCGGAAGCGTTCAATATATTGGCCGTTCGCAATAATCCGAACAGAAACCTTGTTGCCGTTGAGGACTTGGAGCTCTTCTCCAATGGCAGATTCGAAAGTATAAACTCCAGCAACTCTTTCTGTTCAGCCTCTGAAGCTACAGACGAAGAAGACGACGATGTCATTGGCTTCCGACTCGACCTTGAAACACCTGGAATGTATTTCTTCGCATAATACATAAGGCAGCTCTCTATAATCTCTGGACTCAAATCTGCCCCTATCATGGCATGAATCAATTGCTTGAACAGGGGCAAACTCAGCAGGACTAGATCCTCAAACCAAGATTCCCCTCTAGGGACGCCCTTTCTTCTTTCTCCGGACTCAATTCCATTCCACAAGATCTGCTTGGACAAAGAACTCCGAGTGGTTGCATCGTTAGCTCCGGAGTCGTTAACCGGCCATCCAAACAAAGCCGGATCGGCCAAGGACGCTCTGGAAACAATGGAATCTATGCACCTCTGCGTAATGGCTAAAGTCTCTGCCAGAGGCATCAAGCGCTCGATTGATTTTAGGGCTTTGATGGAGTCCTTGATGCTCTTGAGCACAGACTGAGATAAGTACCTTTCTGTCTTGGAGATAAGGTTGTCTTCAGAGTACTCTTCAGTCATCTCAAGAAACTCCCCGGCGCAACGGAGAGAAGCCACATTGGAAGGGGACAAATCGATTTTGACGCCGTAGCAGAATTTGGCAGCCATCTCGAAGGTCTCGGAGCCGCCAGGAAAGTTTGTGAATGTTATGCGACAGTGTTCTTCCACAATTTCGTCTTCTTCCTCTGCTTCTTCGACGCCAGGTGCTTGGATTCTAGCAGAAGAGGGATGATTTGATTCTTGCTCAGTTATCAGTTGTTGAAGCTTTCGACTTTTTGACATCAGAGGAAACTGATACATTAGAGACAAATTTCAGACAACTCGTACAGAACAGAATATTGTCGGTACTGGAATTGGTTTTGCAGGTGTATGCATAAGAAGATTCATATTCTAATTTTTAGGCTCACCTTGTGAAGGTGGAAGCTCATGTCATCAACTTCAATAACAATGTCGCTGGGCAATCCATTAGTGCAGAACCTGAAAAGAAAAATTGTGAGAAAATATTACGGAAATTATAAAAGACGAAGACGGAGAAGAAGAAGAAGAAGAAAGGTTCAAGGAGATAGAGTAGTATTCATCTAACCATGCTTGCCCTTTGGAGCTGGGCATCTCCGCTGCTGTCATTTTCTTAGGAAAATATGATTCTCCAGAAATCTTAGAAAGCCAGATCCATGGAAATCAGACGAATATGAATGATCTCAGTTGAAGTGGAATCCAAAGACACTGAAAACTTTGCGAATATATATGAGAGACTGGATAGTAAGAAATGTGACGAAGAAAAGCAAGAGCAAAAATTGGAGAACGCCCTGAATTGTAGAAGTCGTGCAGCGGGTGAAATGGATTTGACTTGCATAACCAATTGGAAATATGGAGAAAGGATGAGGATGAAAGATATTGTTTGTTTGTGCTCTCTGTTGAGTTATTATGAAGGAACAGAGAAAGAAATTTAAAAAAAGAAAAAGGAAAAAAAGAATGGAATCCACGTACTCAAACCGGACAAATGGACCATGAACAAATTCCTGAAAAGGGGATCATATTTGATCGTTTTCCTTCCTTTACCAAAACTTATTTTCTTTTGAATCAGATCAGAATCTCACCCACTCTCTCTCTCTCTCTCTCTCTCTCTCTCTCTCTCATGACTTAAAGAGGGCAAATGGCCTTAATGAAAAAGGGTGCCTTTGATGAGCCCTCTTCTTTTTGAGGTGAATGGATTTTCTTCTCAAGATTACTGAAAAGACGATATTCACCCAAAAGCCCATATCATAATGCTTGCCAGCCAGGTTCTATCCATTGCTTTTGCTGTAAATGATGGAATCTTTTCTAAATCAAGAATTATAATTTCCTCACCTCGAGTCTTGACTTGGTTCGCTTAATATTAATAAATCAATTTTGGCATTATATTACACTGAACAGAAGATTAACGCAATGGACCGGACATTTGTGATCGCCCATATGGCACTAGAAGGTTCATAAATTTGCTACCGGTATAAATAGTCATATGTAGCACATGACATCAAAAAAAAAAAAAAGTTACTTAATATAAAATCTTACCTTCTTGTTGTAAAGGTTTGGAAGTTTTCAAATTCTGTTCAACTCGGTCTATCTCTTTGATATCTGAGTGTGAATGCTCCATAAATGCCCTCTGATCCTTCCTTCCCTAGAATTTATGGTTCCTTTTAATGGGTAGACAACCACTGTGGGGTACACTACTCCAATCACCCATTGAAAGTGAAAGGGTTATATTCAAGTTTTCAAATTGAGAGAGCTGAAAATGTGGACAAATATTAAGTTATTGGGAAGATAGTTTCAAGAAGAGTGACGATGGTGTCCAAACTAATAACCCTTGGAAGGTCGATAGAAAAACATAACGCAAAGGTCAAAACAAACCCCACTTACTCTAGATCAGTTTCAAATGCCTGTGAGGTTTGAATGAAGTGAGTTACTGTGAGATTGACTAATTATTGAGAATGCGGAGTAATAAATGCCTTTATTGGGGCTTTTACATGTGTTTGGTGACTAATCGTCAGACATTTAGCACAAAGAGATGAGTCGATAGGCTATTAGCATGGCCATGCTTTTGGACATTCTGAGTCGGAAAGATAACATAAAGACAAACAAGAACCAAAATTTCTCAGTCGCAACTAAGAACACGAGGTCAATTGCGATATGAAATTAGCGTATAGCTTTGCCGATCTTGATTTGGCAATGTTAGTTTTTCATCTTCCAAGTCCTAACATAAGTGATTATTTTTTTAACCTTGTATCCGAAATTTCAAACTTCCCTCCCTCTTCAAGCCAAAGATACATTCACAAAGCAAAAATGAGTGGGGTAAAGAAGGAAGCACAAAACCATGACAAGAGAATAACTAACAACATAAAACCCGAAGCTTAATGCGCCAAGCTGAAGCCTTTGATCACCCGGCACAAGAACAGAGGAATTTTTTCTTTATTAATTGATCCATTAACATAGAAAAACGCGAAGCTTGATGTTGGTCAGTATAGTATAACTTGACTAATCCTACATCAGAACGTTACTTTATTGATAGCTTCTCCTTAACACTTATTAGTAATGGATGAAGTTATCCACCACACAACTAAAATAACTACCCCAGACCAGCATCAGAGGCTAAGGATTTGAGGATTTCCATTGCCTGCAGAAAGCAACATCAAGAAAAAGCAAATTTCATCTTTTAGAATGAATGGATATTAAACATCTAGAAAAAGCCATTTCATTTAAGCCAATTCACTACACATAAATTAAAGGTATGTTTGTTACTCATACGTATGCTCTGCATCGTTATATATTCCATTTGTTCTTGCCACTCAAAATCAGCTGTTGTTTGGGTCCAATTGTGCTATTAATAAATCACATCACATTCTCACATAAGAATCTCTTTTAGAGTATTATCCAGAAATAAAGCAATTACTAGAGAAAAATGACCTATTCCTGTGTTTACCTTAACGCAATTAGAAAACACCAAATTGAATTCTCTCTAATCTTATTCTAACAATTCATTCAATGGCGGAAGGAAGTGAAGAATTTAAAGTTTACCCGTGATCCCATGTGCGTTCGGCTCAATTAGATAACACACGTCAGTTTGTTGAAGTTGTAAAGTGATACCTTTGGGGGGAATTGCAGGTTGATCAGTGGCTTTGGGAGTAGGCTGGGAGGGTATGACAACGCCAAGCCAGGAGCGGCACATGCAGTGCTTTCCCTTTTCGATGCTGCGATAAAGGGTGGTCAAGTGCTTGCCGCATCCGCCCCACGAGTACTTGCCACAGTTCTTGCAATCTACCTTATAGCACATACTTTTCAACTTGCGACTCTTGGCCGCCTCACATAGTGGCATAACCGACCATTCTCAGCTATATGTCATCGCTACTACCGCTTTGTACATATCATTCTTTTTGTGTGTGTGTGTGTGTGTGTCTTTAGTCGCTTATGACAGCCAATCACAGGAAGGGCTCACCACTGAAGATAACGCTTTTCATAGTTCGTATATCTATAGTTCATTGCGTGGTTAGATTTTACCCCCACTTTTGGTTGGCTCTGTAACCCTTCAAGGAAGCGACAATGGCTTTGCAAGACTACCGCCTAGTTGTTGGAAATGTCAATGTCCTTTCGGCTTTGTTTGTTTTCGTCTTAGATATTACACTAATATAAAGTGTAAGTAAACAGCGGGGGCAACCCAAGGAGAGAACTTTCAGAAAACAAATATCCCAGAGATCGGTGTATAATGTATCAGAACGCGACGTTATTAAAATCAATTGTATGGAAAAAATTTATGATACAAAATGTTTTAGAAAAACGTTAGTCTTGTCCACAACAACCCCCAATTATAGCACGGTTTATTTTAGAGCCGCTGCTTTTTCTTTCTAATAAACCCAAAAAACAAGGGTTGATAAAGGGTAATTAGGTCTAGACCACATCCGATTAAGTAAATTGACCCCCAAACCTCATTTTAATATTCGAACTCAGTATTCCATGTAGCAGAAATGACACAATACATAGATGGCAAATTTATTATCTAACATAATGATATCATCTTCAGACATTAAGCAAAAACCCAACTCCACATTCTGGCAATTGACAGTGTTTAACATAATTGAAAACAATCCATGGTTTTAGTACGAGAGTAGGAGATAACAACTAATGATTGATCATCTAGATGCATGTAGAACCTACTCTACGGAAAAAAACATGGAATGGTACTAGTCTCCTATAAGCATCCAATCATGCAGCTTGTCAGAATTTATCTTACCAGTACTTGAAAAGACCACCAAGATATATAACTACTTTCCAACTAAAATCTCCGTACATTAGCCCCAAGAGCTAAATAGATCCAGAGGTCCTGGCATCACCGTTATCTTTGGATGACTCCACCGCTGGTTTCTTGATAGTGTTTGCTTCTGCCATATTGGCATTCGAAGCTCGCTTAACGCCTCTTCCTACCACACCAAGGTGCGTGACTCCAGCAGATCCATTTGAATGAGCAGTGGAGACAGTTGGAGAGTCAAAACCTGCACTGCTATTAGCCGTAGCCATCTGTGAAGAGCTCATTATTCCTGAAGATGATGACGGCTTCCCAGCTCCTACCTTGGCAGCTGCTAATCCAAGAATCTCAGAGAGGATTGATTTTGGGTTTGAAACCAGCTGTTGCAGATCTTCAAGCTGCATGATTCCCAAGATTCATAGATTGATATCAAAACAGCAGCATAAAATAAATTAAATATCTTTAAAAGTTTATCGAGTCTACCTTCCTTTCCAGCTCACTTGAGAGACCTGTGAGTGTATCAATCTCTGCTTGTTTATCTGCAATTGAGTTATCAGATTCAGATGTAGAAGATATTGATTCTGGCAGACTCTTTACTTCATTTGTAAGGCGATGTATTCGTTCCTTGCAAACAGATGTAGCCCGCTGGCAATATGAAATTGCTTCTTGAGGCTTAGAACCAACCTCCAGACACAAACATATACGGAAATTTCTGCATTCACCAGTTAAGGTTGTCAACCTATGCATTCCTAAATCGCAGTGTTCAGTAATCAGTGCATTCAGCAATTTATTGCAACCTCCTAAGTTGATTCATTTTTTCTCTAACATTTACACAGGTTAAGTTTAGGCATTTCAGTCATGTCACATCACATCTCAAAACAAGGGAGTGTCATGAAAGATACAAGGATACAAGTCAGCAATTTTTCTATTGTCAGGTTCAACCAGCTGCTCTAGGATGGATAGTGCCTTCTTGTAATCGCTGAGAGAAGTTTCAAAATCCTCTGTACAGAACATGGTAAAAGAAAAAAAAAAACTGCTTTTAGCAAGGTCAGAGCCTTACTGCCATTCTTTCATATTTTGGGGAGAGGGGTCGAGAGAAGGGATAGGGTTCTCAATCAAACTAAAAATAAATGAATGTAAAGACCTCTTTCCAATGCAACATCTGCCAATGCTGACAATATGTCCACTTGTTCCATTGTGTTGCTAGAATGCTTCTCAACAATGGCTCTTGCAATATCAAGCATTTTCCAGGCCAAGTCCAGGTCAGACTCATCTTCATCAGCTTCAGCCAAATCCTCATCATCACTGTCCTTGTCAACTTCTTCCTGCTCTTCCTTTGTTGACACTGTTTTAGAAAAAGCACAACTAATGTTAAACACCCATTTTACATGCAGACAACACCTTGGGGTCATGAAATAATTAAAATTACTCCAAAAAATGACAGGTATAATGCAATAAATTATACAGCTACAGAAATGATTGAATGCTAGATTCATTGCATTTGACAAGTATAGGTGTAATCCCAACAATGTCAGAAGACAATATTACATATTTGTATTCTCAAGCTTCCTGAGCGGTATACACTGACCATGAGCCTTTTTTATCCTACTATTTTGCGATAGTTCTTTTTATATCTCTCACTCTGGGTATTGTGCATGTGTCACAGAAAGAAAGTCTAATTAGATTAGATAAACTGGCAGACCAGAATCCACCATATAACCAGTGCTAATGCTCCACCAGAAAACCTACTATTATCACTTCGTCATTTCATCTACATTTTAGTTTTTCTTATTTCAGTTGCCCCACAAGTCAGCAGATGCAATAAATGTGTCTGAATTTGCAAATGATTGCATCTAACACCAAATTGATACTGGCATCTATAGCCACTAACTGAATGTCTGAATCTCCATTCTAATTACTCAGTCAACGTACAATAACCACTTAAATACCATATTTTTGGACCATATCCCCAAAAAATAAATTCAAATGCAAAACTCCAGTTATTATGCTCATTGCTCTCTATGAAGATATAGATGCTCAAAGGCCAGAGCTGAAGCCATCATAAGACTCAGACACAAAAGAATTGATGGAAAATTGATATAGCAGCACTAAATATAAGGCATATCTAGCTGATATCCGTCCCTCCCTCTCCCTCTTCCTCACTGTCTTACTTGCAGTGCTTAGCAATAACAACAGGAGAATGCAGACCGCCACAGCACATTATACAGAGAACTTGCTACCCCATGTCATGAAGCCAAAATTAAAGGACCACAAAGTAATAAAGTAACTCTAAATAGAAGGCACACGTAGTAGACATTCTTCATTCCTTCCCTCCCTACCTCTCTCTTATTTGCAATGATTAGTGATAGCAGCAGAAAAATGCAGAACAAAATAGTACATTAAACATGCTATCTCGTGAAGCCTACATTGGTAACCTGCATTTTTTCTTTGAGAAACAAGTCCTACATTATTCATACAAGCTACCAACACAGCATCACCCCCAGGGGAAAAGAAGAGAGGGGGGGGGGGGGGACCAATATTGGAGCACTTTTAACACATTAAGGATGAAAAAAAGTGAACAACATTTAAATCTACAGATCAATGTATACTAGAAGTAACACACTGACCATCATCTAATGCTGTATCCTGGTCAATTGAATTCACATCCTGCTCAGCATTGCTTGAAATAGATGTTGTGGAAGATTCAGCTACAGAACTCTTAACAGATCCATCTTTAGTGGAGCCTTGTTGAGATTCGCCCTCCTTTTTGGGAACATCAGCCAAAGGATCTGCTTCCTCTTGAGCCTTGTATAGTAGTGCACATCCGAATTTGTAGTATGTGTGGACACACTCAGGAGCAAGCTCACCAAACTGGGCAACTCTATTTTGATTAAAACAATCCAAGATGTCATTGCAGGGTAAGCAGCCAAAATGAGACTTAGAAATTAACAGTGCATGGTTAACACAAAATGATAGCAGCAATAATAACTGATACTTACAAATTTAAATAACAAAGTTCTATCAATTAACAACTATATCACGGCTTTAAAAAGGAAACCGAATAGTTGTATGCTCTTCAGAATCAAGCACATGTATCAATAAGGTTGACCTTTGACAAAGCACTGCCATGTTTACTTTATAAAACAAACAAGTCAAAGCTAAACGGCAAACTAAGCAGGATTTGAATAAAGGCACCATTCACGTGCCTGTCTTAGGGAGAATTTCACTAATCTTGTTCTCATTCTTATTACATAAACGTTAAACGCTACAGCTTCTACTCACAACACTTAAGAACGCAAGTGTACCAATTCAGCACCGCTCACCCAAATTCCTTATAAGAAATACATAATGGGAGAAAATAATTAAAACAGCCAAACGAATGAACATTTCCACTCGATTGGTGAAAACGTGATTGAAAAATGAAAGAAAAAGAATCAATGTGAAGCAGGTGTATAAGTTTATCTTATTTGCCGCGGTTTCTTGAGGAATTAAATTCCAGAGAAACGGCCAAAAAAACAAGATTTAACAGCAACCCAAAAGGAAAAAAAAAAAAAAGGCGTAAAGGCTCACCTGATCTCCAGAGCACGGCTAAAGTTCTCAGCTGCCTCGCCGAAATCGTTCTCTTTCATAGCCTTATATCCCTGTTGCAACAACTCATCCGCGTACTCCAGTGACTTTTCACGATCGGCATCGGACACCAAAGCCAAAGTTTCAGCGGCGTTGTGGTTAGTGATGGTTGATTCTGTGCCGCCCAGGGCGCTGGAGTCCGACTCCAAGGCGGCTTCCTCAGAGGTTTGGCTATTGTCATGTGCATTGGGGTTTAGGGTTTCCTCGACCTTTTGGGGTTCGGCTTGTTCGGCCATAGCTACTGAAATTTCAGATGGTGGAGCTTCTTCCATC
Organism: Erythrophleum fordii; assembly: GCA_032878935.1. Lineage (NCBI taxonomy): Eukaryota > Viridiplantae > Streptophyta > Magnoliopsida > Fabales > Fabaceae > Erythrophleum > Erythrophleum fordii. Next base: position 3,511,083 of record JAVQMF010000036.1, read on the forward strand.
TAGTTTTGCTTCAGAAGAACGGGAAGCGAGAATGTTCTCGTCTCTTCAAGTGCGAGGTTTGCTACTGTCTTTCTCTCTTCTTCATGTGCTTCGAAACCTCTTCGGGCGCACGATGACAGTGATACATATCCGAAGAGTTTGGGTCGGGAAAAGCAGGCCCCAATAAACTATTTTACTCGCATAGATTTTGAAAGGAAAAAATTATATATATAATTTTTATATTTTTATTATCAAAATTTTTAATTAAAATTTGATAAGTAAATAATTTTTTAATATAATAAATAATTTTTTAATATAAATATAATAAGTGTATAATTTTTTAAATAATTTTATAATTAAATTATACACTTATTATATTATTATTGATAAATCATATATTTGTTATTTTTAATTAAAAATAAATAACAACATTATAAAAAATTACATTTAACTTTAATCTAAATTAGAAATGGCGTTAATAATGTTTTGCAATATTGACAAATCATATATTTGTCATTATTCTATGCATAAGTGATGATAAGACAAAAAGGGAATGGCAAAGAAAGAAAAAAAATAAATTGATAATTTAATTTGTGAGAATTTTTTAATTTGGTTCTTTAAAAATAAATCTCTCAATTAGTCATTGAATAATTATTTTATTCTTAATTCAATCCTCTTAAAATGAATTATTTTAATTTAGCCTAAATTTTCTTTTAATAAAAATGATCATTGAAAGAGAGTTATAAACACTATTCAAAAGGATTATTTTAATAAAAAAATGATTAAAGATTGAATTGAGAAACTTTAATTTTAGATGACTAACTTAAGAAAAAAATAGATCTTTTAAAATAAGATTAAATAAAATTCACTTTAAAAAAAGATAAATTGAGAAGAAAATAATTTTAGTAAATGATAACATATTAGAAATGAAAATTTCTACTAATAGAAAGTGAATAAAAAGAGAATAAATAAATTTTATACATATTCTTATTCTTTTATGTCATTTTCTTTTCAACAAAAAATGTACAAAGAATAAGTTTAGGGTGCATTTTATAGATAATAAGGAATTGAATGGAATGACTAAAATAAGTTAGATCATTACTTGTAATTTTTTTTAAATATAGTGGAATGATAAAAGATGGTTGCTAATGATTTGCTATCTAAAACTTCAATTTTTATGTTTTTTCAAATTAAATAGTCAAAAATAAAACTAAGTGGACATGTAATATAATTACGATTATATTATATTTGACTAAACACTTACTAGAATTATATTATAATTATAATGTTAATATTAAAAAATAATTTATATGTTATTCCATTTCATTAACAATTTTTATTTTTTTATTAAATTGTCAAATAGTAAAATTACACATAATTTGTCATTCTACTTCAGTGCATCCTTTCCTATGCCACCCCCAACATCATCAGGCGTTGTGGCCCCTAAACAAAAAGTCACCCTCTTCTTAATTTCTCTTCTAAGATTTTATACATTCTAGTTAGAATAGCATCGTACTGTACTAAGAAGATTTTTTTTTTTTTTTTAATTTTACTCTTTGTCATCTCACTCCATTCTACTATTTTCCATTATTGATGCCTCGAACGTGGAGTATGACAAGTGATTGTAGATTTGTATCAGCATGGGAATTTATTTCAACGATTGGATTCTCTATGATTGGTGAAGGTATAATGAGTCTAAAGTTATCTTTAAAAAAAAAAAAGGTTTTAAAATAAAAATAAAAGTAGAAAAATTAAAAATTATGACTATAAAAAATTTATATTTTAAAAAATTTAACTAATATATTTTTTCTGTAATTATATTTTTTGACATTTTGAATTTAATTTGTATCTTTAAATTTATAATTAATTTTTTTTGGGCGTCACCCGCATCTCACCAATCGGGTCGTCCGTACGACTGGAGAGGACCTCCCCATTTCGTCCTCTCCATGGCTCGCATGTCTCTAAACCCCATGGATCTCCGTATATTCCCATCATTCCTTCAAATTTCTCGACCCCTCCAAATCACACCAAATCCTCCGCGGCGACACTGTGACACTCCCAAATTCGAGACCTTAGCTTGCCAGGTAAATTTTGGTTTTTGCATACTCTTCTTCTAGTTATAACTCTTATGAGTAACAACTAACAAGATGGTCGATTTGTTGCTAAACTTCCTTTAATCTCTAGCCTCAGGAAAGATTGATTATTGAGACCAGCAAGGCGACAAGTTGCCCCCGCAGATGCTCTCAAGCTTCTGGAATTTCCAAGCAAAGATATTATTAAGAAAATCGCGACCGTTTCTACGTTTGCAGCTGTGGGACTCTTCATATCTACAAGATTGGATTTTGGCGATTCGTTGAAAGATCTCTCTGACCATATGGGGAGGTTTGTTTCTTAATGTTTACCCATTTCAGTATTCCACTTCTGTCTGGCTTAGATATTGGCTCTATGCCCAGTCTAGAAAATCTCGTATGCTTTAATTCGATAAGTAGTTATGTTACCCAAAAAAAGTAAAAAGGAAAAAAGGGGGAAAAAAAAAAGAAAGAAAAGAAACTTTCTTTAAAGATATGACATATTGGTAGCGGCTTAATTTTGCTGTTTGTTACTCTAGTAAACTTGACATCAGCTTTTAAGTTTCATTTAAGGTTGTTACATCTTATCTACCATGTATTTGGCTGTAGTATTTGAGATATGTTGGTGGATATCATAGGCTCTTTCGAATGGGAAGCCCACTGTAGTCAAGTTCTATGCAGATTGGTGTGAAGTATGTAGGGAATTAGTTCCCGACATGTACAACATAGAGCGACAGCATAAGTAATGACTTACTCTATCGCTGACACTTTTCTTTATGTTCGTGCATCTCTGTTGCCGCCTTCTTGTTTTGGCTACTCTTTAAGGAAATATGACCACTTATATTGGTTAATAGTACAAATTTTGTAAACTGTTGATCTTGAATGACTTTTTATGTGCACTAATTTACAGTTTTAACACCACTGACTTTTGAAGTGGGAGCAAGAAATTAATGAATTTGGCGTCGAGGGTATTCCACACTTTGCCTTCCTTGATAAAGACGGGAATGAAGAGGGCAACGTAGTAGGCAGGCTTCTTGAAAATGTGGGTGCCCTTGCCCATGTGGAAGCATTAGTACCTCATGTCCGTCTGGTAGGGACAATATTCAAGTGCGGAAGCGAGGAAGGTACACCAAGTTGTTGATCCCAGAAGTCATGGTCAGATAATATAAATACGATACCTTCTTTTAGACAAGTAATTCATTCAGTTTATCGGTCGAAATATTTAAAGTGACCATTCATTATTGTATACACGACTAAAAAATGTTTATTTCCTTTTCTTGCAATCTTAATATAGGTAAAGAGCCACCTGAATGCTTATAAGTCTACTCACAGTTGGAATGTCTGTATGATTTGATGACGATTGAATCATGCTATAGCATTACTGATTGCAGGGGAAACGTATTTAAAGGTAAAGTTCTTGCAAAGGCATACACAAAGGTATTGTTTGTTATTTTGAGTATCCTAAATACTAAATTAACACTTATAAGTGTGCTCCTTGGACATTATAAGATTTGTATTTGTGAATCATAAGTAGTTAATAGATTTTTGTTAGATAAAAAGTTAAAAGGGTCATTTATGAAGCCCAACTTTTTGTCACTTCTAAATGAAGCCCAAATAAGCTGTGCAGGTCATTTCAGGCTACATATTACATGGGTACTATAGTAGTTTTCTCTCTGAACTTTAGGAAATCCAAATCTGCAGGGTATTTTCCCTTGGACCCTGTTAGTGTAATTTAAGGAGATGGAAAAACATAGATAGTATAAAGAAACTGTGGCTTTCTATCCATAATTAGCAAGCAAATGTCATTGAGCTACCTTTCCCAACAAGCTGTTTGTTGAAGGTGAGCTATGTCCACTTGACCAAGGATCATGCACTGACACAGGCGAGCTATCCCTTACCTCCGCCCTCTCTGGAACAATCAATCTTTCACTCTCTACTCCTTCTTTCTCAATATGAATACCACTGAGCGACTTCTCACTTTCATTTAGCGATGAACACGCCGACCCAACCGATGATGCCATGCATATGGTTTCCTCCATTGATGCCCATCCCCTGCGTCTAATGTGATCTAGCTCCTCAGCCACTTCCATCATAGTAGGCCTCATGTCACTATGAAAAGCCAGGCATCTGAATGCAAGCTCAGCCACCTTGTGAACAGAATAGAGTGTCCAAGCATCCCTGTGTGGCTCCAGGAAAGGATCTATGATCTCATCCACACAACCCCTCCTAATCCTATCCACAGCAAGTGCAGCCAAATTAACCTCACTTTGAGGTCGACCAAAATCAACCACTTTTAGGGCTGTTATTATCTCTGCCAAAACCACTCCAAAACTGTAAACATCACTTTTATCAGAAAGATGGTAGTTCTGGTGGTACTGAGGATCGACATAGCCTGGAGTCCCTTGTGGGGCGGTTGAGATATGTGATATTTCCGTCATGCCAAGCCTTGAAAGCCCAAAGTCAGCTACTTTTGAGTTGAAGTTGTAATCTAACAGTATATTGCTGGATTTTATGTCTCTGTGATAAATTGGAGGATCAATGGCAGAATGAAGATATGCTATAGCATTGGCAGTTTCAGTGGCAATAGTGAGCCGAATTGTCCATGGAAGCCCTTTACCGTTCTCCCTTTGTAAATGCTGAGACAGTGTTCCATTGGGCATAAACTCATAAACAAGTATCTGTTCACCCTCTTCTATGCAGCAACCCAATAGACGAACTAAATTTGGGTGACTCACCGAAGAAAGGAGCTTGATCTCATTCATGACTTGGTCAACACTGTTGGTGTCTCTATGTCTTATTTTTTTTATGGCAACCTGCTCATCATTGTGGAGTTTTCCTGCATAAACCGTACCAAAAGCTCCAGTTCCAAGCCTCTGTTTCTCAGAGAAAAAATTAGTGGCTCTCTCTATTTCTTTGTAAGGATAGAAAGGAACGCTAGAGTTCCCTGCAGCTTCACGTAGTAGGCGCTTTACAGTCATTTGCTTCCTCAAACAATAGGAACGGCGTCGTGCATAATAACCTAGTAGACACAGAATTGCCATTATGGAAGCTCCAGCAATGATCCCTATGAACACAACGACGAAAAATCATGTTGGTTAGTCAAAAGTCTATATAACCTACGATATTTCGTGAAATAAGAAACTGCGAGAAACTGCTATTTATAGAAATGAAGTTGGTCATAAAAGTGCAATAAAGAAGGGAGGTTCTACCTCCAACAAGAACACCGATTTTGGCTGCTCCTCCACATCCGCCAGAGGTCAGTGTTGAAGCGTTGCACTTAGAAACTGATGACAAAGTAATAATAGTGAAAGAAATAAGCAGAAAGACAATATTTGAAACAGAGAAGCTATAAGTCTCCTAAAAGTAAGGTACAAAAATATCTAAAAGGAGGTTAACTACCATGCATCTTGTTCACACACTATTGATTTTCATGCGTGTGATTTATTATGCTGAATCTTTCCTTACCTGCGAAAATGCTCAGAGCCTCGAACTCAATTTGTTTTTGTCAGGGAAATAGATATTAATTAGAAAAATGTCGGTGATGCCCTGATGCATTTTCTCACATTGGGAACGTGTTGTCACTAATTCCTCCCCTTTGGCCAGCTAATAGAAAAATCTGAATACATCCTAACAGACACGTGCTTTGCCTAATATCGATCTATACCTAAAGAGCGGCTGGAAAATGTTTTTTGAAGTATTCTTTCTCTGTCAAGTTACCTTTCTGAACAAGAATGTACATGTCTCATAACTATTTTTCCAGGAAAATGCAAGAATACACTATTGTTGATTAACTTGACATAACAGGACTTTTAGCATGTTTGAATAAGTTTTTGAAAAAAACAAATTATAATTTACAGGGAACAAACCAGGTTTTATAAGAAGCAATAAATAGCTGTTTTTATATAAACGTAGTTTGCAATTGGGTTTTCAAACACACCATTTGTTGTTGTTGAAAAATTTCTACCCATAAACTTAAACGGGAACTATACAACCTAACACTGAGCAGTTCATTCCATAATCACATATATCCGCAAAATTAGGGGCATGTCTGACCGTGAGAAATGCCCATTAAAACTTTCTCGGCAACCAATCAGAGAAAGGAGAGAGGAAGAGGACCATCACGGCCTATGAGCACCAAAGATTCAAAATAATGAACGTTGTTATCCCTCGATACGCCAAATATGACCCAACAAATCAAATATCGCCGAAGTGGCCCTTTATAAGCACTTTCACCATTCCCAAACTAAAATAAATACCTACATTTCTATTAGAAACTATGTCACAATGACCACTTAATCATCGATTACCATTATTATACCTATGGGAATCAAAATATAAAATAATATAAAATCTTTTAACAACGAGTGGACTCACCTGATCTCCGGCAACCGTTGCCGTTCATGAACCCATCTCCGTGATAACCTTCGGGGCACTGACACCGAAACCCGAACTTTCCGGGGGCGATATTGACGTTTGTACAGTTGGCATTGGGAGAGCATTGGCATGAGCCTTCAAGCCACCACCCCAACTCTAGCATCTGAAACTGAAGCGAAATCTCTGGGCCTTTCTCTTTCCTCTGGTCAATAGCAATTGATGAGAACAAAAATTTGCACCCAGTTTGGTTCACATCCTGGAATCTCAGAACACCAAAAGCTTCCTGGCCTTGGCCTTGCGTGAAGCAACTTATATTATCACTTCTTTTATCGCAGCCCTCCAACTTCATCTCACTGCTCAAAAAACTGGAGGTGGGTATAACGCAGCCGCCAAGCGCAGATGTACAATTTTGCACGAGGAGGCTATTGTTCTTTGTGGGAGCAAAGTTTGTAGTGAAAAGGGGCTCGATGGATTGCAAGCTACGGTTGCATTTCGCAGGAAGATTGATGAATATGCTGCTAGACGTTACGTTCTGGACCTGTAATTCCCCAATTTGGATTTGGTTGCTGCGGCTGCAGTTTAGTTGGATTTGGCAACCTTCAGAGAACCCAAAAGGGTACGGCAAGGAATATATTCCACACTTGTTCTCGCAAGTGGTATTATTTTCGGCTTTTGTTGAGTAAATCAGGAAGATTGTGAGCAGAATAGAAAAACTTTTCTGGTAATGAAACATTCTTGGATGCAAATTGAACTGGTATTTGAGCGAACAGGAAATCATCAGCTTCTGCAACCAAATAAAAAAGAAAAAAAAAAAGAGTTGCCCCTGAGACACAACTTAAATTACCGAATGTTGATTCCTTAGATTTGAAAATCTCAGTGTATGTTTGAGTATCTGATGGAGTTGCTTGATTAAATGAGAAGTAAAAGCCTGCGATGGATGCCGTTGGGCAGCCATCAATCTCAATAAATGCTCAAAATGAGGATTTGAATTCTGTTTCAGTTTTAAAGGAATGGTTGTGAACGATAATAAATATGCATACCTTCAAGCTTCTGCAATGGTTGAAATCAATAGCTGTGGCAGTTGATGAAATAATTCACCACTCGGACATATCGATTTTGAATACGGAAGACAATAAATTTTCATTTGAGGAGGAAAGAAAAAGAGAAAAGTTGCAGACCTTAACGTTGTTCTCTAGCAGCTGTGTAAAACTAACAAGGGTTGGGTCGGGTCGTAAATGACACACAAGACAGAAAGGCAAATTGAAGAATTGTTACAGCCATCGTGCCGTTCATACTTGTTTTGGCGTCTAGGACTCGTCACGGAACGTAAACAATCATTTTTTGGGATCTCGGTCAAATGACGAATATATCCTTCATCTGCACAAGAAGGCTATATTTTGCACGCCAAAATACCATCTAGAGTAAAATCAATTTGTCATTAAATCTGTTAATGCTTAATTGATTATTTTTATTATTATAAGGAGATGATTGGGAAGACTAGAAGAAGGAGAGATATGCCTAGGCAGCGTAAGAACTAGAAAGGAAAGAGAAGAGTGAAATGGAAGGAGGCAGTGATGGCGAGAAGTCCTACCCGGGACTGACTCCGGTGGCTTTCATACGTAACCTTAGCCCCACCCAACAGTTCCGAGACCACCTCTTTAACAATTATTTATACACCATATATGATATTAATAATATCCTTTTCGACAGCCAAAATAGTTGACTAGATTTGCCCCTCTCTATCTCTAGATTTTCCGCCCAAAATGATGACTCTTCCATCTCATTCTCACCCATTTGTCTATTTTACAATAACTCTGATGTAATATTCCTCATTCAATCACCCTGTAAAGAGCTTCTATGTTCACCCTCAAGCAGTGGGTCCAGGACATGCACATGCACATGCACCCTGTTTGTTTTAGAACAATCTGGGGTTAAAGGATCTGTAAACAGAAGCATAGAACGAGCAAAATAAAGTAGGCAAGCCACTCCACTACTACTAATTGGCATGCCTAAAATGGAGAGCGGAATAGATAATTTGCCAGAGGAATAACTCTGTAAGATACGATTATTATATTACGTAATAAATTAGGAAAAACAGAATGAAAGAAAATGGCAGGAATGTGATAGTGATGGTCAGATGAGACATTATAAAATGGCTTGACCAGAGCACCAAAGATAATGGGCCGGAATGTGCTGTGTGCGGACAGCAACTCGCCACCGTTACTTGCTACGCGCGGCTATTTTATTAATGTATGATATTGTGAAGGTTGGCATAAGCAAGCATCAAGTGGACCCAGTTTAACACAAACCACAACTTCTTTTATCGTTATGCTCAGTAATTTTTATTTTTTTAATTCCAAAGACACGGATGAGATGCGGGCGAAACCAAAAATATTCCTCTTACTTACTTTTGAAGGACGAATTCGAAGGCTCACAATGGTTGACTTATTTGATAGATTAATTACTATATTACAATTGATTTACTTTTAATTTAACTTTTAAAATAATAAGGAAATAAAGACCCAGTTTTTGTCAGAAGATTATGTCACAGTATACGGATATATCAAATATACCATGGTAAATTAACAATCATCAACTTGATCATATTGAATTTTCATCTGGAGTGATGAAAATTCAAAGTACATAGAGAGTCAGAAACAGAAGGTGGTTACAAACACGTGCGTAGGTTGGTACAAATGGCCAAATAGGACTCCACCGCCACCAGATTGAGTAGGAATAAGAACCTCTTTCTCAATCCAATCTGCAAAATCATTTTGTATATATTGGTTGGTCCGCCAAAACCGAACCTTTTACTAAGTCATGTGCAGAATTTGTCATGTGCAGCTCTTGACTTGCAATGGCTTCGTATTGCATTTTTCTTCCTCTGATCTTGCTTTTTTTTTTTTTTGGTTGGCTGTTTAGATTGCACGAATACGTGTCTTTCCAATCCATAATTCATCGAATTTCGAATCCATGTATGTTGCGCCATTATATATATTTAAATCTTCTCATATTTAAAATTTTTCTAGAAAAAGAATAATACAGTAAGTATAAAATTTAGGTGGGTTTTATTGGACCCAATTTATAGTGTCACTTCCTCTGTCATATAAGAAACTTTTAGGTATGAGAAAATCTCCTCTCCCTCTCCCCAACACCCCCCCCCCAAAAAAAGTATAGACATGAAGCCAATGACCTTTGGGCATTTTATTCTTTTTTAAGGAACGGGTCAATTAGGTTACATCTAGTTCATTTGTTCCTTCCCTTATAAAGTGATGCGTGAGTTAAAACAATTGAATCTTCTAATGTAATGTCGACCATGTGTTTTTTAAATATATATTTGCCTTCAGAATTGGTTTGATTGAAGTTGAAAGCAATCTTATTCTCCAAATTAAGATAGCATCATGAAAAATGATATAAAGATTAAGATAATTAATAATGCAAAAGTAATATTTCGAATTTTGATCATATTAGTCTTAAACTTTATATTATTAAACTTCATGTTCAAATTCCCGGGACTCACGTTTGGCAAACAACTCCCTAACAACGTGTGCATGAGTTTGTTAAGCTATTATCATATATCTAGCAAACTATAGGGAGTTAAGAAGTAGTGGCGTGTTCGGTTGGGCTTCAGGGTTAGTCAGAGAAAGGTACAAGTTTTCCCGTTAAATCTATGATATGTTTAGACAATGAAAAAACAAAAAGTGAAATTTTATATTATATAATCTTTTAGTTTAGATTTAAATATAAGTTTTTTTTTTTTTGGTCTTTAAAAATATATTTGAATTGAGGATGATGAACAAGGAGGAAAAAAAATCTAAATTTAAATATAAATAAATATTTTAAAAAATCTCATCAATCTAAACATACTTTTAAGAAAAGAAATTTTAAAAAAATAATACTAAAAATTATTGAGATTTGTTGGATCAAGGCCCAATTAGCTAAAACCAGATTGGGATGGCTGAGACAATTTGACGAATAACCTGATCCCGTTGGTCTCATAGATCCGTGGACCACCCCATTGATCCATAAACTTGTTGCCCGAATATTGGAAGTAGAAGGAAACACGGAATCAACCCTTACTAATTAGTATAAGAATAAAGTTAACAAGAGATTCGAGTGGCCCTTTCTTGAATCCAAGTGTTGTAGAGTATGTCTCTGAGTCAGATCTCCACCTCCCCTCTTTTTTTTTTTTTTTCCCTCTTTTTACTTCTATATTCCTACGCCTTCTGTATAACTATATACATCTATCTCTATATAGATATAAAGGATTAATGGACAAGGATTACTTCACAAGTTTGCGTTTCGCATAGAGTACAAAAAGACGATGAAATATTAAAAAAATAATAATAATAGGACAGAAATTTAGGTGAGGTATGGTTTATTCTTTGTGATGGTCTCTGTCGATGGACTCGTGTTTTATTTATTGATAAGGTTCCGTTCGGTTATAGTAAGTTATTGAGAAGCAATACAGCATAAGAATGAGAATTTTTTTTTTTTCTCCTTAGAATACCTTCTTTAATTTCCAAGCAATATTCACGTGGGTGCATTAAATGGCGAGGAGTATAGATGCCCAGATAGCATGAACAAATGTCAATTATTCTACATTTTGTATCAGTTGATAGACATTGGGTTTTCTGGAATAATTTATACTTTCAAGTTTGATTTACATCTTGCGAGGGACAGAATATTGCTGGGTAGATTTAGAAGTTTTGTTCTGTTTAATGCTAAGGTGAGTGCAAAATAGTCAAATTTTTATGATGCTTAATATGACTTTGATTGCATAGTTGTTTGTGAATCTATAAATTGGATAATATATTCAGAGAGAGATAGGAAAATATATATATAGAGAGAGAAAATAAATATTATACATTCTCTCACCTTTTTTTTTATTATTATTTACGCTCTAAATGTATGGAGGTATGAATGTTGAGGATCTAATTTAAAGATGTGCGTGGAGGCAGTGTGCTCAAAGTAGGTGAAAACTCTCAAGATGTATAATGCAATGCCACCCTTGAACTCGGAAGAATTTAAATGCAGATGAAGGATTGCTTCCACAAAGCACTGATCAAACTTCAAATGCTTGCAGCTTGTGAGAAGTATGATTTTGCTTTCTCCGGGGCAAATTTTTATTATTTTTTAGGACAATTTCCCTGACAAAAAGGCTATAATTCGTTTGCTTACCAGTATTCTTGTCAACCTTTCATGACGAAAAAACTGAAGAAAACCTTTCTTCAAATATGTATGTATATATATGAATATAAAAGAACTCGGGGTGAGGGATTTCTATCTTTTCTATAACGATGCGTTGATGTTGATCTATAATATGAGGTATTTTATTTCTATTTTTTTGCCCAAAAAAATGAGGTGTTGAATGATCAATTGTTTCTTATACTGGACTGAATTGTAATCAATGTTATGTATTAAAATTTTAATATAATAAATAAATATTAGTAAATTTTAAATATTTGATTACTAATTTAACATTTCTTAAGATATTACAAAAATTAATGTTTAGTTTAAAATAAAAATTATCTATGATTAAAAATTAAGAATATTTAATATTAAATTTTTAAAATTTTTAAAATTTTTAAATTATATTAAGATTCTACTTATTATTAAAAAATAAAATAATAAATAATAATTTTAACTAAATATCTTGATATTTAAGAACAATATTATTAAGAAATTGAATATGATAAAAAGTAAATATAAAAAATAATTAATTATACACATTTTATTTTTCTTTTATTCTTTTTTTTTTAAAAAAAATCATATTTCAACCCCCTCATTTTTTTTATTATTTTCTATTTTGAATTTGTCAAAATTATTTAAAATAAATTATTCTGTTATATAAAAAAATTAAAAAAAAAATTACTTTAAATCAGTTTGACCGGTTTTTTACCAGTTCTTGACCAGTTTTTCAACTCAACCAAACCAGATCAGGAACTGATTCCCAATCAAACCAGCCGGTCCGGTCCAATTTTCCAAACATGGATTGTAACAAAATGTACTGAAATTTTTAATTGATGTTGCTAATTATCTATTCAGGGTTTTCCCTCAAACATTTTGTGTTATTTTCTTCTTCCCTTCTGTTTTTTGGTGTGTTGGGGTGACGATGCTTGATCCTATCTGCAGATACACACTAGCATTTGCCCTCTGGAATGCACAAAGAGAAGGAAACAAAAACGGAAATAAAAAAGAACAGGGTCACGGATTATTTTGCTCTCTGAAAGTGCGAGGCGGTGACTCTGTGTTTTCAGAGAATAATCCAAGAACGAAGACAGTCGCTCCTACTACAGATAAAATTTTCATGCAGAAACCGCCGTTGCTAATTATCCTACAACTCAAAGTGCTTACTCTCCAACAACTACTTTTTAGAGGCAAAGTAATTATTAACCCCTTAACATCACTCCAGTTTACATACAGCTCCCTTCCGAGAAGAAAGGAAAAAAAAAAAAAAAAAAGCTATACATTTATAACATACGACTTCGTTGTAATAGTCAAGCATGCTGCTTAAGGCACCGAATACATAACACGGGGATTCAACTACGGGAATTCTGCAGGTTAAACTGGTACATACACACATACATATAAGTATACAGGTTTCCCATATTGAATCCTGAAGGGAATCCTGTCCTTGTGATCTAACAACCCGATGATAACTCTCACATATGTAGTTTCCAGTTGCCCTGTTTAGTACTTTCCGTATAAAATTGGAACATCGGCAGCCTAAAATTTCTGAATAATGCATTTTAAGGAGCAGAGAAAGCATCATCTTGTTCGAGCCACTTGGTGTGAAGTTGGGAAGAGGCTGTAGCGGGTTGTGAGGTGCCCAGAAGATTGTCAAAAGCGCTTTTCACTTTGTTTAAGGACCTACGGTGACGGATGCGTTGGAGGACAAGATGCTTGTCCAAGCTTTGAGATGAGGCTTTAGAACAAGACTTCAAGTAAAGCTGGTTTGAGACAGGACCAACTGTTGCAGAGTCCTTATCAAGGCTGGTCTTCTCGTTCTCTGAGAAAGATGACCCACCTCTGGAAATCACGAAAGCCATTTTTTTTCAGTTGAGAAGGAGAAAGTAGATATACAAGAGTAAGAATAGCAGAGAAGGTTGTGCATATATAGCCCTAACTGGGTTAAATAAATAAATATGGTGGGGTGGGTGGGATTCTTTGTTTCGAGGATAGCAAATGGTTTCGGCGCTGTCGAAGCCAGTGGTTTTCGCAAGACGAAGCCCCACTTTAAGCTTACAATCTTACAAGCAACAAAAACTGGAACGGCTAACGGATTGAGATTCAGTGCATTATTGTTGAAACTACCAAAAAGATTCAGATGGCTCTATCTATTATCTACACGTGTAAACCATGCATTGTGCCATTTTTCACTGTTCCAACATCCTTATATTTATTAATTGGAAAAGAGTTTTTTTAATAAATAATAAATTAAAAAAGATAAATTATTTAAAGTGATGATAAATTTTAAAAAAAGATAAACTGTTTTAAATGATCTTTGTGAAAAAATATATTTCTAAGAACTAGATATCATATGTGTACTTGAAATTTAAAAAAATTAAGTTTGTAAGTCAATTTAATTATATGATCCTTTCTTAAATTTTTTATGTAAACTTTTTTACTCACCCTTAAAATCAACATAAACATGAAAGGAAGAGAGAAGCATATACTCAAACATGGCTTTTTATAGAATCAAAATGTTCTGTTCTTGATAAAATGAAAATTTTATAATATGTAAAGTAATCCTCATTAGAGAATTAGTAAATAAAAGAAAAGGCAAAACCACAAAATTTCAACCCAATAAAACACTTATCTCAAGATAAGACGCAAGATTTAGTACACGAATTATTTGTTAAACAAGGGAAAAGTTAAACGAGTTGTTTAATAAGTAGAAAATTAAGTATAAAAATAAAAAAATAATGTTATAAATAAAAATATTTATAATATTTTTATTATTAATAATTGAATGATAATTATTAAATAATAATTATAAGAATAAAATTAATATTTTAGTAAATTTTCTTTTTTTTTTTTCGTTTCTCGAGACAAATCAAACGTGCCGGAAGAGATGGTTGATATAATCCTTTGAAAGTGACAAGGCAAATGAAAAACAAGGGGCTATATAAGTTGTTTTCAAGTAATCAGAGGGCGCAGGTTCAGATCTTTAAAGTCTCTTTTAATAAACACCCCCTTTTTCGTGTTTGAGCCATCTCTCATGGGGATTATACTAATGTTTCCCCGTCGGCAAGTATAGTCTGGATAGTTCCAAATCCACAATTATAAATGTATACCTCGATCCAAAACCAGTTCACTCGCGCGCTGGAGGTTCACCCTTTTTTTGTATGAGTAGCTAATAGCGAGGGTATGGATTATCAACGAATAGCTTATAAGTATAGATCTTTTATAATTTTTGTAAAATTTGAAGAGAATAAATTAAAAACATTTTACACACACTTTTATTTTTTATATTATTTTCTTTTTAAAATCTAAAAATATTTATAATAAAAAAATCTTTATTCTTTTTAGCAAGTGATCAAGACACAGATGTAAGAGAATCACAGAGATGAATTTCCTCACTGTGCCTCTATCTCTTGTTTATGGGAGAAGATTTGAATTATTCAGATTAAAATTTGAGCTATTTAAATCTATTTTTTTATTTTTTATTTACAAGAAATATAAAATAAAATAAAAGTAATTTTTTAACTATAAAATTTTAAAAATAATAATTAATAATATACATGCTTATAATAAAATTATATCTAAACCGTTATTAATTTAATCGATCCAAAATCTCTTTTATGCACATTTGTGTACGTAATACATAGAGGAGAGGATACCAATTCGAGAATCGCACTTCATCATCCTCCTGCACGTCGTTAAGAGAATTGATTGATCAACGGCATTTGTGCATCTTGTACAATGACATTGATCAACATATTTTCAAATTACTCTCGTTTGTTAAATCAAAAGCCTAAAAAATATTTTTTAAAATTAGAATTTAAGTATTTAGGACAAAAACACTTACTGGGCCAAAATGTTTAAAATAGTACTATAAAATGTTAGGATAAAAATATTTAAAGTCAATTAAATATATCTCATGAGTATTGTTAAAATTATATAGGCATTTCTTTAATTTTTATAATATATACATGCCTTCTCTGAAATAAAAAAATTACTCTATACTGTAATTTAATTTTTAATTTTTAATTAAAGTATTCTTTATTAACTTAAATAAATATGTTTTAGTTAATTTTAATGTAAGCATAATTTACTCTTTTTTATTTTTATTTGTTTATGTTTGAAAATAAAATTTGCTTTTTTATTTTTATTTGTATATATTAGATATAATACATATTTGTATATTTTTTTATTAATGAAATATATTTTAGTCAAAAAAATCAAAAAAATTAAAATTAAACTAAAATGTCTATGTAATTTTAATAAAATTTTAAAAAAAAAATTATACAATTTATTCAAATATTTAATTGTTGGACTAGGATTTTTTCAATTGGGCATAACTCAAAAATTTATATAAGAGGTCGAAAAGAATATCAAAGTAATATGTGTCCATAAAGTTATAAAATGTCAAAAACTAACTTTCAATTTGTCTCTTGTGCACAAAAAGTTTTTTTTTTTCTATCATGTAATACCTCAATGGTCAAAGCAAGAAATAAGCAAAATAAATAAATAAATAAATGTCAAAACATTTCAAAATCCAGTATGTCAATAAGTATAATACAACAGAGTTGAAGTATAAAAAAAGAGGATCAGAAGAAAGGAAAGTTCATTGATCTATGAGTCAATGTTGCCTCCTACTACAGTTTTTGACATAAAATAAATTTCAAGAAAGAGTAAGGCACAAAAAGCATTTTCAAAAACATTATTTTCCTTTGCTCGTATTCACTCCAAAATTGGCTCGTGAAGAGAAAGAGAAAGATAAGCCTATCAACGCTCCAGCATTTATTGAAGAGAAGATAAACTTTATAGGATGTTGAAGATAGTTGGTGTATTAAATGAAGATTATATAGCTATTAGAATTGATTTGAACATAAAAAGGGATTCATCACTTGTGAGTTACGACCATTATTTCTCATTATTGATATTTAAGAAGCTATATTGAAGATGAGAAATAAAAAAGAATATAAGATGACACAACCAACATTTATTGAATCATCATCATCTTAGTGGGTCTTACACTTATTCTTACACTTGCCTCATTCATTCTGATTGATCAAGTCTCTAAGATTCTTGCTAAAATTATAAGTAGTAAAGAGGTGTAAAACCAAATGTGTTGAGCCTAATTGTTAGGGTTGTCTTAGTTGGGTGTGAAAACTATGAAGGTAAGCCCAAGGTTGATTAGATGGTAAAAGCGAAATAGATAAGCCTTGGTGTAAAAGTTCCCTGGTTTGTAACTTGTTGGTGATTGCCTTTGTTATAAAAATCCTCTTGCCATGTGATTAAGAAGTGGATATAAGATCATTTTAGTTCAAATCACTATAAACCTTGTTATGCAATTCTCTCTTAACCTTAAGCTTTTAAATTATCTGAAATCACAATATTGTAAACTAGGAACTTGAAGAAAAGTCTTCTTTTAAACTCAAGTTCCTACTTGTGTTACTATTTTAAAAATTTTTAACTTCAAATTTAAATTTCTCCAAGTTGTTTGAGTAAGAATCTACAAATTTGTTTTTCTAAAACCTTATTTTTAAAAAACAAGTAGGAATTTAAATTTCATAAATTAGATACAAATCCTTAAAAGACAAAAATTCTTTATAGCCGATGACTTATTTATTACTAAAGAATTTACCTAACAAGAATATCAATTTCTATTCATATATATCAGAAACGATATCATAAGCTTTCATTTGAATGATATGAAATTACTTGCTCTAAATCTAATTAATCGAGCAAGAGGATATATTATATACAATGTTAACAGTTTCAAATATTGTACTATAAAATGAGATCAAGGGTTAAAAACACAAAACTATTGAGTGTTTAGGCCTTTTGGGCCAAGAAATTATGCAAGTTGTAGGTTATATACGCTTTGGAGGTGTGTCATATTATAGCAAATTGGTTGGCGTAATTGGACTAAACTATCATAGCCAGTTGATGATAATATTTTTTAAATGTATGTTAGGCAATACAACCAATTCTAAAGGGATCATAATTGATGAGTTGGTATTCATGTCTATCAAATTTTTATAGTTGATACATAGCAACGATGATGAAAATGAAAAGCCATATATCCAAGCTTTAGAAGCATAAAAAAGATGATAAGCCATACATCTAATATGACTAATGTTTTTTTCCTTTACTTAAACTTGTAGGACTGGATAGCAGGTATTTAGATTAAAGGATTTTGTTTTTAGGAGATCTCTAAGTTAGGATTTATTGGCAATTGTTCTAGCACCCTGGTGAAGTTCGAGGTTTAGGATTAGATGATTCCCTTTCCTAGATCCTTTGCTAATCTACTTGCTCCTATGATAGGGCTCCACCTCATGGGCTGACCTATGTAGAGTGGCAATGAGAGGTGAAGAAATTAAGAAGACATTAGCAATAGACTAATGTAGCTTTAGCACTTATCCTCTAAAGTTTTCAAGGTTAGTTCCCTTATGAATTAGCTAGTCTCAATGTTCTTAGGGTAATATTATATTTTTTTTTTAATTTTATTTGAATTATATAATTGAATATTTATTTTATAACATTTTTAGTATGTTATTTATTAATTTTGCTTTTATACTTAAACATCATGTAGTCAATAGAGTAAAAATTTGAGAACATTAGCTCAATCTCTAAGCTTAGTTAATAAAAATAATTAGTTTAGTATTTTAAATTATGTGTGAACTTCAACAAATATACGTGAATTTTGAAACTAATTAAATTTGTTTAAATTTTAATTGTAAATTGTGATGAAATGTTTATAAAATTGTTAGTCATTGAATATAAATGACAATTTGTAATTGGACAATTATATTGGTTATAAAAGTTATTGAGATTGATGTAGCGATTTTCAAAAATCCCTTGGCAAGCTATAAAGCATGTACAATATTCAAAAAAATAATAATAATTTAACAATAGTTTGAACAGTCCAAATAGTTGCTAAAACAAATGGTTTAGCTACAATCTCACAAAAAGGTTGTTAAATGAAAGAGTTTAACTATGGTTAAATCTTAACGGCAATTACTATTAGATTTAAATGTAGTTTTATAGAAGCGATTAAATTAAAATTCTTTGGCTTAGATTCGGTGTATTAATTGCAAATAAATTCTTTGATTTAGTTGCACATTGATAATTATAGTTAAATTATGAGATAATTGCGATTTTTTGAAATCGCGATTAAACTAATAATGATACCTACTAGCTGTGATAGAAATCACAATTAAAACCAAAATAAATGTGACTATAACAATTCTTTTTTTTGAAGTGATTATCTCGTGTTACTAACATTAGTCAAGGAACTAATTTAGTAGTTGTAGTCTATAACGGAGCCCCCCAACTTCCTCGTGGACACATTGACCATACTTTATTTTGCCAAACTTAGAACTCTTGTACAAACCACCTATCTTGCCTAAAACCTATCGGTTCATTAATTGTTATCAATTAGGTCAATATAAATAAACAAAATTTTAATAATAATAATAATAATAATGAGCATTAAACTTAAATAAAATTCTCTAAGTATTTACCATTAAGTTATTTAATGAATACAGACATGTGAAATAAATTTGTGTAAAAACTTAATTATGTAATATTAAATCATAAAAAATATATTTATTGTATTTTTATTTAAAAATTTTGATAACAACTATAAGCTTAATAAAAAACAAAGCCCCTGACTGCTCTCGGGGCTTCAGGATTTGGAATGCATCCACCACTCTATGCTAATAAAATGCCAGACATGAGAAACTTGCCAAATGGCAATGCCCCATTTCTGTAGTGATAAATGGATTCCCCTTTTCCGAAGACAAGTCACGCACGACATACAATATTTTAAGATGAGACATTTCGAAGCACCTCCAAACTAAACAAGAGTACAGTCGACCCCATGCATGCACAAAAGCACTAGTTTGAAAAGGTTTAAGGCTTTAATTAGCCATATTGTACTAAATGTAGCAATCCTTGGTTCTGGTATCCAACTAAAGAGAACGTGGGTGTTTCTCATGTACAAATTACATGCGTGTGAATAATGATTATAATCATGAAAAATCAACATTTTTATATTTAGATTTATGAGCTCCTTTTACTTATATATCTTTTTTTTTTTTTAATTGCAGCTTAAAGAGTGCCAAAGATTGAGGGTTTTTATTGAGTCTCATTGAATTTTAGGAAAAATTATATAAATAAGTTTGACACTAATTCTTAACTCCAAATCTTAAAAAATTAGTTTTATACGTCTTTTCTATGCATATATATTTTATCTAGTGCAATTCTATTAAATGTGAGAATTTTTTTTCTTCCTTCATCCAACAATGATGATTATAAACGAAACGAACAATGATGGGGTTTGATGCTACGCTGAAAAATAAAAGACAAAATTTCCCAATTTGTATGCTTTCTCTGCTGTAAAAACCAATCGATTTCGTCACTGTACAGTATGTATATACCCCTAACCATCGTAAGGTTCTTCTATTAAAAGGCCATTCAAGAGAAGATGAAAGTATACTCCCAGTCCCAGTGCATGAATTTTTTTTTTTTTTTTCCAAATGTAATAATGCTTTTGCAAGATAGAAATATATGCATACCAGCTAATAAGCTAAATGTAGATTTCGCTCAAATATTACCTGATTGTCTTACAACTCTAAAAGATTATTGTCTATTTATAGACCATATTCCAACTTCTGGCTTGATTATATATATATATATATATATATATATATATATATATATATATATATATATATATATATATATATATATATATATATATATATATATATATCTCCTTCATTAGTGTAAATGCAGTACCCCAGTCCCCCACAAATATTGGTGATAACGGCAGAAACAAGACAGTCATATAACAAGTTGCTTTATATGAATGGTTTAATGCTCAGGTGATAAAATTTTCCTTCTCAAATTTTTAATATAATGTTTTACTTTCGATCAGAAAAATAAAATGACGACAGTAGATGTTACGCCAATATTTGAACGCCAACTGCATGTACGTTTGCACGTTAATTAGTTTCACACTAGTATCTTAATTTTTTCAATGTACTTGGTGTAATTTTTCTTTATACGCTTGCATTCAATTCACAAAGGAAGAATATGCATCGGTGTCATTTCACCAAAAATAATTTTTAAAAATTTATATGTAATTTTTATATTTTTATTAAAATAAATAAATATACGATTTTTATAAATAAATATATAATTTTTACAATTTAATATCACATAATTATATATTAAAAATATAAATATAATACAATTCAAAAAAAGGAAAATGCTTAGTTGTTGACCAAATCAAACCTCAATTTTTGGGGGCTCTAAATAAGTCCAAAAGTTCCGTTTACTCTCTCTCTCTCCCCTACCTAAAATCGTATAATTTGCCTTGTTTAGGAAACATGATATTGTCTAAACACGCACTCCCTCTCTCTCTCTCTCTCTCTCTCTTCTGGCTTTCCCTGAAACATTGACCTCCTAACGCCCTCTCTCTCTTAAACAAACAAAATCCTTCTCCTCCATTTGCCAATGAATTTTTTCTCTTCTGCTCATTGCTCTCTCGGGCTTCTCCACTAACTATTTGACCTTGTCTCTTTAATCCTTCCGATAAATTTTCTTACCTTTGTATCAGAGCGTGGAAGGAAGGAATACACAGAGACAGGTCCTTCATCAACATTAATTACCTCGCATGTTCTCCAACTATAATAACTGCAAAAAGAATATAATTAATTAAGGATTACCTTGATCGAATTAATCATTCAAGAAAATGCAGTGTAGGCTTTCAACAATTTGAACCACAATACGCACACACACATATTTTCAATGGCGGCAGAAAATTCTGAAAACGACCCTTTATCCAAGTCTCCATGGTCGACCTCTCATCACGTGGGTGGTTCTGGGGTTCCCTCTTCCAGTAGTACCGAAGAGGAATCGGTCTCTACAGTTCTAGTGGGCTCACTGATCCGAGAAGAAGGCCATATATACTCGTTGGCGGCATGCAAGGAGTTGTTGTACACGGGATCCGATAGCAAGAACATTCGGGTATGGAAGAACCAGAAGGAGTACGCTACGTTTAAATCCAATAGCGGCCTGGTTAAAGCAATTATTATTGCGGGACAGGAAATCCTGACGGGACATCAGGACGGAAGGATCCGGATTTGGAAAATATCAGGCAAGAACAACACCCTGTACAAGCGGGTCGCAACCTTGCCCACTCTCAGAAATTACATAAAATGTTCAATGAAGCCCAGGAATTACGTGGAAGGCAGACGACACCGTAGCGTCCTCTGGATTAAACACTACGATGCCATCTCCTGCCTCGGCTTGACCAAAGACGCCTCCCTTATCTACTCCGCTTCCTGGGATAAAACCTTCAAAGTGTGGAAAGCTTCCAATCTCAAATGCTTAGAATCCGTGACCGCTCACGACGACGCTGTTAACGCCTTAGTGGTGGGACTCGACGGATTGGTGTTCACGGGTTCAGCCGACGGCACCGTTAAGGTGTGGCGTAGGGAGGTACAAGGAAAGGGAACGAAGCATTTCTTTTCGCAGACATTGTTAAAGCAAGAGTGCGCAGTAACGGCATTGGCATTAAGCCCGGACTCTAGCTATCTATATTGCGGATCTTCCGACGGCGTCGTTAGCTATTGGGAGCAGGGGAAATCGGAGTCACACGGCAGCGTTTTGAGAGGGCATAAACTGGCGGTGCTATGCTTGGCTACGGCGGGGAAGCTTTTGATAAGTGGATCGGCGGATATGACAATATGTGTGTGGAAAAGATTAGAGAACGGGGAACACAGATGCGTGTCGATATTGACGAGTCATACGGGACCGGTGAAGTGCCTGTCGGTGGAGAAAGATCCGGAAGCAACGAGCGGAGAGCAGCAATGGATATTGTATAGTGGGAGTTTGGACAAGTCGGTGAAGATGTGGAAGGTGTCGGAGACACCACCTGCTAGCTCCCACAACCACCAACAGCGGCGTCCGAGTACGGATGCTTATCCCAGAGTGCTGTCCATGCGGAAAATGGGGTCTAGAAGATACTGACAAACCCACACAAATCCCTTTGGTTGAATTGGTGCGCAAGCGGAAGCCACACTGAGGTGAGGGTTAGTGTAATTCTGACTTATGACGTGTTCGGAAAAGCGTTTAGACATTCTCAAATCACGTTTTATCATAATCAAAAAATTTGAGTTTCTATTAAAATGTAATTTTTCAACGTGTTTCTAAATAGACATTTAATTTCTTTTCTCTTCTTTGTAATTTCTGATAATGAATTACGCTATCATAAAATGCATAGCACAAATTGTAAAAAGAAAAAAAAAATCCGCTCTCTATATCATTCTTTATATTTATTTGATTTATTTGGTGAAACCATATTTACTTGTTTTAGTCCATCTACATTTCGTTGGAATTGCCTCTGTTCCCATTTGACATCGAGACCTTAACGGGGTGTGCGGGTGTGTGTATATGTTCTTGCTAAAAAATTCATTTTCATTATAAATATATTAAATAATTTAAAATTGTTAATTTTTAAATATTGAAAATTTTTGTTTAATAAATATGTATATTTAAAATGCCCCCTCCAAAAAAAAAAAATTCACAAGTACCAAACTCGTCAGTTTTGTCAGGGATCATTTGTTAACAGTTCTCTCTGGGAATGGATT
Source organism: Erythrophleum fordii (assembly GCA_032878935.1). Classification (NCBI taxonomy): domain Eukaryota; kingdom Viridiplantae; phylum Streptophyta; class Magnoliopsida; order Fabales; family Fabaceae; genus Erythrophleum; species Erythrophleum fordii. The sequence continues at coordinate 3,534,340 of JAVQMF010000036.1, forward strand.
CGTCGTTAAGCGTTTGTTTTCTCCAAAGGTGTTTAATATATCATTTTGTTTCATATAAAAGTCAGTCCCCGTCCCTCCGTCATCATCAGTCTCTTTCAAGATCTGATGCTTACCTTGGAAGACTCTATCTATTAAAATGATTTATCATAAATATAATTGTTAAAAATATTTTATTAATATGTTAATTATTAATATATTAACAAAACATTATCAATAAAAATAATTGTAATTGAAAAATAAATAAATTACACGTATATAAGTACTTGTTAAAAAATAATATAATATTATCTAGCAATAGTAGTTAAGATTTGCTACCAAATTAAAAGTTACGAAAATTTTGAATAAAAAAATTATGAAAGATGACAGAAATCTAATTTTAATGCGACCCAAAAAATGAAAAACAGAGATTCCATAGAAGGGAATGTCGGTTTTTCTTTTTTTTTTTTGGTATTTGACCATTTCCAATAGACGGAAGGAAAAAAAAGAAAAAGAACATAATGAGTTTATCAATTCATTGCTATTTTTTGCGTTACCGTAGATAATTATTATCCAAATGATGAATTTACGAAAAGAATGCGTAATCCAGTAAGGCACGCAAACGGGTCCTGAAAAATTCATGGGAAGCCCGGGGAATCAGATTCTAGTATTAACGTAGTTCGCTGGGGCAGAAGATGATGGTGGTCCTCTGACTGAATTCCATTCCAGCCATCAAAAATCCGATACCAACTACTCCTTCTAAACGGACAAAGTGCCCGCCAGCTCCGACCCCACATGACCCTCTCTCCTCGCAAACCAAAACCCGAAAAAAAAAAAAAGGGAAAAAGATTCCACCACGCCTACCCCAATCGCCGTTTCTTTTTCATTCGCCTCATTCACTTTGATCTTCGCCTTTCCTCCTCTCCAAACGCAACTCCTACACCCACTCCACCTCACAATGTATTTTCCCAGATTTGTCTTTCTCCTTTACCATTTTCTTCCCATCTCCTCCATTTCCCTGCTTTGAACATGCGCCCCTACTTGCATTTTATGCATCCTATTCATTTCCATCTTCCGCCAAATGCCTGCTTTCACTGCTAATTAGGTTATCTTTCTCTTTTTTCTTTTTTCTCTGCATTACCTATAGCCTTGGCCTATGTTTTTTTAAGAAACTATTCTTTACTTTATTTTCAAATTCAATTTCCTTTTGGACAAAGCTTGAGCCTCTACTTTGATGGTTTTTTTGTCTTCCTCCTATTGGAGATTTGGGACTTGGCTTGGCATTGAAATTAGGGTTAGAGATTATTGCTATTTTGTCGAGATTTATTAAATATGTCTCCGGCGAAGACGCCGAAGGGCGATGATGGAGTCCAATATTCATTCGCCGTTGAGTATAATGGACCGCCGGTTGCCTACGATCTTCCCAAGGCTGTACCCATAAGCGTTGATAAAATCCCAGTGGCTGCAGTGGTTACTCAGGTTCCCCTATCGGATAAACTATCGTTGCCGGTTGTGCAACCGCTCTTAGCACTGGAACCTCCGAGTGGGAGATTCTCCAAGGAGCTCAAACCACTTGGCTCTGAACCTGCGGTTTCCCCGACTTCAGTGATACCCTTTGACCGGAGTAAGGAGGATGGTGGTGGTTGCTTATCGAAAGAACTGGAATTAGGTTCCGAAAGAACAGTGTCTCCAACTTCTGTGATTGCCTTTGAAGACAGTGTTGCACAGGGTGATGTTTGTGAGTTATCGGGTGAATTGAGTAGCTCGGGAGCATTTGAGTTCTCGAATGGGAATTTCGTCTCTGGTGAATTGTCGGATGTGGCTGACAGCTCAAGGGTGCTGGACTCAAGCTCAGTTAGTCACGAACACTCGCAAGAGTTACTGAGGGGAGCTGGAAGCTTGAGCACCGTAGAATTTTCTGACGGTTTTGACAAGTCAGGAAGAAGCTCAAGTGTTTTGAGGATTTCAAATGGTGGAAAAGAGAGTCTTGATTTTAATGACTTAAACCAACAAGATTGGGCTTCCACTGAGTCTGTGTTGAGTTTAGATTATCCATCCTCTCGGGTTTATTCCTTAAGGGCTGCGGATTGTAACAATGAACCAGATTGTGATGTTAGAAGCCCTCATATTGTTACTTTCAACGTCGACTCGGATGATGCTTTAAATGAGGAATACGAACAAGAAGAGACTGAAACAAGACCAGTGAAAAAAGAACCTCTAACAAAGGGAAAGAAAGGGTCATGCTACCGATGCTTCAGAGGAAACAGATTCACGGAAAAGGAAGTTTGCCTTGTTTGTGATGCGAAGTATTGTAGTAACTGTGTGTTAAGAGCTATGGGGTCAATGCCTGAAGGTCGTAAATGTGTTACTTGCATAGGATTCCCAATTGACGAGTCAAAACGAGGGAATTTGGGAAAATGTTCTCGGATGCTCAAGCGACTGCTTAATGACTTGGAGGTTCGACAGATAATGAAGGCTGAGAGGTTTTGTGAAGTAAATCAGCTGCCGGCTGAATACATTTGTGTGAATGGAAATCCTCTTTCTCAGGAGGAACTGGTTTTGTTGCAGAACTGTCCAAACCCTCCGAAGAAGCTTAAGCCAGGAAATTATTGGTATGATAAAGTATCTGGTCTTTGGGGGAAGGTATTGTTTTTTCCCATACATTTACCTTCTGCTTGACTCTTTTAAGGTATACTGCGGATACTGATTTTTCTTTTTCTTTTTTTTCTCTTTCGGGTGAAATTCACAGGAAGGACAAAAGCCTTCCAGAATTATTAGTCCCCATCTGAATGTTGGAGGTCTCATCAAACCAGATGCTAGCAATGGAAACACACAGGTTTTCATTAATGGTCGTGAAATAACAAAAGCAGAGCTTCGAATGTTGCAGGTTGAAATTTTAGTGCATGAAACTATATTTTTTAAGGGCTTTCTCTTATTGAATTCTTGTTCTATTGTAATGAAAGGATCTGGTGCTGACAATACTTACGTTTTATTATTTGCTGTTTTCGTTTGGCAGTTAGCAGGGGTTCAATGTGCTGGCAACCCGCATTTTTGGGTCAATGAGGATGGTTCATACCAAGAAGAGGGACAGAGGAATACAAGAGGATATATATGGGGAAAGGTATAGTTTGTTTGCCTATTCGTCTCTGGTTCTCATCTGTCAATATTAATTTACACTAATAGACGCCCAATTATTTCACTTATTAGGCCGGAACGAAGCTTGTATGTGCTCTCCTGTCTCTCCCTGTGCCTTCTAAACCTACAAATTCTTGTGGAGAACAAATCACGAATCCGGTTAGCAAAACAGTTCCCGACTACCTTGAGCACGGAATGGTTCAGAAGCTCCTCTTAGTTGGTTACAGTGGGTCTGGAACGAGCACTGTTTTTAAGCAGGTGAGAATATTACCTCATAGTTGAGTCCGTTAATCATGTGATGCTTAGAACTTTGCTTCGGTTAGGATCAGTAAATGTGGCTAATATATAACTTTGGAAGCATGTGTTGATGAAAATTATCCTTTCTTAAGTCACTTAAAAAAATGATATGAGAAAAGCTTCTTGAGCTGGTCTAAACATGGGTACATGACTATAAAGTATTGAGCCATTTATTCATAACGTAATGTGATTACTATGAAAATTTAATTCAGCAAAGCGACTGTTTATGATTTTGGAAAAGTTACTTCATGAGATCATTCTGTCTCTTTGCTGATTTTTGTCTTCTACCTTCCCTTGAACCACCTCTCCTTTTTCTATTTTGATTGTCAGATATAAGAACCTTATTGGTTTGGAGTTCCTCAGGTTCCTAAATTCTTCATGTTTTTCGGTAATTCGGAGTGTATGTTAATTTAATCCATGATTATGTTACTCTCTTTTGTCTTGTCTAGTTTCCCTGGTATAAAAAGGCAAATTGTGGTGGTAATCGGTAAACTAATATAACTGACTTCATGGTTGGATGCAATGGTCAATTATATGTTATAGTCTTTGTCTGGGGAGCAAAATGAAGTGAGAAAGAAAAAGCGAGGTCTAGACATGATACATGAATTGATTTGCTATCAATTTTTATTCTTCACATATTCTTTCCCTCCTTTTTAAATTGTTCCTTAAACAAAGGCTTCAGGTGTTTTTGAGGTATTTATTGCTTTGTTATTTGCAGCCACATATAATGGTGACCTCAAATATGGTTGTCTGGTTATTGTAACTTGTTGAAAATTGAAATCCTATTTTCACACCTTGCCCCCTTTTGATAGTGTACCTGGCTAAGAATACCTATATCAAATGTGATTTGTGTCGCTGTCGGCATTCTTGTTATTGATATAAGGTAAGAAATCAATGTATTTATAAATTTGTATAATGCTTGTCAGGCCAAGATTCTGTACAAAAGTATCCCCTTCTCTGAAGATGAGCGTGAAAATATTAAATTGACCATTCAGAGCAATGTCTATGCATATCTTGGCATACTCCTTGAGGGTCGTGAGCGTTTTGAAGATGAATGTCTTGGGCGTTTAAAGAACAAGCAATCTTCTGTGGGGAACACCACAGGTATGAAAGCAAATTTCTCCCTCCTTTCCACTTTTTCCTCTGAAATATGAGTCCTTTTATTGAAGTTCGACTCAGCAGCCGAGGCTTTTCTCCATTCATACTCAAATAGTAGAAAGTTCTCATATTTTCATTTAAGTTTTTAATAAATTAAATGATTGTTACTAAAATAATTGATGTCCTCGGGTTTGCTTGGATGTTAATCACTGTACAGCAAGCAAGTAGGTTTTACGTTTTGGTTCTCCATTTGTGATGAAAGATTTACTGGTACATTGATGGATTTCAACAGGGAACTGTCCAAATTTTAATGACAAGACAATTTATTCAATTGGCACAAGGCTGAAAGCATTCTCTGATTGGCTGCTCAAAACTATGGTATCGGGCAAACTTGATGCTATCTTTCCAGCTGCTACTCGTGAATATGCACCATTAATTGAGGAGTTGTGGAACGATTCTGCTATCAAGGCTACATATGAAAGAAGAAGTGAATTAGAAATGCTACCCAATGTAGCCAGTTATTTCTTAGAGCGGGTAAGATCATTACTTAGTTCTTGAATTGATTTTATCAACATTTTAATTTGTATATGTGCTCTTGTCAATGAGACATTGACTAACGTGTTTTTGACCTTTGAACTGAACCTTTACATATTTGTTTTGGTCAAGGGTAATAAGCATAAGTGGTGGTACATTATTTGTTTTTTACTCACGTATAGAAAAAAGTGTTGGAGATGTTACATAAAAGGTTGGGGGGGGGGGGGGGGAGAATTTAGGAATATATTATGATCAATATGTGAAATAGAGTATTAGAGGGAACAGTCAATCATGCAGGCTGTTAAGAAGTATTTCATTGCTTCAGGCGTTTAAGTCTGTGCTTAGGATCTTCTACAGAAGTGGTTGTACCTCCCAGTGTCAATTTTTTTTTTTAATTTATCAAAGTGTTATATAAAAGTCTTTGCAAAATATGGCACTGGCGCTCATGGAAAGGTATTTGATTGTGTTAAAGGAATACATCTTCAATCAGTCAGCTTCTGCAAAAATTAGCAAACCTATGGCGGGATAAACTTAACAGCGACATGAGAGTTTTGGTCAGTGGTAATAAGCATAGGTGGTGGTAGACTGGTAGTTCATATTGTTTTTCACTCTCTAAAAAGGTTCCTTGGGCAGAGAGAGTGAGCGACTGACAATTGTGCACTGGACATTGGACTGAAGCATTTGGAATAAAGAGTATGTATTGTCCCTGAACAACCCTCAGAGATGCTTTTTAATCTCTGAGATAATTTATTAGGCCAGGCTTGACTTCAGTTTATGGGTTTAATGTTAATGTTAATTCAGCTGTCAATGAGCAAAGCTAGAAACTGCTCTGTTCCATCCGTTAAGCATTAGAATGTTGAATCCTTTTTAATGTATCCATTTCTATTTACTCTTTCTTGGAAAGTATTGTTGGGTTAGTGACCTTGGAACTTGTGCTTTTCATCAACAAACTCTTTAACATGACAACTCTCTGTTTAGGCTGTTGAGATATTGAGGACCGATTATGAACCCTCAGATTTGGATATTCTCTATGCTGAGGGAGTTACTTCATCGAATGGGCTTGCTTGTGTGGAGTTCTCATTCCCCCAATCAGCTCCTGATGAAACTGTTGACACTGCTGATCTGCATGATTCCTTGATTAGGTAGGTGAAATTATGTATATTTATTATTATATGTGAGAAATGTGCTGTGACCCCGCTGGCCCCATTTTCATTATTGAATCTGCTCTTGGGAAATAAAACATTTTGCCAAAAATACCGAGGGGCTGCAATGCATGTCAAGTACACCAGACCCAGAAGACGGTAACTGAAAGAAAACAGAATAATTGTGTGTTATAAACAGTACCTACTGAAATATCAACCCTACCAGATGCTATAAAATTGCTTGTGTTAAACTATGGTTTTATCTGCCCTTGCTACTATGACATTGGGCAAACAAGGAGAGAAAAAAAAAGGGGGGGGGGGGGGGAGGATGTAATTTAGGTGGCATTTAGTGCGTGGTATCTTAATTTCCCAGGACATTGGAAACATTTATATAATATTTGAGCTTGACACATATGAAAAAATCATCATCCCTATATTATTTAGAACATAGACAACACATAAATTTTAAATTTAATTTTAATTTTTTTCGTTATTTGCTATATCCAAATATCTTATAAATAGCATTCTGGGCGTATGGGAAATTAAATTTCCCATGTATCAAAGAGTACCTTGATGATCATGTAATGCATGAATTATAAATACAACATATACTTTAATTAGATGGTGTATAATTAGGAAAGACCGAAAGAGTGACATGCTCCAGCTCTAAGACTCACATACAACATTGAAATATTGTTTTAGTCGGACTCAGACTTACTGTGTAAGTTGACCTCTGTTCCTTGAAACTCTGGTTGGAAAGATGCATTCAAGTACATACATTTGTTCGTAAAGCATTGTCTAAACTATGTCTTAAACATTTGCTGATGATGTTGATTTTTTGTAAATGTGATTGAGAGTCAAATAAATATCTTGAAAAATGAGCAATTTGTACAGCTGGTTTGAATGGTTTTAACATGTACCCCCTTTTTATTGGTTCTCTTTGGCTGGTTCACAGGTATCAACTAATTAGAGTACATGCAAGAGGGCTAGGGGAAAATTGCAAGTGGCTAGAAATGTTTGAAGATGTTGGAATGGTCATCTTCTGTGTTGCCTTGAGTGACTTTGATCAGTTTTCCCTCGACGGAAGTGGTTGTCCTAGTAACAAGATGATATTGAGCAGGAAGTTTTTTGAAACCATCGTCACTCATCCAACCTTTGATCAAATGGACTTCCTATTGATATTGAACAAATTTGATCAATTTGAGGAGAAAATAGAACAAGTGTCGTTAACCCAGTGTGACTGGTTCTCTGATTTTCATCCAGTAATTAGCCGTCATCGCCCGAGCAGCAACAGCAACAGCATCAATAATAGCCCTTCCCTTGGTCAGCTGGCTTCCCATTACATAGCGGTTAAGTTCAAGAGGCTCTATTCATCCCTTACCGGGCGGAAGTTGTATGTGTCCCTAGTGAAGGGATTGGAGCCTGATAGTGTTGACGCAGCACTCAAATATGCAAGGGAGATTTTAAAGTGGAATGAAGAGAGACCGAACTTCAGCGTTAGTGAGTACTCGATGTATAGCACTGAGGCGAGTTCATTCTCTCATTGATTGCTAATTCAGACAAGAATTGTAAGTCTTACTTTGTATGACTTATATTCTGTCCTTGTACATACATATATTGCTAAGAGTAAAGGGAAGTGCATTCCTTCCTCACGCTATGGTGTTGTAAGATGGATTGGGCACCTGTGGGTTTCCCACGGTTAAGGCATGTTGGTGTGTTTAAACACAGGCCACAGAGTTTCAGGTCGGGGTGTAATGTGGAATTTTTTTTTTTAATTATATGGTAAAGTAATATCTTGAGGTTTGTATTTGTATATCTCTGTTAGGCAGGCTCCTCACTTTTACAATTTGAGTTCCAAATCGACTTTCGTACATTAATAGATGATGTAGAGATGTAGACTAGTCGTGTTCCCCTGTTGTGGTATTTGTTTGAAATGTAAATGCAAGAGCTCCTTTGAAGCTTGTTTGTGGACGTAATTTATGAGAAAATACAATTGCAAATGGTGGAAAGAGAAGTTGATGAATGTGAATAGGAAAAACTATAGTTTTCATTCTTTTCACTAATATAATTCTTTAACTCATAGAAGTCTTGATTTAAGAAGCATCGATAAGGATATTATATTAGACATAACTCGATATGATACATAAGGCACAATAATTTTTAAAATTGTAAGATAATTATCTGGGATATATATATATATATATATAACAAATTAATATATAAAACAATAATTAATATAAAAAAAGTCTTAAACAAATATTTTAAATATAAAAATAAAATATTCATAACAAGTTATTAATAAAAATATAAATTAAATTAAAACTAGAATTTTCAATTTAAATTATTGTTAATTTTTATCTCTATTTATATTATTAAAATTTTTTATAAATTATTGAACTGTATTAAATATAATATGTATGTCATATTAGATACACATTTGATATGCCCTTGTCTTAATCCTGAATTGGTGCTTCCTAAGCCTTACAAGGATATCCTATAAGAAAGATATCGCCTTCAAAGTGAACTGATTGACTTGGGTATTACGTTCGGTACCCATCCTTGAAGATTAATGAGAATTAAAAGAAAAATAAAAAATTTTATTATATCTTTATCATTATTATTTAATAATATAAATATTTCATTAATTTTTTACAATAGAATATCATTATTATTTCTCATTCTACTTGTATGCATTTTTCTTTCCTTTTTTGGTTCCCTCAACCTGCGTTCCGATGGTCAGCTTCACTCATGTCTCATTACACATCTAAAATTAGAAACAAGCGTCGCCATCGAGTTCTTTATACGTAGATGAGCAAAAATAGAATGCTGCAGCCGTGCATTTAATTTTAAACCTACTACCATAATGAGATAGTGGATTTGAAACCACTGGCTCTATGGATTGCTATTCCAGAAAAACTGATGGCTATGGCGTTAAAGAACGAAACTTGTTTCTTTATCACTTGTCAAACAGAGCAATCTGCATTAGCCACCCACAATTGCTATATGCACAAGTTGAACAGATCCAATATTGCCCTTCACCATGTGGCATATCAGCTGAGCATTCACCTACCTTCTCTGCTTCATCATTACTCTTCAGCGCCTACATTGGCAAAATCAGAGGTTAAGGTAAGAAAAGAAATGCATAAAAATCTCTACATTTCTGTATTATCTTCCACTGGGTTTTTTTCATTATCTTTTGTCGCTGCCTCTCTCTTGTAACATGAATTTTCTGCGGCAAAGTGGAAAGCGATTTTGAATATAGTGAGGGTTGAAGTTGATGTGCTCATGACTGGTTGTGGTCCTAGTTGTGGTCTTGTAAGCTGATGGAAGCAAGTTCTAGTCAGATACACTAGGCTAAATCTATGTGCGTTTTTCAACTCTAGTTATGAATAACTTGGTTTCATAATGCATATCCACAAAGAAGCACGAACTGGATGATGCTTTCTGGAGAAGCGCTAGTTACTCGGATTTTAAGCATTAATCATTAGAGGAAGCAAACTAACACCCCTCCCCCCTTGCACAATTTCTCCTCAAATCCTCATGTTAGCCATTTTATGAAAATCTAGTTTTTAAGTTATGGTATGAATATAGATGCATATATGTTCTTACTTTTTCTCCCTCTGGTTTCGAGGTTTAGAAATGGTGTAAACTAGAAAAAGATGCAGAAAAATATATTGGACAGAATCTGCTTCCAACAGACACCAATTTTTCAAGCTAATGATAGTGGTTTCAGGAATCAGCTGGTGAGTGACACAGTTTAAAATATAAAAGGAACAGTCATGTTGCCCCCCTTTCTTCTTAATTTCAACTGGATATCCCTTTATGGTTTCAGAAGTTATAGATGTTGATGGATTCTCAATTATTTTACAGCGAATTCCAAGAAAGTTTGTGAGTCATTTTAAGGAGAAACTGCTGGGTACTGTAAGACTTAAGAGGGCCTAGTAGAAATGTGTGGAATGTGAAAGTTGCAACAACGGCTGATGATGTCCTTTTTCAGAATGGTTGGGAAATATTCGTGCAGGACCACAATTTAGCAGAAAGAGATTTTCTTGTCTTCCAATACAATGGAGACTCTTCTTTCAATGTCTCCATTCATTATGAAACTGGATGTGAACGAGAAGGTGCTTACTTTGTCACAAAACACACTTTGTGCTCTAGAAATGCTTGCTTTCTTCGAAATGAAGACTAGAAAATTGTACGAGTTAGTGATTTGGAAGAAATGAGGGGAAAGGCGCAGAAAAGGAAATTAAAAGGTAGAGATGGGAATGTTGGAAAAGAGGTGCGTGAAAGAAACCTGAAAAGCAGGAGTGGGTATAAAACTTCTATGCTCGTTGGAACCAGCTTTCAAACACAGAAACTGTTGGGGCTAGGCAGGAGGTTGTATTCGATATAAACAAAGACAAAAGCAAAAAGAGAAGCTCTTGATAAAGCATCCATCTCTGGTCCATAAAATCCCATAAGCTTCTTCTTTCTCTTTTTCATTGTAACCCCCTCATGTGATTCTATTTCTCTTCTCTCTTATAGTCTCCACTATTTTCACTCTATATATATTCTTGTCTCTGTACTCAGTTGGTAATGGAATATAATAAAATATTGCCTTTACTCTAATATGGTAACAGAGCCCTATACCAACAGTGGTACAAATGGCAAATGATCCACCCCAAGCTTCTTTGGCTACCAACTCTTCTTTGTCTCCATCCCCAGGAACACATTCTACCATGAGTCTCACTAACACAAATAATCCCACGTCGTCCTTTATCACATCATTGCCTCACTTTGTTACTGTCAAGTTCACTTCTAATAACTACCTCATCTGGCATGTTCAAATGCTACCTTATCTTTATGGTCAACAAGTTTTTGGTTACATTATCAATTCCTCCTTCTTCACCAACTTCGGATGATGGATCATCTAATCCAACTTACACCAAGTGGTTTTATCAAGATCAGTTAATTTTTTCTGTTCTAATTTCCCCACTCTCTGAAAATCTGATGGCTCAAGTTTTGAAGCATAAATCATCCAAAGCAATATGATGCGCCTTAGAAACAATGTTCTCTTAACAATCTCAAGCTAACTATGTTCAGCTGCATCATCAGCTTGCCACATTGAAAAGGGATCTAATACTATTTCTGAGTATTTCCAAAAGGCTACAATCCTCTCAGATGCATTGGCTACAGCAGGCAAACCATTATTTACAGTTGAATTCAATATGTATCTTCTCTCTGGTCTTGGATTTGAATATGATGCTATTGTAGCTTCTCTTACTACACGACTAGAAACATCATCCTCTGAAGAACTTCTTAGTCATCTGCTCACCTTTGAAGCATGCATTACTCACAATTCCACCCTATCTTTACCTCCCACTGAAATATCTACACATGTTGCTGCCACATCTTTTTCTCCATCCTTGTGAGGTGGTCGAACTTCTGGGATTTTATGGATTAGAAACAGATGTAGAAGCAGGCTCCCCAAGCTTAGCTTGCTTGTCTTAGCTCATGTCTTTTGGCTCTTGGTTGCAATGCCTCTCGCTCTGATAGCTCTCTGTTCATCTATTGACATTCATCTTATACTATTTTTCTTTTAGTGTATGTTGATGACATCATTATCATTGGGTCTTCACTAGTTGTTATTGACAGTTTTATCTTTACTTTGGCTGCTTCCTTTCCTGTTAAACGACTTAGTACCTTGCATTATTTTTTGGGTATTGAATGTCATCGCAACTCTCAGGGACTATTTCTGTCCCAAGGGAAGTATATTACGAATTTACTTGCCCAATCCAACATGTTACTCTGTAAGCTGGTTCATACTCCCTTGGCACCATTTTTTAAGCTCTCTTTCGCTGAAGGTTCTGTATTCTCCTATCCTACATTGTATCATAACATTTGTTGGTGGTCTACAATACCTCTCTTCCACTAGACTCGATATCTCTTTTGCTATCAACAAGGTATCTAAATATATGCATTGTCCTCAAGACTTTCATTGTATGGCTGTCAAACACATATTGCGTTACCTTAAGCATATTATGGAAAGCATACTATGGAATATGGTTTACTCCTTCAGCCAGCTTCTACATCTATTTTGTCTGCCTTTTCAGATGCTGATTGTGGTGGGAATCTTGATGACTATTGTTCTACTGGTGGTTTTTGTATTTATTATGGTCCTAACCTTATCTTCTGGAGTTCTAAGAAATAGCCCATTGTTGCTCGATTTAGTATAGAGGTTGAATATAAAGCCTAAGCCTTGGCCACTTGTGATATCATTTAGATCTAATCATTCCTTACTAAATTTAACATTTTCTTACCTTAATCTCCTATACTTCATTGCGATAACATTGGTGCTACTTATCTTACTACCAATCTAGTCATGCACTATCGTATTAAACACATAGCCTTAGATTATCATTTTGTTTATAAACATGATACTACCAAATGCTTACACATTTCTATTCTTTCTTCTAAAGATCAACTTGCTGATATTATGACAAAGGCATTATCAACTCTTAGATTTCAACACCTTTGTTCGAGCCTTCCTGTTCATCTCTTACCACTTGGCTTGCGATGGGCTAATAGAGCATCCATCTCTAATCCATAAATCCCATAAGCTTCTTCTCACTCCTTTCTATTGTAACCTCTTCACGTGATTCTATTTCTCTCCTCTCTCATAGTCTCCACTATTTTCACTCTTTATATATTCTTGTCTCTATACTCAATTGGTAATGGAATATAATAAAATATTGCCTTCACTATAATAGCTCTAATAAAAAACAAAGTAGATGTGAGGAAGAAGATGAAAGCGATAATTCAATAGGTTTCGCTAAACAAAAGAATCAGAACACTGCTCATGATGTCTCCAAAAGGTTTCGCTCAACAGAAGAATCAGCTGACCTTAAAATGAAGAAGAAATTAATGGTAATAGCTTAGAAGACCCGTTATGTTATTGACTTGACCTCTTCAAGAAAGGAGTTCAAAATCCATTCATCATCAACTTAAGTACACTAAATGAAAATGGTGGTTCTTAAGAGGCTATATTTGGCACACCATGCTAGCTATAAAAGACATACTCATTTTAATTTCTCTATAAAGGTTACATGAACTTGTTCATTACCTTCACAGGATATGTTTTTAGCAATATTGTATTAATGTCTTTGATTTCAATGGTTCTGATCTTCAAACTTCATTTGCTTATTCCCCTACACATTGAGTACTACGCATAACATCCTTACAATCTTGGTCTCTTTTAATCTAATGCAAGAATAATTGTCGTAACATCCATATGATTCAAAATTAAAGAGCTACCAGGGACCTCAATCATATAAGGACATAAAAGGAAAGGTAGAAAAAAAAAACATAAAGCAAAACACTAGGTTATAACTTTCGATGAAGTTATTTCTCACTAACCTGCCTTTAACATACTCCAAAAATGGATGCTACCAAGATGTTAAACTGGTTTATCATTTTAGAATAGAGTATTAAATAGCTACTTCTATATCATATCCACCCTCAATGCAAATTGATTTTGTTGCTTCTTGCTTAATAGTTTCAAGAACTTCAAGGAGTTGACGCCTCAATGTTCGCAGCTTAATATGTCTAACATTGGATAAAAATAGAGATATAAGATGGGCACTTTATCACTAGTTTAGTCTTTTTGGGGGTGAATATCTTTCATGGCTCAAAGTCACATCGCCCAGTACCAAGTCATTTCACTACAAGTCTTTGTTGCAATCGTGCAGTATAAAAGGGGGAATGTTACAACGAAAGACCCATGGGTTGGATGGCAACATAAACAATATTAGCCAAAAACTTATAATAAAAATCTTGAAAATTAAAATTAATTTTAAAAATTACTACAATTTCGTATTAAGATTTAGAAAAATTATTATTAGGTTTTAAGAAAGTTACTATAAAAATTACTTAAATTGTAACTTTATTAAAATCTAATAATAATTTTTCTAAATTTAATAGTAAATTTTTTAAAATCTTATAATAATTTTAATTTTTTAAAATAATTTAATTATTTTAAAATTATTTATTATAAATTTTACAAAATTTGAACCCTTGAACATAATTTTTCCTAAAAGCTTCTTGTAGTCTAAAAACGAAAAAATACTATTATGTACAAACTTTCAAGTATCAAGTAGGCAGTAGATAGTCCAAATTATAATTTTTGACATTATTACAACACTTAAAATTATAATTTTACCCTAATTTATATTTCCCAAATGCATTATAATTTTTTTTATTTGGAAGGGTCACAGTTGCTAAAAAATACTACTATGTTCAAACTTGTAAGTATCAAGTAGGCAACAGATAGTCCAAAGAAGATAAATGAACCACAAGCCAATGACAATGCCAATGTCGACAAAAGTAATTGTCAGAAATACAACGGAATTGAAGATAAGGCTTTTTGACACTACTACAACACTTAAAATTATAATTTCACCCAAATTTATATTTCTCAAATGTAACATAATTTTTTTTTATTTAGAAGGGTCACAGTTGCTAAGCAATCATGACCTTCATATATATATATATATATATATATATCAAATAGGATACAATTACTAAGCAATTGTGTCCTTTTGCATGTTGACCTTGATACGCAGTTAAAATAATAATAATAAATAGGGACACAGTTGCTTAGCAACTATGTCCCTATGCTGCATGTCAGAGTTAATATTTTGATCCTAACATGCGAATAAAGTCAATTCACATGACAGCATAGTATTAGACTTGACAGATGACATTGCCACATGGCTAAAAATTATTGGTTGAAGAAAAATTTTATCTGAATTAATATTTTTTTTACCGTTGTCTGCCTCTCCCATTTAAACTTACCATCTCTCACATCTTTCTTCATTCATCTTTCTTCCTACAATTTTCTTCTCCACTGACAGCTTCTTCTTCATCTTTCCATCTTCTTCATCCTTCCTTCCTTCGTCTTCACCAATGGCAAGTTTTCATTGCAGTGAAATACTTCTCTCCTCTAACCATTTGTAGCCATTATAGAAGCTAGTTTTTACAGTATAAAGGGAAGATATGACAACACTCAGAATATTACAAAAAAAGAAGTAGTCCCAAATATTTATTGAAATATGTTATCTAGTATGTAAATACTAACCAAATTAAATATTATTTTGCTAAAAATATGATTGTGTTGTAGTTAAATTTTAAATTTTTGAAATATATACTTTTACTTGTTTGATCTAGATGTAGGCTGAATATTTTTTTTTTTAATTTTTACATATGAAACACTTAGTTATAGTTGAATAAAAAAATAACAATAGAATTATTAGAAAAAATAAGGTTTGAAAAAAATAGGTCAAGAAAATTATACTTTATAGTTATGTTGTTAATGATGTGAAAGAAATTAAAAAGATTATATAATATTTGTTGTCATAGAAAGAGGTTGCAAAAAATAATAGGTTTAAGGTAGAAAAAAAAAATGATATGATAAAGTTACTACAATGAAAGGAATTTTTTTCAATGTTAAATATTATAATAATGGAAAAAATATAATTAAAAATTAATATGAAAATATAATAAGAAAAAAAATAAAAAAATGTTATAAATAATAGAGATATGAAAAAATATTGTAAAAAAATTATGATATGGGAAAAATATTGAAAAAATGGAAAGAAATATTGGAAAAAAATAATATGGGAAAAAATATAAAATATAATATTAAAAAATACTATTATGAAATAGTTTTTAAATAATATATAATATTGTAAAAAATAATATTGGAAAAAATATCATAAAAATAGTGTGAAAATATAATATGAAAAAAAATTAAAAATGTTGTATAAAATATAATATGAAAAATATTGTAAGAGATATTGTAAAAAAAATAAATGGTAAAAAAGATTGTCAAAGAATATAATATGCAAAAAAATATAAAAATATAATGTGGATGAAATAAAATATTAAAATTTATACTTATGTATAATATAATTTAATATAAAAAAATAATAGTATAATATTATTTATATATTTAAGTAGATGAAAAATGTAGAAAATTTAGGAAAAATATTTAAAAAATGAGTATAATATATAAAAATAATGAAATAATAATTTATAAATTTTGTACACTATTTTAGATATTAGTGGCAGTATTGATCATATTGGTGAAATCAACAACAAGAAAGAAGTTATATGCATATATTTAAATGGATAAGTTTGTGAAACCAATAATGGTGCAACATATATCTCATATATTATTGATGTAATAACTATTGATTCTAACATTTCATTAGAAAGAGAAAAATAGAAGGTTGTGAAGTAATTACAGTTAAACTCAAATCAATATGTGTTTTAATTAGTATATAGATATCTAGTGTCACTGAGGCTTATAAAGTATTGAGCAAGTAAGTTGAGGAGTAATGCCAATATCCAAGCAATGTGAGCTACAAATGCTAAATTTCTATCATAATTTGATTTAGAAGAATTGTATGCAGAAATCTCGTCAAAGAAAATAAACTTAAGTGTGGTAATTCAAGCAACAGTTGACTATGTGCCGAATCTATTTATATCCTCTAACCATGTTAATATCACAGGCGATCAGCCTGCTTTATTTAGGCCATACTTTGGAGGTATTGGTTAATTCCACACCCAATATAGAATAATTTAACAATATCCAACTATTGGTTTAGTTGACTGTACCTTCCACCAATGTTCATCTCATCCACTAGTTGATCATACCTCCCAACTAAATTCATCACTTGAACCAACTGTTAACCCCCTTTCTCCTCTATAAGAGACAGAGGACATAATAGATGAATTTGAGAAACAAGATGATTATGATGTTGCCCCATACACTTACAATAGTGATGGTGATACAGATGATGATGAAGGCACCAATTGTGTTGATGTTGCTGTGACTCCAGCCTTCATAAATATTTATGATAACTCGACGGTTGCATTATTTGAATAGGTATATGTAGATGGTGTGAGGCCTCCTGACTATATTGAAATAAAGGAGGCAGTGATAAGCTTAAATGATGACAAAGAGTTGTGTGTATGTATATTGTATAATGTTCAGTGATCTTTTTTTGTCGAACCATAAAGATATACTCAGTGCGTGCATATCAAACGTTTAAGGTGTTCCACTCCTCAAGAAAATATGGAGAATACTGATGCCTTCAATATGGACAAGGATCATGCAAGTGGAGGGTAAGAGCATATTATCAAAAGAATGGGCCTTATATATGTATTTTAGCATTCTTGTAATAAGACCACCCAAAATTAAACTACAATGTCATCTTAATGTACATTATATTAATGATGATTGAGAATTTCAAGGTGTCAATTTAAGAGGTCATTGAGTAGGTGCCTTTTATATTTGGATATAATGTTTCATACAAAAAGACTTTGAAGGAAAAACACTAAGCCATCTCACATGCATTTGAGAATTTGGAGGAGGTTTGTACTTTGTTATTGAGGTGGCTGGCTACCATTCAAAATTTTATGCTAAGTTCGAACTATACCTTTATGCATACAAAATGTGTATCAACTAATGTAACTAATGGTAAGTCAGTTATGTTTCATCAAGTATTCTAGACCTTTAGGTCTTGTATTGATGCATTCCATAACTTGAGGTTAATGATCCAAATAGATGGAACATTCTTTTATGGCAAATGCAAAGGGATTGTACTAATTGCAAACACAAAAGATGGTGAGAGAAACATTGTTCTGATTGCTTTTGTTATAGTAGAGGGAGAAACATATAAAGTATGGGCATGATTCTTGTTCAATCTCTGAGCACATGTGGTGAAAGATAAAGATGAGATTTGCTTAATTTTCATAGGCATACTAGTATTCTAGCTACTATGGCTAATCGTCACACAGGGTGATAGCCATCGCAGGCTTATCATATGTTTTTGGCTAGTAATATCAATACAAAATGTAAAATGCCATAGTTGAAGAAGCTATTCACCGAAATTGATATATCTTGCTATCACTTAACCTTATCAATATTTTTTCAATACATTGGTCTACCTTCGCATTAGTTATTAATTATCCTATATTTTCATGTACATGTTACCTTTATGAGTAGCACAAAGTGGATGAAGAATTAACCCACATATGTTGACTAGATTCTCACGTTGCTAATTGGATTGATGAGATATCTAAGCATTAATGGTGTTGAGCATATGATATTGCCAGTAGGTGGTGGGGCCACATGACAACAAATTTAGCGAATAGTATAAATGTAATTTTTAAAGGAGTCAAGTTCTTATCCGTACTTGGGTTGGTTTGGGCAATATTCTACAAGTTAACTAAGTATTGGGTCCAGCGAGTGGAGAAAGCGAATGCACAATTGCAAGTAAAAGAAGTCATAGCTGATGATATTAGATTAAAGCTAGCAGTCAAAACTCGAAGAACATCAGCATGCATAGCCTGTGGATTTGATAAAAGAGTGTTGATGTTTGAGGTGGAGAAACTGTAAGATCTGATTAACCAACAATTTGGACGATCCTATAAAGTCAACTTAAGAGATTGTATGTGTAACTGTGATGAATTTTAGGTTCTGAAATATCCTTACCAGCATGTGTTAGGAGCATGTGCCCACGTCTAAGTGGATTACATACAATATGTCGATCGAGTCTTTTGATTGGAAACCATCTTGAAAGCCTACAGGGAATGAATTTCGCCTAATTGTTGATGAAGTATACTAGCTCTAAGTTCCAAGCCCAATGTTCATTGTTGATCCTTCAATGAAATGCGGTAAAGGTCGCCTAAAATCAAGCCGAATAAAAAATAAAATAGATTAGTGAGAAATTTTCAAGGACGTGCCAAAATGTGCATTATGTAGATAGATAGGCCATAACTGCACAATTTGTCCATTATGTGATAACAAAATCCATAGTTGTTTTTGTTTCTGTATGAGTATCAATTTTATTCTGTATAAATATTAATTTTGTTATGTATGAAAGATGGTATGACTACAATTATTTTGCTATGTATTTTGACATACACTGCTCAAATATTTTGTTATGTATTGCTTAGATATATTCTAATTTCTCCTTTTTTTTGTATAATTTCTGTACTGGTTGAATATTATGTTGTTTGATTTTTATGTTGGCTATATATTTTGACATGTACTGATTGAATATTATATTATTTGATTTTTACAGAATAGTACTATGTCTAGCCTAAGATATGTCCATCAGGTTTAGAAGACGAGTCATTGTTGTATCTCTAAATTAGGTACGTCTCTTAGGTTATGTGGCTTAGCGAGGTACATTATAGATGTATTGTGGAACTCGTATCTTTAATATGTGATTATTACATCATTTATGGTGTTTCACACCTATTTTTCCTTTAATAGCCAAATTGCATTTTTCAACTGCACTGCGTTGTCTATGGTTCACATTAGAGTCCCTTTGCCAGCCATAGTGCCACATTTTATAACTGCGGACTTCTACGGGGTGTCTCGACTTATAGCACTTGAGACCTTGGTACTTAACTTGTTTTAGCATTGGTCGAGCAGTGGGAGCTAAAAACATATATTTTTTATATTGGCCAGAGCAAGTGTACCATTACACTATAAGATGTGGCAGTGCAGTTAGGTCTTTCGGTAGCAAGTCTCCCTATCACTAGTTCACTAAACTTCAACTGGCGAAGTATTTGTAACATTCTTCTTGGGGTTAAGCCATTAAAGGAATAGTTTGATGGCCAAAGATTGAGCATTACTTGACTCGCCAATCACTTTATGGCACTTCCAGATAATATAGCAAAAAATGAGATACAATGATTTGTTCACACCTACATATTACGTTTGATATGTGGGGTCCCCATATCAGACAAGTTTGGATATAGAGTTTTCTTATGTACCTGACTTTCCTTAAGGACTTTCACGTAGCAAGTTAATTCAATTAGGACTTTGTAGTGCTATCATGCCTCTATAGAGAGCTGTGCAATGTTACAAATTACAAGGAGATTAAAATTGGTGGTTGTTTGATATTGTTTCACTTATGGGTCTAGAATCAGCTTCCTAGACTAAGACTCGAGAGGCCTCTACCTTCAGACTTTCACCTAGATGTATATGATATGCTCTTTCCGTTTGCTTATAGGTATAAAAACTATTTCAAGCTTGAATGCTTACTATATGGTTTGCATTGCTTATATAACTTATATTTAACCATAATTTCCCCATACATCTTGCAAGTGGAGATGCGAAGGCTAGTATCTTCATTCGAGAAAATTGGTGAAACAACACTACAAAGTATTATTAGACCAGATAAAGGCCAAAAAGGTTTGAGACACTCCAAATATTATTGCATAGTTACTTGTGGATACTATATCCTTACATGTTCTAATTCGTTATTTGCAGATTATATAGTGTTCATAAAATTCAGATAATGTATATTAGTTGATACCTGATTATTGCCTGGCCTCTTCAAACATATGACTAACATCTGCGTTGTTTATTTGCTTTCACATTGTGAAGTGGCATTATGTTGATTGCGTGCTTCAACAGTTTGGTAAAATGCAGCCCATACCTCATGCTCCCTATAATTTAGAAGAGGTCTATACATTTATGCTCAATGACAAGACCCATTAGAACTAGTAGAAAGAGTATGAGAATTTCGTACTTACATGGTAGAGTTAGCAAGATACTTTGTCACTTATACCAATATCAGTAGAATCCCTGAATCACTTTTTAGAGCACATGCAATGGTATTGAAGGATTACCCGCTAGTGGTGCTCAGGGTTTTGTAATAATTTTTAGGGACCTGTCACAGTTATTTTACTTCACTTTTTCATAAACCTTACATATATGATTATTAATTTTGTTTTTCATTTTTATAAACCAATGCAGCTAATCGCATACAACTACTAACTATAGATTACCCCTCGCCACTTAGTCTTGTTGTAGTCAATGATTATACTAGCATCCTGATGCACTTGGTGAGCATCGAGACATGATGATCTCCTAAACTACTCATCTCGCATTAGTTGGCTAGGCGCCAGCTTTCTCTAACTTAGACAACAAAGAAAGCTCGTGGATTTATGTCTATTAGATGGTTGATGACCAGGCTTATCATGATTTTGCCCCTAGTGTTGGCACTGCATCTGTGATAACTAAGCCATCGTCTCATACATTAATACAGATGTAGACCTACCATGATGTTGCTGGTCTATCTTTTTCCCCAACGACACAAACACAGCTCCACTATACATACTGTGGGTCTATCTTCCATTCCACCCATACATTTTACTATTTTTGGGGTGCCAGCTCTTCATTTTATATGTCATGCGGCTCTATTCCTCTCACACCCCTATTTTCAAACTAAGCAATGTCTGCCTTTGGGTTTGTTTCTAGGTTTTTTACATATGTTGGATCACAGTAGGTGAGATATATTACACTACATCAGCTAATTCCTCCAGTTTAATCCTCCTAATAGAATATGAGTCCTATGGCATACCAAAAGATGGAAGATGAAAGAAACAACAATAACAAAGAAGATAAAGCTAAATCCGATGATAAAGAAAAAGACGAACAAAAAGAGGAGCAAGAGGATGAGAAAAAAGAGAAAGAAAAACACCATCTTATCCGACAACGAAACCAACGATTAAGAACAAAGACTTGATGTAGCATAAAAAGTCCTTTTTTTTTTATGATATATATCACTTTTTTTGTACCTATATGATTATATCTATTCCTTTTCAACAATTACTAAATTTAAATTGCTTTAATATTAAGTTCAACAATACTTAATAACCGTGACCAATTGCTCATCAAATTTTTAAACACTCTTACTGATTTATCAAGTTTAAAGAAAACTAAATTAACACTTAATTTTTTATTTTAAACAATTAACCTTCATTTTTTAAATTAATTTTATGTTTTTTATTTTAAATTTTTTTAATATTATAATTAATATTTAGATTATATAAATCACTACAAATAAAAATTTTTAACAAAATTTAATATTACAATTAAAAAAAATTAAGGGATATAGTTGGTCCCCAGTAGTGACTCCTTTAAAATTTGAAAGGCAAATTTTTTTTTTTTACACCATGCTCCCACTTCTAAAATAAAAAAAAAATTAAATTCAGGGGTTATAGTTGGTAGACACCTGTGACCCTTCAACAATTAAAAAAATATTTATATTGTATTTGAAGGAAAAAAAAATTACAGTAGTGCATGAGACAATATAACAATTTTAGCTATTGTAATACTTTTAACGATTAAAAATAAAGACTTGATCTAGTACAGAATTTTAGAATACATATAACTTTTTTTGTACCTATGCATTTATATTTTAGTTCATTATTTTACATTATGACTTTTCTTTTCAACAATTATAAAATTTTCATTACTTTAATATTTAATTTAACAATACTTGACAAATGTAGTTAATTGCTTATCAAATTTTTTAAAACTCTTACAAATTATCAAGTATAAAGGAAATTAACCTTTATTTTTTTTAAAATAATTTTATTTTGCTTGATTAATTTTATCAAATTTAAAGGAAGTGACATTTAATTTTTTTAAATACTTAACCTTTATTTTCCTAAAATATTTTTTTTAAATAATTTTATCAAATTTAAATTATTTAACATTTAATGTTTTTAAAATACTTAATCTTTATTTTTCTAAAATAATTTTACAAGTCCTTTTTTTATAATTTTATAAACTTTATAATTGATATTTAAATTATTTTTTTAATGTCTTAATTTATAAAATTATTAACTTAATAAAAATAAAAATTCTAAGTATGTAAACAAAAGAAAAAACAAAAGTTAGCAACCTTTTAAAATAAAAAAAAAAGTAAAAATAATGAGCAATTATGACTCAATTTTTATTTTTTATATATTTTGAAAGGTCATAGTTGCTTAAAAAAAAGTTAGCAACCGTGATCCTTCCAATTTATAAAAAAAAAAAAATTCATGTTACATTTGAAAAATATAAATGGGTAAACATGTCTAGGGTAAAATTATAATTTTAAGTATTGCAATTATATGAAAAAGCTCGGAAGATAATAACTTCCAAATATTTGGATGAGTAAGTAATGATAGAAGATACTTCAAGTGAAATGATGAAGATGGAGCACAACTACCTTTGATGATTCCAAGAACCAAGAGAACCAAAAAAATAGGAAGCAAGACTAAAGAGTAGCACATACAACCAAAACATTCCTTGTCCATTTTCTATATCAATTGATAATCTATTATTTTGCTTGATAAATATAGAAGATCATGATTACTTTCGGGCTGACAAACTAAAAAAGAATCATCCAAACAAAGGTTAACAGAACAAGATTTTAGAAGTATTAGCAGATGTTGCAATCGAAATGATCCTAAAATGTCACAACACTCAAATATAGTCGTTTATTCAACATTCCACATAGTAGATGTTGGCAATCCAAGGCATGACAAGGAACCATAGCTGGTTTATTCAATACATGAAGTTTATTATATGAAAAGAAGTTAAAGTTGAAGAATGTATCGTGACCAGATATTTTGTTCATTTGAGGTTGCTAACTGATTCATTTATATCTAGCACTCTTTTGAACTGCTATGTAGATAATACAATCTAATGAAAAATAAAAAAGTTAAACTCGTTTAAGATTAAATTGAATCTTAAAAGGATTAAAATAGAAATCCCTTTCAATTATTCTATTCTAAAAGTCAATATTACTAGAAGTTTAAACATCAAGGGAAAGTCTACATACAATTTTTATTTTCTTATCATAATGCTTGATTGGTTAATTTTTACAAAACTATTTGATTAAAAACATGTCTAAAAACTTAAGACAAAAATTATTTATACTAATATATTTGATTTTGAATTCTTTTATGTGCAAAATCACATATATTAATATAAAGTATAAAAAAATTATATAATAATTAATATAAGAAAAGAGTAAGAAGTTATTAAATTATTATTATTTAAATTATATAGTTATTAATAAAAAAGAATAAATAGTTAAATAATTTTTTATTATTTTAAAATATAAAAAAAATCAATGACTTTTTTATGTTAATATGTAAAGGAAAAAAAACTTATCATTCAAATTCACAACAATCGAAATTATTTCCTTAAATGCTTTTCTTATTTTAGAGTTACAGCATCAAAAATGCGATGACCTTTTTTTTTTTAGGGTCGTGACATCCTTATTGATTTTTTAAAATTTAAATTTAAATTTTATTTTATTAGAAAGTGAGATATTAATTTTTATAATTTTAAAAAAATGAAAAAGATACCAAAAAACTAAAAATACATGTGCATTAGATTTATTTATTTCTTTCTTTGACAAAATATCTTTTTGTTTATAACAAGAGAGAAGATACAAAATTTTATTATTTTTGGTGGAGAGACCTGAGAGAATGCAAATTAATTATGACTTTTTGATCTAAGGATATAAAAGAAAAGAACTATTGACTTAAAACCTCAATTGCCAAAATGTTTTTTTTGTTGAAATATTTAATATTTTGTTGGAGGGTTTGTTTATTTAAAATTTTAATTTTTTAGAAAGATATTTAATTTGAAATTTTAATATTTGTAAAAAAATATATTTTTATTTTTAATATATTTTTATATTTTAATAAACTTGTGTGTAATATATATTAAAAAATATAACATTTTTTTTGTAATATTTGCATTTTTATTAAAGTAGAAAATGTAATATATATATATATATATATATATATAAAGAATGAAAATGAAATAAAATTTACAAGTATAAAAAAATAAGGTATAAATATTAAAATAAAAAATAAGTTGACCATTTTAATTAATATGTCCTCCAATCTCACATTGGGGCCTTCTTTTTAATCGTTGTGGACAATGCTGCAATGACTTCTCTTCTTCTTCATTATCAAATGACCTATTATTGATATTACAAGTTGGCTAAGGAGATTGAACAGGTGGAATCAATTGGTTAAGGGTGAAAAACTCTTGTTAAAAAAAGGATCTCCACTGTTCAGAAGATGTATCAGCATACTCTACATTGAATGTAAATGGATTGAAGAATAGAGTGGCGAAAGACACACCACTAGCTTGTATGGTTTGAGGTGGTGGGGTGGAAAGTATGACTGAGGACAAATTAGTACCGGCAAAATCTATAAATGATGCACTAGAAGCAAAAAAAGAAGGACTAGTACTCCCAAAATTTGAAAGAGATCCACTTAGTGCAAAAGAAGGATAAGTACCCGCATAGTTAGTGAACGACTCAAAAGAATAAGGGTTTGGACCTTTAATATTTCCATGAACTGGCACTAGTGTGTAATAGGATGATGGAACATCTGTCTGACATCCACTATTATGTGCAGTATCTACTAATGGCTTTCTAATAAAAATAAAATTGTGTCTCCGCTTACCTGGGTGAGCCTTTGGCTCTAGTGGCTTATGCAGATGAAAGGCAGGTGGAGTAGGTTAAGAGACCATCATTTCTCAATGTTCATCTAAGGCTTACAACTTCGTCTTAATATCTTTACTTGCCCTCTTCTTAAATCACACATAATCAAGTGTCGAAGGGTCAGTAATAACAAGCCTATATAAGTCATTCAATACATAAGCTTGTGGAAAAAAAGATTAGATTAGCAATTATGTGGTTAGATAAAGTACATAAGTATATAGAATAAAATTAAATACAAGCATAAGAAATCTTACTATGAAATATTAAGAGTCACTCTCTGAATGTATCCATTATCATGTATGTCGC
The DNA here is from genome assembly GCA_032878935.1 of Erythrophleum fordii. NCBI lineage: Eukaryota > Viridiplantae > Streptophyta > Magnoliopsida > Fabales > Fabaceae > Erythrophleum > Erythrophleum fordii. Next base: position 3,560,192 of record JAVQMF010000036.1, read on the forward strand.
CAATACCAATGCATGTAATCAAAGGAGCAATCCAGGGGAGATATCTCCATATCCCTTTAGGCAACAACCTGCTGCCATGCATTTTATGTAGTAATAAATATAATGTACTCACGACACTAATCTTTATATATTTTTTCTCTCAACTGAAGGGTTTACAAAGACCCCATATTGAACTGCATTTAGGGGATATGCTGCTATCAACCAAATTAGCAAAGGATATGGTCTGCATGGTGAAACTCAACGAGTCAGAAGCAAACAATAAGAACATATGTACACTATATATCTAAAAACGCTAAGTAATAGTCAAGAATTAACTGTCTGATATTCGAAGGATCATATGATTGCCAAATAAACTCATAATCCTTTATCTATTCCAACAATATTTTATAGGTCATCCTTTATCTATTCCAACAATATCCTATAGGTCTGCAAGGCCTTTGTGGTTGAGCAAATATATTGGAGGACACACCTCCATTTGAAACCTAGCGACAGACTCAAGGGATATATCTCTATCTGAAGGTCTGGTTGATGGGATTGTAGTGGAGTCAATTGCAAGAAACGATCCCATATATATAAGTGTAACAATATCATACAACCACCAATATTCACATCATCATAATTTGTTACAGTGCATATTTCTCTATATAAGTGTGCCAAAACTACTGATCTCTAACTATAATAACTAACCTTATCGAAATCAGCAAGTAATGGTAAATCCATCAATATCACTTTGTGGCCCAATCCAATCTAGCATCAAATATCTCTTAATCAATCTCATAATATATGCCTAAGTAAATTGCTATATAGTCACATTCTCTGCATTATTTGGAAAGGTCGCAAATGTCTAGGTCAACTATAGGATACTAAATCACTGTCCATCTATTATTTTTGGAGGTGGAGCCACGCCAAGTAACTGTTGGCACACAGTTATCCAATTGTAATTTGTCCATTCATTTATCTTATTAACATATAATAGTTTATAATAAGTTAAATAAAATAATTATAATTATGTTGTCTTACTCGTTCCTACCACATAGCCCGTGAAACATGACGAGTTTGCAAATATAAAAATTAGTCATCCTCAGGCCCTGGATCCACAATGCTCGAATGATCAGCCATTATATTATTACAATATTAGAGTTAAAGTTAAAAAGATCACTTTTAAATTGATATATTTACAAAGTAACTTTTGTATAAGGGAATTATAAATCTGGTCCGAAAGAAATGTCAACTTTTACAAATAAATTAATGGAGCTACAAATGTTATATAAGTTTATTGATAAAATCATGTTACAAAAGAAGTTTATTGATGGAAACAACTATAAAGTTACAATGAAATTACGTTAATTAAATAAAATACACGATAAAATGAACTATATCAACATCTACTTAGTTATCAAGATGGCAGGTTACTCGATTATAGCCAATTTGTCTGCACAAACCACATCGTTGCTGTTCTTTTGACCTTTCACACCAATCCATCTCATTTCAAACTCTAGAGTATTTTGGCTTATCTCTTTGGCAAATCATAGCAGGATTAGGTACTAGCTATGGACCTATAGCTTGTAGCTAATATAATTCTACTCCTATTGGTTGAAATTCTATCTTATATGCATTGATCATGGTGTTCAATCAAAAAAGTTGATCCACATATTGGAGTCGATTAATGAAGACAATGGCACATGTAGTGAATACATATTGGTATGAATACTTTTGAATTTGAAACTTATCACAGTCACCTGTACGACAAGACAAACTCACCTTACAGCATTAACCATATTGTTTGTTCACTGGATCCTATGGTTCTTCAACCTCGAATTCTGATACTTGCCTGTTAAATCTACATACAATTAAGGCAGATGCACTCTGATTGTTTGCGCACATTCCATCTAATATCTGTTTAACTTATATATAGTTGCTTTTATCAATCTGCTGATGGGTAAGAACCTAACCCCCTTTAATACACTATATTCAGCCAAATTTATAGTCATGTGCCCCCAACGTTAGCCTTTAAGATCATAAGTATGAGATTATTTGCTCTTGGGAATATTCTCAATCTAGTTTGTAGCTTTCGCATGGAGTTAACGTAATTGGGTCAATTGTTCATCCACTTGATGTCGCTCATGCAAGTAACTTGCATCAATAGTAATCTATTAATATACATTTTGATACAATATTTATTAAGTTATTTTATAGGATTAGTAAAACATACCAATATTGATGAATCTCTTCTTCAACCACTTAATCCTAAATGTTGTATTCAAATTACTTGCAATATGTCGTAAATAAAACACATGATACGCATGCAATGACTACCACCTAATTTTTGGATTAGAGAAAATAGCCAAAAGTCTAGGATGTCGATCATAAATCAAGTAGATCCTCATTTTATTTGGTAGTACTCAATGTCTGAGTAAAGAAAGAAATCATGCTCATAACTTATGCATTTCACCCTTAACAACTGTAAATGTTAGGGGCACAACTTTGTTAGCTTTATCTTGTGAACTTGCAATAAGCACAGTCTCTTTATACTTTCTATACAAAAAGGTTCCATTAACTTGGACTATTGGCTTCAAGTAATCAAATGCATCAATACATAGATTAAAGGTTTAAAAAATTCGACGAAACATCATTAAAGGATCTTCAGCTGAGCTGCTTTATAAGCACTCCCTATGAAAGAACTCATAATATGACCCTGGCATAAAGTGTTCAATTGCAACTAACCATTTCGACAAGAAAGTATGTGATTGTTCTTAATTTTCGAATGCAGTGCCAATTGCTCGGTGCTTTACTATCCATACTTTTTTATATGACACGATGGATTTTCAATTACCTTTGACACAATGTGTGATAAGATCACATCAGAGTCAAGCTTTGAATGATTCTGAGACAATGATGGAGAAGCATGTATGTTCTAACTCTCGACTTGTTCTAATGTTTGTCCTTGTCATCTCAGCTTGTTCTAGCTCTCCAACAACACCGAACACCATGTTCTAAACAATAATATTCTTTGTACTTCTCTGGTGAGTAATGCATTCTAAAGGTATGATGTTTACGAATAGAATATATCTTCACTGCACGGCACATAGATTGTTTATCTTAGAATCTCATACTTATCTATAATTATAGACTATTATTCAAGTCAATGTTCTGAGTCATCTCAAGGATTTTGATAGAATTCCCATCATCTGACTAATTTATGAAAGCATGACATATGTTTGGTCCACATATTGAGCCAATGGAGTGACCCCTACCTCATCAACATCGTCTCCCTCAGATTCATCATCTCCATGGTCATTGACATTAGGCAGAGTATCATATTCATCCTCATCTTCAAAGTTGTCCATTATATCCTCTGCCTCATTTAGGAGCGATAGAGAACTCACATTGAAAATAGGCTAATGCGACAAGCTTGGCTGGCACGTAAAGTCAACGGCAGGCTGAGAAACAAAATGACCAACATCTGCCATATAAGAATTAAATTGTGAGGTATAATCATTCATACTTTGAACTAGCTAGTGAACAAGAGGGATAACAATGCATAAACCTCAACTTGGGCCACATTCAAATTTACGTCAGTAGTTAATAAATGTGCATATATATCTAGTGCACTCAATTAGTTTGAAAAATTATAATTAACTTCCTATATCGTTTAGATATTAGAATCATTCTCCAGAATGTACGCTAAGTAGCTTGTGGGATTATAAGAATGAGGGTACTTGTATACCAACTTAAATACAAATTGATTTGAGGTCTATTATAACTTTTCACCTACCCCCTTCTTCAACCCATTAAGAGTAATGTTTACGTCAACTCTTAATATTTTAGATTTATTACAAACAAATGTTGCATCTTTCTCGCTATTATAAATTTTTCTATTTACATAGATACATATGATTTTCTTTCTTAAACTCATTATGATTCCTATCATAGAATCGATGTAATAGCACATGAAAAAATTCATTAACAACATTTATTTACATATCTAAAGTCATATATAAGTAAATATATACATATTTTTTATTAAACTATATACAACTATATTTATACATGTCTATATTAAAAATTATTTAACTCATTCAATTATTTTTTTATTTTGTACTTTATATACCTCTTTATGTATACTAAAATTTTAATTCTTTATATATTTATAAACAACTATATTTACTTATATTTGCTTTTCTCTCTCTCTCTCTCTCTCTCTCTCTCTCTCTCTCTCTCTCTCTCTCTCTCTCTCTCTCTCTATATATATATATATATATATCAAATACTATATTTACTCTTATATAATATATATTTATATAATACACATCTATAAATATATATATATATATAAATGAATTATTCCATAGTTCCTAAATAAAAATATATACATAAATATATTTTCATTTACTTCTTTTACATATATATTACAATATATTTACTTATATATAAATTAAGTTCTATGTCATCTATAATTTTTTTAAATGTATCTTTATTTATTTTTTAGCTATTTTTTTCATCATTTATTCATAATTTTTTTTTTTATATTTCAACTTGTATTTAATTATTTTTATAAAATTTTCCTTATTCCTATTACATATTATATATTATTCCAAATTCAAAAATCTATATCATGATTTTTTTATTAAGTTTGTTGGTCAAAAAGTTAACAAAAAATTTTATTTCTCATATATGGAAATATTATTAAAACACAACTAAAATATGTTAAAAACAACCAAATAATGTAATAAACCAAATTCTACATACTAAATATATTCACCAACATATTCACAAGTATTAGATATAAAAAAAATAAACTCAAAATATGACAGTATTAAATATATTTACCAATATTGAAATACTAAATCAACATTCTACAAAAATAAATCTGTTCTTTTTTTCCCAACATCATATATTAAACAAAAAATTACTAAAACAAATTTAAAATTTTTTTCTATCTTATTATATTTCCACTTAATACTCATACGTAAAGAGATTGAAGAACTTTGCAAGAGTAAGGAGATAAAAGCTTGAATGTTTCAAATATACTTCACCAACTATTAAGATATATAACAACATTTTTTGGCACTAAAGCAAAATTTGTACCTCAAAAACTTTATAATAAATAAATATAAACTAATATTGCAGCAACTTAACAAAGAGGGTGAGAATACATGAAAGATGCAAGAGTAGCAGAAGGAAGTGAGGGGCAAGAAGTGAGGGATGTGAAACAATATTATCTCCTTTTATAATGCAGGAGAAGAAAAATAAATTAGACAAGAAGAAGTGGAGAGAGAGAAGAGGTCTAGGGAAAGCCTTACTAAGGCTGCAAAAATATTGCAACCTTAGTGAATTAGCTACAGGACGCTGCAGCTATGGCTGTAGCATGTTGGCTGCATATGTTGCAATTTTTAGTAGGGTTATGCGTGACTCTACTAGGAATTTTAAAAAAGATTTAACTTTAAAGAATTATGACATCTCCTTTAATTTTTTTTTAATAGAAAGTCGCAACAAATCCTCTTAATTGAAAAAAATATTAAGGGTCGCTGCAAAAAAAGATGCCATGACCCTATAAGTATCTCTGAAAGTATTTTTAACAGTTTAACTTTTCCATCAATTCTTTATTCTTTTCGCATATTAGTGTCAGGGAGCCAAAAATCAACTTATACTTTAGCGCACAATTTATAGTAACACTGTGAAGTAGTGGTCAGAAAATGGGCCGCAGACAGAAACCCAGACCAAAGGATAATAGGAGTTTTAGCTGGAAGGGCCCATAATACGACGATCGTTTCGACCGAAAAAAAAAAGGGAGAATACGACCGTCGTCTCCGACTCCTTAGACTCTTCCCCTCGGCCCTGAAGCACCGAAGGACCACCGACTATGCGCCAGTTATTCCGTTTGGGTAGCGTCGGTGGGCAGTGCCGCCGTTGCGACTGCCACCTTCGCCACTATAAGGTGCCAAAGCCAGCGACTCCACCGTCGCCACCGACGCCTCCAAAGCCTCCAAAGAAGCCTCAGAAATTTGAGTTCCATGGGATTACGTGGGAGGACCCGTACAGTTGGATGTCTAATCTTAATGACAAGGTGGCCATGCGCCATATGGACGTTTACATGGAGCAGGAGGAGAAATACACGGAGGCAGTCATGTCTGACACCGAGCGCCTCCAGAGTAAGCTCCAATCCGAGATGGCCACCCGAATGGCCTATGAACTTTCTACTCCTCCACTTCGCTGGGGCCCTTGGTGCGTCTCTCGCTTTTCTCTCAAGTCATCCCGCTCAGATTGTTCTCTGAATTTTCCTGCTTTTTATTTGTTGAAGTGAATAAAATTAGCAAACCGGGCAAGTTACCCCATTGTTGCTTGTCTTCATAGTGCAAGCGTTTCTTCTCCTCTTTCTACTATTTCAAGGTGGATATTGGTGTGTGCAGGTTGTATTATCGACGTGCTGAAGAAGGAAAGCAGTACCCAGTACTGTGTAGAAGGTTGGCGAGCTTGAACGAGGAGTTCATATCAAATAAATCTCCTTCGGCAGGATTTGATTTTGCGTCAGGGAAGAGAATTGAGCAGAAGCTTCTTGACTACAATCAAGAAGCAGAGAGATTTGGGGGTACTACCAGTCTCCCTTAATGCTTTTTTTGGTGACAATCTCACTTAATTCTTTGTACATATTATCTTAATGAAATGAGGGTAGGACTTTTGATAATCTTATAAAATTACTCAAATGACAATGAAGGGGTTGGATTGCATTTTAATACAAGAGAGAAAGAACCTCTGGTTCTCTGCAAGTAAATTGAGTTGTCATAAATGCTAAAACAAATTTTCCTTACTTTTATAGGTTATGCTTATGAAGAATTATCGGAAATTTCACCAAACCATCAGTTTCTTGCATATACTATGTATGATAAAGACAATGACTACTTTAAGCTCTCTGTGAGAAATTTGAATTCTGGTTCGTTATGTAGCAAGCCTCAGGTAGATCGAGTTTCAAATTTGGCATGGGCCAAAGATGGGCAGGCGTTGCTTTATGCTGTAACAGATCACAAGAAGAGGCCCTACCGGTGGGTAAATTGCTCAATTTATTAATTTCTATGTGCCTGCAAGCCTTCGAAGAATAAAGAAGAACCCTTAGTTTTTTCGTTGCCTATGATTATCAGCGCTGAAATTTATGTAAATTTTTCTTATCCCAAACTCCAACTGTATAGGATCTATTACAGTATGATTGGATCAACGGATGAAGATGTTTTGCTTCTGGAAGAATCCGATGAAGGTGTTCACATTAATATTAGGCACACAAAAGATTTACAGTTTGTGACTGTAAATACATTCTCTATAATGTCTTCAAAGGTATCATATTGTAAACTCTGACAAGCCAAGATCCTTCTCAACTCTCAATCATTTAATAATTGTAACCATATTTTAGGTCTTTCTGATAAATGCAGCTGATCCATTGTCGGGAATGACATTAGTTTGGGAGTGCGATGCTCTAGCTCACTGCATAATAGAGCATCATCAAGGTTACCTTTATTTATTTACAGATGCTCCCAAAGGTGGCAAATCAGTTGATTATCATTATCTTCTTTGTAGTCGAGTGGATGATTCTTCAAATCCAAGAAAATGGGAGGTATGTTGAAGCACAGGTTTGTGATCTGTCGTTGGCTTTTTTGTTTCAATTATTCTTTGAAATTACAAGTGGAGACTTGATTATTTCAGGCAATGAAATATATTGTGAACCTCTATTTTTTGGCTGTTATTATACTTACTTGACTGGTTTATATGTTTTCTGCTTTTACTTCACTCTGACAGTCAGATTCACCTTACATGTTATATAAACTGCAGGAAGTATTTGTTGGTGACCAAACTTTGACTGTTGAGGATGTTGATTTTAGTGATAAATACTTAGCACTCATTATAAGGGAAGGCCGAAAGTTTCAGCTTTGTTCTCTCAGCCTACCATTGCCCTTTAGGAATGTAATGAAAGAGCATTTCACTATGTCATTGCTTTAGCTGATAAACTTTTGATGCATGTATACTTATATCATCTTATGTAGTGATTCCTTTTGTCCTCTTTGTTTTTGTGCATAGGGGGCTATTAAACTGAGGGAGCTGGACCTACAGTACCTGTCTCTTCCAAAAGATGTTTGTCAAATTTCACCTGGACCTAATTATGACTACTACTCATCAGTCATGCGCTTTATAATATCATCACCTGTGGTATGTGATTGATTATGTTCCACCCCCCCCCCCCCTTCTCTTAAAAAAAAAAAGGTTTTGGAGATGGTCTCTTGACTTGCTTTTGTGGACATTTATATATCTCCATATCATATGAACTATAAATGACCACTGACCAACCAATGCTAAACATAGGTCCAATGGAATTTTAAGGAGATGATTAGGATGTTTTGATATTAATTTATTATTGATCAATTTATGTATCGCTGATTCACCTCATGGATGATGTTGCAAACTGCAACTAAAATAAGAAAGTTCAATTATTACTTGCTAATAGAGACGAATCTCTTTCTCTTCAGGTTGATTTGCCAGCAATGTTACACGTTATTGCTTTCTGAGTTTGCTCTTTCTACTATTTTCCTTCTTGTTAGGTGTTCCTGCTTTACACCAATTTGTAGTGAGCTCATTGTTACATATATGTCCAACATGAGATATGATCGTGAGACACTTATTTTCATTTACTTTGGCCCTTGTTGATCATTTTACAGTCTCAACTATCAACTTAGGTGAAAGAACCCATTCCCAAATCCTACTATATTTACCGTATCAAGCTCTCTTGCAGATGCCCGATGCTGTGGTTGATTATGACCTGACAACTGGTTGTTGGAACATCATTCAACAGCAAAATATGCTTCAAGAAAGAACACAAATACTGTATGGTACAAGTTCTGCAACCATGAGCCGGGACTCCTCATACTCCAAATGCTCCAATTCTTTGAATGCCAATGTTCAAGATAACCCCTTATGGAATAGCCTCTCCGAGTTTTATGCTTGTCAACAATATGATGTCCCTTCATTTGATGGGGTCATGGTTCCTTTGACTATTGTTTTTGCACGCAGCAATAAGCCCAATAATAAAAAACCTGGGGTACTGCATGGACACGGTGCTTATGGTGAGTTGCTTGATAAACGGTGGCGCAGTGAATTGAAAAGCCTCCTGGATCGTGGTTGGATCATTGCCTATGCTGATGTGAGGTAAGTCCTACATTAAATGGCAGTATACTCTATGCTTATTTATGTAAAAATTCTATATTGTTGTACTTATCATCAAATATAGTTTCTCATTTGTTTCTGAATATCTGCAAATATGAATTTCTATTTTCTCCGAAGTCTATTCTCTAACCTGCAGTAATTTGGCTGTTCTGGTTCAGAGGTGGAGGTGGTTGTGGTAAGAAATGGCATCATGATGGTAGACGTAGGAAAAAACATAATTCAATCAATGATTATATTGCTTGTGCCAAGTTCCTGATTGAAAGAGATATAGTGGATGAAGATAAACTGGCAGGTTGGGGATATAGTGCTGGAGGACTTTTGGTTGCTTCAGCCATCAACCGTTGCCCAGATTTATTTCGTGCTGCAATCTTGAAGGTTTCCAAGGATGTCTGCGCCTGGATTTTTCATTTCTTAGGCTTTGAAGTTTATATTTATTTGCTTTAGTTCTCATTAATACTCATATTTCCTTCTTTCTTCTGGTTTCTACTTTAGGTTCCATTTTTAGATGCAACCAACACTCTTCTGTATCCTATCTTACCACTTATCTCAGTTGACTATGAAGAGTTTGGCTACCCTGGGGACCTTGAAGATTTTCTTGCTATTCGAGATTATTCTCCCTATGACAACATCCAGAAGGATGTTCTTTATCCAGCTGTATTAGTGACCTCATCTTTCAATACACGGTAATTTCTTAATGACTGTGTTATTCTTTCTGCCACCATATATGGTTTTCTACCTAGATAATTTGTGGAGCAGTGGTATGCATGAAAGTGCTTACGGGAAAAGCGGCAACAGAGTAACTTAAATGTTTTTCTTTATTTGTTTGGCATTCTTTATTTGTAATGTCGTTATTAAAACTTAATTATGCTTGAATAATTTTACTTTCCCTAGCTGGATTCAACCAATAATTTGCTGTCATTGTTAAGATTTCTAAGTATGGGCTTGACTTTTGAGAATATCAAAATGTTCAGCACTTGAGCTCCTTTTGTCCAAGTCTGTACTTTAAGACTGGATTTGCTGTCAGCTATTTCAAATGAAAAATGTATACATAAAGAACATGGTGCTCTCCAAATGTGCTAATATGAAAATATCTTTGTTTTAAACATTAGCTTTACACATGGCAATTGAGGCAAATAATGAGACAACTCTCTTTTATTTGGGAGTAATATAAGTAGAGTTAGAATATGTTATAAGTTAGTCTGTAGCGTGGATGAGAATTCAATTCTTAGAACATATGACAGCCTAATTTGAGTCTGCAATTATGCAAAGAGAGGTTTTTGCTTGTTTGAAGTTTTAGATCCTTCAAAAATAACTTGTATTTAGGTTTATTTTTGGTGTATGATCAGTTACATGATTCTTCAAGCCCTTGGTTTCCTAAAATGACAGTCCTTTAATTTTAAAATGCACATCATTGATCTTTATCTGAAAAACGAACGGCTGATATTGTACTTATGGTCCTCTTTTGATCATGATTCAGATTTGGGGTATGGGAAGCAGCAAAATGGGTTGCACTGGTCCGTGATCTTGCTATTTATGACCCAAAAAGGCCAATACTGCTAAATCTGACCACAGATATAGTGGAGGAAAACCGTTATCTGCAGAGCAAGGAGTCAGCATTAGAAGCTGCATTTCTTGTTAAGATAATGGAATCCTAGATATGCCAATTAATCATGCCCAAACTTCAGGAATGCGTTGGCATTTATGAGATGCATCCCCTTGGCGATCCAAATTGAATGTTCAACCAAGTTTTAGTCGGGAGCGCAGTTTGTGGTACTTTTCCATCCAATATTCCTTTCCATATGGTTCCAGCTTAGTTGGGGTTTGGAAGATCTAACCCTGATGTTTACTGTGCACTTTAGAATAAAGACATGAATTTTTTGCTAGTATCGTGCATGGATTAGATATTCGGTTGCAGCTTTCTAGGGGATTCTGAGATCGTGTTCATTACCTGTAAATAATATTGAGCGTTATGCAAATTCAGTTTTAATGTTATATATGATATACTGGGGATCTGGCAGCGCTAAGATCTTATACCGCATTTCTCTTATCTGTGTGTTTGTATCTCTTGATAATGATGTCTTTGACAATTAACATCTTTGAATTCTATCAAGTTATAGGCCAACTATGTAGTTGGACATTACACAAGTTTTCAAGAAGCAGACTTGGAACCGCTAATTTTAGGAAGAAGATCATAATTTATGTTACAGCACATTTGGTATTCAGAAAGTTAGATATAAAAAAAAAAAGTGATTTTGCAAATAAAAAATACTTATAATACTCTTATTTTTAATGATTAAATAATAATTAATAAATAATATTAAATAATCATTAATTAATGATTATAAGAGTAAATATAAAATTTTAACAAATTTTTATTTTCCCTTTTCATTCTCCTTGACTAACCAAACATGCTGTTACAAGTAATATGCAGAGCGGACTGTCAACAGTATTGAGTAAGAAACAAATGAGAAATTGATGTTATTTACATATTTTGTTCTTTTGCTTCATTTACAAATTAAGAACGATAATGGAATGTAAACACTATGTTTCATTAAGAAAATTTTTGTCTTTGGTAGCCACTACATTTTGATAGGCAAGAATTATGCAACATATATGCTGCTGGCCAAGTAATCCGCACTTAGAGAAGCAGAAGTAGGTGGATTTTCAAATTCCAGGGGCCACAAGGGTTGATGTCAAGGCCAAGAGTCACTTGCCAAATCCAAGAAATTTAGATAATATATAATTTCGTATGCATTTGATTTATACGGAAAAATATGATGGCATCACATTAATAAGTACTTATTTGGACTCGTAGACTGCAACGTATAAGTTGTGGCTAGGCTAGGGATATAACAAGGCAACCAAAGCTATCATTAACTTTGCTCTCATCTCCATTGATTCCACATGCACAGCCACAAAGGTCCGAAGCAATTTGAACGACATTATGATTGAACTGAGGTAGACCTTATTTCATTCCATTACTTCGTTTGCTCTGCCTCTATGAAGCTTTTATCGACCATATCAAGTCCAGGCAAGTGTAGGTTTTATTAGAAAAACTTATCAACGGTAATTAGTTATGTAGGGGAAAAAAATAATAGTAAGAGAAAAAATAAAAAAGGAAAATCCGCCATAGACACAACTTAACTGATTGCTAGATATTATTCACATACAAAATATTCTTAAAGTACCTTCATTACAATCAAAATAAGAGTAAAGAGACCAAAAAAAAAAAGTCATAAAAATAACCATGTTAACAGTTCTTCGAGCTTGACACAGCCGTTTTAATACGTTTCCATTGAATCTATTCTGAGTGCAAGAAAGATATCTAACCGGCTTTCAGCCTGCCTTATATTCTCCGATGATGAAAGCAAGATTTGGTCAAATACCCCTTGCAACCAAAAAATCCCCCTTACCGGTCAAATCAAACGATGACCCGCGTGTTTGGAACCGCGGTGGAAAATCACGTTACCGTAGAAGCTTTAACATTTTATTTCGTATCAACCGTGGTTTTGGGACTACGTACCACGATTCCAAACACGCTAGACACCTTTAATTTTCTTAGGCTTTGACAAGATGGCTACAGCGGCAACTTCTTCAACTGTTTTCATCATGGCATATTTTGAATCATCCATCTCTGAAATTCTTCGATCGCAACTCAAACGTTATCGCTAAACCAAACTATGCTGGACAGCCTAATGTGTCCGCTCTTCATATATTTGGTACATGGTAATTCTGTTTTTCCATAAATTTGCAAATCTATTTATAAAACATTCAAGTCATCATCCCTATATTATTTAAATCTTATGCAATACACATTTAAAATTTTTCATACTTCTTATATGCAAATATCTTCTAAATAAGTTTAATGACCCCTGAAATTCCCACATACCAAACACTTCAAAAGATCTCTCCTTTAAAATCTTAAGTATCAAAATTGTCAGACATAGAAGCCAAGTCAAAAAGACGAATGGTTTTGTCACTATTAGCTGTAGACTTTTGTCCCCATTAGCTAAAGAGTGAAGACAAATCGAAGTTAACAAAGCTATTGGATTTGGATCGTTTCATACAAAACAGCATAAGATGAACACTTAACTTTGTACAGAAGTTGCAAATCCTCTAGTGTACAACAGAAGCAAAATGTGTACTGATAGAAGTTCTACCCATACATTCTGCTTCATGTACACCGTGACTTCCCAATATTGTAAAAAATCTCTAAAGCCAACTCTACAAGAAGTTCGAAGAGGAAAGTTAAAAAAAAAAAAAAAATGTAAGCAACAAGAAACTTAACAAATTCACCCGCTTGCCTTGCGTGGCTTTGAAGTAGAGATAAGAATTCTTCTATGTGGCAGCATGCAAATGATCACCAATCCATTCTTCCAGCAGATTCCGGCAGCTACCTTTTTTGAGAACTTTTCACAAATAATCTCTTTCATGTCCAGTTTCCAAAATTGAATAAAATCACCAGCAGTTACTTTGTCTTGATCTTACGTCTCAGAACCTTCTTCAACAGTGGGAAGACCACCTTCTTGGATAAATGATGGGTTAAGAAACTTCGCAACAAAAGCCCACAATTTATATACATCCTCAAAATTGGTCAGAAAGCCCAGTGAAGCTGTAACAACTTCAAGCCTTACAAAGCCACCTTTTCCATCACGACGACCATTCTCCATTGGCCTGCAAAGAGTTGTTTCTTCAAGATTCAAAGCCCCACGAAGATGTCTTGAGTTATCGAGAATCCGTATGTGACTAAGGAAACCAATGCCAAGTGAGATTCCTTCTTTTTCAGCCAGCTTTTGAACAATCTCTGGATTGATTAGTCCCCTGTTTCTGTCCCTGACATTAAAAGCCACAGCTGCACCTCTTTCATATTTAATTTTTGGACCATAAATGTGGACAAGATTTGCTCTATCTTCCCCATCAGCACCCGGCAACTTCAGTTGCAACAAAGAAGTAACAAGCCAATTTATCAAAAACCTAAGTCTAAGGGTGGTTTTATTGAGACCAAGCATATTAACATGATCTAGATGCCGGCATATAACATCTGGTTCCCTCCTGCCCCAATCCTGTCCATCACCATATTCTCCATCACTTGTGCACTCTTCATCCTCTAAGCTAGTTGCACATATGTCCCCTGGTTCCAAGGTATGGCTAAGGCACTCTTTATGATTGTCCTCCATGCTAAACGACACCCTTCTTCCCTTGCTATTGGATTCGTTCTCTTCCAAACCAAAAAATCTACCACCACCATATCGATTCCCTTCCCTTCTATCCAGCAACCTAAATTCACCTTCAGTTTCCCTTCTTATGGCACTCTCTTTAATCTCAGAGGATATTTCAGAGGTACAGCCATTTTCAAAGATGTGATGCCGAGCAACAGAAGATGAATTATTAAGCTGCGATCCTTTTAAAGCAACATTTGCTACAGATCCAAGATGAACTCCTTCGCTAGTTCCAGGTTCTTCCTCAATCTCATTGACATACAAATGATCAGACCCATTACCATTTCCTGAAATGTCATTCACTTCAGCAATGTGTTCCTCTTCAGGAACCTCCTTTACACGGTCTAGTTCCTGGGACACTGATAGCACAGCAGCATCAAATGAAAGCACGTGGTGGTCATCATGAGGACCAAGATTTACCTCTTTGTCATCATACATAGGGCTTCCATATATTTTGGAAGTTGGCTTTGGAGAGTGCCGCTTCTGATTCCTCTTCCCATTGAACCAAAAGGGTGGAATAGGAGAAGCTATCTTCTGTTTAGTCAATTGACCTGCGTGGTCTGATCCCAATGGACTCTGTCCCAAATCAATCCAAAAGGAATTGTCCGATGACTCATCTTCACTGAAGATAGGGCTCTTCATCACCTCCCCAACAGAAATACTCTCGGTTTCTTCAAATATGGTGCTAGTTCCATCTCTTTCAGAGCTATCTTGATCCATTTCAGTCTCAAATACATCTCGGACCTGAGCAGATGTAAATGCACCAGAAAAGGCAGGCAACTGTGATCCCTGACGAGTTTCAGCAGTTTTATCACCAGTCCCACTGACTTCATCATCTTCATTCCCAGCCAATTTGTCCAAACCATCAACAGAATCACTCAGATACAAAGGAAATTCAGGAGTGATCTTCACCATTCCAGACCCAGTAGTCCCAGACTGATTTTGAAGGCTTGCCATAACTGATTTCTTGATCAGAAGACATCCAAATCCTGTGGGGTCATACCCAAACACCCTGTAAAAAGATGTGATTATAAAATCTGGCCGGAATAGAGACAAGCCAAGCGAATCCATGTCCTTCGGACCCAATGATCCTGCATCAAGCAAGACATGCCAGTTGTTCTGCTGTGCTAGTGCCATCCACTGGTAAGAATACTTAGCCCCAGTTACTCTAGACTGAACAGGGAACACAAAAAGACCAGTGGCAGAATCTTTCTTCCGCCTCTTCTTGTTTGAAATCTGTTTTCTCAAATCAGTGGAGCAGAGTTTGAGGGTTGGCCATTTAAACCATGCACTGTACACTTTTGCACCCTTCTCCCTGGCACACTGAGCCATCCAAGCCACAGACTGGCTCTCATGGTCGAACATGGTCAACAATTTTTTGTTTGTGTGGAAAGGGTATGATTCAGCCAGCAATTTAAAAGCTGATCCTCGACTGACAGTAAATACAAGGCCGTACTCATTCTCAGGTATGTTCAAGTAGTCCATGATTCTAGTCTTTATATCATGTTCCACAGTTCCCTTTTCAGCACCACCATAAAGTACATGGTTACTCAAATTTGCAGTTATCTCAGACAAACTAAATGTAGAAGACTCCCAATAGTGAAGGGTCTGAACGAAAGAGAACAGTCCGAATCCACAGTAATCAAGGCATACCTTTGGGGACAAGTGCGAATACTCATCCGACCTCAACTGATCGATCTTCTCCGATGACTGGTATTTCGGGTACATTGTGAGGAACTTGTTAAAAGCTTCGTGGAGAGTAGGTATCTCGTCCTCAGACTCAAATATGCGCTCAGCAGCAAGGGCGGTGGCTCGAAGAAATTCACGCTGGGCGTGAAGCCTTGCCAGTGATCGGGATCTCCCAAGGCTTTCGTCCTTGTTTCCAGGCGAATCAGCTTCCATGTCTTGAGATTTGACGAGTTTCCCATCTTCAGAAGCTTCTTCAAGAGCTTCCCTGAGCTTGTTCTCTTGCAATTTCCGGAGAATTGACGGGCTTCCCCTTATATCAACAATAGATTCATCCTTCCGTCTGCTCTTTTTGTCCATGATCAGAGCAGCGCAATGGGAAATGGGCTTCCATAGTGAAAGATGCATGATAGCCTTCTCCCAGAAGCAATACGAGATGACAATAGGAAAGTAGACTAGGCAGTTTAAACAACCCGAGCAAGAAGATTTAGCCCATCTGTAACAAATTTAGTTTCAGACCCTAGACCCCCGAAACAGAAGAATAGGAATCTGGAAGCCGATCGTAAAGACTGAAGTGGATTTCTCACCAGGGATCCAATTCATAAAATCAGAGAATTTTACAAGGAATCAACTTGGCTCACCGTTTTAGGCGAAAACCAACCAAAAAAATCCAGAACCCAGAAGAGATTTCAATAACCAATCCTCACAAAGGGAAAGACAGAGATATGGAAGGAAAACCAAGAAAGAGAGAGAAAGTCAAAGGCTCAAACCCTAAAACCCAAACCAGATCCCGAAAATTTGCAAACCAACTCACAGCAACAAGAAACTCGAAAAGGCCCCATATGGGAGAAATGGGTTTCACCCAGGATTAAACGACACTGATAACAACCCTGAACTTCAATCCGGAGCCAAGTACTCAACAAAACACCTGACAGACCTGACAGACCCCTCTTCTCTCTCTCACTCTCACTCTCTCTCTATGGTGTCTCTTCACCACAGCATAATTAAAGCAAAGCCCCTCACATCAAATGCTCTTTTACTACGGGGGCAGTAAATCCAAAACATACCGGTATTGATTTCTTCACTGTACAATTTCTTCTTATAAATTTGAGACAAAAAAATAGTGAGGAAAGGAAAAGAAAAGAAAAGAAAAGGAGGGAGAACAACCCCACCTTACTCTATCTCTCTGACCCAAAACGCTGCCTCCGCAATCTTCTTTCGGTCAAAAACCAACCTTTAACAAACAGGGAGAAAGGACATTGACTCTCACAAAATCCAAATTGCGATGATATTTAATGTTATAAAACTCAGTTTTCATGTTTACCCACATGAAATTAAAATTGATGTTTCCTTGGCTATGTTAAATGGGACCCACGAGAGCCTACTCATTGCTGTCACGGCTAAAGTCAAATAATCAGCTGCCTTGCAAAAGCTGTTTTCTGTCCAACTGGGCAAACCCCAAAGTCCAGAAATCCCATTCCCCTGAAGGCTGAGGCTTGGATTCGCAAAAATCTCAAATAATCAGATTAATATCCACGATCGGAAGAGTTGCTTTAATTATATTTCCATCATTGTCATTATTGCTAATTGCTACTTCTTAAATCAAATCTCATGTTTTCTTTTATCTCACTGGAAATCTCCCATGGGACTTTTGGACGTCAGGGGAAAAGGAAAACTATATTCGAGATCCCTTGTTTCATAAAGCATTTTGAGTTTCATTTCAAGTTTTTGTTCTCTTTTGCCTCCAAAGGTGTTCCTTTAAGTTCAAATCTTCAAATTAAATCAAATACAGATTACGCTACGTTTTATACTTTTTCTTTTAATTAAAAAAGCATCTATTCCCAGAGCCTGAAATTAAAGAAGAGAAATGGAAAAACGAATCTTTAATTTAAGCCTAGTTATATTATAAAGTTAGCCATCTTGCTCGTGGTAGTGTCTTACGTTCGAGGCTTTTGTTTTTTGTGGCAGCTTAATAACATTTCTTTATTTTTAATTGTGAACACCGAGAACTACGGCGGAGGTTCAATCAAAACCGCAAATCACAATTTTAACACGTCAAGCTGGGCTTATTATTGCTATATTATACTTTTTAACAATAACTAAAATAACATTTAGTGTACTGCGTCAAGAACTGACGGGTTAGTCAACCCTTGCAAGAGGTTCAATCAAAACCGCAAATCACAATTTTAAAGTAAGACATGCCTGGTTTTCAATCAGTGGTGGGTTGATTTCGGTTTTTCATTTTTTTTTTTTGGACGTTTCCAAGATGTTAACCCCATATTTATCATCTCTTAGGACGAGATTAGCTAGTCTGAGTAAATAAAATTAGCATTAAAAAATTGAATAAATTTTTAAAAAAATCTCGAATTTAAATCACTGTATCATCATATAAAGCAACATCTGAGTAGATTTAACCCCCCCTGTTAATTAAATTGTACACGTATTTGCTAATGATATATAAGCTAATAGCCTAATACTCTACATATAAGAGCTTCATACAAATGGAACTAAAGTTCGCGGGATGGGATCCCAGAGTCAGCCTTATGTGGCAATGATAAGCAAGCCCCTTTGAAATTAAGCTTTAGTTAATAATCTCACTTGCTCATTTAATAGAGTTGTTGCTTTCTTTTTCTTTGTTAAACAACCACTGATTTACATGGCAATTCAAGCATATTGACGTGCAAAGAAATCCCCTCCATCCAGAGTACAATTTCCAAACTTTATAATCAATTTGATATCGAGCCACTGTCATTATCAATGAGTATATATGAGCAACAGATTTGACTGTAATAACATGTAATCGTGCTGTAACAAGCAATACAAATTATGGCAAAAAGAAATTAATCAAGAACAACTACTTTTAAGGCTTTATCATTCCTTGTAGGGCCTCACTTTACACTTGAAATTCAATTCTATATGCTCCAATATAAAATTATTAGGAAAACATTATTGTCATCCCTTTTCTTTTCCATTCTCTCTTTATTTATTAAAAAAGAAGCATTTATGTGAAGTATAACCAAATTAACTATGTAGTCTGGAACTTAGGACATCCACATTTAAGAGGTTAGGTGGAGTGGGGGTCCTTTCTCCGCAAACTGTAATAATATTTTAACTTCCATTTTGCTAGTTTTTTAGGTCCATAGCTCGAGAGAAAGACAGAAGAAATTCTTATATGCCATCCAAAGCCTACTAGGGAGGGAATGTTTACTAGTATACAAAACTTCTTGGGGGGGAAAATACACACACACACACTAATTAAAGACAAAGAACATAGTGTAAAAGTTAGAACACTTTATTTGTTTGTGGTTACCTTTTTGTCTATATAAAGTAAAGCCACTCATAAAACATGCATGACTGAAAACAGGTCTTTGTAGAATGCAATGATTCATTGAAAGGGTTGAGTGAGGGTGAATATTAATGGGATCTTACTAGGATACTTGCATTTATGCTGGCAGAGCATTTGATTCTATTACAAAGTTATGCTAAAAATCATAAAACAGATCTATGCCCATTAATATCACTATATATAATCATGAAATTTTCACTTTCATTGTTTAGTGTCCACAAATAAGCTATTGATTTATATAAATCTTATAATAATAGTGAGGAAGAAGATATGTGACAAAAGGATGACAAATATATAGTTTTATTGTCATGATTATTAGTGGTAGAGTCAAAATTTGGGTTAGAGAAAAAATTTAATTAATTTTCTTTAATTTTATTTTTAATATATTTATATTTTTATAGTATATTATTTAGATAAAATATTTTTCTTTGAACTTTTGGATCAAATTAAATAAAATTAATTTACTAATAATATCTTACCTTTCCCTCTCCTAAATTTATAAACAAATTTGAATTCAAACAAATAATATACTAAAAATTACTCTTTATATTAATATCAACAATTTTACTATCTATACATGAGGACATAATTTTATATCTACTTAATACTTATTTAATGCATAACACACACACACATATATATATATATATATATAGATATATTAAAAGAACATCATTACTCAAATAACATCATAATAATTCAATGAACAGCATAAAATAACATTTTGAAAAAAAAAATGTTTATATGATAAAGTATAAAAATTTCATTGTCAAATTGCAAAAATCCATATTTATAAAATACAACAAATACTATTTTATCCAACAATATTTTAAAAAATTTTAAAATATTTCAGAAACAATTGTTTTAGATTCAATTAAAAACAATATATTGATATTTGAATTTGATATTATTATTATTATACAACTATTAATTACAAAAATATATTAAAGATATGCACAAATTTAATATAAATTACAAAAATAAAAGAAATATTAAACAATGGGCAATAGGAGGAAATAAAAGAAGCTCTGCGTAAAGTCTAATAAACTAACAATTTGAAGAGAGAGAGAGAGAGAGAAATGTAAAAAGAAAATAAAAAAATAAAAATAAAAAGAAATGAAAGAAAAGAAAAAAAAATACATAGGTAGATTTAGTAAATTCAATTTAAAATGTTAAGTAATAAAAAGTACATGCATAGGTTCAGTGAATTTAATAAATCCGATAGGTTCAAAATTTTAAAAGATATAAGATGATATAATATGAAAATTTAATACTCTCTCTCTCTCTCTCTCTCTCTCTCTCTCTCTCTCTATATATATATATATATACAAATTTTACAAAATTAAGAGATGACTCCTCCCATGCTAT
Organism: Erythrophleum fordii; assembly: GCA_032878935.1. NCBI lineage: Eukaryota > Viridiplantae > Streptophyta > Magnoliopsida > Fabales > Fabaceae > Erythrophleum > Erythrophleum fordii. The sequence goes on from JAVQMF010000036.1 coordinate 3,581,015, forward strand.
CATATAGTTCCATCGGTAATGATTATTATTATTTTTCTTTTCACAAAATAGAAAATTTATTATTACAGCAAGAAAAACAAGAGAGATCTCCTCAATACATTAGAGAGTACAAGGTTAAACTAAATTTAAAGAGCACAGACAGCATACAAAAACACACGAGACAAAAAGAAGCTGATTGGCTGATAAGATCAACAAGGATTACATATATACCTTAGCATTCTAATTTTCATGGGGACCAAAAGATATAAACTGCAGAGGTCAACATTTTCATTTTTTAAGCATAATCGGTTGATCTTGTCCCACCAGATGTTGAATATGATTAAAGGTGATGGATGCATTAGACAGCCCAATCCGAACTTTCCCTGATTTAATTAGGCAACCCTCATAGCCATGGAAAAAGCTTCAATCGATTGAGAAATTTTAAACAGGATATCAAAATTCCACCATAAACTCAGGTTCCCCTCAGCTTACCCACAATATATATGCTTTCATTCAAGACATTGTCACTCAAAATACTAAAAAGTATAACAGAATATGTATGTCAAAAAATTTGAAAAAAAGGGAACCCAAGAACATGTTAGCTATAGTATTTTACATAGATTCTCTTTATATATATATATATATATATATATATATATGATTAGAATTTTTTTGAATTAAAAAAATTACAAATAAATATTTTAATTTTTTATTATTGATAACTCAAAAAAAATATCTCCTACAAATTAAAAATTAGAATTAAAATATTTTTTATTAAGAGTAGTTAAAATTATTTTTTTACAAATTACAAAAATAATACAACTATTTTATTCCTTTTTAACTTTAAGGGTATTATAATTATTTATTCAACTTTATTTTTATTTTTATTTTTATTCATTCAAATATAAAAATAAAAAATATTTTTATTTTTTTAATATTATACCAAATATAATTATAAAATTATAAAATTTTATTTCATTAAAATTTATTTTTATTTTTATTCTCATCTTTATTTCCACGAAAATTATTCTTATCCCAAACGTGTTCTTGCGTTAGCGCGCCAGGAGGTAAGCAAGCACATTTTCCTTGTCTCCTTGGATTCCCTGGTCCGAATGGACAAGCGCAAAACCCTAGAAGCTAACCTTGTAAAGAAAAAGAGCCCCTACCCTACCATCATTACGCATATATATATATATATATATTTTTTTTTTTCCTTAACTTTCAATTTTATTTTATTCGATTTGATGGAACAAATTGACTAATGGGGTTGAGAATAAAACCACCTTGCTCTTTTCCTTGTCAAACCTAGCAGGGAGAAAAACGTCAGTTATGAAATTTGATTTCCTTATCGCCCATTTTTCCTCCTTCAACTAAATTACGGTCTTCTTGACTGTGTCTCAGGTCAGGCCCATCATTTTCTTTCGTAAATCAGTTATATTATTAGTATTTTTTTTTGTATGATCTTCTCTATACTTATTTTAGTACATTATAAGCAACTTCTGCCCTGATTAAGTTACAATTAATTATTTTTTTCTTGAAAAAACTCTAACCTTTTAAAATTATTTTGTCCATATCTTTTGACTTTTCTAGTTTGTTGCTTTAAAGCAGCTTCAAACAATTCAAGAATTGATTGTCTGTATTATATGTTAAACTCTTACGTGTTTTATATGAGAATTCTTTTTTCTATCATCACAATATTTTGTAAGAGAATACTTTAGTAGTTATTTTACAATCTAACCAGCTTCGATCCTCAATCAACTTAAGTTGCAATTTTCACCCTAAAAAAAAGTGTTCTGTACCGTACCCCTCATAGTATTGTTTTGTTCATTTTGTCAGTATCTGGCCCTCCTTCGAGCTTTATAATCTATTACTTTGAATTTCTTTAACTCCACTTCAAACAATTCAAAGATTCATAATCTACTAATTCAGTTTTGAAAAAATAATTTTTTTAATTTGGTCTTTTAAAAAATAAATTTTCTTACTTTAATTTTTAATAAATTATTTTTCTCTTGATTTGGTCCTGTGAAATTAAAATTTCTCCATGGAAATCCCAATCCCCCATTTAGGGGTCTGATTTTGTACTGAGCCAATTTTATAGGCTCAATGACCAACTCAGTTTGGGACCTTAAACGAGACTAATGAAGCCTTATTTCGATAAAAATTAAAAAAATGACCTTAAAACAAATAATTTTTTTTATAAAATTACATGATATCTATGCAAAAACAAAATAAATTTTTACACAAGTCTTTGTAAAATTATATATTACTCCAGTAAATAAAAATAAAAATTTTATATAAACCTTTAAAAATATATATTTTTAAATATTTATAGCATACTATAATCAAAATAGTTAGCTTAAAATTTAACCAAGTCTAACCTGACTCAATATAATTAAATCATTAATTTACATTATTGTAACTGTATTAGCACTCAAAATAATAATAAGTTTAACTAAGATTACAATTGACTAATTAGTCAAGAAAAATTAACAACTAAGTTTGTAATTGAATGAGATTAACTCATGAGAATTGAAATTTTAACTGTTTAGCCAAAAGACATCGACTGACAAGATGAGATGTCGCAATTAATTAGCCAATACATATTGATTGAAATTGGCAATGGCTAGCCCGTGAAAAAAGAAAATAGGGCTTGATCTAATTAACATGATTTTCATGCAACTACATTTCTATTTGAATATGAAAGAGGCCATAAGTTATTCAATGCATAAAATATAAATGATAACCTGTCATGTCATGAGAAGCAACTACTAGCATGGTAAATGCTATAAAAGGAGAAGAAACACCAAGACATAAGACATATAGCAAAACCACATAAAATTATTAAGTAATTTATTTTTATCTTTCTTTATGCCTTTCTTTATTTTCAATTTAATTTACTAGCTTTGTTTTGGAATGTAGATCCTTTGCACATCCCAGGATATGCAGTTTTTTTTTTTTTGAAGGATGAATTTGGATGACCCAATTTTTTTTGTTTTTGGATTTTTTTTTGGTTTTGAAAAATATAGAATGCAAAATAAAAACAATCTCCTAACTACCAATTTAAAAAATATGAGGATTGATATTAAAAAAAATAAAAAAAAATGAAATTTAGACTATTTAGATTAAATTTGAACCACTCAAATTATATATTTGTTTTTATCTACTCAATCTGTGCTCTTTAATTTTAATTTATTTATACATTTTATGGTCATGTTTAGCTTATTATTAGAGTTGTTGCTTGTTTTCTTAAATTTTGTTATTATTTATTATTGCTTGAGTCTATACAAATATTTAATCATATTAAAGCAATATTTACAACCCCAATATTTAGTTATTTTCATCCTTTTTAATTTATTCCCATTCAGAACTTCTTTTCCTAAGCTTAGTTACATTTAGATTATAAGAAAATTCATCTTTAGAGTGTTATATCTCATCTTTGCTATTTTCCAATCATAAAATAAGAATAAAAAAGAATTAGCCCAAATTCTTTATTATAACTATCCATTTTGGACTGATCAACCAACAAAGAGTTTTGCACAAAACCTCCAACAACATGTCAGACTCTTTTATGCGAACAATTTTTTTTTTTCAAGTGTTTTATCACAATATAAACTTAGGGAAAAAGTAGGTGTATTAAAAAAATTACAAGCAGCAAGATAACAGGGGCTTAATGATTACCTTTAGTGATAGATAGCACGTGCACAACTTGAGACCATAATTGAAATCATTTGGAGGGCGGTTTGAAATGGGATCATGATCTCATGACTAGTCAACAGGTTCTGCAGGAAACAACATTGGATTTTACTATGAAAAGCAAATTCCTTATTACTAAATTACTTTAACATATGATAATAAAAAAAATTTATACAAATTCCCCCCCCCCCCCCCCAAAAAAAATCAAACAATATTATGTTAAACTCTCCATAACATTTTCCAACAGAATTATCCTTTGGTCAAAGTCACCAGCACCATATCTCACAGCAGAAGAGATGGTTTGTATGGCAATGAGTTGAGCATCTTTTCATGAAATGGTAAGAACCAGAAACAACCAAACCAACCAAAGCAAAGTCCGCGATGTCATTATGAAAATTAGCCTTTTTTTTTTTGGGGGTGTGGAAGCAGGCCAATTGCTACTACACACAATCTCCACCCCTGAAAAATGGAAAAAAGGATGAGAAAGCATTGGATGTCCCCAAGGCTTCAAAATGAATGAAAAGAAAATGAATTTGGTTGTTTTATTTTAGTAAAGTTTCTTTTATTACAAAAAAAAAAAAAAAAAGACTTTGGCTGAAGGGGGAATCGATGAGTGCCTCCCTCAACATCAACTTTTTGCATTAGTGTGTTGTCCATCGACACACTAAGCTATAATCATGCGCTATAGACCACCATCCCAACTTTTTTCAAAGCACCAACTTCATTTGACAATTCAAAATGATTGAGGTGTTCTTTGTCTTGTTATCATGTGTCTTTTTCTTTCTTTTTCCCCCTTTTTTAATATTTTCCTTTTGCATGATATTGGTGATAAATTAAAAAAACAAGTGTAAGAACTTGATGAAAATTTATTGAAATATTTTAGAATAATTTACATAAACATCTCATGAATTTTATTAAAATTATACAAAACTTTATTCTATTTTCAAAATATATAAATACATTCCCTAAAATAAAAATTCATTTTATATTATCATTTAATTTTAATTTTTTTAACTAAAATACCCACCATTTAAAATATTTTTTATGAATAGTATTTTAGTTATAAAATTTAAAATTAAACTAAAATATAAGATAATTGTTTGTTTTAGAAAAAGTTTATATATTTTGTAAAAATAAAAAAAAATATTTGTATAATTTCAATAAAATAAAAAAATGTGTAATTTATCCAATATTTCTAAATGGTAAAATTTGTCTGCACAACATCCATGTTGAGCAGTCTCTAACCTTTTTTTTTAGAAAAAAACAAAAAAAAAAATCTAGCTTTGACACAAAATATATATAAGAATTTTTCATGCAATCGGATCCCAAGGTTTGGTGGGTTTGAGAAACGAGGCCATGTATCCTTGTGTTTTTTTTGGTAGTGTTCGTACTAATTATTATTTTCCCTTTTTCATTTGGATTGTCGAAATTTTATGGATACCGTTGGTTGTTTTCCAATGACTGAAAAGGATTCAAACAGGCAAACCCACCTTCAAGGGTCAACCTCTAGTCAGGAGCAGGGTAGCCAGTCAATTACTCATTGTTAAATGTCAACTCAATTGTTATGCTAAGATTGTTGGGTTAAGCAAGCTCTCTCGTCTTAGAATTTTAGGAACAATTTTTGTAATAAGCGTATAATTTTATATTAAAGTTAAAAATCACATAAAACTTATAATTAATTAATATATTAAATAAGTCAACCTATTGAATCAACTGGTTGCATCTCATCTAAAATGTATTTTAATCCATTATCCTTGTCGATTTCACCTCACCAGAAAATGGGGGCTGTTGAGGTGGGATCATCAATTTGGTTGGATATGGGCACTTGTGGCTCATTTTCTTTCGTCTTTAAGCAGAGTACGTGGTGTTTCTTTGACTTAAATGCAGAAGGACAACTCTTGTCTTGCTTAGCCGCTTTTGCTGGCTTGTTTGGTGTTTGCCATTTGGTTGTGTTTGCAGTTGTATGGGTTCGGGGATTAAGCTTTTACTGCCATTTTGTTTTTCTTGTGTGGCCTTCATGCTTTTCTTCAGCACTTGTGATAAAAAAACTACTAAATAAAGCTTTAAGATTAGTTATTACAATCATATCATTTATATTACGGATAACAATTAATTGATAAAGATCATCTTCCTTTTTGTGTCTCACTTGTTTCCATGTGATTCAACAGACTTGACAATGGTTGAAAACAAGCCACACAATACTACCACATCTTTCACTTCCACAAAAGAAATATTACACTTCTACATTCACCATTCAGTGATAAATTACATGGGTAATGTAACAAAAAGAAAGGAAAAAGAAGAAGGAAATCGGATTTTATGCGTTTGATACAAAGGTGAAATTCACCCCAGGCTCTAGATTTTCCACTAAACATAAGAAAGCTGAAACTTCAACTAAATCGATGAAAAGCTGAAGCAGTCAAGGGAAAGGAGAGCCAAAAGACTATATTACCCTCATCACTTCCCCCATTTACAGTTCATCATCACTAGAGAACTGTCTATCCTCAACAACCGGTCCTTACAAGCAAACAACTGAGGAACTTGAGCGTGACCAGGGTCAACGTGGAGGTTCTTTTGATAGGGTTCATCTGGGTTTCTGATGAGTCAAGGAGGAATGGTTCCTTTATTCAGAATTCAAATTGTCAAATTTCTCCATGTTTGCTCATGAAATTTGAGAAAGAGGAAGGTTGGATTTAGTTCAAGTAGTGATGTAGATTCAGATAATTACAATTCCTCCATGTTTGGTCCTCTATATACTTTTCTACAGTAGATACTATTAAATACAAAATTTTATTTGTTGAATAATGAAAGTATATATGCGTTTTAGTCTTGCATACGGTTGAATTAATGGGTCATTTGCTAAATAGTAAGAATCATCTCCATCTTTTTTTTCTTCTGTAAAATCCCCACAACACAGTCAGGAGCAATTCCTTCGTGTTCGGTCCTTTATATATCTAACTTCAGCTAAATTAGGGCCTATTGAACAAAGAAGGAAGAATGGGTTTTATTTTTGTTTTATTTGATTTTGTTATTAGGAGTAGTTTGGTCTTTTACCATCATTCCTTTCTATTTCTACTTCTTCTTTTTTTCAATCTAACCAAATATAAAAATGTAATAGCATTCATTTTCCTTCTTTAACCATATCAAACATAATTATGGGTTCAATATTCCTTTCTATTATCATTTCCTTTCCTTTTCTTATTTCCATCAAAATCTTTTTTGCGTGCGAAATGAATCCTAAGTCTTCTAGCAATACTGTCTTCCCTTAGCTTCGGTGGAAGACACAATTGGTTTGATGGCATCCTAGCATTCAACCTTTTCATGCTGATCTTGCACGTCAGAAAAAGGTTGCTGAAACTTGTCCATCATCACCATCAGATAGAAGTTTCAGATTCAATGATCCAACATGATTCTCACTGACCTCAACAGACTCATTTAGACCACCTTTACATGTGGGAAGGGTGGCGATCATTTTGCGGGAAACTGGGATTGAAGCACCTGCATTTTTCTCCACATTTGCATCTGAGCGACGGATTTCAATGAGATAAGTGTGCAACTGTTTTGTAGCCTGGCCTAACGCTGATATCCAATAAATGGAGGAAAAAAGACTAGAGGAAAGACTATTTTGAAAACTGAAATATAAGTCAAAACAAAACCAACATTGCGTGAAGGTCGGGAGGCTTCTCTATTAAAATAGCCAGTGGGGGCCCATCCTTTTGCTTGACGGAATAAGCTTCGGCTGCAAATTTCACAAGTAAAAGGACATATCCAAGTCGGATTATGCAACGATTCAAGTACATGTTCCTCATATCTACAAATCCAGGATGAGACAGAAAAGGGCATTATTGTATCAGGTTAGATAAAACATGTACAATCATGGTTGTTTCAAATCAACACAAACACTAATGGAATGGATGATTGCGTATATTATCTTGATATATGCTGAGTTTATATGACAGAGAATTTTAATTGAGTAGAACAAATTAGCTATGCATTTCATACTTACTGTTGAAAGACTCCGAACTGCAGAATGTGTTACAGGAATGTTAGAGGAGAGAAGCTTGCTCTAGAAAGCATACCTCATGTACAAGCAATCTCCACAAATCTGCCCCAAGACCATGTTGCATCGGCTACACTGGGTACAATAAGCAGAGTTTTCTGCCTCCAAATTAGCAATTATATCCTGTAATGAAGTTCAAGGAAGAAAAAACAGAATAAATGCCATCAAAGATCACATAAATAAGGCTATGGTAAATTTCAGTCTTCTTCTAATATCATATTATGGAAAAAGAAACATCAAGTTTATAGAAAGTTGTAATGAGTTACGCTTGCTTAGCCATGGTCTATATGAGAAGTGATTTAAGATGGTATTTACCTTAAATGTAAAGAGACATAAACAAAGATGTCATTTCACGAATCAAATTGCTATTACTTCTTATAAAGTCATTCGTTAATAATTATGTGACAGAAATCATCACTAATTCTGTCATAAAAATATGTACAACCTACAAAAATTTTCACATGATGTAACACATGGACCCTCGATATGTTTTTATAGTTAACAATGTTAAAACAAATGAAGTGGCCTATTAATTCACAAGTTTACACAGTTTTATGCTCCATTCTCTGATTTTTAATAGCACTTATTCAACAACTCCAGTTACCCTACAGCTTTGGCACATTCAAAGACAATAACATAAGCCACTCTCAGCTCAACCCTTAATCTGAACCAGCGCAGGTAAACCCAGAGAAAAGTAGTGGTCAGTTTCCACGCTAATACTGTAGATGAAGACCCTAGCTCAATGTAAAACACCATGCAGCATCCTCTACATGGTCAAGACTCTTGACATTCACCAGGCTTTGCTGTTAGCTGTTATGTGCTGTAGTTACCGCCGACCAAAATTAACACACGGTACTATGAACCCATTCCATACAAGGCTTCTCCCCCCCATGGGGATTCTTGAGAAATTTGAATACCTATTCACTTTTAGACAAAGAAAAAACAGTTTTCAAGGTGCTAATAGTGTACATGTGTCAATGATGAAGATACTATACTCCCAAGAAACCTTTATCTAAACATCCATAAAATTTTCAAATAAATTTCAGAAGTTAGAGGTAGGCCATTAGTGAAGACATATTACCACAAAGAAATAAATTGTAAAGGGAATCGAATCATCAACTGAACTAGAAGTAGTACGGTTACAGTTTGTTCAACATAGCCATTTTGAGAATGCCGTTTCTTGTATCCTCTCAAACCTCCACCAGCCTAAAAGGCCATTTTTCCAGTCTTTATTTTGGGAAAAAACTAACTTATTTTCTGGCAAAATGGCTGTCGAAAAAAAAAAGAAAAAATGACGAACCAACCACATTCATACATTGAACAAACAGTAATTTTTTGTAAATAAATAAATTTAATAAACAGGAGATACAATATCAAGGCACACAATTCACCTTAAAATTACATTTTTAACAATATCATGGTAATAATTTATTAAAAAAATTACATCCAAGGATCCAAATATTACAAAATTTATAATATGAGATTTTAAAAATCAAAATTACTTATAAGAACCATAATTACTATCATGTTTTAAGATATTTATTATTAAATTTAAAAGATTTATTATTGAATTTTAAAAAGTGATAAATTTTTTAATACCTAGTAATAAATTCCTTAAATTAAATAATAATTTTTTTAAAACCTAATTGTAATTAATTTTTAAAAATAATTTTAATTTTTAAAATTCTTTATTATAAATTTTACAAAATCTGGGTCTTTAAATGTAATTTTTTTTTAATTTATTCTTTTTCGTTTGGGTTAAAACTTGAAAAAAGTGTAGAAACCTGCACTGATGGTAAGTTTTCCCCTTGATGGGATCAAAAATTCGTTTTCCATCCTTCCCATATCTATCCGTGAATAATGTTCATCTCTTCTCCTTGTTACCTAGCAGCTTCTTGTGTTCTTTAGTGTAATCTCTAGCATTGAACCTGCTTTTGTCACAAATTTTCCACTTTTCAGATATTCATCTTTCTTGGAGTAGGAGTACAATTGATGGAGATGAAGACAATATGGAATGTCAATGTCTCACATGAATTGCTTGATAGAATATTTAAATAAAGTAATTTTTTTACAATTACTTTGTTCGGGTGTTTATCAGTTGGTATCAAAATTAGTGGTTAACAACTCTATAAATGATTATCTGTGAAAGGTTTTAATCGGTGAAAATCAAGGGAAGAGCTACAAAGTATAGCCGTCGAAATGTCAATTTTCTAAAAATGATTATTTAATGAAAACCAAAGTAGTTTAAGATGCCAAAATCTCATATTGAATATAATGAGATCCCTCAATGATATACATAATTAAAATAACTCTCTCACTTCAATAACTAGTGTTCAGGAGAGGGTTTTCCACCTCAATCAGATGCCCATTAGCACTTCAGAATAATTACCTGGTGTCATTCACCTTAGAATGACATTATCAACAATCTCATGGTGATAATTTATTCCTTTTACTTTGGGTTGAAACATAAAAGAGGTAGAGCTAAATTGCACTGATGGTAAGTTTTCCCTTTGTTGGGATCATAAATTCTTTTTCCATCCTTCCCATACCCATCCACGAACAATATCCATCTCTTCTCCATGTTACCCAGCAGCTTCTCATGTCCTACGGTGTAATCTTTGGCTTTGAAGCTGCTTCAGTCAGTAACTTTCTATTTTCCAGAGATTCATCTTTCTTGGAGTGTATGTCAGAGTAACTAACTGATGTCACATTCTGCAATTTAGAAACACCCAAAACTAGAGAAAGAAGGAAACAAGAAAAAGATGATGATGAATAAGGAACAGCTACTAAAATTGATGATTAAAAATATAAAATGAAATCCTCCTTAGATTTTCGAGATATTATTGGATCAGTAAATATTATGCAAACATGAAGATTTATTGCACTCTGTCCAGCTGCCTATAAAACATGGGAAAAAAAGGATGCAAAAGTAATATTAATTGAGTTTGTTGTTTGCTGATGTCCAACATCAAGAATGTAGGGTGGACCTTGGAATATCCACTGAGTAGAGCCAGTTGAGCAAAAGATTTGACTTTCTAATCCACTATTTTGACCTTAAAAAAAATCAAAATTTGAGATCCCTGTGTTTCTCCAGCTACCTCAGTTTCGTAAGAAATCAGAAGTAATGTGAGTGCAGCGAAACAGATGAAAGCATTATAGGAAAACCTAGAAGACGAAGGGGTCCAGATGGCTGCATAGTAGATGGTCACTAGGGAGCATTGCAGTCCGATGGGTCTAACGAGGTGTGCCAATAAGGTTACTGGGACTTGAGTGAGAGATCCATAATACCCATTTTTTCCATTCTCCCACGGCTTTTTGTAAGTCTTTGCCATACTTGTCAAATGATGATATGTATCACAAATTGAAAAGTATATTTTTGAATTGTAAATCATAAAATATATCAAATCATAGTAAAATATATCAAATCATAAAATTTAATAACAAGTAAAAAATAATATAAAATCTAAAGTATGACATATATATGCATAAAATAATCAAAATAGTAAATTTAACCTAAAAATTTAAAAAAATTACTTAAATATAAATTATAGATAAAATTATTAATCATATAATTTGTAAGTAATTAATTCTTAAAAAAATATCAATTAATATATACACATTTTATATTCTTTATAACAGACAGATGATACTTAATATAATTTTATCATGCTAACTCATTGTTTTTATATATTTCCAAATAAAAGACCGTACTATTCTACCATATTGGCTTGAATTGCACAATTCATAGCCTATCCAATTATCAATTTGTATTATTAGCTTTGTAACGCATTACAAATCACAAAATTCATATTGTGAATGGTATGACTTAAGATTACTTCCAATTCAACCATTGATTCATATTGTTAGTTTTCTAACTCATTATAAATCGTAGATTTAAATGGTGAATCATACGATTTGATTACTCTTTGCTCTCTTGACTGCTCGTAGAGAGGCATTTTTTGAGTATTGGGTTTTTTGGGTTTGATCATTGTTGCCAACCTGGGGAGTGTTGGCAGGGGACTGCACTGTTTGGCTTCATCTTTTTTAGAGCGGCCATTGGTGACCTTCTAATGTCTTCCTCTGATTTTGAATCTCGAATGGTCAATTTCAGTTTTTGTATTTATAATGGAAAATAAGGAAAAATAGGCAAAATTCGGTATAGAATTTGAAGCAAAATAGCTATAATGAAAGAATAATTATATACCTCTGTAGAACCTGTAGAGATCAACTCCTCCAAATGAAAAGCTCTATATATTAAGTCAGTCTGCACTCCAAAGCATACAGCCAACACCTCCATCATGTGCATAATCAAACCTCTCATGAGAAACATTCAAATATGAAAATTGATAATAATCCAAAAAAGGCTGAAAAGCTGAAAAATAAGCATGGTCTGAAAGTCCTTAACCTTATAGGTGTGAACCAAAATAGGAAACTGTTTGAAAAGGCTACGCTTGAATATGCACTTAAAAAGAAATGTAGTGTTCTAACCAAAAAAGAAAACACACCATGGAGACATAGATTTTGTTCATAAATTAATAAAACCAGGGTATGATGTCAATGCTTGTGACGATCATGGAAGTCATCGATTAATGCAGTTGGCAGCAAGGGGATGCCCTTGTGCTTTCTGCCTGGAAAGAAACTGATATGCAAAGTTCACATTGTTATCATAGATCATACCTTAAACAACAATCAGGCACATCTATTTCTTTCCTTTTCTTTTTTCCGCTATCCAATCTGAGATTCCTAATGGCACCATTTCAATTTCCATTCAGCGAAGTGACCTTAAGCTGCAGATTAGAAAAGGGAAGCACATTAATCTAATTAATGCACTTCTTGAATAAAATTATGCATATTAATTGTGTGATATATCAAGCTTCTGATAATTTATCCTCAACATAGCAAAGCACAGTGTACGCAAAAGAGAATCCTATAAAATTTTCAGGATTGTTTGTAGTCACTTCTCCAAAAACAAAAGGGCTTATTCATATATGATATAAATGGGTCTAAACTTCTAATATAAACTTTTGGGCATAGGTTCGGAGAAGTAATAGATAAAGTAGTTATACAGAAATGCCAATCCTTAAGTCATTGACAGCACTTGTACAACTGTAATAGACTTGTGTCATCTAAATCCTCATTTCTGTTATGATCAATTGAATACTTTTCTTTCACTTATTCATAGTTTCACAGCCTTTTAAATGTTGGCGCTGCAGCAAATCTAAGCTTACAGGAACACATCATAAAGTAATCTAGCCTCTCCTTTATTTTTCTTATTTTCAATGGCATTTGATCTTATTAAACTGAAGCTTAACATCCAAGCATCAAAAAACAAAAGGAGAAAGAAATAAAAAGCAAGAGTAACCCACATGGAGAAGAGACAATAATGTTGCCTCATAATACCTGAAAACGTCGACTCCTTTGCTTCCTTTACTACAAAATTACTAAGCTTTCTGAAGAAAATTCCTGCACATCAAGTTTGATATAAAAAGGTAACAGCAGGGGAAAACTAAAACAAAATAAATGCAATCTGTCTGTGAATCTAGTCTTTTTGTTTTCAAAAAATAAACAGAGAAGAAAATATAAGCATTAAGATGTGACAGAGGCGGGCAAGAAAACCGGCTCCATCAAAGTATGCTGATTGGTGTACGATGTTACATAAAATGCCACCCATTAATTACTAGCCTTCATCGAAATAATAACAGACGCCTTTGGTAGAAGGAAAAAGCAGTCCAACATGTAACTGAGGCATGCAAGAAAACCGCCAACCACTTTGACCAACGCAGCATCCATTATAGTACCAAATAGGGACTATGCCTCGAACATCCCCCAACTAAGGTATCAGAAATAATTAACTGAAAGGTTATTTAGTCTTTGGATATAAATGATTTAATTTAAAGGATTTTTTAAAAATATGATTCTCACTTTCTAATATCCTTCAACTTCAAGTGACAAAAAACTAAACAGAAAAAGAAAAAAAAAGAAATGCTCTATTGAATTAAATGATCTTTGGGGAGCTGGTACAATTTAAAGATAGTTAGAGATGCATATTTCTGTATTCAGTTCTCACTTCCCAGTCAAATTTAACTTTCAATTATAATATGCGAAGACATTAACGTCAACAGAGCTATTAGATCTGAATGGTCTCAAAGACAACGGCATAAGATAAGCTCTAACTTTATACAGAAGTTGCAAATCCTTTTGTATGCAACAGAAGCAAAATGTTTACTGATAGAAGTTCCATCCATACAATCTGCGTCGAGTACACTGTGACTTCCCAATATTGTAACAAATCTCTAGGGCCAACTCTACAACAAGTTTGAAGAGGAAAGTAAAAAATAGAAGCAACAGGAAACATGAATTAACAAATTCACCCGTTTGCCTTATGTGGCTTTGATGTAGAGATAAGTATTTGTCTATCTGGCAGCATGCAAAAGATACACCAATCCATTCTCTTTGCAGATGTTGGCAGCTACACTTTTTGGGAACTTCTCACAAATAATCTTTTTCATGTCCAGTTTCCAAAATTGAATAAAATCACCAGCAGCTATTTTGTCTTGATCTTACGTCTCAGAACCTTCTTGAACAGTAGGAAGACCACCTTCTCGGATAAATGCTGGGTTAAGAAACTTTGCAACAAAAGCCCACAATTTATACACATCCTCAAAATTAGTCAGAAAGCCCAGTGAAGCTGTAACAACTTCAAGCTTTACAAAGCCACCTTTTCCATCACGATGACCATTCTCCATTGGCCTACAAAGAGTTGTATCTTCAAGATTCAGTGCGCCATGATAATGTCTTGCACTATCAAGAATCCGTATGTGACTAAGGAAACCAATGCCAAGAGAGATTCCGTCTTTTTCAGCCAGCTTTTGAACAATCTCTGGATTGATTAGTCCCCTGTTTCTGTCCCTGACATTAAAAGCCACAGCTGCACCTCTTTCATATTTAATTTTTGGACCATAGATGTGAACAAGGTTTGCTTTATCTTCCCCATCAGAGGCCGGTAACTTCAGTTGCAGCAAAGAGGTAACAAGCCAATTTATCAAAAACCGAAGTCTAAGTGTGGTTTTATTGAGACCAAGCATATTAATATGATCAAGATGCCTGCATGTTATATCTGGCTCCCTCCTGCCCCAATCCTGTCTATCACCATATTCTCCATCACTTGTGTACTCTTCATTGTCTAAGCTATTTGCACAAATGTCTCCTGGTTCCAAGATATGGCTATGGTACTCTTTACTACTGTCCTCCATGGTAAATGACACTCTTCTTCCCTTGCTATTGGATTCATTCTCTTCCAAACCAAAAAATCTACCACCACTGTATCGATTCCCTTCCCTTCTATCCAGCAACCTAAACTCACCTTCAGTTTCCCTTCTTATGGCACTCTCCTTAATCTCAGATGCTATTTCAGAGGTGCAGCCATTTTCAAAACTGTGATGCTGAGCAACAGAATATGAATTATTAAGGCGAGATCCTTTCAAAACAACATTTGATACAGATCCAACATGAATCGCTTTGCTAGTTCCAGGTTCTTCCTCAATCTCATTGACATACAAATGATCAGACCCATTACCATTACTTGAAAAGTGATTCACTTCAGCAATATGTTGCTCTTCAGGGACCTCTTTTACACGGTCTAGTTCCTGTGACACCGACAACACAGCAGCATCAAATGAAAGCACGTGATGGTCATTGTGAGAACCAAGATTTACCTCTTTGTCATCATACATGGGGCTACCATATATTTTGGAAGTTGGCTTTGGAGAATGCCGCTTTTGATTCCGCTTTCCATTGAACCAAATAGGTGGAAGTGGAGAAGCTATCTTCTGTTTATTCAATTGACCTGCGTGGTCAGATCCCAATGGACTCTGTCCCAAATCAATCCAATAAGAGTTGTCCGATGACTCATCTTCACTGAAGACAGGGCTCTTCATCACCTCCCCAACAGAAATACTCTCAGTTTCTTCAAATATGGTGCTAGTTCCATCTCTTTCAGAACTATCCTGATCCATTTCAGTCTCAAATACATCTCGGACCTGAGCAGATGTAAATGCACCAGAAAAGGCAGGTAACTGTGATCCCTGATGAGTTTCAACAGTTCTATCACAAATCCCAGGGACTTCATCATCCTCAATCCCAGCCAATTTGTCCAAACCATCAACAGAGTCACTCAAATACAAAGGAAATTCAGGAGTGATCTTCACCATTCCAGACCCAGTACTCCCTGACTGATTTTGAAGGCTTGCCATAACAGATTTCTTGATCAGAAGACATCCAAATCCTGTGGGGTCATACCCAAACACCCTGTAAAAAGATGTTATTATAAAATCTGGCCGGAATAGAGACAAGCCAAGCGAATCCATGTCCTTCGGACCCAATGATCCTGCATCAAGCAAGACATGCCAGTTGTTCTGCTGTGCTAGTGCCATCCACTGGTAAGAATACTTAGCCCCAGTTACTCTAGACTGAACAGGGAACACAAAAAGACCAGTGGCAGAATCCTTCTTCCGCCTCTTCTTGCTTGAAATCTGTTTTCTCAAATCAGTAGAACAGAGTTTGAGCGTTGGCCATTTAAACCATGCACTGAACACTTTCGCACCCTTCTCCCTGGCACATTGAGCCATCCAAGTCACAGACTGGCTCTCGTGGTCAAACATGGTCAACAATTTTTTGTTTGTGTGGAAAGGGTATGATTCAGCTAGCAATTTAAAAGCTGATCCTCTACTGACAGTAAATACAAGGCCGTACTCATTTTCAGGTATGTTCAAGTAATCCATGATTCTAGTCTTTATATCATGTTCCACAGTTCCCTTTTCAGCACCACCATAAAGTGCATGGTTACTCAAATTCGCAGTTATCTCAGACAAACTAAATGTAGATGACTCCCAATAGTGAATGGTCTGAACAAAAGAGAACAGTCCAAATCCACAATAATCAAGGCATACCTTTGGGGACAAGTGCGAATACTCATCCGACCTCAACTGATCGATCTTCTCCGACGACTGGTATTTGGGGTACATCGTGAGGAACTTGTTAAAGGCTTCTTGGATAGTAGGAATCTCGTCCTCAGACTCAAATATGCGCTCAGCGGCAAGGGCAGTGGCTCGAAGAAATTCACGCTGGGCGTGAAGCCTGGCAAGTGACCGGGATCTCCCAAGGCTTTCGTCCTTGTTGGCAGGCGAATCGGGTTCCATGTCTTGAGATTTGATGAGTGACCCATCTTCAGAAGCTTCTTCAAGAGCTTCCCTGAGCTTGTTCTCTTGCAATTTCCGGAGAATTGACGGGCTTCTCCTCGTTTCAACCGCAGATTCATCCTTTCGTCTGCTCTTCTTGTCCATGATCAGAGCAGCGCAGTGAGAAATGGGCTTCCATAATGAAAGATGCATGATAGCCTCCTCACACAAGCAATACGAGATGACAATCCGGAAGTAGACTAGACAGTTCAAACAACACGAACAAAAGGGTTTAGCCCATGTGAAACAAATTTGGTTTCGAACTCTTCACTCCCGAAACAGAAGAAGAGGAGTCTGGAAGCCCATCTTAAGGACTGGTGCTTTGGATTTCTCCAGGGATCCAATTCATAAAATCAGAGATTTTAACAAATGCAAAACTCCCAGGAAATCTCGGCGCCCTATCAGAGAAAACAAACAACTTAGCTCACCGTTTCAGACGAAAACCAATAAAAAGCTTTCCAGAACCCAGAATAGGTTTCAATACCCAATCCTCAGAAAAGGAAGGAAAACCAAGAAAGAGAGAGAAAGTCAAAAGGCTCAAACCCTAAAACCCAACCCAGATCCCGAACATTTACGGACCAGCTCACGACTACAAGAAACTGGAAAGAAATGAATATGGTAGAAATGGGTTCCACAATGAATTAAACGAAACTAACAGAAACCCATGACTTCGATCAGGAACCAGAGACTCAACAAAACACCAGAAAGACCTCGGAGACCCGTCCTCCCTCACTCTCTCCCTGATCTCTCTCTTCACTACCGCATAATTAAAAGGAAGCCCTTCCCATCAAATGCTCTAGGAGAGATGTAAATCCAAAACATACCGGTATTGCTTTTTTTCACTGTACGATTTATTCTTATAAAGTTGAAACCAGAAAAAATAGCGACGAGACGAAATGAAAAGAAAATGCGGGAGAATTAACCCCACCTACTGTATCTCTTTGACCCAAAACGCTGCTGCCTCCGCAATCTTCTTTCGCTCTAAAACCAACTTTAACAAACAGGAAGAAAGGACATTGACTCTCACAAAATCCAAATAGCATGATTTTTATTGTTATTAAAATCATTTTTATGTTTACCCACATTTAATTAAAATCGTGGTTTCCTTGTCCATGGTTGAACGGGACCCACAAGAGCCTGCACCTCATTTCTGTCATGGCTAAAGTCAAATAGTCAGCTGGCTTCTAAAAGCTGTTTTCTGTCCAACGGGGCAAGGCAAACCAGAGTCCAGAGACCAATGCCCCCCGAAGCTAGCATTTGTGAATCTGAAATAACCTGATTAACGCTCACGATCAAAACAGTTTGTTTTAATTATATTTTTATTATTGTCATTATTACTAATCGTCTTTTCTTGAAAAGTCTCACCTTTTTTTTTTTACCAAATTAATATTTTTTATTTTTTATTTTTTTAATATTTTAAAAATAAAATTTCTCAATTCAACCTTTAAATTTTTATTCATTTGATATAGTCCCTTTGTTAAATAAATTTTTCTCAATCTTAATATATAAAAATCACTATGACTATTAATATAAATTTGACTAGATAGCATTTTCTTTTTTTCCTAAACAACATCATTTAAAAAAATCTCTTTTTAAAAGAATAGTATTTCAACAATCATTTAACTATGTAAAATTTGTTTAAACCATAATGTTTTAGAATAAAATGTTATTCAAATTTAAATTATAAGTTAATGATCATGACAACTTTTTTATTAATTAAAAAAATTTTGCTTAACAAATTAACAATTTTATTTGAAAAAAATTTAAAAATTAAATTAAAACATTTTATTATTAATTTTATTTCCTTCCTTTTTATACCACTTGGAAATTGCCCGAGACTTTTGGATATCAGGCAAAAAAAAAAAAAAACTATTTTTAAGATAATTTGTTTCATGAAATAGGATTTTTTACAAAGCTAAGGAATTATGTACATTCCAATTTAAGCACTTCAAATTAAATTTGGATAGCTTAGATTTTATGAAAAAATTTCATTTTTTTAATATAAAACATTATATTTTTTTGTAGTTGGCAATTATAAAATTATTTTTATTTTATATTCTATATCCTTTAAAGTAAAATAACATTTTAAAATTAAAAGAATATATATAATTTTGATCATTTAAATCGAATCTATACGATTCAAAACTATACACAAGGGATTCATGTGAGTAATTGTAGTAAAACTTGATTGGTTGATCCTTTCGCTTTTCTAACAATATTAATGTATTTAAACAATTGTCTTTTTATAAGAACATAATGAAAATGCAATTTTTGTTTTTCTTTTAAACAAATATGATATTAAAATTTTTTACCCAAGTGCACAAGGCTTCTAAGTTGGCTTTCGACTCTAAGCCTTTTACTAGCTAGTCTAAATAAAGCCCCCAGATGGCATGTTTTTTTTGAAATGAGACCCAACATAAACTTTTTTTTTTTTTAATTTCATAAACTTAAATTAAAACTAAACTAAATGATAAATATGATAAGTGAAGCGAAATGTACTAAAGTATTGTAATACAAAGAATAATTAGATGAATTATATAATATCCGAAATTTATTGTATATATAAAACGGTTTGTTTCACACGTAGCATTTTAAGGTTCATATGGTACAATACACAATTTTTAAATTTCTTTATGAAACTCCATATGCGTCCCAAAGGTTCTTGCTTTCCTCTTGCCTCCGAAGATGTTGCTTTTAAATTCAAATTGAACCAAATACAGATTACGCTATGTTTTATGGTTTCTTTATATACAAAGTATCTATTCCGGGCCTAAAATTAAAATTGAAGGAAAGAAATACTGGCATTCTTCTTTTTCTACTGCAATGTCAAATTTTACTTTTTCTTGAAAATTGTCTGTCTCTTTTATCTCGCAGTGATGATCCTAAATTGATCTGTCCCCCTAGAATAAATTTAAAAAATCTCTTAACAGGATCTTGTTGACTTCAAATCCTATGGTGCACCTATCTTATTATTTTCTGTTGTTATTTATGGTGTTTTTCGTATTTTTGTTTCTGAACTCTTTTCATGTATTTTTTCATATGTTAATTTAGTTTTTTTGTTTTACTAAAAAAAAGAGATTTGAAAAATGGAATATTTAGTCTAAGCTTATTATTGTTGGATTGGCACGCTGTTATGTTTGGGGGTTTTGCTTGTTGTGCCAGCTTAATAATATTCCTTTTTGAGAAAAAAGAGAAATACGGGGGAGAAGACACGTCAGGTTGGGAGTAGATTAAGGGATAAGTTTGGTCAATCCATGCACGTGGATGAATCAAACCCACAAATCAATATATATATATATATATATATAAAGGTTTAAGAAAATTTACTTATTCTGAAATCATAAATAGTATCAATTTATCTTGTATTACATGTTATTATCTTTTTTTGTTCTTTCAATATTATATAGATTTTCGTGAAATGAGCCTTACCTAGTTACGAATTAAAAATGTAGGACATGCCTTGTTTTGACTTTTCTAAGATGCTATCCTCATAATTTATCAACTGACATGAGATTGAGCCATATCCTCTTCTTTCCTTATCCATCCACGTTCTTTTCTTTTAGTCTTCTACATTTAGCCTGTCTAAGTAATCTATTAGAAATAAAAGTACTAATAACAAGTTAAATTGCTTGCAAGGAAAAAAATCTTAAAATCAAATCGCTATCATCATTATATAAAACATAAACTAT
This sequence comes from Erythrophleum fordii, assembly GCA_032878935.1. Lineage (NCBI taxonomy): Eukaryota > Viridiplantae > Streptophyta > Magnoliopsida > Fabales > Fabaceae > Erythrophleum > Erythrophleum fordii. The sequence continues at coordinate 3,601,672 of JAVQMF010000036.1, forward strand.
ATGTAGATGAATCCCATTATATTTATAGGTATGCGTACAGATTTGGTAATAATAAATAGGATAAAGTAAATTATTGTTAGTTAAAGATGTCTAAATTATATATATATATATATATATTAAAAAAATATTACACTTTATTCATTTGAAATTAAAAAAATGTGCTACACTAACTTTCACTATAATAAAAAATAAGTTATGATTACTTATTTTGACCAAAAAATCATTATATTTATTATTTACATAATATAATAATTGTTAAATATGTAATTAACTAATATTAAAATAATCATCTTTTAATAAATTAGAATAAATTAAATTTATAATTTTTAGCCCAAAATAAATAAAATTTTAAAAATTATTATTTTTAATTAAGAAATAACATTATTTGTAGGATATTTTAATAATATTTTAGCTTAAACGATTTGAATATATTTTTATAATAAAAAGACTTTATAATTGAAGCATCCTTCAGGGAATAAATGAGTAATTTATCTTAATATATAACCTAATACTCTGCATAATGGCTTTACAATAATGGAACTAAAGTTCATGGGATTCAAGAGTCAGTCATAAGTTACAATGATAAGCAAATCACTTAACATTCAGCTTTAGCTAACTCATTTATTAGAGATGTTGGTTTCTCTTCCCTTTGTTAGAATGAGCCAGGATTCTGCGATAGGATAGGAAACTTATTCCAGCGAGTGCAGTGACCAATTTCTAAGCTTTTTTTTTTTGTGGGGGGAGGGGTGTTTAGGATTTAAAATTTAATATAAAAGATAAAAATTACAACTGATAGGATAAACATTTTTAAAGTATATGTTGTTTACAGTTAAATTTTTTATTCTAACAATTATAATTTTTATTTTTTATATTAAACTTAAAATCTCAAAGAATAAAAAAAAAAATTAAAATACACACGCGATGCAGTAGGATCCTCGAGTGCTGTTAGAATACCACCACTTTCATGGCAATTCAATAAAGTACCCTCCATCCAAATTACAATTTCAAAACTCAATTTGATCTTAAGCCAGTGTCATTATCAATACAATTTTGGGAAGAAATCAGGTAAACACTGAGCTATACAAATTATGACGAGAAGAAATTAAGTAATTAAAATAAGAACAACTACTTTTTCTAAGTCTTTATCATTCACTATAGCCATGGGGACTCACTTTACACTTGGAATTAAATTCTGCATCCTTTGATATTATATTACTAGGAAAATATTATTATAACTCCTTTTCTTTGGCATTCTCGCTCTATTCATTAAAAAAGAGAAAAGAAGCATTTATGTGAAGCATAACTATATAATTTATAACTATATATGCAGTATTGAAGTAAGGACATCCATATTTAAGAGGTTCGGTAGTGTGGTTGCTCCTTTCCCCACAAACTCTAATAATATTTTATAATTTGTCTGAGAAAAAATATTTTTTACAAAATTTCCATTTCGAAAGATAGGTCCAGAGCTCGAGCGAGAGAGAATACATTTTTATATGCGATCTAAAACCTAGTGCCCACTGGAGAGGGGATGTTTATTGGTAATAAAACTTTTGAAAAAATGAAAATAGTATAAGACAGAACAAAATGAATGTAAAAGTTAGAACACTTTCTTTTGTTTGTGGTTATGGTTACCTTTCGTTTATTATATAAAGTAAAGCCACTCATAAAACAGGCATGACTGAATGTGGAATGCAATGATTCACTGAAAGGGGAGGGGCGACTGGTGATGTGAGTGAGGGTGAATTCATTAATGGGATCTTACAGGGAGGGATACTTGTGTATGCTGGCAGACCATTTGATTTGATTATATATATATATATATATATATATATATATGACAATATTTATAAGAAGGATATCTATGCCCATTAACTAACTATATCTCTGCATATGATAATGAAATCTTCACTTACATTGTGTCTACAAATAAGTTCCAACTTATACGTACCTTATGATAGCAAGGGAGAAGAACATATCTGATAAAAAGGAACGATAACAAATGTAGTTTTGTCACCCTTAATCGCAAATTTATGTTTGGTTGAATTGAAGGGAGTTGGAAATGCATTCCTTAACTGGTGCATGTTTGGTTACATGGTGAGGCTTTCTGATTCCTTTCCTCAGGGATTTCATTCCCACCATTTTGGTTGAAACCATTTCCATCTGAAATTTGACGGACGGAATCAGGCCATCTCCATGGAATGCAAGTTGATCAAGACAAATTTACTCTTGAAGTGAAGTTGCCCATCCCGTCGTGTGACTTTTGATGTTGGTTGCTTTCGTTTCTTGCTTATTTCCAGTTCTGATTTTTTATCAAGTGAAAATTTTATATCTTTTTTTTAAGCGTTATGTTAAGAGAAAATTTTCAGTTTTCAATGTATAGAAAATTATAGATTTTATTAAATAATTATAAATTTAGGGCAAAATTTGAAAACTATTGCATTGTGTGAATTGAATTTAGAATTCTAATTAGCCAGTTATGCATATGAAATTAGAGATTGTATAAAAAAATTTAAAATTTTAAGGCAAACTTTAACTAAACAAAATGAAAAAACAAAATACTAATGTATTGATGGTTTAAATTATAAGGCAATCAAATGTAAACTTATAAAAAATCAATATAAACAAATCAAATCACAAGTTACCAAAATATGCTTTATCATTTTATCTTTGATATTTTAAACATCAATAAACATTCAGGATATTTGCTTTTATAAGTGTATTAGTAACAAAGATAACAATTGTCATATAAAATATTTAGTGATATAAGATAATATTAACATTTTTTGAGTAATATTTAAATTATCCAAAAGCTATAGGAATTCCACATTCATGAAAACTTTGGCTTTATTAATCTTTACAGAATATGTTAATTACATGTTTTCTTTTGATAATGTTTTATTTATTATATTAAATATAAACATTTTAAATATTGAAATATCTTATATTGGTATGCCAAACAACTCAAGAACAGATTTCCTCCTTATCCTAAAGGGTACTCATCCTAATATAAAAATTCTTTAAATTTTTTAATTTTAAAAAGTATAACGCGAGATAAACATATTTTTTAATTATAAACTTAAAAAATAATAATTTAAATTAAAAAATAGAATCAAAACTATTTAAATTAAATTTACACATGTGAGAGCTCATCCCACGAATAAGTGTGGCATATTAATCATCTTAGAATGAGCCCGTATTCCAAACGCCAAACAGCTCCACCGTTGTTTTTAGGATCCTACATGGAGAATGAAACTTGTAAATGTCTCTGAAATATTAATAATAAACATAACTACTATTAATTTCAGATATTGATATCTAATTCGGTCCATTTATTTAGCGAAGAGAATAGGACAATAAAAAGAAAAAAAAAAAGTGAATTTTTTAAAATTAGATTCGCGCGTAACAATAATCCATTTAACCAAACAAGTACATGCGTTATCAATGGCTCATGTAATTGAAGTGGGTGGGAAATTCTGAAATTGAATGTAAGTTCAACCCAATTAAATGCCAACTTTTTAATGTACTTAAGTAGTTGACGGTTAATTATAGAAGGTGGAAATCGTTAATCTATGAAGTGTGCAACACTCGAAAATTTCTAATAGAACTTTCCACAAAAATTCGTTAAGCCTCTTTCAACTCATGTCCATTTACAACGATGAATAAAATCAAATTAAACTAATTAAACCAAATCGTTGTGAATAAAATCAAATTAAACTAATTAAACCAAATCAAATCGAGCTAAACCGTCAAAAATTGAATAAAATTAATTAAAAATTGATTTGGTTTGGTTTGATTTTTATAATTGTAAAATCGATTAAATCAATTCAGTTGTCAGTTTTCTCCATATTTGGTTTGGTTAATCGAACCAAACTGAACCATTAAAATTATAATTAATTAAAATTTAATATTTTATTTTTTTTTAGATTAATGGGATCTTTTGTCAATTAAACTTGTATCAAAGCTACATTCTTTATGTAGTTCAAGAAATATACAAATTATTTATATTATTTTATTATAAGATATTACTCTTTTTTTTTATCACTTTTAAAAACTTATTTGTGAATGTATGAAATTTTTTTAGGTAAAAAATATATATATATATGAATAGTAAATTATTCCAAAGTTATTATTGGTTAAAATTTTAAGATATGTAAGATATTAGAAGTTAAATTCTACATATTATAAAGAACAAATTTTTTTAAAAAAATTTACTTTTGGACAAAAAAAAACATGAACTAAACTGGACCAAACTGATTAAAATTTAAAACCGATAAGATCCAACAAAATGTTAAACCGATTAAGTTAGTTCGATTTAATTTTTGCTCAAAACCGAACCAAACTAAGCCTTTGAACACCCATACACGTTTGGGTAAAATTGTTGACCTATCCATGAGATGTTATTTATGCTGGAATGTATTAATTAAATTTATGAGTAAATTGTGTTAACTTCCCTTAAAATTTAATTAAATTATATTTGATACCTTTTTCACTTTAAAAATTACATCTATCCTTTTTAACAATTTGATATAATATTGTAGAAATTCTTCTTATAACTTATTTTTAAAAAATCAGCTTTTCGCATAACATGAGATTGTAATTTTATTTTTAGTAGAATAATAAAGATAGCTAAAATTGATACTAAGTTTTAATATTAGAATGTAATTTTATTTTTAACATAACACAATAAAAAAGTTAAATAATTTTTTTAAAAAACATATATTGTGTAAAGAGTTAAATTTATTCACAAAAATGAGTTAAAATGGACTTTAATGTAATTTTCAAAACAATAGAAATATCCTATGCAATTTGCTCAAATTTTAAAAGATATTATTATAAGATATTCTAAAATAATGAAAAAGAAGTGGTCATTGACTTATGAGGCTAGCAAAATTAATTAATTCTAATTATAAGTAATAGAAATTTTGATGACACACATCTATAAAAGAGAAAGATTTAAAAGAAGTGAAATTTTACTTTATAAGATTCTATCACTCGTTAAACATAACCTTAATTTTGCCTTAGCAGGCGCCAAGAAGTAAGGAAACGCCTTTACTCCCTCTCTTGGATTCCATTGCAAAACCCTACAAGCTAAACTGGTAAAGAAAAAGGGCACTTAACGACATTACAGATTTGTTTCTTTTAACTTTCTATATATTATTCGATTTGATGGAACAATTTGACTTAGCAGTTGAATGGTTCAAGAATAAGGATTTGTTCTTTTCCTTGTCAAAGCTCCCCGGGGGGCACATTATGAAAATTGTAGTTGCCGCTGATATGGCCTCTGGACTCTATCTCAAGCCCATCATTTTCTTTGTAAATCAATTCTGTTCTTTTATTAAAAAAATATAATCTCCTGTCTACTTATTTGATTGCGTTATAAGCGAATTTTACCCCTAATTAATTTAAGTTATAATTCGTTCTAAAAAAATTTTACTTAAATGACACTTTCATAAACATAGGTGATGAAGGGTTTTGATGTGAGCTCAATCTGTATCTCACCCTGTTTTTTATTACTTTTTTTCTCACTTTCAACTTTCAAAGTTTTGCATTACCTTCCTGACAAAAATAAATTTAAGTTATAACCTTTTATGGGAAAAAAATGTGCACCCTTCATACTATTTGTTTAAAATTATTTTCTCCATATATTTCTCCCCTTTGACTTTACTAATATATTTCTTTAGCGTTTTGTATGCACTTTTCATTTTCGAACAAGTCAAGAATTTATAACCTATATCATAGAAGTGTGCATAACCTATCAACCCGTTTAAACCTGGCCAAATTCCGAAATAAAAAAAAAAAAAAAGGTCAAGATTGAACTTTAATTGGGTAAAGTTTTATGTAAAAAAATTGAATTCGTTAAATTTAGTCAAATCTAAAGTTTTATCATGTATGTAGTATTAGGTATGTAAAAATAAATATATCTTGTAACATAACTCAATCAAACCCAGTTAATTCACTTGAACTTAACTTTTTTGGGGAAATGAAAAATAAGTTCGTTTTGGTTTCAAATTTCTCCACCTAATTAGCATTCAGGCAGGCTAGTTACCAATTTAGCCTGACCAATACTCATCCCTACTCATTTATCATACTTTATATGGAGATTTTCTTTTATTAATAACAATACAGAGTTTACGTAGGGAAAAGAAGAAAAAAAATAGTGTTTATAAGAGTATATTTTAATAGTTCACGTACAATTAATCAAAGCAACTTCAGCACCACTCATAGTATTACTTTGTTTATTTTGCCAGTGTCTCCAGCTTTGACTTTTTTAATTTGCTACAATATTAAATTTGTTTTAATTCAACTTGAGACATTTCAAGGACTGAGAGTCTATATTCTATATATGTCAAACTCTTTTCATATGGATATTTATTTATTTTCATATATTTAATAGCAATATAAACAGAGAGAAAACAAAGAAAATAAATATATAAAAAAAATTATAAGGAAAAGTAAGATAAAGGGGTTTGATCGCCTTTAGTGGAGATGGACAACACGTGCAGAACTTTGAGACAATAATTGAAATTATATGGAATGGGATGATAATCTCATTACTAGTCAACAAGTTTTGAAGTAAACAAAATCACCCTTTGCTCAAAACCACCAGCACCACTTCAAGAGGCTCGTTTGTATGGCAATGAGCATCTTTACATGAAATGGTTAATTAGAAACGCGTAGAACCAACCAAAGCAAAGTGAAAACTAGCTTATTATCCTTTTGGTGTGGAAGCATGGGCCATGGATACAACACACAACACGCCATTCGACACACAACCCCACCTGTGAAAAATGGTAAAAGGAATGAAGAGAAAAGCTTTGGATGTCTTCGAGGCTTCAAAATGAAAAGAAAATGACTTTAGCTGAATGGAGGATCCATGGGGGCCTCACTCACCATCAACTTAGTGCATTTCGTGTTGTCTATCCATCTACCCACAAAGCTATAATAATGCGCTTTAGACCACAATCCCAACTTTTTTCAAAGGACCAACTTCAGTTGACAATTCAAAATGATGAGTTGAGGGTGCTCTTTATCTTGTTATCATATGGCTATCGCTCTCTCTCTCTCTCTCTCTCTCTCTCTCCCCTTTTCTTTTTATTGCTTATTTGCCTTTTGTATGATGTTCAATGATCTCAAAGTGGTGCTATTAACTTTAAAAATTGTCATTAGCAATTTATCTAGCTAGCAAATTGCAAAAGAGGCATAACTATATGCTCCTGTTTTTCTTCAATGTTGCAATGCTAATCTTACCATCATTGTAAGCGGTGGTAAATTTTTTTTTTTAAAATGGTTGTTATAAATTTGTGAAGAGAATTTTTCACATTATTGGAAAACATAATTTTGACTATTGATAGTCAGGATTGAAGAAAACGCAATGAAATTGAGATTGTTGCACCCAAAATAAATATAACAAGTTGATCAAAATTTGTTAAAATAAATGTTTTAAGTGGTGTGTTATATTTGTACATTTATTTTGATTTGTTTTAATTTTTTATTCATCATTTTCATCTATCTTTGATACAAAAGTGTAAGTTAGAATTTTCAAGGCAATTGAATCCCAAAGGGAGGTGAGTTTGGGAAACGGGCCTGTGTCCTTTTTTCAGTTGGATAATGTTTGTGGTCATTTGAAACTTTGGAAGTTCATTAATAGTCATCATGGATTACTATGATTATTGGGCATTTTCATTGGATTGACCCTAAATTCCAGGAATCTCGTTGGTTGTGTCAAATCGTAAAAGATCAATGTTGATGGAGCTGTTTTGTTGACTTCGAACAATGTTGGTTGTGGTGGAATCTTAAGGGATCACAGAGGTATTTAGATTGCTGGCTTTACTTATAGGATTGGTCATTGCACTCTTATGGTAGTGGAAGAATGGGCTATATAGAAAGGTCTTATGTTGGCTTGGGATATGAGATTCCGAAAAGTTATTCTTGAATTTGATGATAAGGTGTTTGTGGATCTTCTTAATGAAGGTAACAGAGAAAAAGATACTTATAGTTTATTGCTTTTAAGTATTCTTGATATGTTATACTAGAAATGGAACATCCAGATATAATATGTCTCACGGGAGCAGAACAAAGTTGCTAATAAGTTGGCCAAGGAAGGAACTAATTGCTCATCCTTACTTAATGCGGTCCCTAACAATTTAAGAACCCTGGTTCTAAACGATTGCATGGGATTTCAATCCCCTATCTCTTAGTTTTCTTTTGTGTTCTTGGGCATTGCGCACTCTTTTTTTACCAAAAAAAAAATTGTAAAAGAAATTGATTAACTTTAAACAGGCTGACTCACACTCAATGTTTTTAAAATTGGACCGGTCATTGAACCGATGGAGGTACTGATTCACGGTTCATTGGTCTAACTGTGGTTGAATCGATGATAATTAAATATATTATTTAAAAAAATTTTATATATTAAAATTTTAATATAACAAATAAATATTAGTAAATTTTAAATATTTGATTACTAATTTAACATTTTTTAAGATATTACAAAAATTAATGTTTAGTTTAAAATAAAAATTATCTATGATTAAAAATTAAGAATATTTAATATTAAATTTTTAAAATTTCTAAATTATATTAAGATTTTACTTATTATTAAAAAATAAAATAATAAATAATAATTGTAACTAAGTACCTTGATATTTGAGAAAAATATTATTAGAAAATTGAATATGATAAAAAGTAAGTATAAAAAATAATTAATTATACACATTTTATTTCTCTTATATTCTCTTTTAAAAAAAATCATATTTCAACTCCCTCATCTTTTTTATTACCTTCTATTTTTAATTTGTCAAAATCATTTAAAATGAATTATTCTGTTATATAAAAAAATTAAAAAAAAAGAAAAAAGAAAAATGGTTTCAGACCGGTTTAACCTATTTTTTTAGTCTGATTTTTTATCGGTTTTCACCGGTTCTTGACCGATTCTTGACCGGTTTTTTGTTTGTCCGGTTTTTCAACTCAACCGAACCGGACTAGGGACCGGTTCCCGATCGAACCGGCCGGTCCGATCCGGTTCTGAGAAGCATGCTCACACTTGATCCTTGATGGGTCAACCTTTGGTCAGCGGCAGGGTGGTTGACCAGCCAATTACACATTGTCAACTGGATCTGTCACACTAGATTTTTGGGTTAAGTAAGTTATCTCATCTTGTTTAGCTGCTTTTGTTTGCTTATTTGTATTTTGTGATTTGGTGTGTATATCATTTTGTGGGTTACGGCATTAGGCTTTAGCTGCGTGCTGTTTTACTTGGTTGGCCCTCGTGCCTTTCTTGTTTCTTCATCACTTATGACAACACAGAAAATAGAAAAAGCACTTTTAAATGCTCAAAAAATTACTAAACAAGCATTTAAGATTACTGATTACAAGCATATCATTTTTAAGATGGACAACAATAAATTGGTAAGGATCTTGTTCCATTCTGTGCCTCGTTTGTTTCCAACATACATGACGAGAGGGGGTTGAAAGAACCACAGAATAATACCCCTTCTCATTCCACAAATGATATGTTACACGTCTATATTCACCATTTTTAAGTTAGGTGATAAAATCTCAAAATGTGTAGCATTTCTTGGAAATTAAGCCTAGGCCTAATTTCCAAAAAAATCCCAGGTTAGTAAAAAGAAAAAGAAAAAGAAAAGAGCATCCCTACCATTCATGTGTTTTTAAGCCTAGGCCTAAGTCTTCTAGCAATACTGTCTTCTCTAGGTTCGGTGGAAGACGCAATTGGTTTCATGGTATCTAAGCATTCAATCTTTTCATGCTGATCTTGCACATCAGAAAAAGGCAATGATCTCTTTGCTGAAACTTCTCCTCCATCACCTTCAGATAGGGGTTTCATGGTATCCAAACATCCATCCTTGTCATGCTGATCTTGTACATCAGAAAAAAGCAATGATCTCTTTGCTGAGACTTGACCTCCGTCACCTTCGGATTGAGTTTTCAATGATCCAACATGATGATTCTCATTGACCTCAAGAGACTCATTAGACAACCCTCCTACATCTGAGAAGGGTAGTGACCTTTCTGCTGAAACTGGGATGGAAGCATCTGCGTTTTTCTCCGTATTTCCATCTGAGCGACGGGTTTGAATGAGATAGTGTGCAACTGATTTGTAGCCCAATGCTGATACCTTACATATGGAGAAAACAAGACTTACGGCAAAACTACTTTGAAAACTGATCTTGAAACAAAACCAACATTTGGCCAATATTTAGGGTTAGAGGAGTAACCTTTCTATAAAGATAGCCAGTGGGAGCCCATCCTTTTGCTTGACGGCATAAGCTGCAGTTGCAAATTCCACGACAAACAGGACATATCCAATTTGGATTCTGCAAGGCTTCAAGTACATGCTCCCCATATCTACAAAACTCGTGGTGAATCATAAATTGCTGGGCTGGTTGTCTTAAATCAACACTAATGGATCCGCAGGTATATTATCTTGACATGGATTGTAGTTATGTGCTGACTTTACATGACAGAGAATTTAAATTGGTTGGGATAAATTACTTATAAATTTCATACTGACTGTTAAAAGACTCCGGAAAGTATATTGAAAAGACCATCATTGACTGCAGGATCTGTTATGAATAATGCAAGAGGAAAAAGCTTGTTGTAGAAGGCGTACCTCATGTACAAGCAATCTCCACAAAATTGCCCCTGGACCATGTTGCATTGGCTACACTGAGTACGATAGCCCATAGTTTTTTGCCTACAAATTAAAGCATTTACATTTTGTAATGAATTTCAAAGAAAAATGGTGAAAGAAAAACGGAAGAGACTTCATCAAATATGACTTAAATAAGGCCATGGTAAACATCAGTCATTTTCCAATATCATAATTAAGAAAAGAGAAACATCGAGTTTATCCAAAGCAGGTTACCCTGAGTTTCACTTGCATAGCCATCGTACATGTGAAAAGAGTGATTTAAAAGGGTATTTACCTCATATGTGCAGAGACTAAAAAATATATATATTTAGGTAAAGAGGTTGGAACAAAAGAAATGACCTATTAACCCAGAAGTTTACACGGTGCATGCTGCATGCTCCTATGTATTCTAGCACTTACTAAACGAGGTTAACTTCAATTACTCTTCAACACAATCTAGAAAACTACTGGTCAGTTTCTACTCTGATACTATAGATGAAGACTCCAGTCACAACTAACTCGTGGTACTATGAAACCAACCCGTATGCTACTCCTCCATCCCCATTGGATTCTTAAGAAATTTGAAGAACTTTTTAGATAAAGAAAAAACAGATTTCATGCTGCTACTAGTATATACTGAGTGCGCACGATAAAGATATTCTACTCTAAAGAAACTGCTAGAGTATATGTAAATATATATATATATATATATATAAAGGGAATTAATCATCATCTGAACTAGAAGTAGTACAGTCTGCACGATATAGCCATTTTCGGATTCCTGTTTCTTGCATCCTTTCAAATCTCCTCTGCCAGCCTAAAAGGCCACTTTTTCGGTTTTCTAAGAACTTACTTATTGGCAAAATGGCTGTCATGTTAGCCAAAAAGGAAAAAAAAAAAAAAGAGAAAAAAGGCAGGCCCGCCAACCATGTCGTTAAAGTGGCTGGCATTCACGCATGGACTAAATAGAACATTTTTTCAATGGAATTTAATGTGTGTTTGGATGAGCGGTCATTCACCCACGTTTCAGCCCAAACCCTAGTGGTTTTGGAACATCTAAAAACCACGTTCGGTTGAAGCAACTTACTTTTGGCCAAGGCAAATATAGTTGCATTGAAAGCACATCAACAAAATCACATTTTATTAAAAGTTTTTAAACATAAATCATGTTTATATAAACTCACTTTTATATAAAATCAATCCTGCAAAATCAAGTTTATCAATATCAATTTTACTCCCCATCAATTTAAACACACACTTGATAAACAGTAAACACAACATCAATTCAGACAATTCAACTCGAGATAACATTATTAAAGATCTCACGGTGATAATTTATTTCTTTTCCTTTGGGTGGAAAGAACTAGAGCTAACCTGCACTGATGGCAAGTTTTCCCTTTGATGGGATCATAAATTCGTTTCCCATCCTTCCCATACCCATCCACGAACAGTGTCCAGCTCTTCTCCGTGTTACCCAGCAGCTTCTCGTGTTCTTCTGTGTAAATCTCTGGTTTTGAATCTGCTTCTGTCACAAATTTTTCATTTTCCAGAGATTCATCTCTCTTTGGGTGCACTTCAGAGTAACTAACTGATGTCACATTCTGCAATCTGGAAACACTAAAAAACATAATGAGAGAGAGGAAAGAAAGGGAAAAAAGAAGAAGAAAAGAAGAAGATGAAGTATAAGATACTAAAATTGATAATTGAAAAAAAAAATGAAATCCTCCTTATATTTTTAGGATATCACTGTATCACTATTCACTACAACTACAAACTATGAAGATATGAAGATTTAGTGCGTTTCGTCCAGCTGCCAATCAAATGTGGGGGAAACAAATAAATAAAAGTAATATCAAATGTGAGTTGTTTGTTTGCCGATGTCCAACCGCAAGAAAGCAGGGTGAACCTTGAATATCCGTTGAATAAATCCGGTTAAGCATAAATTTAATTTTTAAATCCAATATATGGACCGGAAAAATAAAATCACATTTTAAGACCCTAGCTTCAGTTACCTCATTTCTATAAGAAATCATAACCACATTTAGGAGTAATCTCAGTGCAGTAAAGCAAAAAAGAGGCATGATAGGATAACCTAGAAGAGCGGCGAAGGGGTCCGGATGGCTTCACAGTAGATGGTCGCTGAGGGGTTTTGCAGTGCGATGGGTCTAATCGGGTATGCTGATGAGATATCTGGGACTTGAATTTGAGGGAGAGATCCGTAATACCTAGCTTTTCCATTCTCTCTCGGTTTTCTCTGATTCTTTGCTCTCTGGACTGCTCGTAGAGAGACATTTTTTGAGTCTCGGTCGTTTGGGTTTGATCATCGCTGCCAAGCTGGAAAGTGTTGGCACTGGATTTCACTACTCGGCTTCGATTTTTCGGAGTAGCCATTCCTGACCTTCTTTCTGTCCTCCTCTGATTTTGATTTTTGAATTTCAAACGGTCGCTTTGGGTTTCGTATTTGAAATGGGCATTGAGAAAAATAGGTAAATCCCCTGTTTTTGTGGCTACAGTATCAAACCTTCCAATTTGTAAAAATAAATTAATAAAAAAAACTTTAAGTATTTGTTATTTAATTTTTACTAAATTAAATCTTTTTTTTTTTCATATTATTAAAAAACTTAAAAACAATGTCATGGCTTATATTTGAATTGAGAAGTATATAAGAAAAAGTAAGAAAAAGCAAAACTTAATTTTGGCGCTTTGATTTATATTTAAATTAATAAGTTTTTCATTCAAATATATTTTTTTAAAAAATATCATATGAAACTTTACTTTTCCTCTCTTCCCTCTTTAATCTAATTGTATCCATGAAAATCTCTTCCCAATATTTAGATAGTGTTAAATTCTTTTGATTTTTCTTTTGTCCTGGGCAAAAACGCGACGTTCTATTAAGTTATTTTAATTTTTTTGGGCTAAATTTTTTTTTAAGATTGGATGTTCTGTTCTCACCAAGGATAAAAGAAAAAATTAGGGTCGTGTTAAACTGCGGATGATTTCTTTTCAGTTCTCTTCCTTCTTTTAGTTTGTCCAATCTGTGCATATGAAGTTTTTTCTTTTTTTTCTTTTTTTAAATAGAAAAGAAAGTGCAAAAAAGTTTTTTTGTTTGAGACGAAAGGGATAGAAAAGAATTTAGACGGAAGAGAAGTTGAACCTGTTATACTGCTAATGGTAATCCACTGTTGGCAAGGATGTTCTTTACATTTTTATTATTTTTAATAGTTCTTCGCCCTCTCTCTTGTGGGCCTCATTATGGACCCATTTTGGGTCAGAGGACATTCTAAACCTGTTTGCACATGAAATTGGGCCTTAAGCTGCTCTTGAGAACCTGGACTGAGCCAGACTAGTCCTTACAACTTTGAACTGTCTTCTTGATGAATCTACTTCCTCCGTTGATTTATACCACCCACCCAAAATCCTGTCCCATGGAGCTCCGATACCAGTCAATCAGCTACAAAGAAAATATATACCAGTACTTGTTTAACAACCAAAAAGTAAAATCAGAAAAAAAAAGGCAAAAAAAAGATCGAGTTTACTTACATCATTTTGACCAAATCTTCTTCTGAAGTTGTTGGATTCAGATGGACTGCGATATCATTTATAGGATCAAACGAACACATGCATTGTTAACCAGTGGCAACCATCACATAAACAATGGGAAGGTGGTTGCTTTAATTGCTATCACCAAACAATACCTAAATTAGGCCAGATATTCTTCTCCAGTGGCGCCTGGTTAAATACGTCACCATACATAAAATTAAGGCTCTCTGTGACATTCAGGTGCAGAACTAGCTTATTAGGAAAAGCAAAATCTCCAAGACCACAGCCCTTTGAGAAATCTGGGCATATGTTGATGACCTAACACATGAAAACTTGTTGTCAAATTGTCCACTTCTTTACAAATTTTATAAAGGGTCAAACCAAATTGAACTCAATGAAGGCAAGCTAACAAGTTCTATCTTTTGGAAAAGCAAGCTCCTTTATAAGCATCTCTATTGGATTTGCCCTCCTGCATTGGTGCTTTAGTGCTTGTTAATTTACGTGAAGTAGTGGAGCACGAACGCCATGGCCTCCATGCAGAATTATAAGACTCTGGTGTTTCTAGTTTTCGTTGTGAATCTGAGCTATCATGGAGATGCTGCAAAGAATGATAGTTTAGGAGCTTCTTTCATATTTGGGGATTCTTTGGTGGATGCTGGAAACAACAACTATCTGTCAACTCTGTCTAGGGCAAACATCCCACCAAATGGAATTGATTTTAAGGCCTCTGGAGGAAACCCCACTGGCCGCTTCACCAATGGAAGAACCATTGGTGATATTGTAGGTAATTTTTCTTTCTCATATATATATATATATATATATATATATGTATGTATGTATTCTGATTTCTAAATTTTTCATTTTTACTTTCTAGGAGAGGGCCTGGGGCAACCAAATTATGCTGTCCCGTTTTTGGCCCCAAACGCAACTGGCAAAGCTATACTATATGGAGTGAATTACGCTTCAGGAGGAGGAGGGATTCTGAATGCAACAGGAAGAATATTTGTGAGTATTTAATTATAACCCCTTTCTCTATTAAAACTTCTGAGTTCGATTCTGAATGAAAGTTTATGTTCTCCGAAATAAGCTATATATAATGAATCCATGTCGTGTGCTTAACGTATTTTCAGGTGAATAGGCTTGGAATGGATGTTCAAATAGATTACTTCAACATAACAAGGAAAGAGATTGATAAATTGCTGGGGAAGTCTAAGGCAAGGGAGTTCATAATGAAGGAATCCATGTTCTCCATCACAGTTGGATCAAATGATTTTCTCAACAATTATCTTCTCCCAGTCGTCTCCATTGGAGCAAGAATTTCTCAAAGCCCAGATGCTTTCATTGACGATATGATTAATCACTTCAGGGCCCAACTTACTGTATGCACACATTAATTAATTAACTCTGAACAACTACACCATATCCATATAAATGTAGAGATTAATCAAATTGGTGTGTGAATGCATGTGGCAGAGACTCTACCAGCTGGATGCTCGGAAATTTGTGATCGGCAACGTTGGTCCAATAGGGTGCATACCTTACCAGAAGACCATAAATCAGCTGAATGAAAATCAGTGTGCGGATTTGGCTAACAAGCTTGCGCTTCAATACAATGCCCGATTAAAGGATTTGCTTGCTGAACTAAATGACAACCTCCCCCGAGCCACATTTGTGCTTGCAAATGTGTATGATTTAGTGATGGAACTCATCCAAAATTATGAAAAATTTGGTATGGAATTTCTCTTTCTTGAATTTTAAAGGCCAAAATGCTAATTAATTAACAAGTTTTGATAATGGGGCGCAGGATTTAGAACAGCAAATAGAGCATGCTGTGGAAATGGGGGCCAGTATGCAGGGATAATTCCATGTGGGCCAACGTCAAGCTTGTGTTCAGATAGATACAAGCACGTGTTCTGGGATCCTTACCATCCAAGTGAGGCTTCCAACTTAATACTCGCCAAACAGCTACTTGACGGAGACAAGAGATACATATCTCCCATGAATCTTAGGCAGCTTCGAGACCTTTAATATTGTCTCACTACACCCATTTCCCTTTCATTTTTCTGTCGAACTGTCATAAACAACTTCGCTATGCTTGTCTTTATTATTTCCCCATTTTGCAATTTTGTCTTCTTATTGCATGTGATCTCATTTCTGTAGTATTGTATTTCTATTCAACTAGAGTTGTTCTGGGTGGCGATGTAAAAGTTTATAACTTTTATAATTTTGTTAAGGTATAGTTGTGATTGCAATTTAAAAAACTTATGTAAAATATAAAACTTCAAACTTATTTTGTGATCAAATCTTTAAGTAAATATGCGGAAGATGTTTATTTTTGTTGACGATGATTTTCTAAATCGTAGACATAGAAGAAGTGTTTCGTTGAACAACCGCACTTCGGTAGTTCAAAAGTCCCAATCAATGATGAACCATATATGTGTGGCCATTTGTCTTGGACTTATCAATTGTGGCATCGAGCGAAGGGAGCAGGATGGATGTTTACTGGGGACCATGTTGGGGTTGACATAGCTCGTCGTCTCTTTAACATCATCTGCCCTTGAAAAAACTGCAGTGATCCAATAATTAGATGTTAGTACTTCAACAATGATTTTATGATTTTTCAAACCTTTGTCTCTCACGAAATTACGTTTTAAATTTTGTATTATTTCAGATGAGATATTAATCGAGAACAACAAAGAATAGGTGACATTTGTAGATGATGACATTTTTAGAATTGTGAAATTAAATAAACAAGGAGTATACATTATATATGGCAAATAATAAGAAAAACGAAAAAGAGAGGAGTTCTTTTATATTTTAACTAAAAATATATTTTATATAGAACATTAATTATACTAATTAAGAGTATAATAATAAGAACTTTATTAATAAAAAAAATTCAAAATAATATTTGCGAAACAATTAACTAAACCAACCTGATGGGGGAAAGGACAGAGGATGATAGGGAGAAATAGCAATTCATGGCGGGGGAGGGGGGATGTGCAGAAGAAGGGCAAGCAAAGAAGAGGTCATTCAAACTGAGGAGTTTGAAGGCAGGAGGAAGGAGGAGCATTGTCAGTGATAAAGCAGGGGGAAGACTGAGAGAACCCTAAAACCCACTGTTTTCTAGCGCCTCAACCTTTGAGTGATAGCGACCTATGATTGTACGCCGGAGACATCTCCATGCCCACTCAGACCGCGCGTGCCTCCCATCTCGTCACCGACAACCTCACGCTTCACCATTGGATTCGTAACGGTGCGTCTCTATATATATGGAAATGGATATCATTTTGTTTGGTTGTGGCTACAACGTAGCGCAAAATCCGCCGAGAGATAGAGCTAGTACGGAGGAGGAATCTGATGCGGACATGACGCGTCCGAAATCAGAGGGCACACCCAATTATTGCACCCCCGCTCATGATTCTGTCGCTTCTGTCCCCCGCCCTCAGCACCCCGACCTCCTTCGTTTCTTGCACACCATTCCATCCTTTGAATTCACGTTTTGGTAATCGTGGGAATCGGATTAGATGTTTGGGAAAACTTTTCCATGTTTGTAAAAATTTTTTTATCTCTTAAATTATGTTTTATATAAAACAATAATATATTATTTTTATAAAATTATGATTAATAAATATAATTTTAATCTCTTCAAACAAATATCCAAACACATTAGTAGCCGTTTACGCGAATGGCCCACTCAATCGATCATTATTCCAATGCAGGTCCACTCTTCTGGCACAAAGCTATGAACCAAAGTCGCGTTAATTAATAAGAAAGACGCATGGCATGTCATGTGGAAATAAATAATAATGAGACCCCACCCAGAACCATATTGACTTATTTGTTTTTGGGCGATGTATTTTGTCATGGCACGGGGAGGAAAAAACAGATGTACGCATCCATCATTATGCTATTGAGGTAATGATCCTAAAAAGATCAAATTTCGATGCCTGGCTACCGGGACTATACCTCAAAGCGGATTAAATAAGGAAAAGACAGGATCAATGATTTTTTAATACAACGTTGAAACGCGACCAGGTTATTTTGATCAACCCTCCCCCGTAATTGGCATTATCAGGGGCATTAATTCGAGTAGAAAGCTAGTTGCCATCACAATTTTATTGTTTCTATTATATTCAAATTTCAAGCCCACAATTATCCCAATGCATTTAACTGGATGATCCTAATGCCCCAAAAGCCCATAAATTAAATAAATAAAATAAAAGAGAAATTTGGTAGGAGAAAAGTAAAGGCTTAAGCTGCAGTGCAGGAGCCGCAGTCCTGTTATAGCCGACCCAAGCAGAGCCTCTTCTGGAGCCGACTGAAATGTCGTGCTTAACATAACACTGTAAAGCTGTTTCAGTTCGGCTCGTTTGAGTCTCTGATATCACGTCTCTTTTATGAGCAGATATTCTCTCTACCCTCTTACCCTTTCTCTCTCTTGCTCCCCATATAACCCCTCTCTTCCCTCATCCCCACAAAACAAACAACCAATCTCACTTCCTCATCTGCTTCCTCCATCTTCCACATTTTCACATCCGTTAATCCAGGCAAAATAATTCATTAAACCAATATTTTCCCGATGCCGTCAGACTCCGGTGAGAACCGCCGGCCATCGAAAGCCCAACATCCAGGAGCTCCGCCGCCGGAACAAGAGCAGCTTCCATGCCCCCGTTGCGACTCCACCAACACCAAGTTCTGTTACTATAACAACTACAACTTCTCCCAGCCCCGCCATTTCTGCAAGTCCTGCCGCCGCTACTGGACTCACGGCGGCACCCTTCGTGACATCCCCGTCGGCGGCGGCACTCGTAAAAACGCCAAACGATCCCGTACTGCTCCCTCTACAACCTCCTCCAGTACCACCATCACTACTTCAGTTTCCACGCAGGACCACCCATTGCCTGCAACACCTGTATTGGTTCCCATGGCAACTAACCAGGAAGCGTCCACCATGCAGTTCGGGGCTCCCACTTGTGGAGTTGATGGTGATGGCGTTGGCAAGCCTAACATGAGTATGTGTGGAAGCTTCACTTCGTTGCTGAGCAACACAGAAGGGCCTGGGTTTCTGGCCCTGGGTGGTGGGTTTGGACTTGGGCTTGGGCATGGGTTTGAAGATATGGGATATGGAATTGGGAGAGGAGGTTGGGCTTTTCCCGGCATGGTAGATGGCGGCACTAACGCTGGCGGTGGTGTTGGGGCCCCTGTGCTGGGCAATTCATGGCAACTAGAGGGTGGAGAGGGTGGCTTTGTGGGCGGAGACCGCTTCTCTTGGCCGGGACTTGCCATTTCAACGCCTGGAAATTGTCTGAAATGAGCTGTTTTCTATCTTTTTTTTTCCTTTCTATCTTAATCCCCTTCATGAATGGGAGGTGCTCCGATAATTCTAGACGTTAAAGTTTCAGTGTGTTGAATTTCAGGGTATATCAGCCGTGAAAAAATTAAAAAGACAACCATATGACTTTTGTTTATGCTTTTTTTTCTTTTTCTTTTTTTGTTATTTTGGGAAGGGGGGGGGGGGGGAATCTTCTGCAGGTTTTGTGTATTACTACTATTTAGTGACTGATTAGCTTTATAGTTTTATGAGTAACTGACATGACTTTGTGTTTGAATCTGGTATTCTGGTCAATCTAGAAGTTTAAACACTGCTCAGAGACTTAATTGAGTTCCACAGCCACCAGCAAACTTTGTAGCCATGGTTATAAAAATCAGAATTATCCTCGTGGGGTTATGTTTATTAAGCACATGTTAATGATATTATAATGGAAATGGGATGTGACACGGGATGGAATAGGGGCCCGCAGCCTCTTCTGGGGAGCAAACGACAGATATATGGGATGAAGTGTCACCATGCGCGGTCGATAGTTCATATCATCATTTTTTCGGAAGAAATAATGTTCCTACGTCCGGTTAAAGATTTTATTATTTTGTCAATTTGAACATAGCAAGCTCAGATTTCTTGTAAATATTCTCGGTCTTTAGATTTGTGTTTTGTTTTTGTTTTTGTTTTTGTTTTTTTTCTAATGGAATAAACAGTTGATAAACAAAGCAAGGGAGCATGCAGTATCACTAAGCAGCTGATGTTGACTGGTGGAACACTGCGAAAGATCCTCAATAGCGGCAAACGATTTTTATCCTGGATTCGATGTGGAAGGAGTTTTAGCCTACTGATATTCAGCAACGCCAAGTTTTACGCTGGCTTGGGTATGCATTCATTATATGAATCTGCTAAAGCTAATATTGAAATTTGAGGAAGAGATTGGTGAATATATTTTGTTTAAGTACAAGCCCCAACCTCAATCAAGGAAAGAAGGATATCTTAAAATTAATCTCAACATTTTTCATTTCTCATAAAGGTTATGGGAACCTGCTGGATTGGGAGTTTTGTTAATCATACAACTTAAACGTGTCTTCTTTCTCTCTTTCTTAATTAATAGAGTAAAATTGGCCTGATGAAGCCTGAGGGGAAAAAATAAATAATAAAAAGTGTATTTTGTAGTTGTGTGTGCGTAGGCCACTCAATGGAGCGGTTTCCCCTCGAGCTATATTCATCTTGCTTCTGCGTTTCACATGTTCTCACAGATGAGTTTGGAGTGTGGCTGGGTTCAGATTTGCTCGAGCTTGTCATTTTGGCTTGATCTCAGCCATTCAATCAATCTGAACGACGACACACTGCCACGTCACACTAGAAGGAAAGGAACGCAGCGTTTCATTAATTTCCTTCACTGATTGCAACCGTTCACTTAATCAACGATCAATAATCTGCCACATCTCCCTTCCCTTGCAACAAAATGCCACGGATTTGCTATGTTTATCAGAACTCATTTGCTTCATCCTCCCTGATCGATGCTATGCCCCAGCATCAAAAGATCCTTGAAAGACGATTTCAAAGTGGTTGTGGGTATTATGCGTCTCTCCAATTTAAATTCTTATACTGCCTTTTGTTATTGTGTAAAGGCCAAGTTTCTAACCATATTAATCATGGGTTTGCAATTTGTAGTATTCCCTCACAGGAGTTTGCCATTATCTTTCTATTTCTAAACATCTACAGTAATTCCCTTTGTCTCTATTCTCTCTTTGGCCATTAGCATTAATCGGTACTTCTAATTTGTTGTTATTGAGGAACCAAACCTATATTCACTTACTAATTAGTTTAAATGGTGCACGCTTACCTGGTTGTCATTAGCGCCGTTCGCGGTAAGTAAATCCGACAAGATTCAAGTTATAATATTGTCCTCTATTCTCCAAGATATACCATTTTGATACTGACTTCTCTGACACTACCTCTCCTCACCTCCATCATCCTTATCCAACTAATATCGATTTCTCCTTTGTTAACCCTAAACCCCTAATAAACCATCTTCTTTGTTATTCCATTTCTAATTCACTCAAATTGCATAACAAGGTGGGTATGGAGTTTGATTCCATAAAAGCGAGTGAGGAAAGAGGCTTTGGTGTTTGGTGGTGTTCCTTACAGAACACTGGTACAGAGCAATGATCAGGAAGGAAGAAGAAAATGGGTTCTGATATATAAAGCAAATTTGAAACGCAGGGTTTTGTCCTGGGGGAAGGGAGACGTGATAGATTACTGATAGTTGATCGAGTGAACGGCTGCAATCTGCAAAGGAAATTAATGAAATGCTGTACTGCTTTCCCTCTAGTGCGATGTGGCAGCGCTTCATCCCTGAGATCAGTTGAACGACTGATATCGAGCCAAAATGACAGGCTCCTTTTCCCGCGTCAACTGTAGCGAATCCGAACCCATTGTGGCTCCTACGTCTGGTACAGAAAGTATTCTACTTGTCGGGCACACAGCTTCAATGTGTCCTCGCAGGTTTTCCTTCTCATTTCTGACTCTCCAAACCCTTTCGGTCTTTTTGAAGTGTTATTCAAATAAGGAGGGTTGGCCCACTAGGCTCGTTGATCTATCCTAGATCGACTTAATTGGATTAAGTAAGTTAAAGTCAAAAATATAAATAAATATATTTTTAAATAAAATTATATTAAATTAAATCATATCATAAATAAAAATATATTTTGTCTAATTTGATTTAATAATAATTTTTTTATTAGTTATTAGTATTTTATATATTTTTTATTTTTATTTTATTTAATTTTTTTATGTGTTATAATTTTTATTATTTACTTAAATTCTTTATTTTTTAATTATTTTTATTATTGACGTATATATTTATTAATATTTTTTAAATAATAAAAATACATAAATTGATCTAAGATTAATTATAATAATATACATTATATTTTATTTAATAATATTAATTTATTTTTTTATTAAAATTATTTTATTGATTAAAATATGAAGATTTTAAAAATCTATTATTTTAAAATATATATTCATAAATTTATAAAAATATATTTTTATATTATAAATATCAATTTATAAAAAAAAAATAATTTAAATTGTTCTAACTTATCTTAACGCAACGTACAACTAGACTTGTTGTCAAACCACAAGTATAAAAATAAAATCTAATATATTAATTAAGCCAGGCATCGAATCTATTAAATAACTCTCCCGGCCCTGCCCTTAATTCAAATGGTGCAACCATCAATTTGTCTCCGTCAAGATTTTGGATGGACTTTGAGCATGTGTTTTAGGATCACGTTATGGTGCTATAAATTTTATTCATAGACTTCAAGTAAATTTTTTTTTTTCATTGAATATCCTTGAATCTCGGATTTCGATCTTTTTATTCAAAAGAATTTCAAAATAAAACTTTTCTCGAGTCTCAATTTATTTACGTAAAAAGATGTTCAACTTTCTATTTAATAAGTTTTCAAATTATATGATTCTTTGTCTTTAATTTTAAAATTTTGATTTTTTATTTAAAATTAAAATATGTGCTATCATGTCAAAGTAAAAAATAAGTATATATATATATATATATATATATATCAATCCATATATATTTATATAACATAAGATGTATTTGATTAATATAAAAATAATTATTCCTTTTAAATTTTGAATACTTTAAATTTATGATTTTTTAATACAAAATAAATAATATTAAAATAAAAATTTTAAAAAAAAAAATTTTACTACTTTATAATTTTTAATGAATGAAATCAACATTATTTTGATTTTTGATTAAATTTTAGCTTCAAATAATTTATATATTTTTTCATAATAAAAAAAGTGCTTAATTTAAACATCTTTTAAAGAGAATAAAAGTAATTTACTCAATAATAAAATATGTCAAACAATTATCAATAATTTAATATAATTTCAAATTCGTAGAATCTTATTTGAATATTTTTTATAACTTTTTATAATATATTATATAAATGTGTGTGTGTGTGTGAACATATACTTCGGATTTGGGAGAGGATAAATATCATATTACCCATACTCAAACCCAACCTAATAGCTAATAAAAAATTTCATACTCAAATTCAAATAGATTATTTTTTAACTAAATTCAAATAGGTAAACTCATAAGAGTCCCAGTACTTTGTTCATCCCTAATGTGCTTTAATTATGACAAAAAGAAAATAAAGAGTGGTTAATAAAAAGAAAGGTCTCAATTAACTGCATTATAATGTAAAAATAAGTAAATAAAAAAAACGGTGTTATTTTTTTTAGTATGAAATAAATTAAGGTGACAATCAAATATCTATTATAAATAATAATATTGTAAATTGACATAATTTTTTAATGTTTTTTCTTGTTGGTGAAGTATGGCAGCCAAAGGCATGAAAGAGAAAAACTAAGTAGAAATTATTGATGGTATGTCAACGAGCAAGTTGGCATAGATAACCAAGCCAATATAATGAGTGAACTCTAACAAGTTGGTTAACACGAATAGTAGTTTAACTCTATCTATGCTGGATTTTGACTTGTCGATCATTGTTCATCATAGTCTTGAAAATGTTACGAAAGTTAGCATTATGTATGTGAAGAGAAGTGATGCCTTCCACCAAAAAGCTTGGAATTGCTTTGGAGATGACCTTTATGTAAGCAAGTTTTAGGCTTCCAATAACTCCTTAACATTCTTTTTTTTTTTTTTTTGAGAATACCCTTTTTAAGAGTTTTGTTATTCTTAAAAGATATATATTTAAACTTTTTGATCAATGAATATTAAAAATACACAATCCTTTTCCTTAAAGATACGTGCATAAACTATTTAGTTTATATTAATACACACAATTTAATCACTATCATAACATGCTCTGAAAACTAATGGATAATGAGTTATAAATTTTAAAAAATTAAATTATGTATTTTTAATATTCAAATACTAAAAAGTTATAACATGTTTTTCTAGAATTGAACTGTATATTTATAAAATACAAGAACAATATAATTAAAATATATATGTTTAAAATAGTAAAATTATGCATTCTGAGGCTATAACAGGGAGGAGACTGATCGGTGAAACAAGAGACTCACCCCTCAAAAACAAGATTGCAAATTTTCAATAAATGCCCTTTGGGGTTAAGATTACGAGCTGCAGATAGTTGTTACTAGAGTTTTTCCTTTTTTTCGGCTGTTCAGCCCTTTATACCAAAAATATTTTGAAAAAAAAAGTACATTTCCTTCTACATTAATGTTATGGGTTATAGACTATTAAATTTATTATTTTATTTCATAGTTGATAATCTTGTTTATTGTGGTCATTAATGGTGGTAAATTAATATTCGATTGTTTAAGCATGAGTATTGCAAATGACTGGGGATAAGAATCTACCCATTTCCCATTTTATGCAATTATGTGTGCAAGATGCTGTTAAAAGTTACATATTAAAAGGTGAATATTAAAATTAATTATTTCATTATGCAATTTTAGTTTTTTGTCCAAATATATAATTTTAGAAAATATATACACATATATTCATTTGTCTTATTTAATATGCATAACTAATTGATAGTATTATCTACTCAAATAAAATAAATAATCAGATTTTTTTAATTATTTGATTTAAAACATATAAAGTCAATTATTTAATTATATATACACATTCATCAATATCTAATTTTCGAGCCTGTGTCTGTTGCGTGCTGTTCAAATTAGAGTAATTTAAATAGTTTAAATTGATTTTTTAATTAAAATTATCTTTCAATTTTTACCAAATAACTAATTTTATCTAATAAAAATTAAAGATTATCTTTATTTTATACTTTATTTTTAAATAAAAAATATCAAAATAAAATATAAAAACTAAAAACATAATAAAAAAATAAAAATTCTAACGTCTAGACAATCTAAATTTCAGGTTGGAGCAACACATAAATCACTCGATCCGTTCCTTGTTTTCTTCAGCCCGAAGGTTACCGTAATAATAATAATAATAATTAACAATAACAATTTTCATAAAGTAGGCGAGTGGGTGTTCGAAGTTGGAGGCCGGAATTTCCCTGTCTAGGGTTTAAAGAGGGGTTTCCTTCAATTTTGATTTCAAATTTTGAAGAAGGATCTCCGGCGAACCCAGATACGTGTACGACCCTTCTGAAAGCAGATAACATAATGGCATTTTCTCTGTTTTCAACGCCACAGCGACACCCGGTGTTTCAGCCCCCGCAGCAGCAGCAGCAGCAGCAGGGCAGTTTGTTCTTTCCACAGCAGCAGCAACAGCAACAACCACAATTACAAACCCAACAGCAGCCGCAGCCGCAGCAACAGCAACAGCAATTGTTTCTGTTCACCAACGGTAAAACTCCTGCTAATTATAGTGCCAAGTGGGCGGATCTTCATCCTGATTCTCAGAAGATTCTCCTTCAGATCGAGTATGTTGATACTTGTTGGTTTCTCATAAGTCTAAGTTCCTGCTAAAGTGTGAAGAGAGAAAAATGAAGTTATGGCTTGTGTTTCTCTCCTATTTTGTTGTTTTGAAGGAAACCGAAGCCTGCTGAGTTCAATTATAGCTGTAGCACGCAGATTTTGAGCCCCCTTGTTTTACTGCACTATACAATTTTATCTTTATAGCTGCTGCCGAATTGCACAAGAAGGCGATATATTAAGATTTAAAACGTAACCTTTAGTTTTAATAACTATATGTAGTGTGGATTTGATAAAAATCCAAAGACATTTAGTTCTTTTTCTTTACGTGAAGATGTTTAATTTGTTAATATGCAGTTTTTGCTTAAGTGTTATTTGTTTCTTAGGGAGCGGATATTGGAGTATAGGGATGAGAGCCAGAGACTTGATCAGTGTGGTCGTCTCTATGATTCTTCAATTTCAAATGAAGGGTTTGTGCTTGATGCAAGCCACATTGTTCAGGTTCTCAATTTATGTTTCATGGTCTTTTTCCATCGTTTTTGCCTTGCCATGGTTGTTTAGTTATCTGCTTCTTTCTTTTTTATAATTTAGATAAATCCTTTTTTGTGCTTTAAATAAATTA
The DNA here is from genome assembly GCA_032878935.1 of Erythrophleum fordii. Taxonomy (NCBI): domain Eukaryota; kingdom Viridiplantae; phylum Streptophyta; class Magnoliopsida; order Fabales; family Fabaceae; genus Erythrophleum; species Erythrophleum fordii. The sequence goes on from JAVQMF010000036.1 coordinate 3,628,231, forward strand.
GTATGTTTTTTCTCACACAAAACTGGAAAAAGTTATAACAAAATTAGCTGATACTTGACATATGTGTTTGCTCTGTTCATTTAAAAAGGATGCTCATTAAATCGTATTAGTTCTTTAAGTAGGGCATGTAACGTAATTAACAGAAAAAACTTGTCGCTTTTGATGTAATCTGTCGGTTACCTAAAGCAATTGTAGAGTAGCTAACAGCTGCATGAATAATCTAAGGTTCAATAGATGATACAACTCTTATTAAAGCTATGGGGGAAGCTTGCAAGCCTGTTTTCAAAAGATGTATAAACAATTGAGATTTCTTCATGTTCATGATATGGTAACTTGTACAGAGTGTTTTGTAGTTGTTTAGTTTTTACTTATTGTTAAACTGGCTTTTTTTTTTTTAACAGTCTTTCCTGCTGATGAACTATTAGCAATGTTGACTGCATCCTGTCTCTTGATTCTATGGTTGTGTATACATGGATAGGAACAATAGCAGTTTCCTTCTGTTATTTGACAGGAACTTGGCGGAATCAGCGCTGCCATGGAACGACAGAGAACTTTGTTGCAGGAACTGATGTTTGCTGTTAAGGATATGTTACGCAACACAGAGGTTGCTATTCGTTCTTTTATGATGTTACGTCCAAGGTTCCTTCATCCTAATGTAGGGGGTGCTTCAAGTGCCACAGCCCCATTGCAGACTCCTGGAACAACTGTAGCACCTAGTTCAAGTAGCCAACCAACAGCTACAACAATGGTGCCTGTTTTTGACTTTTACTATGGGCTTCCAAAGAAACCATCGCCCTTTTTACAGCAAACAGTTTTAAGATTTGAGAAGTATCTCGGTGAATGCCATCAGTGGATTGAAGAGTTGGAGCAGCTGCTTCTTTTAGACTCTGAGAGAAACAGTTCTAATAACAGATCCTCGTTATTGCAATCTCTTCCCAAAGTCATGACAAATTTGAATGACTTTTTTGTTCATGTGGCTGCGAAGGTAAAGAGAGACCGATATAGCATTTTAAAGTGATGTTTCAATTTAAAGATACTCATATTGCACTTCTTCATGGATATTATAAATTCAACTCTATTTGTTCTTATGTAATATTCAAAATGTAATGTGAATGATTTTGTGATCATTGAACTCTCAATATCTCTTCACTCTGAACAGTTTTCTTCCTTTATTTCTTTCCTCTAAATTTTCTCTTTTTTTTTCTTTTTTTTTTTCAACCATATTTTATTAGCTTAATAAAAGATATACCTCAATACTTTATCTTTATGGTAGGCTGGATGAGTAATTTAGTTGTTTATACCCTTGGGTTTTCAGTGCTGACATGAACCTGGAGTCCTTCAAAATTTTGGAGTTCCTTGCCTTTTGAAATTCTAGCTTCTTAATCGCTTATGTAAATATATAATCTGTACGGATTTTATTCTCCATGTAGGAATGCCATACGCAGTGTCATATACTGTTTCCTACTTGTTTTAATGAACCAATGACAAAACTTGTATTAGAGCTGATGCATGTGAGGTTCTTCCTTTGCTCTAAAGAAATTCTCATATAGACATAAAAGAGAGCTGCATCATTTTGTTCTATTCTCTTTACGGTGATAACCAGTTGTTAAATGCTTACTTAGGCGGAAAGTATTCATCAGTATATTGAATCTATGAAATCAGCTTACCTAGCTGATCGGCGTCGCTGGGGGGAGGTAAATGATCCATTTTTAGAGGCTGATCGGCGAGAAACAGCAAGACAAGAAGCTGCCTCAAAAAGAGTTCATCCAACATTACATTTACCTGCAAATACGCAACCATCAACACAAGTTGCTGGGTTGTTTTCCAGCTCAGGAACTCAAGGGACATTGGCTGCCCTGCAGACATCTGCAGGAGCTTCCTCATCTTCATCAGGAAGTGGGTTTTCGCTTTTTAGCATGCCATCTTCAGTTCCACCTTCCTCTATGCCGTCTCTGATTACAACACCGACGACTTCTGCTCCAGTATCCTCTTTGTTTGGATCATCCAGTGCTACACCCCAAGCCATAGCTTTTAGTTCTTCCTCCGCTTCCTTATTTGCTCCTTCTTCCACTCCCTCTCTGTTCAGCAGTACTGCTACACCATTCGGTCCAAGTACTGGAGGTTCGCTCTTTTCAACTCCATTTGCTGCAGGTACCTTCTTGAGTTTTGGTTCTGCATAGAGTGTCTTACTTTTAAGTGTTGACAATAGACCCCCCAAAAAAAAAAGGTTGACTCAGAGAAAAGAATTTCATTATTGAGGGTTTAATAACTTTCAATATGTCTATTTTTATTGCTGTTTTTTTCCTCAGGTGCTGCAACAGGATCAGGGGCGAGCTTTGGGCCTGGATCAGTGAGTGAACTTCTGGCTTGCGTTTAGACTATACTACTGTATAATTTATAATAAAGCCTAGTGCATACCATGCTAACATTGATAATTAAGCATTGTGATTTCCTGCTTCATTTTATGTGGGTGTTTTTCTTTTCTTCTTCTTCTTCTTCCTCCTTTTTTTTTTTTGGGCTGTGGCTTGTAAGACTGTATCTATTAAGCCTACTTTTCCATAATATTCTTGCAGAAATCATCAAGGCCGAAATCCAGAACTGCTCGACGATAAAAAAAAAGCCATCTTATGAAACTGGCAGGCTACCTTTTCTGGTACTGAAGAAATACGCATGTTGCATGTACAATATTGTTACATGGTCTAAATATGGCTTTTCCTTTGAATCTGATGGATCATGAGAGGTTGATACTGTATTATGGGCACTGGTGCATCTTGCCATCAGGTTCTTCCACGAAGCAATTTGCAACAAGGTGTCAGTGGATCCATTTTTCTGTAACGTTGTAGATGATTCTAGGTTAGATAATTTTTTATACTCATATTTCAAGGAGATTTGTACCCAGTTTGTCAAGATACCTGACTTGTCAAGTAGGCTTTGTAGTGCTCAAGAAAAATAGCGAACCTGAGTTGAGCAGAATTTCGTCAGCTCCCGTGATAATCAGAGTCTCGCTGGCATGAAGCTTGTTTTCCTGGAAGGCTCAAGTTTGCCCTTCCCAGGTTCCAGTTTGAGCTTGATATATGATTTATTTGTTGTAAACTACACTATAATTGGTAGGCAGTTTGTTTTTGACACGTTTTACTGAGATTTCAAGTTTCCAGTATTGAATGTACGAATGGTAGGCACTGCGAAGAGTGAACCATAATTGCGCCTACATGTCCATGCTCTGAGCTCGTAAGCCCTGAGCGTGATTCCCAACCCGGCTTGGGTTGAATGCTGCGAGTCAATTTAAAGGAGTCTTAGCATCGGCATATCTCAATTTACAACCGTTATGTACAGCCTAGAAATGAAATTGGATATGTATTATGTAATTAAGAATTAAAAAGGTCCGCCGGGATACGTCAAACTGAACTCTTAAGATGTTCTTTGGGAGATTGCCTTTTTTTCTTTTCTTTTTGGGGTAACATCTAAAAAATACTACAAAAAATAAATGAAAAAGATATTGCATGTCACATTATTTTCATTAGTTTTTTTATTCTAGTGAATGAGATGATGATTAGGTGATATGTTAATGATAAAATAAAGTCATGTGGCAAACATATTAGGAAACATTTGGTATATTGTGATCTCGATTGTCGTTTCATATATTATGGTATTTTGGATCATGGTTCGGTATGCTGATGATTATGTGGCATTAGAAATAATATTCTGATATCATATCATAGGGTGTTGTTTAATCACAGTCAACAAATTGTTTCATTTCACATCACAGGATTAAACGTGATAAATTTTTTCATAGTTATAGGTTATCACTTTTGTTCTTCTCTTTTTATAGTAATTAATTTTACAACAACATATATTTATATAACAAATTATAAACATATAAAATATAACAATAAATTATTTAAAAAATTATGTTGTACTTATTTTTTATATTAAGATGAAATGAATTATTAATGAGCCTTCAAATTTTTAAGTTTTCTGAATTATATTGTCTTTCACAAATAATAAAACTAGGATAAATTTTTTAAAATGTAATTGATTTAAACTTAAAATGGTATATTTAAAAATTTAAGAAATGACATTGATTAATAAGTGAAAGTAAATATTCATATCCGTCAATAGTCATAACGATTATAACTGTCATATATATAGCATATAGAATCCCAAATGTATGAGATATTTTTATATCAAACGCCTTCTTAATTGTGTTACATTAGTTTATTTGTACATTAACGCATGTAAATCTCGTGAAAGATGATTATAACAAAAACACGAGCCAAACATATGAAATTAATATACAGTGCTTCAATCTTCTGGCATTACCAGCCCAAGCACGGGCGAAAATTTAATCCTATCTTGTCCTAAAAAATTTTGCAAACTCTTAATTTAAATACCATCTCACGATGGATAAGCTTTAGCCTCTACACCTTGTGGAGAATGTATTCCCGTGCGTCATTGTCATCAATTACTGTTCTGATCATATTCCTTTTTAGCCTATGCAATTCTGCTTGCACCTCATCAATCCTAGGGTGTGATTGATCTCCAGAAGAGAATACGTGGATGTCATGCTTGGCCTCAACCCAACTTAGACCCGGATCTTTTTGCTGCATCAATCCTTTCATCTTCCTCCTTATTTCTGCAACTTCAGCCCATCTCCCTGCGGCAGCGTACAGATTAGAAAGCAATATTAGCGTTGGACCTTGTTCTGCATCCAGTCTTAAAACTTCATCAGCTGCACGAACGCCCACTTTCAAATTTCCATTTATGACACACGCGCTAAGCAAAGTTCTCCAAAGTTCCAGATTATCTTCAATATAAGGTGATTTATTGATCATTTCTTCTGCCTCTTCCAGCAATGCTGCTCGACTCAACAAGGTTACCATGCAAGAGTAGTGCTTAGGCCCAGGAATCAAACCGATGTTGTTCATATAATTCCAAAGGAACTTTGCTTTCTCAACCGATCTACTGTGGCTGCAAGCAGACAATAGAGACAAGAACGTCACTTGATTTGGAATCACACCTTGTTCAAGAATCTCCTCGAGAAGCTTCAATGCCTCCACAACCATTCCATGGCGACTATATCCTCCAAGCATTGCGTTCCAACACGGCAAATCTGGATTTGAAACCTGGGAAAAAACCAGTTGTGCAGCTTCAAGGCTGCCGTTTTTAGCATACATATCAACCAGACTCCCAGAAACAGACATGTCAATATCATAGCCCAATTTAACGGCATAGGAATGAATTATTTCACCTTGTCTCAAAATTGCAAGGTCTCCACATGTACTCAAAGCTCCGCTGAGAACATAGTTATCGACCTTGTAGCCTTCATGACACATTTCTGAAAAGCATCTAATTGCACTTTTGGCATCAGCCATTTTAGAATAACCAGTTATCATCTCAGTCCAGAGAACAACATCCTTCTGTGAGATTGAATAAAATGCCTTCTGAGCAGCTTCAGTGCTATTATTTTTAAAATACATAGATACTAGATTACTCCCTACAAACACACTTCTCTCATATCCT